>VDFB02281492.1:396233025-396424585 GCA_007258455.2 Sequoia sempervirens
AAGTGCAAAATAGTTACAAACTTCAGCATGACATTACTCGGACACCGTGATGCTTAGAAACTTCTCATCTAAGCCTATGGGATCATGTTTTTCCCCTCTACAATAACCTCTCCCAATTTTCCCTTGGAAGGAAAATAAGCATTTCTAAGTCAAGATCAAGTCCGCCCAATCTTGGCAAGGCACAAGCAAAGTCTGCCATGCCCATAGTCAAGGAAAATGTCCAAGATGATGCAAAGTCCACTTGTGAAAGAAAAGCTATGTCCAAATTGTTGTCAAGTCTTCCCTTGGCTTGAATAATGCTTGTCCAAGACAAAGGTAAACTCTGCCCAACTCAAAGCATACATGGAAAAGACAACGTAAAGTCAGCCCAACTCAAAGCATACATGGATGGCAAAGACAACTTCAAGTCCACCCCAAGCTGAAAATAGGAGATGGAAAACATATCTTGAAGTCCTCCTTAGGCCAAGATGAAAGGGGACATCCAACACGCTAAGATGGTGCCTTGTCATCTTCCAACCAATCAAATTGTTACAAGCTAGCATGTCTAGGTTCAATGAACTTGACACTTCACAATGCAAAAACTTTTTATTGCTGGTTTATATTTAGCAGAAGGACAAGTGTCCCCAAATGTAATTTTCTCATTGGTCGAGAGTACCTAGTTAGTTGTGATAAACCCTAATTAGGGTTTTATTTTGTAATCTCAGTCGTTGATTCAAAATAATCTTTTTCATTGAATTGTATTCAAGGAGCCTATAAATTGAGCACACCCCTCATTTGTAAAACATGGGAGCATCCATCACATACTACCAATTCACCATCTTTCTATGCTTTCACTTACTATATAAGCTGATAGATTTTTTCCAAGCATCCATTGCTTGTCTCCAAAGCACTTTTTGTAGGCTCTTAGCCATAGTAGAAAGACAAAGGGAACGTTTGATAAAATGCTTTGCAGTAGACACGCATGAAAAATGTCATAGCATGTATTAAGGTAGTAAACTATTTGAAAATTGGCCAAAGATCTCATGGTGACAGAATGCCATGAAAATCCAAGGAATTTTCTTTGTCATGGCATTCCATCACCATGAGGATAGATTTTTCCAAGCATCCATTGCTTGTCCTAGCACTTTTGGCTCTTAGCCATAGTAGAAAGACAGTGAACTGTTTGATAAAATGCTTTGGTAGACACGTATGAAAAATGTCGTAGCATAGACAAGGTAGTAAACTATTTGAAAAAATTCCTCAAAGAAATGTGGTCTCATGGTGACGGAATGCCATGAAAATCCAAGGAATTTGCTTGTCATGGCATTCCATCACCATGAGATCACATTTCTTTGAGGCATTTTTTTAAATAGTTCGCTACCTTGTCCATGCTATTGCTTACTATTACACTTTGATGATTTTTTCCAAGCATCCATATAGCTTGTTTGAAAGCACCTATTTTAGAACTTTTAGCCATAGCAGCAAGGCAATGAATTGATTGATAAAATTCTTTGGTAGACATGTATGAAAAATGTGGTAGCATAGACAAGGCAGTGAACTGTTTGAAAATCCTGAAATGTGTTCTCTTGGTTATGGAATGCCATGACAAGCACATTGAGACCACATTTCTTTGAGGCACTTTTTTGAACAGTTCACTGCCTTGTTGGTGCAGGAGCACCAAGCCTCCTACTTAGACCATTCTCATGTTTCCAAAATGATTTGGAGTTTTCATTTGATAATTTCGCCATAACTTACAATCATGTTAAAATTTGTCAAGATGGTCAAATGTTGTCAACGTAAGTAGAATAGGAAGCCATTTAAGAGGTTCTAGGGGATTAGGAAATAATAAAGAGTCAAAAGGGAGGAAAATGTCAAATTTGCAAGTTGCATAAATGCAACAAATTTTAAAACCAACGGCTACCTCCTTTGAAAAGTTTTTACTTGGTAGTTATAGACGTTGGGAGAAGTTGGATTTGAATGTAATCATTATAAAATCCTCAAAAATGGCTCATCCAAGGTTGTTGAAGGAAGTTTGAAGATTGTACACATTTTGTTTCATGAAATACAACGTTCTCAACAACTTTTTTCCTATTTTTTTGAATTTTGAAGGCTTGGTATAGACCCATACAAACTGCCTTTGCTCTAAAAATTCTTATATGTTGTAGGTACGTGTTTTTTCTCTCTAATGCTTTAGATTTGAGGTCTTAATCGTGCAAATTGAGGGAGAAATTTTATTTTTCTAGGACTACTCATTTACCCTGTTTTGGGGGTTTTGAAAGGGAACAAAATGGGTTTCTAAGCCTTCCACCCACTATATAGTTCTATAACTTGGTGGATAGCCTTCGATAGGTAAAATAAATATGTATGTATCTTTTTTTGTGTAGAGAAGGCATATTTCTTGATTTGGGTGAGTCCCTAGGGTTGTTTCCATTGGAAAATGCATGAATTTAATGGGTACAGACCTGAATCTAATGACGGGGTGTTAGGAAAAGTTATCTTAAGAAATTTTAAGCATGTGGGGGTGAATTCAAGGGTGTTTGACCAAGTGGAAAGTTTTGGAAGGGCCTAGAAGTGTCTTTTTCAATAAACCCTCATCAAAAGTGCACAAAACAAGGGTTTTTGGGTTTGGTGTGGAGGTGGTCGTACAAATGAAATCTAGTGGGGTATTTTGGGGTTTGATAACCTACCAATTGCTTCCCTAAAGTATTAGATTGTTTTCACAAGTTTAAGAGGGGGGTCCTTTGTAAAATTGACCTATGTGGAGGCCTAAAATGGTGAGAAAGTCAGTTTTCTCAAATTTGTTTCAAAGGAGTCATATGGGGGGATAAGATATGTTTTGTAACTCTATAATGGGTTTCTGAATCATCCTCTTTTTTTCAAGTGTTTTGGGAAGTTGTGGAGTTAAGTGCCTAAAAATGGGTTTGCACTGCTACTAGGTTTGCAAGGGTGAAAGTGGGAAATCCTACCTTTGATTGATTTCAAACTTTGGGAGTTGTTTGGATTGGTCCAATTGATTCTTTTAATATTTTTAGATGCATCTTGAAGGAAAGTTGACACTTTGGGTGGGTTTGGGTCTCCTGTCTCTGCATCACTTATCTATGTTATTGCTTCTTATTATGCTTTGATAGATTTTTTCCAAGCATCCATAGCTCGTTTTCAAGCACCTATTTTAGGATTTTAGCCATAGAAGCAAGGGAATGAATTGTTTGATAAAATGCTTTGGTAAACATGTACAAAAAATGTGGTAGCATAGACAAGGCAATGAATTGTTTAAAAAAATGCCTCAAAGAAACATGGTCTCATGGTGATGGAATGGCATGAAAATCCATAGCAATTTGCATGTCATGGCATTCCATCACCATGAGACCACATTTCTTTCAGGAATTTTTTTCAAGAATTTAATTGTCTTGTCTATAGTATTGCTTGCTAAATTATGCTTTTGATAGATTTTTTCCAAGCATCCATAGCTTGTTTGAAATCACTTGTTTTATGATTTTAGCCATAGCAACAAGGCAATGAACTGTTTGACAAAATACTTTGGCAAACATGTATGAAAAATGTGGTAACATAGACAAGGCAGTGAACTATTTGATAAAATATGTCAAAGAAATTTGGCCTCATAAAATGCCATGATAAGAAAATGCAATTGGTCGCTGCTCCTACTTATTAGTTATGCAATGTGAAGTAATTGCATAACTTCTTAGGTTGACTTTGTAAAAACTATATTGTAATTGAAATTTTTTCATCTATCAGCATCTAGTTATTAGTTATGCAGTGTGAAGTAATGCTTTGACTTTGAAAGATGTGCAATAAAATGTAATCAACGATATGAATATAAACTACAAATTTTTTACAATTCATTAGTGAAAATCTTTATTTTATTTGCTCTTTATATCTCTATATGCTATGGAAATACCTTTCAATTTCAAAATAAATAGATTTTATCTCTTGTTCTACAATTTTTATGTTTTTTTAAATATGATTTTTTCTTGACTTTTTAAAAAACTCTTATACTTTTGGTTTGTCAATTTTTTCCCCAAAATATTTTTGCTACTATGCATTGGAAGCATGAAGCATACACGTGAATACACACACTATACGTGAAGTATACATGTGAATAAGTGAGGAACAAGTAATTGAAGCATTCCAAAGGATACAAACACCAAGAATGGAGCTTATTTACACAATATGCTTTAGATGGAGTTTATTGAGCAATCGACAACTTAATTAATTAAGCATTAGATGTAAAAAAAATTCATGCCTACAACATTCAAGCATATGATTTACACAATACGCATGATAACATCATTCAAGAATGGCAATAGCAAAATAAGATTTTTTTAATAAAAAATCCATAAGGTATACAATGATATATATTGATAAAAGTATATACAATATATTCAAAAAAGTCATACAGGCTTAGTACAAAGGAGCCATATTATGGACATAAAATTTCACATATATATCACTTGTACAAAACATATGTTCCAAAATGCCACATAGGCATACAACAAATGACCCTAATATAGTCATTTCCCTGTAGGGGAAGGAAATAGATCCTGTGTTGCCTTCGAAATTCGGCTGGATGGAGTGACTGTTGGCTCTCTGGTCTTTCGAACATGCTCGCTAGTCCTCCTCTCTTCACTCTGGACCTTCAACTGATACAATAAAATGTAAAGATGTTAATACACAGAAATTGAATTATGGAGTGACATATAACAAAATATAATCACTTACCGCATATAGATAGTCATCATTCACATTTACATCATTACCACATCCACAATCTGGAGTGACAACCATTTGTAGCAACCATCAAGATAGAAATTAAGCTACACAAAAGTATCGTGAAAATTTTCTATAATATACCATAAAAGAGAAAATATAATGTCAAATTGACTAATCGGTTGCATACCTCTCTCAATGGATCAGAACTGGCTATTGTTGCAACAACTCCATGGTCCATCGTGCCACCAACAACACCAGGGTTGTCTGATGTCAACATCTGCAAATGGTAAATGAAAGAGTAAATGGTAGGGTGAACTACTAAATTTTAATGGGATGGGATTAGGAAGGAATAAAGGAGCAAAAAGTGAATTAGGAGAAGATAATGTGACATGATCAAGGAATAAAAATGCAATGTTTGTGTTTCTCATCATTTTTTTAGATTTGTATATGCAAAATTATGAAAACTAGCTAACATTGTTTTACAACACCATTATTGAATAAATACTAGCTGAGTGTAAGGTCCTTGAGGAAATGAATTGCAAGGTGTGGAGGTTGAAGGTCCACCAGGAAATTGTTTGAAATCCAAAGCATGTTATGAGAAAAACATTCAAATATAAAATTCAACTATTCAAATGCAATAATAATATCTTTAATACTAGTTGCATACCTGTGGACTCAACGTCGAGAACGAATAAGGGTCTGTAGGAATGGGGCACATCTCATGAACACTTTGACCCTGAAATTTTATCAAATCAAAATTATACTAATTTACTTATTGTTAAATTTCAAAATATAATTTAATAAACATTAAATGAACTTGCTAAATTTTACCTAATTGTCAATGTCGAATGTATCATTCAGCAAATCATCTATGAAAGCCATTGCCTCTGCAACTAGTCTAGGTTGTGTAGCTACATCCTAAGCACTCTAATAATCGTACGTGCAAATTGCACCACAATGGTGGGGTGGAGCTCGGGGCCTACATGTCTCCTCCACACTAGGCTCTACTAGAGGCCTCACACACTGTAAAATGGTCTGGGTGAGTGATCCAATCAACTCCAGCATGTCCAGCTCTACACTATACTTAACAATGGAAGGAACAGTGACATGCTCCACCATGTTTCTGGCCAAGGGTCTCGATGCCAACTTTGGATTACGTCGTGAAGTAGGTCTATCATGTGTGGAGCCCCCACCTCTACCCTAAAAGTTTAAAATTTCAAAATAATTTGGCATCTTATTGAGGATAAACTCACAATAGAGTTTCCTCAAAAAGTATTGCGGTACCTCATGGTTATTACATGGAGGTTGGTCAAATACCATCCACCACCACTCCCAAAATTTATTTTTAATTAACTCGTGGTGGTACCAATGGATGGGGAACCTCCTACATGTATGCAACAAAGGTGTGTTGGTTTTTGGGTCTGTAAATAGGCCACACAAGTTGGCTTTGCTAATTTTTTGTTTTTTAACATCTGCATATGACAAACCTCTAACATAATATTGTCTCATCTCATGCCTCTTATTTGACCAAAATTTTATTTTCTCACTCATTTCTCCTACATGAGATACAATTGACTTCAATGATTCAACAATCCCTCTCCTATAAGGGCGGGTTTCAGCATGCTCGGTTAATCTTCCAATTAATTGTTCAATGTCTCTTTTATTGTTTTCAATTTGATTTGGAATATTTTCTTGTGTTCCTTGAGGATGCCTATGAATTGATGGAGGGGTTTCAAGTTGTTCTTGAATAGGAGGCTCTTCTTGAAGGGGTGACTATGAATTCTCAAAGTTTCAAGGTGGAGATTCATTCCCTGATAATTAGAACAAAATTTTATTATAAAAACCTATTTCAATCTGCATTCTAAATCAAATTTGAAATAAATGGAATAAAAATGCATACCTCTTCGCAATCTTTGACATCTCTGATGTGTTGGTGGCATCCTCATGAAAGATAAAAGTAATCGATGCAAATAATGGATGATATTTGGTGAGCGCGAGTTGCAGACCTCAAATCCTCCAAGCCAAGCCATGGGTTGAAGAGAAATGAGGGTTTGAAACGTGTTTTTTTCTTTTATTTAGCTTATGATTTAGTTTATTATTTTTTACTTAATTTTTTTACCTTTAATTTCTTTATTTATTTTTTTCCTTATGCTTGCTTCCATATTAATAAATTAATTTAATTAATCATTTATTTATTTCTCTTTCTTTCTTTTTACCTTATGTTTTGAATTTGATATCCTACTATTCTTAAGTTATTGTCTTGTATAACCTTATTTACACTTTTTGTTTTCTTAATAGTATAATAGCATTAAATAGATAAATAAATATAGCATTTAAAGATAAAATATTTTCTCCTTTTGATCTTTTTGTCTTCTTTATTTGATATTTTTTCGATGTATTTTACTTTATTAAGCTTGTTACTCTATTTGCTATTGAAATTTTTAATTATTATTTTTTTACATTAGGTAAGACATTTTAAGGTTATTATTTCTTTCACAATTGGGTCAAACCTTTTTTTATCTATTTTTAATTATTCAAATTTTATGATTTTATCATCTCCCTTCCCTTTTTTTTTAATATTTTCTTCTTTGAACATACGTATTTTCTAATTTTGTTAAATTTATTTATACTCAAACCTATTTTTCTTCTTTCATTTTTGACTTAATTCTCATATTTAGTGATTTCTCTTTTTACTTTAATTTTCCTTGTAAGTCTTGCTTGTTTATTTATTCTTGGTATTATTATGTTGATTTTTTTATTTTTTTTAAAGTCTTTTCTCTAACTCCTCCACCTCACCCTTTATTAAGACTTGTTCTGCAATCTCATTTTATTTCTTCCTCTTCCTAATGATGGATCACTGAGTGTGATCCAAAATGTCACAAAAAAACAAACATAGTTGAATCCAAAAGCTAAATATTGTAACTTAATGGACTGTGGAAAACTCATACCAACTATCTTGAAAAGAATAAAATTGAAAACAAATGTTTAAATTTGAGCTAAGAGATATGGTAAATTTAAAAGAGCCCGGTAATCAAACTATTTATGATGTCAATTCATTAATACCATCTTGGAAAACATGTGCGTTGTCCCATTGATTTCAAATTGCATTGTATTTTATGTAATCTACGAAGTTGAATCACTATTGTATATGCTAACTCGTCATAAAAGAAAGTAACTTTTATGAAATCTTCTTACAAATTCAATTTGCATTTGAAAATATGGACTAATTAAAAAGAATTTTATGGAATTTTCTTCTTACTATATGTTATTGCTTTTTTTTATTTAATGTGTTTACAAATTTGTATAATGACATGGATCTTAGCCATGCTCCAAAACATGGATATTTTAAAGAATTAGCTTTCAATTGTTAGAATATGAATTTTTTTTAAAAAAATTAAATACACTAATCCAAATATAGCATCATTTATTGATTTTGATTTCTCATTTTGAAGCAATGCATTTATTGTTCCACTCTTACAATTCTTACATGAAAGCATAATAAATTTTAAATGTTGATTGCATAAAAATAAAATTTTGGATTACTATATTGCTAATTGTTAGAATTGCGAAAAACATGAGTCACAGGATCAAACGATGAATAAATACACCTTCCACGCAAGAGATCTATAGACAATATGTACAATATTCCTCAAGAAGAAAAAATTACAGAGTGGAAGAGACTATCAAAAGATATGAAAGATCGAGAGATAATTACAATGAGGGTTGAGTGCTATATAAGAGAAAAACCCTAAAAGCATAAAAGCACTCTTAAGTTTAACTTAAGTGCATGAGAATAAATTAAACTAATAATCAATTAAAGATTAATTAATTATTAGCTAATGCATCATTATTCTAACATCTGAGATGAACTTAGGGAGTAGCTAAAAATCCTAAAAAGAACTCATAATTTCCAAGGCTTTTATTTTTGAAAGCATCCCGAAAGTGTGTTATAGTGAGAAAATTGTGGAAGAGGTAAAATTTATTTTTGAAAGTGTGTTATAGTGAGAAATTTGTGGAACGGGTAAAATCTCTAACCTCAAAGGAGGGTTCTATGCAATATTCTTTGGTTTATAATGCTAATTAGCTAAGCTAAGTGTTATTCAGGAAATTATGTCTTGCTTCTGACTATCGACTTTATCTAATTGAATTCTATCAAGCTTTTAACTGCATAGGATTGAAAATTGGTAGGAGGGAAATAGTGTTTGGTATAACATTAAAGCAACTTCAAATTTTATGAGAGAATCTGATGCATCTGAAGGGTGATCCCATAATATTGGTTTACAATTTTTGGCCAAATTGGACACTGAATTGATTTTTTCTAACTAAATCTTCACTTTCGAGCACCTATAGCGGCTAAACCGTGAGGAATTTGAAGATGATGCAAACTAGTGATTTGTGAAATTTTTTCTATAGATTCTAAATATATTTGTTTCAAAAATTTTGGAATCATATTGCACTTCTTTTTCCATCTCCTTCAAAAACTATTTTTTTCAGTAAACACCATTTTTAAGGAGTGATGCTCACTGTATACAATATAACTCTTTTTCCATGAAGGATAAAAATTTTTTTTTTTAATTTATATTTGTAACTACGATATCTAGCGCTTTCATTTGGTTTCATAATGTTTTATTGAATATTTTTCCTTAATCAACTTTTGAAGTCAAACCAATTACAACTCAAACATAGGCAGACTATATACAACATAACTTTTTTTGTATGTATCGAAATTCAATTTTTTTTTGGATCAAGGACTTCAATATCTAGTGCACTGATATTTTTTTAAAAAAATGATAATCTGCTATTTTTCCACATGTGCAGAACAAAGAGTTTGATTTTTCAGTGAAAAACCTACATTCACAAGAAATAAAAAATAAATATAATAATTAAATTAAATTTATTTAAAATTCTCCTTTTTGGGAAGTTTATAATAAGGACTACATACAAAAAATAAAGTTTAAATGAATTCATTTGATCCCCCAAAAGGTAAATCAAAAGTGGGTTTTTATCAACATTTTGAGAGGTGTAAAGGAGACTTCGTTATAGGTATGGTTTAAAACTAGCGGGGTTCTATCCAAGGGGGTTTGATCTAAGGTGGTTCAATCAAACCCTCTTCAATTGGAATCCTTTAAATGTACCTTTTCAAGGATTAAATCACTATATTTTCTAAAAATATGTGATTTCAACAAAAATCAGGATTTCCTAGAAATTGCAAACCAGTATTGTGGGATCAACCTGAAATTAGTGCCTAGTCTAAGGTTTGTGTATGGCAAGACGCTCAGAAATAGAGATAGAGGGTTGATCCCATAGTATCGAGCTTCTCTAAATATCTTCTTCAAATTGGTAGAATGTATTAGGTTGCAGTGTGTCCTGAGTTTAGGCATCAGACAGATTGGGTTGTGCTTGGATATCATCTAGCGTCTTCATCTGCATGAGGTGATAGACAGATTGGCAGCTAGCTTAACCAACACACTCTAAGCATTGACCACTTAGGTGGTTGGTGTGGGACCCAGTCGTAATCGTCCCTCTTCATGTTCGCCGTTAACCCTATTTGGTGGATGATTTTCTTAAATTGTTTCTCCTATGCATAACTCAAAACACATTCTCAAAGTTCCCTCATGGTATATTTTTTGGTCACGTCTGCAGCGTAAGAAGACATGGGTGTCCTCACGAGGTAGTCGTAATGTTTCAGTGCATGCAACAAATAGGTCTTCAACCCTATTGGATTAGACTTGCTAGCATAGTTCTAGCCTGTGCCAAAATGGGAGCTTTGGAACAAAGTATCCATGAACAAAGCTTTGGAAGGTTATAGGAATTTTGTCGAATGTTGTAGTTGGTAATTCTATGGTATGTGTTGGTTGATCAAATGCCTCAAAATGTAATGCTACTATTGCAGGATATACACAAAATAGGTTTGTTGAAAAGGCTTTAGAAACTTTCAAGCAGATGCAATAGGCAGGTGTAAATCCAAACTCTTCTACCTTTACTACCATCCTCCCTGACTATGTCGAAATGGGAGCTTTGGAACAAGTTGTGCACACCCATCACAAGATAAGGATAGAAGATTTTGTCAGATGTATTTGCAACTACCCTATAAGACATGTATGCAAAATCTGGAAGGATAGACAAGGCACGTGAACTATTTGACAAAATGCATCAAAGAAATGTGTTCTCATGGAATGCCCTAATTACAGGATATTCACAAAATGGATTTGTTGAAGAGGCTTTAGATACTTTCAATCAAATGCAATTGGCGGGTGTAATGCCAAACTCTACAGCCTTTGATAGCATCCTCACAGCCTGTGTTGAATGGGAGCTTTGGAATAGAGGGTATGGGCATCCATCAAAACCTAAAGGATAGAGGAATTTTGTCAGATGTTGTAGTTGCAACTACTTGGTAGACATGTATGCAAAACATGGAAGCATAGAAAAGGCATGCAAACTGTTTGACACTGTGCCTTAAAGAAATTTGGTCTCATGGAATGCCATGATTGTGGGATATGAACAAAATGGATTTGTTGACAAATATTTTAGAAACTTTCTAGAAAATGAAATTGGTAGTTATAAATCGAGCCTTCTCCCCACCTGTGCAAAATTGGGAGCTTTGGTAGTTAATGTGCATAGACCTATTTTTCTATGAAACATGTCTTATTGTCATCTCTTTTTTTTTTTTAATTAGCTCTTTAGATTTCTTTATTACCAAATCATGTTCTTTATCTAAATATTTTTTTTATCTTCACATTTATAAGATTCTTCTAGAAAATTATTATATTAATCCAATCCCAAATTCATTTTACTCTTTTTCTTGATTTTTTTTGTTTTTCTTTTGTATTGTTTTTCCAAATTTTCATTTATCGATGCGGATTGTCTTATTCTACATCTGAATCTTACATTGTCTAACATTTGTTCCTCTACTTTAGTTACTCATTATTACTTTAGTATCATAGATTACATTTAAACTAGACAATTATTCACTTTATGATCATGGTGTCAACACACTCTTATAGAACTATTAAATTTGGGACAATAAGAAATATCATGTGATTTATCACCACAAAAATCATGTGGGCTTTCCTCCTTTTTTTCTTCTGCACTCATTAGAATAATGTCCTAGTTTACTATAGTTATAACATTTTTTCCTTTTGGTTCTTCCTCTTTCTTTGGTACCTCTATTATTATTGTGGCAACATCCTCTACCACCTCCTTCTCAATAGTTATCATACTAACTCATGGAGGGCATTGCATCTTGAATCTGTGGTAACACATAGTGTATATTGTCAAGTGGTCCTATACTTTCTTTGAATTGAAGTTCCTAGTAGCCATGTGCCAAATAAACATTAAATGCTCTTATAACAAAATCATATGCTCTATCTACACCCATATCCAAAAAATGCTTCCCTAGCCAATCCATGAACCATTGGTTCATATTCATCTTCTTCATGAAGTAACATTGACAATTATTTGTGTCATGTTTGTCCCACTTTATATTTTATAGTATATACTTACCATCTTTCTAGGGAATTTCTCAAGTTCCCCTCTTTGTGTGGTAGCCCTCTTGGTGCCTTTGATTATCAAACATCCATTCCTTAGATGTTCTTCCCTATTATAATTTTTAAACCAAAATTTACTTCTTCTAGGTGGGGAAGAAGTCTTATCCTTCTCACCTTTGAATATAATTTTTTATTCAACATTACGTTTTCCCACTCTAATTTAAAATTATCAATTTCATCTTTTCCTACTAAATAATTCTCCCATATCTTTGATTAGGATTCTATTTTGGTGATCAATTCTACTGCATCCTTATATGAAGAGGAAATCTTCTCATCTAGTTTTGCTATAATGTGAGGTGTTAACCCTAACCACTCAATTCATTTCTTTTATGTTAAGGTTTCTTATATCTTTCTAACCATACTTTTAAATCATTGTTCATAATATTTTGCTTATTCCTCTTGAGTTTTGTCATCTTCCATATTTTATTTATGTTTTTGTTCATACATTAGGTTTATGAAAATTTGTCTATATAAATTACTCATTTTTTCCATGTTTTATCATGCTTGGGGCATTCTTTAGTGTGCCATATTAGTGCCTCATCATTGAGGGTCTCCACAAAATCGTACAATTGGGTTTGGTCATCATTAATGCCAACCCCACTCTAATGAAAGTCTAAGGTAAATAGATGGTCGCTTGCATCCTTGGTGTATGTACCAAAAATTGGGAGCTTAATCATATGTACGTCCATATTTGGAGGAGGTAAACGTGTCCTTGATTTTTTTTTATGGTTCTAGTGATTATCCTTTCTCCTAAACTATTCTCTTATCTTGAATAGATCTTTCTCTCTCTTTATCATGACTTCTTTGTCTAGTTTCACTTCTTTTCTACTTGACCAAATTCTTTTCTCTACAATTATCTCTTGGTACTTGAACATCTAATAACTCACTTCGTAATACATATCACAAATCTCATACATAATTACTTCTTGATCTTGCTTTCTCTAACCCGATTAAGGATTCACTACTTATATTGACTCTTTATAAACTCTTCTTGATTTTGACAACAAGGGAGGTGACACAATCCATGAGGTTCATCTCATCATAGTGTCTCTTTAGCTCAGGGAATGTGTTGGTTGACAACATATCATTAGTAATTAATTTATCTTTAATTTTCTTTGAGTTGCTTTCTTTTTCAACTTAGGAATCACTCTCATTTATCATCTGCAAAGTTTCTTTGGAAAAATCCACATTTTTGGTAACTTATTTTATTCTATTGCTAAATATTATCTCTTCTTCACCAATTAACAACTTCTTTACTTCCTCCCTTATTTACTTGCTCTTCTTCCCCATTAAATTTTGGTGTCTTATATGATGGTGTTATTGATACCAAAAATATGATAGGATTACTTTTAAAAATGAATCAAAATAGAGGATTTCCTTTACCTGTTACTTTTTGGAACTCTACCTATGCATCTAGATTTTCAATACATACATGTAATACATCTAAAAATGATAAACTTTAACACAAAATTTATCCACCCATCTAGGTTTTGTAGACATACATGAAGTATGTGTCACCTTTGCAACAAGTCAAAACCTCTAAACACATACTTTAATATGTCCATCTAGAATTTCAATAATGTATTTATTAATTCTAAATATGTAAAAAACTCAAAAATAGGCTTGAAGAATTCATCTTGAATTTCAATATATTTATTTAAAACTTCAAAACTCTTAAACATTCTTTTATATAGAACACTATAATAATCCACCAACAATTCTACACATGGATTCTATCTATATCATATGTCATATTCCATAAGAACATAATAAAATCCTTTATTTAAAATTTCAAGTTATGGTAAACACATATCTAGAGCACCAAAAATACCTATGTTCAATCAATAATTCAATCATAATATCATGACCTATTCAAGATTTTTCTATAGTGAAATTTGGACTAATCAGTGGTGAGAGAAGGAATGAGATGTGAGTAAAGGAGGAACAAGACCAAGAAACTAATCTTGGTAAGTGTAGCCTCAACCTTGGCACTATACTCTTTTATGCTCATCACATGTTTGTTGTTGTCGTAACTCTCTTTCCTATGCAATGTCATTGGCAAAAAGTAAAGACAATTTCCATAATGTTTCCAATGTCCTTGTGCCTCTCCCTCATCTTTGTTTTCCTTCTATTTTTGCATTCTCTACCTTTCTTCTTGAATCTCACTTCTCAATCATTTTAAATAAAAGAAAATATCTCTTGCTACCCCTATACTCATGTTCCTAATTAAATAAAGGACTTCACCTGCAATTATGGAAGTTTCCATTTCCTACACGGCCTCTACACTCAACCATATTTAGTTGTTTTCGCATAGTGGTTCCATAATGCAACCTCCATTCTCAAGCAACAACTATGAATGAATGAATTAAATAAAAAATTTAATATAAATTATAAATAGGTTTAACATTAGAATTACAAATATGTTAACGTAATTATGATACATATTATAAGAGTGAAAAAAATAACATGGCATCCTACACCTCTAAGGTTTTGTATTATCCTAGATGCATTTGGCAAGAAATTAACATAAACTTTATTCATCTTTACACCAATATAGGGCTAGTAAGATTTGATGCTTGAATTTTTCATACCTTGTAGTTTGAATGGATTGACTAGGATGCATATGAACTTCAAAATGTACCTATAAGTTCATAATAGTATGCTTCCTATGTTTAACAATCAATCAACACTTCAACAAGGTTAAAACATTAGTGAGAAACGATAAATGACCTACAAACAATCTCTACTAGTGGAATAAGTCAATATCCAATTTATGTTAAAAGCACAAAGCAAGAAATTAAATTGGCATGGTTGACAAACATAGATAATTGGTAAGATCAATTTAACCTTATAGGTGCATTACTGACTTAACTAGACTAGATATTTATATCTATATACAAACTAACTAGAATTGAACCAAAAGGTATCAATAATTTTACCAAATTATAATACTAATTTAAATTTCACAATCAAGAAGTAATGAAATAGTAAGGATATACTAAAATCCCATGCAAGTAAGTTGTAAAAACTTCCATTCATACCTTAATCCTAGAAATCATAGTGAAACTAGTCCATCAAACCAAGATCTCAACATGTTCTCATTTATTTAAATTGAGGAGTGTGCAACATCAAAAACATAATACTGAATAAACCTAGTTATACTATGAAGCAAATTAATAAATCACACTATCATTACCATGCATTATTATATTTATGCCAAAATGCAATTCATAGTCACATATACCATATATAGAAGATTCATTATAAAGGTTATGCAACATTCAAGGTGGCATCACCATAGTCATGCATGACTCTAATCCATTGAAATCAATGCATAAATATGTAATCAATAATAAGTATGGGTTAGCACATGTATTCAACCATGAACAATCCACATCAATAATTCAAAGCATGCATCCACATAAATAATTGATTTGTGACATCCCAACACCAATCTCTATTGCTTGCCATATAATTAAAGTACCAACATAAGAAAAACGACAATGTTGAGTCTTTAAAAAAATGTTTTCATAGTACTTAGAACATCAACCATAAGGAACTTATCATCAAAAAATATCAAATATAGAAGTATTATTCCTTCTTACTATATTTCAATGTTTCATTTCCTTTCTAATCCTTAATCACTACCTATCATGTTATCATCTAAGTACACAATAATTTATATTAATCGGTATAGAAGTCTATACAACTTTGTATATATGATTATTCTAAGCTATAAATAATTTATCAATAATTAATATGAGAATTCACATATCACAAGGTACATACTTTTTCTTAATGATTGATATACTCCAAACTCCAAAAATCATTGTATATGTCGATGTTTATTTAAATATTTAATATAAAAACAAATATTAACATATATTATACTTATAACATACAAATTAATATATATATTATACTTTTAATATATATTTCGGCACAGGGAGGGAAAGATGGTGGTAAAGGTAGAGGAGTCTTGCTTTACACCTGCCAATTGCATCTGCTTGAAAGTTTCTAAAGCCTTTTCAACAAATCCATTTTGTGAATATCTTGCAATCAGAGCATCCCATGAGAACACATTTATTTGATGCATTCTATCAAACAGTTCACGTGCCTTTTCTATCCTTCCAGATTTTAAATACATGTCTACCTCCCATTTTGGCACAGGCTGAACTGCGCTGGCAGGTGTAATCCGATAGGGTTGAAGACCTGTTTGTTGCATGCACTGAAACATTGTGACTACCTCGTGAGGGCACCCATGTCTTCTTACGCTGCAGACGTGACCAAAAACTTTACTGTGACCAAAATATATGCAGCGCGGGAACTTTGAGAATGTGTTTTGAGTAATGCACGGGAGAAATGGTTTTAAAAAATGCATCCACCAAACGGGGTTAACGGCGAACCGAAAGAGGGAAAGATTATGGCTGGGTCCACACCAGCCACCTAAACGGTCAGCAGTTAGAGTGTGCTGGTTAAGCCCAGCCCAGATTGGTAGAGCTGCTTCTTGCAAGCAAAGAGGTCCCAGGTCACAGGTCCCAAGTTCCAGTCAGATGCATTTCATCACTTCAAAAATTCTATAAATTACTAAACTGGGTGATGTTTAAATATGTCTGATCGAGGAGGACAAAGGAAGTCTTGTGGCAGTCATGCACACATCAAATTGTGAATTTCGGGTAATATTTAAATAGAGTTGATTGGGAACAAACTGGATGATGTTGAAATATTGAGGACACGGTAAGTATCAAGGCAGTCGCCCCCGCAATGATTTTTGAATGCTGCATCACAAATTGTAAAAATTACTAAACTGGGTAATGTGTAAATAGAACTGATTGAGAAGGATCCAGAAAGTTTGAAGAAAGTCACACACACAATGAAATGTGATTGCTGGGTAAAGTTTAAACAATCACCCTC
Organism: Sequoia sempervirens; assembly: GCA_007258455.2. Taxonomy (NCBI): domain Eukaryota; kingdom Viridiplantae; phylum Streptophyta; class Pinopsida; order Cupressales; family Cupressaceae; genus Sequoia; species Sequoia sempervirens. The sequence goes on from VDFB02281492.1 coordinate 396,250,194, forward strand.
ACATTGAATTGTGATTGCTGGGTAATATCAATCTTGACAATTGGAGAACTTAAAACATAAAGATGAAGTCAAAGCATTAAATCTGCAACAGACAGCAGTTTTTCAGAAAGATTGCAATGAAATAAAGTTAATATTCTGTAAATTAGTGTGAACTAATAAATAGATCAATTTCATAAAATCTACGTCTGTAAAGTTTGAAGATGCAATTACATGAAAATTGCATGCAGCTCTATATGTAGTGTAATGACAGAATTAGCAGTTGAGATTGTAAGAGCCATTAATGAAGCACCGTGGTGTTAATCATATGGTCATCCACCTTATACCCCGTTCACTCTTAAGAACTTTGCACAACATTTTTGAAAGGAAATCGGGTGAGTGGAAGTAGCTTCCTACACCAATCTAAGTAGGGAAGAGTTGCACAAAATTCTTTAAAACACTTTAAATAGTTATAGTTACAAATAGATGCTCATTCAAAATATGTAAAGCAGAAACAATGCAAACTATAACGCAATGATTATGAGTGAAAACCCTTTGAGAAAAAAACTCACTCCAAATACACTACTCCATTTGTATTATTATCAACAACAACAATTACAATACAATGTCAAAGAGTTTCACACTACAACTAGGTCTAAGCAATTCTCCAACCTGTCATACTTAAAACGCACTAAGACATCAAGTATTTATAACACTCCAACATGAAGAGAGGGTGTCAAAGTTGCCATAATCAAATCCCACACCCAAATGTGAACATAAGTTCATTATGACATTTTGTCATAGTTAGATCTCATAAATTTTGGTTTTTTTCTAAATCCAACACCTCTCTCCTCAAAATTAGCTTCCACTCAACATGCAAGGCACCTATACACATGCAGTTGCCACATGCACACTTGGATGCACCCATAAATGTAGTTTGTTTGTAATAGTGTGACATAAAAACCATCATACATAACTCTTACAAGTGTCATACCCTGTCATAGCAAGTTGTCATAGTTTGCCATGAACTTGACATAGCAACTTATGACAAAAGACATCAAGTTAGCTACAAATTTAGGACCTCCAAAATGAAATGCTTAGCTCCTCAAATTTAGCTTGCAAATTTCACATGTCACCTTCCACGTAGGATGCCACCTTACCGGTAGGTCCCCACAAGGTAACAACTAATTTGGTAGGCAATAAATTTAGGAAAATTAAATAATCAACAAATAATAATAAATTAAATGTCAGGACCCAAAGGTTGAGACACTTTAATCCCAGCAATTTTAAAAGAAGAAAATTTGTAGAAAAAATGGAAGTGTTTTATTGTAAGTAGTTTCCCCCAAAACAAAAGAAGGCCCCCTAAAATTGATGATATCAAAAGATTGTTTCCATTGCAAATTTCAAGGGTGAAATTTGCACATTATGGCTCACTGTAAAAATTATTTAGCTGGGATGAAACCTATAGTATCCTTTGTATGCATGAACTAATAAAGAGAATGTATTATTACTTGCAAGGATGTGAAGTCTCGTGAAGCTTCTACTTTGAGAAGCCAATCATCAACACAATCCAAAATAAATTGTGCTTAATCTTCTTGTGTTATTGTGGCGTGGAACAAAATAAAATAGTACACCTTGACATAAAGTAATAGATGAACAATAAAATTTAGATTGATAGTGCCTAACATCACTTGGGATTCAAGTTCATTGAATTGACCTTCATATGAGATGAATTAGTTTCAAGGTGTATGTGCCAATATACATAAATCCATCTCATATTATTAAGAAAGATAGCTCCTACGAGAGAAAAACATCAAAGGTCGGTTAAAAGGTATTCACAGCTAAACGAAAATTGTAGTATATGGTTTCTGAAATATAAGATTAGGGGAGAGGACCCAGTACTTGCACCAAGGACCCAGTAGCATAACCTAAGCATATTCCAATAGTTTTTATTGTGGTTTTAAAGTTGTTAGTGTTGATAATGACTACCCATAATTGAATGAAATATATCAACACACCAATAAAACATGACTTAGTACACAACTATCAGTCTCACTTTTCTTTTGGACTTTTTTGGACACCTCGACAAAAAATATACTAATGTGGCATCATATTTGATGATGTGGTCTTGAAACCTTAGTTATATGCAAGGAGACTTGCCAATTAAGTTGCTACAAAAAATTGGGAGTGATTTGAAATTTAGAATATTTGATGTAGATTAAGGGTACGACCTCATCTAGACCTTAGGATCTATTTTTATAAAACAAGAGATCCCATGAAGTAAAAAAAATTATGCTATAAGATTAAATTGGAATCTTTTTTTGAAAAATAGCAACATGACAGATTTGTACAGGTGAAATTGAAGTGAGGCTTGAAATTGCCCCTGCAACTTAAATTTTTTGTCTGCCAATTATCAATCATCTCGAAATTTAAATTGGCTGAAATTTTTTAAGAAAGCCTCTTCCTATAATGACCCTGCTCAAATCTGACCTCAAAATGCTAATTGAAGGCTCAAGGAATTTCATCAAACAATTCACATGCAAACTTCCAGCTTGCTGGTTGTGTGATTAGACCGATATAAATGTTTGAAGATGATACCAAAGTACTCCAAATGCTTGGAAATCAAACTACAATGCATAAACTATAACCTAGATGCATCAATGACTCAATTTCATCTTTAACAATGTTCATACATGACTCCTATATGCAAAAAGTGCACCTACAGTCAATTGACATTATGACAAACAATTGGCATACATTCTTATATCAACATTTAAATGCTCAATACAACAATAGATAACTCCCAATAGCTGATATATTATTGAAAATGCAATCCTTCTATAATGATGACAATGCAAGTGCCAAGACTCTTGGCTTACAACTCATATAATGATTTTAATCAGATCTGATGTAAAATTACCACAGCCTGATTTACCATTTATTTTTGTATCAACATGCTATGCAAATATCTCTTACTACAATGGCAATGAGCTCTTACAGCTAACAATGCAAATGCAATGACTTCTAATTACAATGATTGTAATGACTCCTACAGCTGCAACTACATAACATTACAATTCTACTAATGGAGTACCAATTAACAACAATGGCTGATAAAGAACCTAGAAGTTGCTATCTGCTTGGAACAAATATTTGATTCTCTTTGCTTGGTACAGATTTGTCTTCAAAACTACAGCACCCAGCTTCATTAACCCCTATCCGTGCCTCATGAATTTTATCATATTTTATTTGTTGCTCCTTGTTAGAAATTGCCTCCTCTAGAGTGGGTCGCCCCTGTGTATGCTTCAGGCCTTCAAATAAATAAATCACCAGCTACAACCTTCAATTACTATCATCAATCTTCATTGCCAAACTTCAAGAAGAGGTTTGCCCAAATACCCATGTGCCAAAGATGTGTAAATGAATTTCTATGAATTTATTTGTCCCTTCATGTCCAATCGCCCCTGTTATAGCAGACTTTAGAAAATAAATAAATATCAGTCTCTAAAGACTTCCTCCAGCTCCTATAATGACCTCCAACCCTTGAAGAATCAAGCACTTCAAGTGAAAGGTGAAATCGATGGAGGAAGAGGCGCTTGCAAGCAAAAAAAATGCCTTCATTGACATCCTTGATATGACTGAATTTAATCTTCAGAAATTAGAAATTAATATCAATTATTCTCCTCTCGATATTCGATGCCAATAACAATGAGATGAACCTCCAAAGGCAGCTCTCCAATCCTATATCAAAATCAATGCAAAATGTAGCTTCCTTATGCAAACTCGTACCTCCTATATGCAGATAATAATGTCTGAAGTAAGATATTAGACCTCAATATAAACTGATATAAAAATCTGAATATACAATCGACCTCCTTTATGCCAAACTTGTTGAAAACTTAACACCAAAATGTTTCCACCAAGCCCTAAATCGAATTATACAAAAACTTGGCCAAGGGCCACAAAGTTTTTACAATGAAGCTCAAATAGAAAGTCTGAAGTAACTTTCTCCCAGCTGCAATAATTCAAGTGATATTTCACACCCTCAAAATTGCGTACCAATTGAGAGTTTTCGTTCTCAATGGTCAAAGACAACTGCAGAAACCCTAGGCTCCACAACCATCAAACATCAACAACACAACAACAAATCTGGATGATAGGAAATGAGCCCTCAATGCCTATTTATTCTTTTTCCTCAATATGTCGGCCTCCTTCTAAAACTTTCCCAAGTCACCTTCTAGAAGGAATATTATTTTATTTTTATTTTATTATTTTGCACTTTATAATAAAATAATTATTCATAACATAAAGTGCAAACATAACATTACTTTATAACTTGAGGTTTCTAAAAATAAAAACATATTAAGAAATCATTAGAACACCTCCATATGAAGAATAAATCACGAAACGAGCCAACCAATCAATTGGGTGTCTGCCAAACAACCCTCTTATCAAGCTCCATTAGCCTAGGAGGATCAGGAATAGGCTAATTCCTCCAAAATCCATTGCTCATGAAAAAGGGGACATTACACTTCCATAAGACCTTACCTAAGATAAATTTTATTTCACCCGATTAAAAATCTCCTCGCTCAAAAAAAATTCTGCGAAAGACTAGCGTCTTCTTCTGAGTATCAGCTTCACCTGATGGAATCCCACTGATCTTTTCACTGTATAGGAATGAAAATTGATAAGAGGAAAATAGTGCTCTGTATAAGATTTAAACAATTTCAAATTTACGTGAGAATCCGACGCATTTGAAATTAGTGCCTGATCTGATGTTTGTGTATGGCAAGCAACTCGGAGGCAGAGGATTGATCCTATTGTAGCAAGCCTTTTAGAATTTCTTCCTCAGGTTGGGGAAATTTATTTGGTTGCAGCAATTCCTGAGCTCAGGCATCAGGTTGATTGGGCTGTGTTTAAATTTTATCAAGTTTGGTCAAATGTAATATTTTTCATGTACACGAGGCGATAGGTATATTGGTAGAACTTGGAAATAGAAATTATTACTATTTACCATATTTTGATAGGCTGATTAGTAGAACTTGGAAAAAAACCCCAAATTCAGTCACACTCATTTCACCGCGCTTCCAAAACTCTAAAAAGACTCAAAGCAGACAAGAACGCATGAATTGTGATTGCTGGGTAATGTTTAAACAGTCACGCACACAGAGAATTGTGATTGCTAGGGTAAATATTTTATTAGTCACGCTCGCATGGGAATTGTGATTGGGAAGTGCACGGGAAGTCTCAAGACACCCACGCACACGTCGAAATCGATCAATCGTAAGTATTTTCACTGAGATTGACGCCTAGAATTCTTTCAAAACGTTTCTTCCCAAAGGTATTGTTCGGATGTGAAGAGTCCGACTCCTCAGTTTTCAGTTTTTTCGTCTCCTCTTTTTTTGGATGCGAAGAGTTTTGGACGCTTCCTTTTCCGAGTCTTATAATATGGATAATGGATGTTTAATCTAGGTGAATAAAATAGTATCAATCAGAAATAAGAGATACAAAACTGTATTGTGCAGTTTTATGTATTGCTGCAATTAATAAAACAGAGAAACCTGCTTTCCCGTGGAGGTAGCCATTTTAAATGAACCACGCAAATTCTGTATTTTGTGTGTTTATTTGCTGCTGGTGTTATACATTCTTTTGTCTGCCCTGTTTACTTCCCAGGGTACCGAACTTTGCTTGGCATGCCTGTAGCCACGTGAACTTCAGCCTCAAAAAATGTCCTCAGTTTCAATGGCTGAAATAAGACCTTTCGATCTTTGCTTTGAGAATACTTGCCATCGCTTCAGAACAAGTGGATTTTATGACGCATAAACAAGCAAACCTGACAATTGGAAAACTCAAAACATAAAGATGTAGCCGAAGCATTAGATTAAATCCACGACAGGCTGGAAACTGAAAAAAAAAGTAGAAATTTAAGCTGTTTTCGAAAGCGATTGCAAGGAAATAAAGTTAATAGTCTGTAAATTATTGTTAACAAATAAATACATCAACTTGATGAAAAAGAAAGGCTGTGAAGTTTGAAGATGTAATTACATGAAGGCCATGCAGCTTCACGTATAGTGTAGCGTAATGACGAAATTATCATTTGAAATAGCAAAAGCCATTAATGAAGCTATGTGGTGTCAACTGTATGGTTTTCCAGCTTATCACCGTTCACTCCTAAGAACTTAGGGAAAAAAATGTTTTTAAAATGGGAATTAGTCGCGTACAATGACAAAGCAAGTTTTCCCCTCAACCAAAGAATGCCCCCAAATAAATTGGGCATATTGAAAGACTGTTTATAAAGTTAAACTTTGACATATACATTACAAGTTACATGGATGATATATACATTACAAATTCTTTCATGCAGTTTCCTGCAGTTGCCCCTTCAACCAAAGAATGACCCAAAAAAATTGCGGATATTACAAGACTGTTTCTCATATTAAACTTCAACATATACATTGCAAATTACATGGATGATATTACAAACTCTTACATGCAGTTCTCCCATCCAAAGAATGGTATCGGAAGACTGTTTATGAAGTTAAACTTTGACATATACATTACAAATTACATGGATGAGATATATAATATCATCCAGTTTCCCCTGGAAGACTCTTTCTGAGGTTAAACTACATATAGATTACAAATTACATGGATGACATTACAAAGTCAGTTCCTCTCATCCAAAGAACGGTATCAGAAAACTGTTTCTGAAGTTAAACTTTGACATATACATTACAAATTACATGGATGATACATACATTACAAAACTCTTTCATCCAGTTTCTCCCTGAAAGATTGTTTCAGGAGTTAAACTCTGACATATACATTACAAATTATATGGATGATAGATACATTACAAACTCTTACTATGCTCCATATGCAGAAACTAATCAAGAGACCATAGCGTGCAGCTTCTGCTTTGTGAAATCAATCATCAAGCCAATCTGATGTAAATTGCGGTTAAACAATTTCAACTCTAAGATCAGGGATAGAAAACTCGCAACCACTGGTGCCCAATCTTCTCATCACAGATGACATGTTTCAGAGAGCTTAGTTTCCCCCTGGATGACTGTTTCTGAAGTTAAACTCTGACATATGCATTAAAAATTACATGGATGATAGATACATTTACAAACTCTTACTATGCTCCATATGCGGAACTAATAAAGAGACCATAGCGATTACTTCCGAGGTTGAGAAGTTGCTTGGAGCTTCTGTTTTGTGAAATCAATCATCAAGCCAATCTAAAGTAAATTGCGGTTCCACAATTTCAACTCTAAGATCAGGGATAGAAAAGGCCTTAACTCGCAACCACTGGTGCCCAATCTTCTCATCACAGATGACATGTTTCAGAGAGCTTAGTTCACAAACACTTCTAGGCAACCTCCTCAAACGAGAACACTCTCTCATGTCAAACTCTTTCAATTTTTTCAGTTGACCTATTTCCTCTGGAAGTTCTTTCAAGCCCTCACACACTGAAATGTCTAGAAATTCTAGCTGCCCAAGTTTTCCAATTGATGCCGGAAGCTCTTTCAATCCCGGTAATGCTGATAATCTTAACATTTTCAGAGAACTCACATTTCCGAGATCATATGGTAACTTTTCAACCAGATGGCAGTTGGTAATAGACCATATCTGAGCAGAGGGCATATGACAGATATCAGGTGGACATTCCTCCAAATCGCTGCAGTGGTCCAGGTTAAATTCCTGTAGGTTGGTGTTGCTGAATGTGGAAATATTTCCAAACCCTTCACATAAACTTACAGATAGTTTGTCTAATTTTTGTATTACTTTAGACTGTTCTAAAATAGTGGGTGCATCCAACTTCTCCAAGCGAACACTCTTGAGCTGAGTGAGTGAAGATAAGACATCTAAACCTTTTATTGTGGCCCTCTTTGAGTTCAAATTACACAACATTAGAACTTTCAGTTTTTTCATCGTTTTGACAAATGGTGGTAGAAAGTACTTGCTCGCAGAAAAGTGTAGCACCAGAACCTCTGTCTCTGGAAAATCCATCTCATACCATTGATTCTCAGCCATAGAACCTGCAATAGATCAATCACACATGCAAATTGAATTAGAACATTTTTTAGTGGCCAAGAATACTAGCAGTTTACATAAAGAATTTACGTTAAGGTTACATACAGAAATTATGTCAAAGGTATTGTTGTTTCAATCGTATAATTATTCATGATGACAAAACCACAAAGCTAAAACAATTTAATATTTAAAATAGCCTGCAGAGTTTGCCACTAAACAAGTCTAAATATTTTTGGCGGAATAACCTTACCTGTGTGAATAGAGACAACTAGAGCATTAAAGGGTCTATCATTAAGAATCTCCCAATTCCCTGGCAAGCTCAGCTCCTTCCTAGGCATGAATAATCTCTTCCTGTGGACTATACTGTCCTGGCTTCCCAAGTATATGGCCAAATCTCGCATTACATCGTGCTGAGAAAAGTACAGCTCAGAGGCATTTCCATAAGAGATTGTTGCTTGGATTCTGATAATTACAGACACAATATCAGCTCAATGTTTATAAAAGAATATATATAGCAACATATTTAATATATATAAGGATAAGCAACTACCCTGGGCTGCTGATTAGATTCAAGAGAATTACAGCTCAGGAACATTTTCATAAGAGATTGTTGCTTAGCTTCTGATAATTACAGACACATTATCAGCTCAATGTTCAAAAAAAACCATATAGCAAGAAATTTAATACTTGTAAGGATAGGAAAATACCCTGGGCCGCCTGATTAGATTCAAGAGAATTACAGCTCAGGGGCATTTCCATAAGAGATTGTTGCTTAGCTTTTGATAATTACAGACACATTATCAGCTCAATGTTCAAAAGAAATCATATAGCAAGAAATTTAATACATATAAGGATAGGAAAATACCCTGGGCCGCTGATTAAATTCAAGAGATTTTTGCTTGCAAGTTCCAATAACATGATAAAGGCATCTTGCCTCTCCAGCTTCCGAACATAAACCCAAATGTCCAGCAGTGCATCAGCGCAGATTTTCTTGCTCTCTGGAAATGAGGCCAAATCTAAGAAGCATTCCCTCCCAACATCACCCAAGAAATCAATACTAGTCTCCAAGCATCTAAAAAGCCCTTCTTTGTGATCATTGGATATGGATTCCCCCTGGGAAAGCTTATTCTTTGCGTTCAACCAGGTCACATGAGGTTCCCCATTCAAAGAGCTCCCAATCACCTTTAGAGCAAGGGGTAAGCCCTTACATTCAGCTTGCACCTGCAAGTTCTTAAAGAAAAAACACAAATAAGCACGTAATTCATTTTACTTCTGTTGTTGGCCTTGTTTGATTCGATAACAAACTTTGGGCTTATTCAAATTTTTTATATTAGGTAAGAAAAGATATACCTCCATGACTAAATTTGCATCTGCAGTACGTGGAATTGACGTCTGTCCAAAAGCCGAGAAGCAGGAAAGCGAGAGAGCATCCTTGTGGCCCAGCAATGGCAACTGATACAATCGTGTACAAGAGTTTTGAGGGACGATAGAACTATCTCTGGTTGTGATAACAGTCTTGTACCCTGGCGCTTCAAGTAGTAATTCCTCCAAATGAACCCTGGACCAGACATCATCCAATATCATCAGGGTTCGCTTACTTTGACTGAAAAGCTGCTGCTTTACCTGGATGCGTGCTTCTTCTACATTCTGAAACTCGGGCTTCTTCCTTCCAACAATCTTCTCCCACATCGTCTCTATAATTCCCATCAGATTTGGGGACTGTGAAACAGTGATGAATGTACATTTCCAAAATAACCTGATGTCCACAGAAAAAAACAATTATTTTTCAGTACGCTGTATAAGAACTGTTCAACCTTGGACCAGAGCATCAAGAAGCATCAAGAAGAATGATCATTATTGGAAATCTAAGAATGTAAAAAATTAACACCAGAAATGGTAGAGGCTGGCCCACATGAAAAACGAAAACACCTCAGGACCAGAGCATCAAAAAGCATCAAGAAGAATGATCATTATTGGAAATCTAAGAATGTAAAAAAATTAACACCAGAAATGGTAGAGGCTGGCCCACATGAAAAACGTAAACACCTCAGGAAAAGAGAATATGTAAGGGTTGTAAACTAAATGGTGCAATTAACAAAACACTCCTAATTTTCTCAATTTGTAAACTAAATGGTGAAATTGACAAAACACTCCTAATTTTCTGAAGTATCTGACAATAGGCACATAGCCGTTGCAACCCGAAATGTCAAGAGAATACATTTTGAAACTCGATAACTATTAAAACTGAAATACGAACAGGGGGACAATCGTCTAGGCATGCAGACTATAGGTTCTAAAAACGATCTTAGCCTTAAATGTTCACAGATCAATTGAACCTTACTGTCCTACACACCAAAGCCCTTGGTCCAAAATCTTAGGGCGTTGAGGGGATGTACCTAAAAAATTCAGTGGTTTCCTCATAAAGAATTTAAACATTAGTTGAATGTAAAGTCAAAAAGTAAAAAGAAAGAAACATTACATTTGATATGGGGATCATTACAAATAGCCGAGGCCAAAGTCGTTTTCCCACCACCCCCCATACAATGCACCCCAACGACCGACACCTCGTTTTGGAATAAAAGCTCCTTCAAATCGGCAACAGGCTTCTCCAATCCCGCGTAAAACCGAGATTTCACAGGACCATCACTAAGATACGAGTATTTGCTAGCCTCTTGCATTTCAGTACTCTGACACAGGTTACCTAAACTCATTTGCTGTTGAATCATGGTATTCAGCGTACTACTTATATCTGGAGGCTGTAATTCCTTGTATAGATCTTTCAAGACTGCCATAAGATTTCTAGCATCTAACACCATTTGGTCTGGGATGGAACCCATGAAGCCATTGATCTCCTCTTCTAGCTTGAGTATCTGTGAAGCATATCTACACTTACGAAATACACTGAGAGTGCCAATGCTCTCACAATATTTCACCAGCTCTGCGCCCCTAATAAGTGTCTTTGAAAACTGGTGAAAGGCGGGATTTTGCTGATCCTTGGGCAGTTGCAGGTCAGATGCACAAAGTTGTTGGATAGCTGGGATAAAGGATTTCAGCAGAGCATCGGCTCTAGCGCACACTACATTGCTATTGAAACTCTCCATTCTATAAATTGCTAAAATAAAAATTGTTAGTCAAAGATTTCACAAAATCTGTACAAACTCTGTAACTATCGAAATTTCAAAACTTGTAACTGGATATTGCTATAACTTTTATCAATCTCCGGTTGGAAAGTTTAAAGGCATAGCTCAGCGTTTATATAGGACATTTTGGAACCATCGAGCGAAGGACCTAGTAGTTTCTGGAAAGCACACGACACGTTAAATGTGACATTTTGGAACCATCGAGCGAAGAACTTGGTAGTTTCTGGAAAGCACACAAACACGTTAAATGTTTCATGTTAAGATATTTTGGGTCAAACTTATACGACTGTATCGAAAAGCACCAGCACAGGATTGTGAATAATGGAAAGGACTACTTGCCGCATCCTGTCCGTCCACCTGTCCGATGTAAAAGTTACGTTTCAGTGCTTTAGAGGATGGCGTAATTGCTTTGCAACGCCAAAAAGATAACATTGAATAATATTCACAGATTACTCGAAGATTCCGAACGATGTCGTGGAATCGGGGCTGAGCTCCTCCCATTTTTTTCTTATAGGTAACCTAGAATTTTCTTGGAAACTTTGTTACTTCCAGAACAATTTTTTATGGTGGAAAACTGCATCTCTGCATTATCTTTATTGTGCTTATTTTGATTCGGTAATTACGCCTACAGTGGAAACCTCTTAAATCACGCTTATTAATTAAATAATAAACCTTAATAACTAATTTTTAATAAAAAAACACGTTTTTCACCCGCCAGGAAGCAGAGCCTGAAACTGGAGGAGACGCGGCTGCTCAGGCGTACGCGCCACCGTATGAAGCACGGTGCACATCTGGAGAAGCCACATGCTCTTTTCCCGCTTATTGATCTGTAAGACGAGTGCTAAGATCCGGAGGACGCCACCGTGGGTCTATGGAGGACCAGAGCGCGGACAGAAGTCGAGATCGCGGGTTGTGCCGTGACAAGTGACGGCACAGGCGAACGAGGTCGCTTTCGCCTCTCAGAAGCTCACCGCAATGTCATATGATTTTTTTGAAGATCTACGATCTGCAATCACGTCGGGCGGAGCTCAACCATGCCGTCCCAACCGCTCTGATCCTCTTTCATTAAAAATTAAAAAATATTTATAAAAAATACACGGAAAGAATGCCGTGCTCCTCGCATTTCTGCAGACCCTTGCTTCCATCGCCGCTGCTCCTCTAGGCAACACAATAGAAAGAAAACAGAAGAAAGGCAAAGCTAAAAAATGTTCAAATTAGGGTTTGAATGCGTGTAAAATACGTGTGAAATATAATTAGGCGTAAAGATGAGCGAGCTAAATTGCTAGATCGACGGCTCGGCGTATTCAAAAAGGGATGGAAGAAAGTGATTTTGGCCGTTCATTTTTACGTGTGAAATATAATTTCCTTAGAATTAAATAAAACTTCACCACCACGTTTATGATGTTTAGAGAGTAAGTGACTATTTGTCATGAAGAGTGTACAAACTTAGTTCTCACGTTATGAATTTAAATATATTTTTTATTGAATTATTATTATATATTATTTTTATATAATATAATAAAAAAAATTATAATTATTATATTCTATAATAGTCAAGAGTGCAATTATCATCATTAGTATAATTTTAATATTATGTATTATACTTTTATTTATATTTATTATTTAATTATATATTTATTTTATATATAATTATTGTAGACACTTAAAAATGTTTTGAATGATCTATACACACTTGAATTCTATATATTAATCTCGCTTCATTTTAAAATTTATCTTATTTTCACTTGTTTAATTAAATAAGTTTAATTGTTTAAGTAAATAAGTTTAATTGTTTAATTAAATGCCTCATGTTCACCAATTAATTTAATTGACTTGATTGGGTTAATTCACCCCCTCTCAACATTTCATCTTATTTAATTAAATAATGCAAATTATTTAATTTTAACCCTAAGTCCTCTTATTTAATTAAATAACCTAAACTATTTAATTAAATATCATATTTACATCACTTTTTCATTAAATAAATCAATAATTTAATGAATATCTCACATTCCTCATTTTGCACATTCAAATTTAGTTTAAATTAACTAAATTGCTAATTTCTCTCTCATTCACTTGCATAGGAATATTCTCCTATTTTCCTCCAAAAAAAAGGTAATGATTATTCCAAACAAACTTTGAAACAACTTTTTTTTATCCATGTGATCATTGATCTTTGTAAAGTGTGTTTGTTTGCATGATTATGAGCCCTTGATCTTTTATTGATCCATGTGATCATTGATTCTCATCCATGAGAATCCTTAATCCATGTTTGATCTTTCCTCCAAATTTGACCATTGATTAACTTTTTTAATCTTAACCTTTCATTTCTCATTTGTCCTCTTATAAATAGGTTACTATTTGGAGACAAATGGATCCATCTTTTAAGAGCAAACTTATGTTGTTAAAATCAATTTCACTTACACTCGTATTTAACACTTATTTAGCAACATTTTAGCTTAATTTACTTGCATCATTAGCTTAAAGCATCCATTAATGACTTCCATGATAACATAGGTGCATACATTTAGCATATTTTGTAATTAGGGTTTTAATTTTTTTAAGTTTGCATACATTTAGAATAGTTTTGCATACACGCATATCGATCATCTTAGCATTCATCATGTTAATTTAGCATTTAAATCTTGTTTTATAACACATCTTTCATCGGTTTCATCAATTCTCTTCAATAGAATCAATCGAAACAAGCTCATTATCCAAGGGATTGAGAAAGGATCACCATTCCACATCAATGTGACACCATTCCCCCAATAGAATAAGCTTCAATGGATTAAAATAGGTATTTTTTAAGCTTTCATGATTTAATATGTTAGTTTTAATGGATTCTTAGTTTAGTTTATATTGGATGATCTTATTGAGACTAATATATAGTAGATTAAATATGCCTTGAATTTGTATGGATCAGGTGTAGTTAACCTATACTATGTCATTGGTCACATTTTAGTGCTAGAAGGAGGGCTTGAACTAATCAATCTGAAAAATTTCTCTTGAGATTTTTGTTTTCCTTATGTTTGCATATTTACAACTACGCTTTTGGAGGCTAACGGGTTTTATAGATTTGAGCAATAAAATTTGAAGTGAAGGAGCATACTACCATTTGAAAATAATTGTAACAAGTGTTTTGACACTTATGGGGAAATTATAACCCATTTATGGTGCTTTTATTTTACGTTTTAGGACCAAACTAGATTTCTTTTTGGGCTTTAAAATGAATGTTCAAATTGGTTTAAAATGAACCCTCACATCATTATGCTTGTTGGTTTAAAATTGAACAACACAACTTCCACAGTTCAAATTGGTGCTTAAAACAAACTTATTTTACTACTATGGATTAAAATGAACATGTATTTGACTTGCTTAAGTATCTTGTTGTGCGTATCCAATCCCCTTGCACTTCATGCAATTTTGGGTGAAAAGAAACACACAAGTATACCCTTTTTTCTTGGAAGTACTTATCCTCTTCCCTTGCGTCTTTTGGCAATCTTGGGTGACGAAAAGCATTTTATGCTTCAAACATGTGTTACCTTTAGAGTGCTTGCCTCTCAACTTGTGAGATGGAACAACCCAAGCAATGCTTTCATTTTGATCTGATATATAAATAATCTGTTGTAACTAAAGTCATTAACCGGTTGGTTGTGGTTGTCCCATACGAACAAATATCTCCCTTAGTATCCTTGTGATGTGTTAAAACCCTTACACATTTCTAAGGGCTATGAGGCCTCTTAATTGAGTGAATCACTGTGTATGGCACTAGTTTATCCCAAATATGGTCATTAAAATCCTTGTTTGTAGTGGCTAACCAAGTCCAATTCTAAAACGTATTTTAAGATAGTGCATTGGAGTAGCACCACTCCAAGAAGTTACTTACCATGTTCAATTTTTTATTGAGACAATAAAACAAATGGGGAAGGGATTCCTTGGATTGGCATGTCAAAACGTTACATTTCCTTGACATAGCCTATTTGTCCATTTCATCTTCATAGATTAATCATCTATTCTAATGATGGTAAGCCTACTAAAAAATACATACCTGCTCTATCTAGGATCGTAAATGCTTATGAGTCAGTTTAACACGTGCTTGGTTCCAAAACAATTACAAACAAACATCAACAAGTCTTTTCAAAATTTCAAATGCTTTGGTCTAAGTATGGATACCCTTTGACAAAACCTTGATATTGATGCTTGTCCTAAGGATTTATTCTTAGAAACTTCTAAATATTTTTCTTTACATCTCAATCCATACTTCCCAAAGTTAACCTAGATAACTATGCCACTAACTTCATCCTTTTCACAAAATGGACTTTGTGAAATGAATGACGTTTTTGACATATACATCTAGTTTGAAACTTAAGCAAGACAAGTGTTTATGGTAAAAAGAAACTCATTTAAGCAAGATAAACTGAAAAATTGAACCACGCATGACCATTTGGTGTCTGATTGAACAACCAAACCTTACATCTACTATCATTCAATCAAACTTTGAACTAATTGAGGGAGAACAAACAGATATAATTAGTAGTTTGAGAAGCTTTACTTTTGAAACAAAGGAAACACCAAGTCAGTGGAGAAACACAACAAAAATCTTAGATGAACAAGAGGAACAAGTCAATATTGTGGCCAGAAGGCCCATATTATCACTTCCTATGTGGCAATAAATATCCTCTTTTTCATAATCTTAGGCTTCTCTAAAATGGTCTCTCACAAAATCAAAATCCCCAAGAGAAGATCTACATGTCATAACTTCAAACTTAGGCATCATAGTCAAAAAGCTATTGAGAGACACCTTGTGAGCCTTTAATACCGCAACATGAACATTTTGGTAAGGAATTTGTATAGATGTGTTTTAATGAATGATCCATACATGTATGCTCAATATGAACCCCTGTAATAACCCATTCAAAATTATTACTTAATTAATATTATCATAAATGAAACATGAATATACTCCAAATTAAAAATACATAACTAGTGGCTAAAGTCAATCATAGCTACACATGTCCAATTAAAATGAGTCAAAGATTCTTATATTCACTTCAAAATTTAAATTACAATATCAAGTTTGACTTGGCTCTTAAGGCCATAGAATCATTATGTTGTATGTATTATATCAAGTACAAGAATGAATTACATCAAATTACATTTTAGACTATATTAGTCTTGTGAACAACTATGGTTCTTCTTGACGCTTGCCTCCACTGGTGGATAAGAATATGGTTGAAGTGCTTTACCGCCCAACCATGAAGCTTACGGTTCCCCAGTATTCTTCTGACTTAAAGAATGTCCAACCCTACACAAAAAGTTTAGCAAGAGAACAATCTGCAAGATGGAATCTGGTACGTGCCCAAACATCAACATGCAATTTCTATCTACCAGTTTTAAAAAAAAGTGCAAGATCTATGCTAGGAATGACAAAGAGTGAAATCACATAATTCATTCATACATACACAATGAACTATATTGCTTGGCCAAGCATAAAATTATGTTGTAACAACAACAAACAATAGGTTCTGGGAAAGCAAACCTATATTCTCTAAACTTCATTTTGGCACTCGTCCCAGAAGGTAACGTTCTAATATAACAACTATCTACCTTATAGTAGCAACTACCCATAGGTGCTCTAGTCAACTAAGGTATCACTGTTTTGTTCGAGTATTTAAAATATTCTTTCACAAATGTCTTCAAAAGAAGAAACAAAATACAAATTTATACTCTAAACATAAATTAGATTCTATTTTTCATAGAGTATTTCAACAATTAGTCATATCATTCTTATGACTATTTTCTACTTAACATCTTAAGTTTTTTTTTTTTTTTAAATGTACTAAAAACAAAAGAAGGTATGTCACAAGTATGTGTATGTACATAGACAAAGTCTATGTGCATACACATAAATGTGCCCACTAATGTTAAATTTTGTGCATACATTTTGAAATAATCATTATTCAAATTGCAATCTTTAAATAATATTCTAATTGACGTTTCTTTGTCAAAATAAGGAAAACAAAACAAGTTTATTCTAACAGTTTCACACATATTGTTACAAGGTTCTCACTATTATGTTCATCTAACATTATTGTTCACATAAAATCATTCATTATTTGAATAGAATTAATACCATTTCCTACTAAATAGTTATGAAACTAGTTGTTCACATATGAACATTCACTGTTTAAGAAAAACAAATACTGTTTCCTACTTAACAGTTGTATAGCTAGCTTTTTTCATATGTGCATTCATTGTTTGAATAAAATAAATGTTGTTTCCTACTAAATAGTTAAGAAGCAAGTTGTTCACACATGTACATTCATTGTTTAAATAGAACATGCATCGTTTCCTCCTAAACAATTATAAAACATGTTTTTAGTGATAAGAATAACTTTTTAACAAAACGGAGTTGTTTGCAAAAGAATAATCACTATTTACATCAACATATTACTATTTTGAAACTAATAGTTATATTCAAAGACAAATATTGTCCTTTACTCTGTTACTGTCCTCAAGTTGTTTACATGCTAGATGATCACCTTACAAGAAATGGTCATTGTTTTAATACAGAAAAAAATTTCCACAAAGTTCAAAAAATAAATAATCCAAAATAGCCCAACTTTATACATAAGGACATAATGTCTATTGCTCAAATCTTGAACTCTTTCATCTTTGGGAAATTCGATGAGCAATTTAAATATTACAAGAAAACAAAGCTCAACATGTTTGTTAGGGAAATTCTTAAGCAAATATATTTTAGTTAAGAATTCAAGAAACTTTTTGGATCAATCTGTATTTTTTTTTCTATCCTGACAACAAATAACAAAGGTTGCTCTAGATTCGACCAAATCACAATGGTTGGATACATTTTCTCAACATAAAAATTATATTTGTAATTTTCCCTTATGGGCTTACTGGCTTATCCTATACATTCAACCATGCACAACATGCAGACTTATGTCTATTTCATTCTTACATTAAGGAAAACAGTGATGTCGATCATTTGGATTGACCCAAGCAAGGCTTGGTATGTCTCAAGCTCAAACTCATACCATCGTTCTTATTGAATGAGGTTGTTTTCTTACCATGTACAACATTTATACAAATGCAAGGTTGAAGAGACCTTCGACAAGCCTCTCTCTATTATCATTCCATACTATAACATGATTTTGATATAATACAAATGAAATATACAAAATATAAATAGGGATTTCCTACCTTCCCATAGGATCGTAGTCCATCCTTCACAAGGATTAATCTTAACAAATTACTTAGTCATCAGAAAAAATTTTGATGGCCTTCATAGGCAAAGCATCTATATGTAGTTAATGGTAATGGCCGAGCCTTCAAAGCTCATCAAGCCTTAGCCTAGTCCTATACACTAACCGTGTAGGCTCTAAGGCATGGTAGAATCCATACAATATTGGCCGCAGGCCAAGTGACTGCCTTAAGGTGGTAAATAATTCCTTTGCAATCGGCCTCAAGACCACATCAAACACAGAACAATATTTCCCTTATTGTGGTGTTGTGATAACACTACATTGAAATGAATATAGACTTCATGCATGGTTCGATAATAGCAATTAAATCAAGTTGAAAGTTGCAAGGAATAGATTTACCTCAAATTTACCAAGCTTTTTTTATGTTTCCCTTGATTTTCCTTTGGTCTCGAGTTCCCTTGCTGCTTTTTCCTTCAAACCCTAGGTTCTCCTCTACTTTTTCACCTGGGAGTATTCTCTCTTAACAAAGAATGGTAACATCTCTCCTTTGTTTGCATGTTATCAGCATCGACATTATTGCCTAGTCATCGGCCTTTACTTGGTCATTAATCTGGTGGCACTCCACTCCTTTGTGCAATGCCTTTGTGGATTCTCCATTATTTTCAAAATAATTGATACTTAATATATCAGTTATTGGTAAGTGCATGGATTTGTGACACAATTTTGGCTCTTAAGATGTCACTTTTTTTCTAAAATCAACAAAATCTGATTTGCACGAGAAAATGAAGATAGTTACGCTCAAAATTTCAAGATGCAGTAAGAACAAAAGTTGAAGTGCTTTGAGTCTAGTTTTTAAGCTACTATTTTTTTTTGAAATTAATGAAGATTAAGGGTCTCAAAAAGGGGGGGCCAAAATAGGTCATTTTTTAATCAAAAAAACAACATAGCACTTGAGGGCTCCCCCCTTTTTGATTAAATTCTTTATAGAATTTCAAAAATCCCAATGGTGAGAAATTAGCTAACATCGTTTAGTTTATCCTCATTCTTTCAAATATTTTTTTTAATGAATATATAATATTTTATGAATTTTCAAAGTGGACACATCATGAAAAGATGAAATTTGAGTGTGCTCCAGACCCTAAATTTTTTGAAAACCAATAAAAAATTGATTTTTTTTCATCATATGTAGAATGGAGTCTAGTTTGAAAAAATGTAATTTGTTTCACATTTCGATGAACGAGTAAAAATCTATCCTAAAACTAGCACATGTTGGTTTTTAACAAAAAATGGAGGCATTTGCAATAGAATTCATGGAT
Source organism: Sequoia sempervirens (assembly GCA_007258455.2). Taxonomy (NCBI): domain Eukaryota; kingdom Viridiplantae; phylum Streptophyta; class Pinopsida; order Cupressales; family Cupressaceae; genus Sequoia; species Sequoia sempervirens. The sequence goes on from VDFB02281492.1 coordinate 396,269,892, forward strand.
CAAAACCTTAACTAAATCAAAATGAAAAAAGAATTATATATTTAGATAGCTAAGAGAGAGGTTAACACTATCACGGTTTTTTTATAAACTTGCATTGAAAATGTGCAAATGAGATGGGGAGCATGGATGAAAATATGAGGAAATTTGGAAAATCTCATAAATTAACACATCCAAAGTAGGGCAGTTGGTGCTCACCAAATGACCTGCTTTGAACAAAACCTAAATTTCACCTCTTTGGTCAACAACTTTGATAATGCTTAGAGTGCATAGTTTATGATCGTAGATGGATAGTTGAGGTTTTACCTTTCATACGCTCTCTAACTCATTACCCTAACTAGATAACTCTTTATCCCTCTGAAGTCTCTCTCTCTCAGGTCTCACTCCCTCCCATGTGACCTAAACTACTCTCTCTTAGTCCAATCCACTCTCTCAAGTCTCTAAATCCTTCCCACTTAGATACCTAAATAAATCTATCTCACTCCAACCACCTCTCTCTCTCTCTCTCTCTCTCTCTCTCTCTCTCTCTCTCTCTCTCTCTCTCTCTCCCTTTGGTCTTTTTGTCTCTCTCACTCCATCTCCCTCTCTTAGGTCATTATCTTTTCTCTCTGTCTCTCTCTCTCGTCTCTCCCTCCTACCCCTCTCTCTCTCTCAATTATCTCCCTCCCAGCTCTCTATCTCTCTCCCTCTGTTAGGTTTCTCTTTGTCTCTCTCACTCACTCCCTCTATCTCTCTCCCACACCCTCTCTCTCTCTCACTCCCTCTATCTCTCTCCCTCTCTCCCTTTCTCTTAGGTATCTCCCTCTGATCCCCTCCCACTCTCTCTCTCTCTACCTCTCTCTCACTCCCTCCATCTATCTCCCATCCCTCTATCCCTCCTACTCCCTCTCCCCCAATTACTCCCTCTCCCTCCTACCCCCTATCCCTCTCTCAAGTCTCTCTCTCTCTCTCACTCCTTATATCTCTCCCATCCCTCTATCTCCCACTCCCTCTCTATCCTACTCTCTTAGGTCTCTCCATCCCACCCCCTCTCTCCCACTTTGTCTCCCTCTCCTTATCTCTCAGGTGTCTCCCTCCCACCCTCTCTCCCTCTCCCTCTCTCTCTCTCTCTTTATGTCTCTATGTCTCTCCCTCTCTCTCTCTCTCCATCTTTAGGGATTACGGTTTAAAATTTAAGGGTAGAGGGTGTAGGGTTTAGAGAGAGAAAGGGGGTTTTTTAGGGTAGAGGGTAGAGGGTTTAGGGTTCAGGGTGTACGGTTTAAGGGTAGAGGGTAGAGGGTAAAGGGTATAGGGGTTTAGGGTTTAAGGTTTAAGGGTAGAGGGTTTAGAGTTTAGGGATTACAATTCTGGTTTAAGGGTGGGGTGTGAGATCCGAGGTTGAGGGTTGAGGGTTAGGGTTTAAGGGTTTGGCGGTTGATGGTAGAGGGTAGAGGGATTTAGGAGTTTAAGTTTAAGGGTTTAGGGTTTATGGTTTAAGGGTAGAGGGTAGAAGGTTTAGGGGTTTAGGGTTTAGGGTTTTAGGGTTTAAGGGTAGAGGGTTTAGGGTTTAGGGTTTAAGGGTTGATGTTAGAGGGTAGAGGTTTTAGGCTTTAGGGTTTAGGGATTAAGGGTTAAGGATAGAGGGTTTAGGGCTTAGGGATTACATTTTACTATTTAAGGGTAGAGGGTGTAGGTTTGAGAGAGAGAGGGGGTTTGAGGGTAGAGGGTGGAGGGTAGAGGATTTAGGGGTTTAGGGTTTAGGGTTTATGATTTAAGGGTTAAGGGTAGAGGGTATAGGGTTTAGGGTTTAAGGGTAGAGGTTTTAGGGTTTAGGGATTAGGGTTTAGGGTTTAGGGATTACAATTTATGATTTAAGGGTAGAGGGTGTAGGGTTGAGAGAGAGAGGGGGGGTTTGAGGGTAGAGGGTTAAGGGTTAAGGGTAGAGGGTAGAGGGTTTAGGGTTTAAGGGTGTAAGGGTTTAGGGTTCAAGGTTTATAGTTTAAGGGTAGAGGGTTAAGGGTAGAGGGTTTAGGGATTAAGGGTTAAGGGTAGAGGGTTTAGGGTTTAGGGATTACAATTTACGATTTAAGGGTAGAGGGTGTAGGGTTGAGGGTTTTAGGGTTTAAGGGTTGAGGGTTGAGGGTAGAGGGTTTAGGATTTAGGGTTTAAGGGTTTAGGGTTCAAGGTTTAGGGTTTAAGGGTAGAGAGTAGAGGGTAGAGGGTAGAGATGTAGAGGGTGTAGGGTTGAGAGAGAGAGAAAGGGTGTAGGGTTGAGAGAGAGGGAGGGGTTTGAGGGTAGAGGGTAGAGGGTAGAGTGTAAAGGGTTTAGGGGTTTAGGGTTTAAGGGTTTAGGGTCTAAGGTTTAGGGTTTAAGGGTAGAGGGTTTAGAGGTTTAGGGATTTAGGGTTTAGGGTTTAAGGGTAGAGGGTTGAGGGTAGAGTGTTTAGGGTTTAAGGGTAGAGGGTAGAGGGTAGAGGGTTTAGGGGTTTAGGGTTTAGGGTTTAAGGATTTAAGGGTAGAGGTTTAGGGTTTAGGGTTTAAGGGTTTAAGGTTCACGGTTTATGGTTTAAGGGTAGAGGGTAGAGGGTAGAGGGTTTAGGGTTTAAGGGTTTAAGGGTAGAGGGTTGAGGGTTTAGGGTTTAAGGGTTGAGAGTTGAGGGTAGAGGGTAGAGGTTTTAGGGTTTAGGGTTTAGGGATTAAGGGTTAAGGGTAGAGGGTTTAGGTTTTACGGATTACAATTCTACAGTTTAAGCGTAGAGGGTGTAAGGTTGAGGTTGAGGGTTGAGGGTTTTAGGGTTTAAGTGTTGAGGGTTGATAGTATAGGGTTTAGGGTTTGAGGGTTGAGGTTAGAGGGTAGAGTGTTTATTTTTAAGGGTTTAAAGGTAGAGGATTGAGGGTTGATGGTAGAGGGTTTAGGGTTTAGGGTTTAAGGGTTTAAGGGTTTAGGGTAGAGGTTAGAGGGTAGAGGGTTAAGCATAGAGGGTAAATGGTTTAGTTGTTTAGGGTTTAAGGGTAGAGGGTTGAGGGTAGAGAATTTAGGGTTTAAGAGTTGAGGGTTGAGGGTAGAGGGTAGAGGTTTTAGGGTTTAGGGATTAGGAATTAAGGGTTAAGGGTAGAGGGTGTAGGGTTGAGGGTAGAGGGTTTAGGGTTTAAGGGTTTAAGGGTAGAGGGTTGAGGGTTGAGGGTTTAGGGTTTAAGGGTTGAGGGTTGATGGTAGAGGGTAGAGGTTTTAGGGTTAGGGTTTAGGGATTAAGGGTTAAGGGTAGAGGGTTTAGGTTTTCCGGATTACAATTTATGGGTTAATCATAGAGGGTGTAAGGTTGAGGGTTGAGTGTTTTATGGTTTAAGGGTTGAGGGTTGACAGTATAGGGTTTAGGGTTGAGTGTTGAGGGTAAAGGGCAGAGGGTTTAGTGTTTAAGGGTTTAAAGGTAGAGGATTGAGGTTGAGGGTTTAGGGCTTAGGGTTTAAGGGTTTAGGGTAGAGGTTTGAGGGTAGAGGGTTAAGGGTAGAGGGTAGAGGGTTTAAGGGTAGAGGGTTGAGGGTTGAGGGTTGAGGGTAGAGGTTTTAGGGTTTAGGGATTAAGGTTTAAGGGTAGAGGGTGTAGGGTTGAGGGTAGAGGGTTTAGGGTTTAGGGTTTAAGGTTTTAAGGGTAGAAGGTTTAGGGTTTAGGGTTTAAGGTTTTTAGAGTAGAGGGTTTAGGGTTTACGAGTTGAGGGTAGAGGGTAGAGGGTAGAGGTTTAGGGGTTTAGGGTTTAGGGTTTATGGGTTTAAGGGTAGAGGGTTGAGTGTAGAGGGTAGAGAGTAGAGGGTTGAAGGTTAAGGGTAGATGGTAGAGGGTTTAAGGGTTTAGGGTTTATGGTTTAAGCATTGAGGGTTTAGGGGAGTGGGTTGAGGGTTTAAGAGTTTTAGGGTTTAGGGTTTATTGTTTAAGGGTTGAGGGTGTAGGGTCGAGAGAGAGGGGGGGTTGAGTGTTTAGAGAGAGAGAAAAAGAGAGTGAGAGGTGATGAGCCCAAAATATGCTCATCATCTGGATATCATGGTGTACTTTTAATACCTTTACTTCTATTGATTATGGTTGTTTAACTCTCTTGAAACCTTTTATTGGGGGATATCCTGAAGCAATACACTTTCATGCTCCTGTAGCTGATCATGTTGACATGTTTATATTTATTACCCTGTTGACTTCCCAAATGACTGGTATAACGCATGTAGTTTTTGAGTGATGAAATAGATTTAAATATGTGATTAATGAATGGATATTGTGTATGTGTCGTGCGCCTTTTCTTTCATATCTGTTACCTTGTGTTTTGTAGGTTGTTGAAGAAAGTTTGATTGAGTCAAGCGCATCCAATCTCGACCTTGCAGAAAAGTCCATTTCTTGCATGACTTCGAGGAAGCTCTGGCGAAGACTCTTTGACCAAAACCGTTGGGAAGGATTTTAAATGATATTTAATCTGGAAAGAGTGGAGTGCTAGATTCTCTCTGGATCAGGTTGAATGGATAACTCATTTATGAAGTTTGTTCCTTGATTTTGGGATGCATTTTATATCCACGTCTTTCTTTGTTGAGTTAGTTAGTTAGTTTTTCTCCTGATTTTAAAATAAGTGTTCCTCCTGCGCGAGTGAACAAGAAGAGAAGAAAAGGATTTAGATAGATAGATAGCGAAGCAGCTTATGTAAGAGTTAGAGATATAATATGAATCAGAGTTTTTGTTAGTTTTCTGAAGTAGAATAGTCAATGTAAATGATTTCACGTTATGAATAAAAGTTGATGGAATTCTGAGCACAATCTTCTGTGTCAATTAGTTGATGCTTGCTAAGGGGGCCCACTTAGTAAGTATCTGTAGGAGTGTAGTTGTTTATCCTTTGTTAATTCAAGTTAGATTTCATTTTAGAAGTTTCAACACAAACTCAGTCTTATACTATTCCTGTAGCATCGGGAATCCATCCCTATGTTTGTTCCTGCAGCATAAGGCTAGTTTATAGTTTGTCTCTCAATTGTAGTTATGACGATTTCTACTTTGGTTAGATTATGATTGAGTTAAAAGAACTTTGCATTACCTTCCTGTAGCATAGATAAAATTTCTTTTTCAATAGATTGTGACTGAAACCGGTTCTTAGTGCACATATAGTGCTGCTCCATTTAAAGTTTATGTTCCCTGGTTTGACAAGTAAATGAATGACCACGAAGAGGTATTAGTCACCCACTAGAATGTCCAATTCCTAGGATAGGTTTTTGTCGTGATTTTCATATCCTTTTGTGGGTGTGACCATTTTTGGCACCGTTGTCGGGGATGGTTTCAATCTAAGAACCTACTATAGTCATTATTTGCAGTAGTTTTGCAAGTATTTTCAAAATATTTTAAAATACCATTCATTTTCATTGCATGCATAGAAGGAGAGACGCTCAGGGAAGATTTCTCCCCAACCTGCCATTCATTGCTAAGAAAACTAAACCAGCTTATAGCCTATTTGAGGAAGAAGGTGACTTAGATATTGACCCATTTTTTGAAGTTCTGTGTGATGATTTGCTATTTGGCCCATTTGACGAAGAACCTGAAAAAAATCCATTTGCTCCTATACTTGGTCAGGTGAACATGGCACGTAATCCACCGAATTGACCTCCTGCTTTTGAATTCCCCATTATTCCTCAACAAAACAATGACAACCTTAAGAATATTCCTTCCTCATTGCTTCCCAATTTCTATGGCTTAGTTACAGAAGACCCTGAGACCTTCTTGTTCGAGTTTGATATCCTCTGTCGCAGTTATGACTACACTTCAGATGCTCACAAACTAAAATTATTTCCTGCTACCTTGAAGGAGGGAGCTCTCAGATAGTTCATGAGTTTGGGAAGGGGTGTTGTCGACAGTTGGGCAGCCATGCAAACAAAATTTCTTGAGAAATACAAGGAATATTGTAAGAGTGGCAGTAAAGGTGATGATATATTCTGAATTCAACATAAGGAAGATGAAAGTCTGGAGGATTATATATCAAGATTCTTGTTTTCTCCGAAAAAGAATTCAGACCATACTCTTAATGAAGAATCTCATAAATTACTTTTTCTAAGATGAATCAATGATACCTGCATAGATGCCTTGGACCTGATGGGAGGAAGAGATATCACTTAAGCATCTTGGGATGATATCATAAAGATATGTCTCAATTACTCCTGAGCAAATGTGAAGAAGGGTAGAGGCCATCAAGCTACAGTGGGAGATCACAAACTTGCTGTCTGATTTCAAGAAGGACATCATAAATAACATGGCTACATAGTTGGATACCATGCAAGTTCGCAAGAAACATGAGGAGGCTGAGGCAATCCTGGTTGAGTTCTGTCCACATTATAGACAGAAGAAACATGACTGCAAATGCAAGTTGGTGGCCAATATGGAGGCTAAACAGCTACCTACTGATTTTAAGATGATAGAAGGTGATGATGACCAAGTCTTCTTTGTTGCACAAAGGAGACCATGGGCTCCAAGACAAGGCATGCCTCAAGATACTTTGACTTTTGGTAATCCTTACTCTAGTTATAATAACCAATGGCAACCCATGTATGGCCCACCTCCACCTTGGAATGCTCCTCAACCATACTGGCCTAACTATCAGAGCCCTCAATGTCAACCCCCTCAAGGAGGTTGGCAGCACTAACAAGGACAATGGACTCCACCTCTAGGTAACTGGCAACAGAACCCTCAATGGAGAGGTCCTCAGCAATGGCAGAACCAACCCCCTGGATTCTTGCAGTCTCAGAAGCCACAACCTCCAGCCCTTATGCAACCTCCTGCAGTACCTGCAACAAATACTAGTCCTCTAAAAAAAATTCCTATGCCTGCTCAACCATTGCCAAATCCTAATAATAATAAGCAACAACAACAAAAACCTATGTATTCTGCAGAAGTAAACCAATATCCAGCTTATGCCCTAAATGTCAACGATATTCATCTTAGGTCTAGAACCACTCTCCCTGCTCCATAGCCACCTATAATAACAAAGATTCTAGACTCTGCTGCTGAACAACCTACTGATCATGCAGAAGATATACCTGTATCAGCTACTGCCTCTAAGGAACCTATCATGCAGCCTCAGGCTACACCACCTTTTCTTCAGAGATTGCAGATTACTACACCCAAGACCATTGAAGAGCCCACCTTTGATATTTTGGAGCAGCTAAAGAATGTACAAGTCCAAATTCCTCTTTTTCAAGCTATTAAAGATGTTCTAGTTTATGGAAAAGCCATTAAAGAGGCTTGTTTAAAGAAACAAGGGAAAAAAAATGATTCCCAAACTATCCATGTCTTAGGATAGTTAGCTGATATTATGTTGGGGAAAGTTGTCATTCCAAAATATACTGATCCTGGAAGTCCTGTAGTAAAAATAAATATCAATGGTCAAGAAGTAAGAAATGTTTTGGTTGACCTTGGTGCAACCATTAATGTGATGACCAAGCACACTATGGAATGTTTGAATATTCCAAACATTCGGTCTACACCGACTGTCTTGCAACTTGCTGATAGTTCCACGGTTACACGTGATGGAGTGATAGACGATGTCATTGTCACCCTTGAATCTTGGGAATACCTTGCTGATTTCACTATATTGTCCACTAAAGCAACCTTGGGAGGATATCCTATTATCCTAGGTAGACCTTGGTTAGCTACAGTTGATGCCCTTATAGGATGTCATTTAGGAGACATGACAATTTTTGATGGTCAGTCAGGGAAGAAATTTGCTTTATACCCACCTGCACAACCTTTGCCAGATTTGTCTCAACCAGTTTGGCCAAATCTAGGAGAGGAATCTGAAGAAGTCAATTCATTAGCTCAGTTGATGATGCTATGAACTGATCCATTTTCCCAGCTTCAGAGTGAAGATAATTTGCTTCTACACATTCTACAGTTTAGTTTTGGTTTGAATAGCCCATCTATTTTGGACAGCCATTCTCAGCAATATTTCCTACAACAACTGGATCCTGAGAGTTATCATGATTTGCTATTATGTGATATATAGGCACCACCTTTATCAACAACCTCAATAAATGATCTCACCAAACATATAGAAGTATCTTTAGACCGTTGTCTACATATTAATAATAAGTTGTCTCTGTCTCAACAAACTGCCCTAGCCACAATGTTGCAAGCCCAAAAAAGAGTTTTTGCATGGGACTATGGGGATATGAGGGGTTTAGACCCAAAACTCTACACACATCACATATATATTGACAGTGACTTCAAACCTATCAGGCAGCCTCAAAGAAGAATTAATCCAACTTTGAGAGAAATTGTTTACGAAGAATTGCAGAAAATGTTAGCAGCTAGCTTTATCTACCCAATCTCCGATAGTCAGTGGGTTTCCCCATTGGTCATTGTTCCTAAGAAAGGAGGAAAATGTAGGGTATGTGTAGACTACAGAGAGCTCAACTTGGAAACAAAGAAAGATTACTTTCCTCTTCCATTCATTGATCAAGTTCTAGATAATTTAGTAGGGAAAAAGTACTTCTCATTCTTGGATAGCTTCAATGGGTACAATCAAATCAAGATTGCTCCTGAGGATCAAGAAAAGAATACTTTTACATGCCCTTTGGGAACATTTTCCTATTCAATTTTTCCTTTTGGTCTCTGTAATGCTCCTGCAACTTTCCAAAGGGCAGTCATAAGTATCTTCTCAAACATCTCATATGATTGCATGGAAATATACATGTATGACTTTACTGTTTATGGTATGACATTTGAGGAAGCTCAAGCCAACTTGGAGAAGGTGCTACAGAGATGTGAATATCACAACCTATCATTGAATAGTCAAAAGTGCTTCATGATGATGCAAGAGGGAATAGTACTTGGTCACTATATTTCTGCTGCTGGAATTCAGGTTGATCCTGCTAAGATTGAAGTTATTTCTAAGCTACCCTCTCCTACCAAGAAAAAAGAGGTACAGAGCTCTCTAGGCTATGCCGAATACTACAAAAGATTCATCAAGGACTTCATCCAAATAGCAGGCCCTTTATACAGTCTACTGAAGAAAGATGCAGATTTTTCCTGGACAGAGGAATGTGAAAAAGCATTCCTTGACTTAAAAGTCACCCTTACACATGCACCTATTCTGAAAGGACCTAATTGGTCACTTCCATTTCATATTCATACAGATGCATCAGATTATGCCATTGGCGCAGTGTTAGGGTAGAAGGATGGTTCAATAGAACATGCACTCTATTACATAAGCAAAAATTTGCAAGGGGCTGAATTGAACTACACTGTTATAGAAAAAGAAATGTTGGCAATCATTTACACCCTCAATAAATTCAAGCATTATATCACTAGTTATCAGATATTTGTTCATACTAATCATGCCGCAATCCGGTATCTCATGAACAAAGTAGCAATATTCGGAAGACTAGCAAGATGGTTATTGTTGATGCAGGAATTTGACATTACAATTGTGGACAAGCCAGGTAAAGCCAATGTGGTTGCCAATTTCCTTTCTAGACTCTAAAGGCAAGATGACTCTACAATTATTGAAGACTCCTTTCCTGATGAGCACCTATTTGCAATCAAGATTATTCACCCATGGTATGCTAATATAGCAAACTATCTGGCCACAGGAAGAACTCCTCCTCAATTCTCCCCTAAAGAAAAGAGATTATTGGTAGAGAAAAGCTTTAACTTTTCTTGGATTATAAATTACATGTTTTATACAGGGCCAGATCAAGTTATGAGGAGATGTGTACCAAAGGAGGACACTTATGATATACTGCATGCCAGCCATGATGAGCCGTGTGGTGGACATTTTGCTACCAAAATGACAACGATGAAAATTTTAAATACTGGTTACTATTGGCCAACCTTGCATAGAGATGCATCCAAATATACCAGGAGGTGTGACAGATGCTAGAGGATGGGAAGACCAACTCGGTCTAATGAGATGCCTCTATTTCCACAAGTTGTAGTTGCTCCCTTTGACAAATGGGGACTAGATTTTGTAGGACCAATTGATCCACCTTCCAATGGTAAGTCCTACATCCTTGTATGCACATACTATGTCACAAAATGGGTAGAAGCTAAGCCTATGAAACATGCTAGGGACAATAAAGTGGCTGAATTTCTCTATGAGAAAATATTTGCTAGGTTTGGTGTCCCTAGGGAAATAGTGACAAATCAAGGAGCACAATTTACTTCTACACTTATTACAGCTTTAGTCAATGAATATAATATACGGCACAGGAAATCAACTCCTTATCACCCCAGGCCAATGGCCAGGTTGAAGTCACAAATAGGGATATAGAGGGCATTTTGACTAAAACTGTAGATTTGCATAGGAAGGACTGGGCCACAAGGTTACCAAAAGCTATATGGGCCTACCGTACTACCTGGAAGACTGCTATAGGATATACACCTTTTGAAATGGTGTATGGTAAAATAGTTGTGATGCCAATAAAGTTTAAACATAAGACTCTAAGAACAACACTAGAGATGGACATGGATTTAACAAATACACAAAAGGACAGAATCATGCAGCTCAATGCTCTAGATGAACTCCGAAAGAATGCCCTGCAACACACTGAGATGATACAAAATCAAAGAATGAGGTGGCATGATAAATACATTAAAGAGAAGAAATTCAAAGTAGGAGATTGGGCTCTGCTTTATGACTCATGATATAAGGACAGTCCAGGAAAATTACAAACTAGATGGTTGGGCCTGTATGAAATTGAGAATGTATTTGCTAATGGTTCAGTGCAACTTGTTACAATTGATCCTGTTAGATTCAAGTTGTTAGTTAATGGAAACAACCTCCGGTTGTACCATAAACTAGTTTCAAAAGAGGAATTCATGCAGTAGTTCATTCAGGATCTTGCCACTAATTCTCTTGTAGCTGAAGGCTTTAGCCTTTCTCCTGTAGCTTCTCTGTGATTTTCTAATGCATGCTCATAATAAAGGTTTCCTTTTTAAGGGAACCCCTTTTCTTCATTTCCACTTATCGCCACATTTCACTTCTTTATCTTCCGTACCATCCATCCATTCCATTCATTCATCTCGTCTATCCACGTCATCCATCCACCTCATCCATCCACACCACCCCTAATTATGATCTCATTCCCAACTGTCATCTCATGCTAAAGCCGTCAACTTTCTTAGCACGTACAAACATTTAATGAAAGGTACGCAATACCTTTTGATTATCACATTTTTGATTTATTTCATTCTATTCATTTACTACATTGTCTGTATTAGTCATTATTACCCAATTTTTGCCTATTCCCTAGTACATGTGGGGACACATGTCATACTCTAAGTAGGGGGTGGGATAATCCACTTTTTAAACTTATCCTTTCGCCGATGTCACAACTACTCAGATAATCTTTCTTTATTATTTTTCTAGTACTTTCCAAATATGATCGCATGTCTTTTTCATTGCATGTTTTTCATTGAAAATCACATTAAAAAAAACTGCTTGTTTAAAAAGTTCATAAAGTTCATTTTTGGAAAAGAAGAGGAAATTGATGGCGGAATAGAAAAGAACCAGAGCAGAACAGGGGAAATTTTTTATTTTCAGAAAGGAGTTGAGTTTAGCTAAGGAAAAACTGTGAACATGGGTGGTCAGCTGGTTAGGCATGAGCCTGTAGCTCATGAGTTGTTAATGCAAAATCCTCAAACGGTCCAAGCATTCAGCCTCTATGGTTGGCTGAATTACTTTTTGAGTTTAGATGCTTTTGACAAAGAGGCTGCAGGAGAATTTTTGAGAACCCTTTCTGAAGGGGAGGCTACTATATGGGGTCTAATAGTTGTTGCAACTGAAGAAAGAATTGCAGAAGTAACCGAGCTCCCAGCCATTGGAGAAATTTTTTTCTTCGGATGCTGCCTCTGCAAGGGCGGAATTTTCAATACCCACTAATGGACCTTTGGAGGTCTCAAAGTAGGGATGCAAGTGAGTGTCGTTGCCTCCTCCATACCCAGAATATGTTGCTTTCATAATCAGGTATTTAACTTGTGAAGGTCATTTCTCCTACCTGCATTCTTACCACTTCAAATTACTAAGTCATATGAGGCATGGATTAGCTGTTAATGTTCCAAACTGTTTGTTAAACTTTCTGGAACAATGTGCCCATGGAACCCAACAGGGGAAAGATAATTCTATTGCTCACCATGGCCTCATAAAATTGTTGATTACACACTCTTTGAGAGATGTATCACCTCTTTCCTGGCAAGAATTTGTTGCCCATAAGAGCCTGCAACATCTAGAACCCCCTAGAGCACTTACCCTACGACCTTAGAAAAAGAAAGAGGAAATAGCATCCACTAGTAGGAGAACAAGGCAAGCATCATCTACTCTTGTAGCACCTGGTCCTGAAGCTCTCACACCTGAGTCCTCTGCCTGGGTGCAAACTAGGGCTGCCAGTAAGAGAGAGAGAGGAAAAACTAAGGTCAGAGAGTCATCTGGGGTAGAACAAACCCTAGAATCTGACCCTCGTTCTCAGAAAAGGCAACATTCTTCTCTTGTAGCTTCTTCCCCTACAACATTGTCTCCTACAGCAACACCTGTTTCCATCACCAGTTCACCATCATCCTCTAACAAGGCAAAACCTTCTAGGCAATTCAAAAAGAGGAAGGCTACGAGAGCACCTCCTGCAGCCACAACACTACCAAGAAGAGTCTCTACAAGAACACAATGTAAAGTATCCCCTGCTTCACCTCAACTTGAGTTTATTATAATTTCAGAAGAATTTGTTGAGTCTAAACATGATGTTTCTGAGAATATGTCTGAAAGTGATGCACAAAGTTCATTTGTTATCTTTGAAGAAGAATAAATTGAGATAAGGGAAGTTGAATATAATGAAAGAGGAGTACCAAGTCTTGATGACTTGGCTACTACGGCTATGCAGATTTCAGAGGAAGTATAGTCTTCTCCACTACAACAATAGGAATTTATCCTACAACAAGAGGAAGAACAAACTGAACTATTGGAAGTGGCCAATGAAGCCTCAATTCCCCATGCAACTTGTTAAGCCATTGTTGTTTATAAGAAAACATTTTTAATAGAATTTTTGGAATATATCAAAGCTACATGGAAACTGGTTACATTACAAACCTTGACTTTCCGCCACCTGGCCAAGACTGAAATGCAACAAAGTCTTTGGGAGGAGGAAAAAAAGAAATTGAAAAAGAAAATTTAAGAGCAGAAATTGGAAATTCAGGAGTTAAAAGAGAAAATGGATGAAATGGTGAAGGTAACTGGTCAAATTATGGAATGTAGACCACCACCCAGAGTTTATGCTCTGTGCCTCAAAGAATAGTTCTTGTGGTTCCAACAGATGAGAATTTCTAGAAATCAGGATCCTATTCTTCACACTGCTAAAGAGTTTTATAATGCATATCAGGCAGCCACAAATTGGCTTAGAAATTCTTTGTGTGAATTTTACCTACATGGCTTCTTAATTCCATTTGAAACAGAGTGAAATCCTCTTTTGTATATTGGCGACATCCATTTGAGATCACTTATGTTTTGGGCAGAAAATGAAGCAAATTATGGCAGGCAATGGGAAACATATGAAGAAGTCGAAAAGAATGAGCCTGTTCCATTGCGTTCGGAGAGTTCAGACCCCCGCACAATGCTCAAAACCTGGCTTACTTTGACATATGGTCTTAATAATGATACGGCTAGAGTGAAAATATTTGATATCAGGAAATAGGTATATGATGAATTTTAGGAACAATCATACTCATTTTGGAGACTGTCGTATTCCAGAATTGAAAAGAGGTGGGAAAGATTAACTGTTGGGTTAAGAAAGTCTAAACCTTATAGTCCACTAAATTTTACAGTAGCTCTTAAACGGTCAAGAAAATACATATAGTTAGGACTCAAAAAGATGTTTGAATTGTGGTTGCCATTAACATTTAGACCTCCTATGCTAATGTGGCCCCTTTATTCTTATCAGGCTACAAAACTTAATGAAGACACAAAAGCCCGTAGGTATGAAGGATGGCAGAGTTACAGAGGCTTTTGTTACAAATTTAGAGTTCCATTTCAGGGTCATTCCTCAGCCACTGATTTCAGAGAGACCACCAGGAAGTTTAATGCTGGAGGACCAGCATTGGTTTAAGTAGGGGGCAAAATGATGAGCCCAAAATATGCTCATCATCTGGATATCATGGTGTACTTTTAATACCTTTACTTCTGTTGATTATGGTTGTTTAACTCTCTTGAAACCTTTTATTGGGGGATGTCCTATAGCAATACACTTTCATGCTCTTGTAGCTGATCATGTTGACATGTTTATATTTATTACCCTGTTGACTTCCCAAATGACTGGTATAACGCATGTAGTTTTTGAATGATGAAATAGATTTAAATATGTGATCAATGAATGGATATTGTGTAAGTGTCATGTGACTTTTCTTTCGTATCTGTTACCTTGTGTTTCATAGGTTGTTGAAGAAAGTTTGATCGAGTCAAGCGTAGCCAATCTCGGCCTTGTAGAAAAGTCCATTTTTTGCACGACTTCGAGGAAGCTCTAGCCAAGACTCTTTGACCGAAATCGTTGGGAAGGATTTTAAATGACATTTAATCTAGAAAGATTGGAGTGCTAGATTCTCTCTAGATCAGGTTGAAATGATAACTCATTTATGAATTTTGTTCCTCGATTTCGGGATGCATTTTATATCCACGTCTTTCTCTGTTGAGTTAGTTAGTTAGTTGTTCTCCTGATTTTAAAATAAGTGTTCCTCCTGCGTGGGTGAACAAGAAGAGAAGAAAAGGAGTTAGATAGATAAATAGAGAAGCAGATTATGTAAGAGTTAGATATATAATATGAATCAGAGTTTTTGTTAGTTTTCTGAAGCAGAACAGTCAATATAAATGATTTCACATTATGAATAAAAGTTGATGGAATTTTGAGCACAATCTTCTATGTCAATTAGTTGATGCTTGCTAAGGGGGCCCACTTAGTAAGTATCTGTAGGAGCATAGTTGTTTATCCTTTGTTAATTCAAGTTAGATTTCATTTTGGAAGTTTCAGCACAAACTCAGTCTTATACTGTTCCTGCAGCATCGGGAATCCATCCCTGTGTTTGTTCCTGCAGCATAAGGCCAGTTTATAGTTTGTCTCTCAATTGTAGTTATTACAATTTATGCTTTGGTTAGATTATGATTGAGTTAAAAGAACTTTGCATTACCTTCCTGTAGCATATATATAATTTCTTTTTCAATAGATTGTGACTGAAACCGGTTCTTAGTGCACATATAGTGCTGCTCCATTTAAAGTTTACTTTCCCTGGTTTGACAAGTAAATGAACGACCATGAAGAGGTATTAGTCACTTGCTAGAATGTCCAATTCTCAGGATAGGTTTTTGCTGTGATTTGCATATCCTTTTGTGGGTGCGACCAAGAGGGTTAAGGGTTTTAGGGTTGAGGGTAGAGAGTAGAGGGTGTAGGGTTGAGAGAGAGAGGGGGTTGAGGGTTTAAGGGTTGAGGGTAGAGGGTAGAGGGTAGAGAGAGAGATAGGGAGGGTTGAGGTTTTTAGGGTTGAGGGTAGAGGGTAGACAGTTTAAGGGTGTAGGGTGTAGGGTAGAGGGTAGAGGGTTGAGGGTAGATGGTATAGGGTAGATGGTTCAGTGTTGAGGGTAGAGGGTTTAGGGTTGAGAGATAAAGGGGAGTTGAGGGTTTTAGGGTTTACAGTTTAAGGGTTTAAGGGTAGAGGGTATAGGGTTGAGAGAGAGAGACATGGGGGTTGCTAGTTTTAGGGTTTTAGGGTTTATGGTTTACAGTTTAAGGGTTGAGGGTAGAGGTTTTAAGGTTTAGGGTTTAAGGGTTTTAGGGTAGAGGGTAGAGGGTAGAGGGTTAAGGGTTGAGAGAGAGAGAGGGTTGAGTGTTTAAGGATTTATGATTTACAGCTTAAGGGTAGAGGGTAGAAAAATCTATTTCAATCCAACCCCTCTCCCATTGTGAGGTCTTTCCCCCCACCCTATTTAGATAACTCTCTATCCCTCTCAAGTCTCTATCACTCTTAGGTCTCAGTCCCTACCACGCTACTAGGACTAATCTCTCTCACTCATATCCCCTCTCCCTCTATCTCAAGTATCACTCCCTTCTTATTGATATTGTGAAAACATTTCAAAGCACCAAACTTGGTGCTCTCCAAATTTGGCACTCTTCAAATTTGGTGAGCGCCAAATGTGTTTTTTACCTTGAAATGGTAAAATAGGGGTTGACCCCATGATTCAATCCCACATGCTTCTACTTTTTTCTGGTTCAATGCTTTATTCGATAGAGAAACGCCTTTTTTATGCAGTTGATTGTTGTTGTATCAATCTATACTTGATCCATCACCTTTTTGCCACCAATTTGCATGCTAGACAACGTAGATGAAGAAATTTTGAAGATTCTACATCATTTTACATTATCTTAGGTAATATATTCATTTTGGTAATATTGAAATGTTTATATTTAGTGTGTTTGTTTATTTTTGACAATAATCTAAATTCCTTTAATTATTTTATTAATCATAACAATTAGACATAGAATTCAACATTGAATTAGATGGGAGTTGCATAAAAAAGTTTAATTTTTATGATTTTGAAGAAAAAAATGAAAACCATGACATAATTTAGATGAATTCATGTTTAAACTTATGTAAACAATGTCAACTTAACACAAATTTTCTTATGAATTCTATTTGCATTTCTTACTTACCATAATGTAACCAATGTTATCAATATGTTTCATAAAATGCATTACTTACTTTTGTTCTATGTGTGATTGTGAATATGCAACATTCAATGTCATGCGAAGGAAATGACCAAAGCTTCTAATACTGGAAGAATGTGCAGTAAAAATGCAAGGAGAAGAGAATAAAAAAATGTAGCTCGTGAAGTAAAAGAATTGCAGCCCATACAACTAGAAATTCTTGTGCAATCTAAGAGAGATGTACAATTGGTAAAAAATAGGGCACGGATGGACAAAGTTCATGGAAGGACACAAATGTATCCCCAAGTTGGAGGCACATCATAAACCATAGGTGAAGTTCAATGCACATCTCTAGTTGAAGACACACCAACAACATGTGGTCTTCCAAGTACATTGGAAATCACATCTACAGTTGAAGAAACACCATCAACAACATTACGTTTCGAAAGTAAATCATCATACATGCTTCTATTTGAAGTCACTCCACAAATGACATCTCAAGTTGGAGGTACAACATTGTTTACATGTTAATCTCAAGGTATGTCATCAATTGCACCTTTGATTGAAGGTACGCAATCTATCCCCAATGTTGTTGACATTACTAATGTTGACACAAATTTACATTTGAGAACTCCTCCTAGAGTTTTGCATAGAAAACCTAGATTTTTGATTGATATTGATTCCAATGTTTTGAAATGGATGCCTGATAAGATGTCAAAATGTACATGTCAAAGAGTTGCACAAAGGATATGGAGTTTTTTTTTTTAGAAGCTATGTGAGGGTGGAAGATGCCAACTATTTGTTGAAATGATGAGGAAACTCAAATTTAGGCCCACCATGAAGGCTCTTGGGCTGAGATTTTTGAATGGCTCAAAAAATTCCATTGTATAGAACTTGATGAGTGCATACAAGAGCATGGGTTCTACCTCACGCACGAAGGATAGTTGTGCCACAAGACGTGTGGTGACAAGAACACTGTTAACCAATCAAACAAGGAAGAAGGTGAACCTTACAAAGACAAGTAAGTCTTTGAAAATAAGTAGATCATCTCTAATGAGAGCTAAATGAAGGCGTGAAATATTGGAGGATCCAACTAGCAATGAGTTATAGGCATTCTCAGGTAGAGTACCATAGAAAGATAAAAGAATTGATCAAGGCTTGAGATCTTTAATAGTAGATTATTGGAAGGATAACACAAGGACCTCTCATAATCAAAGAGATTTTGTAAGAAGGAGAATTGGTAGTAAAATCCATAAGCCACATCCAAAGCATTATTTGGATACCACTCAAAACCAATTTTTCGCTAATTTTGTACAAAAGTTTCCTAAAATTAAAATATGTCAAAGATATTTTGAAATGCTAAAGCCTTTTTATGTCAAAATAAATCACATGCACACTACTTATTGTAGAGTAAATATTGAGTTTTCTAGCCATTATGATTTTTATCGATGTGTATGTGTAGATATGCATGCTGATAATGTTTTGCAGGAATGTAACATAAGGCCTCCACCTAAATCCTCAAGGGAATTCTTATCTTCCATTTTATGTGAAAGAGAGGATGGTAAATTTTTTTACAAGTCATGTTTGTTTGGCACATGTGATCATTGTGGTGGCATGCAACATTTTCCAATTTTCCAACACATGGCTAGTACACACATAATTAGAGACAAAATTGTCGAATTTGGAAAATACAAGATAGTGGCCTATAGTTGAAAAGATGGGAAAGAAGTAAAGAAGTGTGAATTGGTCAGTGATAAGATTCTAGTATATCAGTTTATGGGATTTTTTGTGATTAGGTGGTGTATGAGTATGCCAGAAATACACATGGAGCTCAATGGTTGGACTCACACTTTAAGTTATGCAAGGACACATTTCCACTTTACAACATCGTTTCAGTTGTCGACTTCACAGAGAACTACACACTACAACCACAAAATGAGATGCAATCAAAGTACTACAACTCCACGCAAGTTGCTATATTTGTGCATATAACATTCATTCATGCAAATGATAGTACAAAGGATAACAAGAAAGTATTGAGGGAGTATCACTTTTACATCAATTATGATCACACACATTCTATCGAGTTTGTGCAAGGTTGCTTTCAAATGTTCTATGTTGATCCAGCTAGTAGGGGCATATCATTCAGTCAACATATTATATGGTTAGATAACTATACATCACAATTCAAGAATGCCAAAATATTTTACTGATTGAGCATGATGCATAATATTAGTGGTGTTCAACATATGTGAAACTTCTCAGGGGTTGGGCATGGAAAGGGGGAGCATGATGGAGCAGGTGCCTGTATCAAAAGAGCCCTAGCATGAGAAGAGTTAAAGTATAAAGATAGTGTAAAGTTAACAAATGTAAGATCAATTGTCCAGTGGTGCAATCATGCAATGGGTCCAGGTAGTCAAGGTAATTCTTTAGCTCGTAGATTTTTTCATTTAGTAGATGATACTAACATTGCAAAATATGAGGATTGTTGTACATTAATAGGATTGACCAAGCTACACTCTTTTAGAAGCTCCAATGAAAGTACATGGACTATCCATACGTAGGAGATGGCATGCTTTTGTTCTGCATCTACATTTTAAGCATGGAATGATTATGAGTCAAGAGAGTGGGTTGAGGAATGGTCTATAGGAAGTCTAACCCCACTTGACACTTATCAGCTCCTGATGGCTATACAAATTACAAAGATGCAATCATTTGTTGACTTTGTCATGTATTGGACCTTGTAGAACTAGGTAATATATCTCACACATTTTATTTTGATGTTCATTAAATACATCTAACAAGATGAACATGTGTGTGTGTGTGTGTGTGTTAAATGTGTAAAGCTAGTATCAACACAAACCTTAATGAAATGATTTATATTGAAAGATTCAAAGCAAAGTAAACTATTCTAAGTTGCAATAAAAATAAATCCTCCAAGAACGTCTCATTGTCCTCTATTCTTAAATGGTTCTTTTTAACCTTTTTGGCCCTCATATTTCTATGTGCACAAAGGCTATTAGAATGACACTTAAGAAACGAGATTAATATTTAACATGCAAGCCAATCTAATGCCTACATGAAACTATATGCAAACAATGATGATGAATGCTATGATGAGTGGAGAATGATGATGAGGATAAATGAACAAGTGGAGGTGGAAACTATGGTATTGAACTACTATGACCTATGCATGATACTACATATGCTCAAATGCAAACATAAAATGAACTAATCTAAAATTCAAATATGATGCAAGATGGATGATAAAATGCAACTATGATGCAATATATTAATCTAAGATCTAAACGCGTTGTAAAACATTATATAAAAACTATCTATAAGACTCCAAGAATGCCCCAAGCTCCAATGATAAACCTGCATGATAACTCTACTTCAAATGTGGATGCAAAATACAAGGCCCAAGAGTTGTATTTATAGCCTTTTCCAAGCATATAGTGAGGTGGCAATAATCAATGACCTAGATTCAAATAAGAAAAATGAATGGTGAAGATGAAGAGAATTAGGATGTTGTCCCCTTGACCAAAGACAACATGCCATGTGTGTGGAAGGATCTTATGACCAATGGGCAACATGCCATTTGGATGGAAGATTCAAGTGTGGGAAGAGAAGACCATGTGCTTCTAAAATTGGTGGAAGTGTGGGAAGAGTAAATCATGCACTCCAAAATTGGGGGAAGTGTGGGAAGGAAAGACCATGTGCTTTTTGATATTGGTGGAAGTGTGGGAAGAAAAGACCATGTGCTTTTTGAAATTAGTGGAGGATAATTCTAATTAAAAATTAGAGTTATTTATTTTCATGTGACCTTGATGAGGTGGCACACAAAAAGTTGTAGAATGTGCTCTAATTCTTAATTGGATTTAGTGAAGATTAATTAAATAAAACAAGTTTAAAGGGAACCTTGTTTATTTAATTAATTTAGAAAATATGTTTTTGAATTTGGAGAATTTAGAAAATGAACAATATAAATAAATTAAGCATTTATTTATATGTAGTTGAAATATTAATCAAATAGCTAATATTTAATTAATTAAAGGTGATGATTGTTTAGGTGTTTATTTAATTAATTTAGAAGAAAGTGTTTTAGATTTTGGAGAATTAGAGAAGGGTGAATAGTATAAATAAATTGAGCATTTATTTATATGTAGTTGAAATATTAATCAAATAGCTAGTATTTAATTAATTAAAGGTGATGACCATTTTTAGGTGTTTATTTAATTAATTTAGAAGAAAGTGTTTTAGATTTTGGAGAATTAGAGAAGGGTGAACAATATAAATAAATTGAGCATTTATTTATATGTAGTTGAAATATTAATCAAATAGCTAGTATTTAATTAATTAAAGGTGATGACCATTTTTAGGTGTTTATTTAATTAATTTAGAAGAAAGTGTTTTAGATTTTGGAGAATTAGAGAAGGGTGAACAATATAAATAAATTGAAAATTTATTTATATGTAGTTGAAATATTAATCAAATAGCTAGTATTTAATTAATTAAAGGTGATGGCCATTTTTAGGTGTATACAAAACATATCAACGTAGGGCATGTATATGTGGTGATTGCAGATGAAGACAATGAAGAGGGTATATATTATTACCTATGTCGTTATATCAAGGCCAAAAGGAAATTGGAGGCCCCAATTATAGATGGAGAAAACATAGAATATCCTACAGGTTCGGTGGTTGTTATTGGAACATGGCTTAGAAGGTACCTAGTTAAGAATGTTGCAGTTTGATTGTTTGAGGACTTCGACACACATCAAAAGATTTTTCACTATTCAAACCTTGTCATTACCACCAGCATTCATTTGATCAAATATAAGGGCATACCTACGAACAAGAACTTGTGGAAAGTGTGTGAATCTGACCACGAGGCAATACTTGACACAATAAAGACTAAAGCAGACCCGGATGGTTCCCTGGATTGATTGGTAAGTATGCACATTGAATTTGTAAAGTCGTGTTATTGATCATTGCTTTATTTCAAGCATTTAAGTTTGTTTGTATAGGGGTTTTCAGAATTTCATTAATGTAGATATGCAAAATGATGGTTATATGTTGCTCTTTATTTGGTGTAGGGGCACCAAGCTTCGATGGTTGTCATTAGGGCAATGAAGTATTGTTTTGGCTTGGATAAGGTCATATAGAACATTTATTTATGTAATAAATATATTTTAGTGGTTATTAGTGAGTAAGAAGGTTTTAGTTGCAAATTTGCTGAATTAGTGAAAAGTGTCATTTTTCAAAATTTGAAGTGCAAGAAATGCATAGTGGGGAAGTTGAACGGTCAGGGAAGGCCAAAGGTCACTTATGGAATTGGTTTTAAATCAATTCTTGATTAAGGGAGTTGAATATATGTATGTGAATCTCGAATGAAGGAGTGTGTGGAGAAGAGTGGAAGATTTTGTATACGCATTGACCAATAAAACTTTGTTTTCTTTGTAAATCTGAGTTTGTTTTTCTCTTTTCTAATGTTGTAGTAGTCAATTGCATGAGCCCATACTAAATGGAATTGAATAAAAGTGATTTGATTTGGGTAGAGGGATGTGTTATCCACATTTTTTTTTGTGGCATTGAAATCCATCTTGTTTTGAGCTCTTAGGGTGGATTTTACTGAAGGCGGGTCTGGAAGTCTAAATTTCAAGTTTTGAGGTCATCAAGTGATTTAATGGCTCATTCCACATAATGTATATACTATAGCTCAGTGGAATGAGTCCATTAGGTGGGAAATAGGTTAGAAGATGATTCTTGGAGTAGGGGAGCTCGTTTTAGAGTGATGGCATGTAGCCTTGGGTGTGAAAAATGTGTGATTTTGAGTGAATTTGAGTGGTTTTAGAGTGTGAATGGATGAAATCCTTTGGGGAAGTCATTTGTGAGAGTCTTTTGAGCATGTAAAAACATCATATGCTATGTTTGGGGTGTTGTATGTGATATTTAATTGTGGAAAGAGTGATTTTCAATAAGGCTCCTTGGAAAACCTAGGTTTGGTGGCTTGAGAGTGAGGGTTTAGTGGATTGGTAGCTTGGTGAGTGGTTGGAGCTCTTAAAATTGTAAAATCTTAAGGTTGGTAACCTATTTAATGACTATCCATGGTGTGTGACTTGATTATAGGTGTTTGGGAAGGTGTCTCTTTAGAAAATAGGCCTAATTAGCCTAGTTGCCCGTATAGTACAGTGGGATTTTTGAGAATACATTGAAAAACCCATCTCCAGGCCTCTTGTGACCTTATGAATACTTCAAAAACCCTTGTTTAAGTCTACACATGCTTAATAATCCTTAATATTATGCTTCCCCTAAACTTCATTCAATTTTAGTCTCTAAAACCTTTTTTAAATAAAAGGGGTAAAAACTTTATTGAAAATCAGAACAAAGCATTACATAACAGTAAAGGGCCAAAGCCCCAGGAGCCAACAAAAACCACCAAAAAGGCTAGAAACAAAATCACCCTTCCCCAATACCACTCCTATCCTCAGTAATAATCCTCTCCAATTCTTGACATAACTCATGGCAAACCTACTCCCACCCATTGATCTTCCCACCATCTATATTCTCTGACACCCATTTGGCCAAACAATCAGCTGCCCTATTCCATTCCCTTGGAATATGGGAAAAAGACACCAACTTCATCAAAGAGCTAACCTGTAATATCTACTACACCATCACATCCAATTGCCAGCTAACATCATAAATCTTCTTTTCATGAAATAAATTAACCAAGACCTAAGAATCAACCTCACAAATAACCTTACGCCACCCTAAAGCATACACCTGCTTCAAGGCATAGAGGATAGCCAAGCCTTCCATCTTGTTGATAGTCTGTATCCCTTCATTAGTAGAAAAAAGAAAAGCCACAAATCCTAAAGAATCCCTACCAACCCCACCAATCCCAGCAGGTCTAGGATTTCCCCTAGAAGAGCCATTCGTATTAATCTTTAGAAAGCTAGCCGGAGGGGACAACCAACCCCCCACCCTTTGAAATTTCTACTTCACATGCCTTCCTCTCCTAACACAAGTAGATGTCGAAGAGAGCCCCTGAATTCCCAACCGATCAACCATCTCAACATCTCCTTTATCCAACGGTAGCACAATCTCACCTTTAGCTTCAACCGTCTCTTGGATCATTCCCACAATTCTAAACCAAACCTATTGAATCCCCAAGTTTTTGCCTTGAAAGATTCTTCGATTCCTTTCCAGCCAAACTTTCCAAAGCAGAAAGATAGGACCAACATACCAAATATCCTACAAGAAAGAGGCCGAGGAGGGGGGCCTTCCCAGACTATCCCAAAAATCTACCAGGGAGGAGGCATGAATGCAGGGGATTTTCCAAACACCCCACTAGAAATGCCAAAGCTGTAAGGTGAAGGAACAATGGAAGAACAGGTGGGGAGAGTCCTCCTCCCCACACCTGCAGAGAATACACCTAGATGGACCTGAAAAACCTCTCTTCTAAATATTATCCCAAGTCAAACACCTATTCCAAGACAAAGTCCAAATAAAGCAATTACACTTTGGCCAAGAAAACTTATTCCAAACTTTCTTCCACCAATGAACCTCCACCCTCTCAACCTGCTGGGAAAGCAACTCCTGATACCCAGAAGAAATGGTGTAAGCACCCTTGGGATTAGGAAACCACGCCAACACATCCTCATTCATGAGGGAGCTACAAGTTTGACAAGAGAGAATGTAATGAAGCTCAGCACATTCCTCCTCCATACTAGCAATAGGCCATTCCTCAGGATTCTTCCATCTTGCCTCCACTAACTGCCCCTGAAAAGAAAGAGACTTAAAGTCGCGCACCCTCGACCATCGAACTTCACAAAACCTCTGGCCCAAAGTCAGCAAATGAGGATACTGAGAAACAATGGGATGGTGACCATCCCAAGAGTCATGCCAAAAATGGGCCTCTGACCCACTTGCAAATGTAGAATAAGCCATCCTTATTGAGCACAACCCCTTTCTTGAGAGTATTCCAAATCACAAATCCCTTCCCCATCAAGCTATAACAAGGGATATCACTCTGAGGAATCCCTGGAAAGTACTTCTAAGTCAAAATCCTGGCCCACAACTAGTCCTGTTCCACACACCAACACCAATGCATTTTAGTAGCAAGAGTCGTACCAGACAACAACGACTGCCTTAACCCAAGACCACCAAATTGTTTTGGGCTACATACAACCTCCCATCTAACAAGGCTCCACTTGGAAGACAATAAACTACCAGCCCATAAGAATTGTCTTGCTAAGGAATCTAGATCCCTAACAAAACCCATCGACACCACCTGAATCATACAGCTATAAAGAGGGAGAGCTTGAACCATAGATTTGAGCAACTAAACTTGGCTCACAAAATACAACCATCAAAGGGTCCAATGAGTGACTTTGACACAAAATTTGTCTAGAATAGCCTGCCAAAAATACCTAGACTGCCTACCAACTGAAATAGGAATCCCAAGATAGGTCAGTGGGAGAGCCCCAATCTGAAATCTAAGAATATGAGCAATTCTCCTCTAAATGGAGTTTGGAGTATTGAAGAAAAAGATGGAAGACTTGCTCTCATTAATTAACTGGCCTGAAGCAACAAGATAAACATCCAACACCTTGTGCATGTTTGAATCCTCCCTAATAGTAGCCATGCCCATCAAAGCAATGTCATCCACAAATTGTAAGTGAGATTGCACTCGTAAGCCACCTCCCCATCGCCATCCCTGAATGAAACCCCCCTCCACATTCCTTTTTATCAATCGTCCCAAACCTTCCACCAAAAGAAGAAACAAGTAAGGAGAGAGGGGGTCACCTTGTCATAAACCCCGAGAAGCACCAAAGAGTTTAGAGTGGTCCCCATTAATTAGAATAGAGAAAGAAACCAAAGTCACACAACTCATAACCCAACAAATCCACTCCTCCTCAAAACCAAAGGCCCCCAAAACCTTTTGGAGGAAGGACCATCAGACTCTGTCATAAGCCTTAGCCATGTCTAACTTGATGAACATAGCCTTATCTTTGGAATTGGCCATAGAATGAATAGTCTTTGTAGCAATAACCACCCAATCCAAAATCTGATAGCCTACCACGAAACCACTCTATTCCTCAGAAATCAACAGCGTAAGCCACTTTTTTAACCTATTAGCAATCAACTTAGAGATAATTTTATAAATAACATTGCAAAGAGAAATGGGGCGAAATTGACTTAACCGATCTACCCCATCACCCTTGGGGATGAGAGCAAGGAAGGTAGAATTTAGGGACCAAATCATTTGCTCATTCTTTTGAGACTCTTGAATGACTGCCAATAAATCTAGCTTGATAATCTCCCAGAACTCCTAGAAGAACTCAATCGGGAAACCATCCAGACCAGGAGCTTTACCCTTCTTCATCTGCAAAAGAGTCTTCTCTGGCTCCTCCAGTGAAATAACACTCATAAGATGTTCCTTCATCTCCCAAGAGACCAAAGAAGGAATACAAGAGAGGACCTGAGCCTCTTCAACTAAGTCCCCCTGTGAGTCCTTCTTGAATAAAGAAGCAAAATACTGCACAACTTCATTCGAGATATCCTGAGTAGAAGAAAGAAACTCTCCCCTATCAGTAACCAAAGCCAAAATAGAATCACCATGGCATCTGGCCTTCACCGAATTGAAGAAGAAGGCAATATTCTTGTCTCCCTCCTGAAGCCACTCAATCTAGGCTTTTTGTTTCCAGTAGACTTCATCCTTCAACTCCCACTCCTCCAGAGCTTTCAATGCCCTAGCCTTGTCCCACAACAACTCCTCAGACACCCAATCCTCCCTAATCAAGCTAGTAATACCTTCCAACTCAGCTTGTGCAGCAAGCTTTGCATGGTAAATGTTTCCAAAGCATTGAGGGTTCCACCGTTTAAGCTGATACTTGACATATTGAAGGAGCTTAGAAAAAATATACATTGTAGTACCATAAGTAGGTCTACCATACCTCCACCATTCAACAACATAGCCATGAAGGTTAGGTTCTTGCAACCACATTAGCTGGAATTTGAAGGTCAACATCCGAGGCACCCGAGTAGAAGAGATAACTAGCTTTATAGGAAAATGATCGGAACCTCTCCAATCTAATATCTCAAAACTAGAAGACCATATTCCTCCAACCCAAAATTAGGATACCATGAAACAATCCAGTCATTCAACAATGCAACTGTCACCCACCCTTCTGTTGTTCCAAGTAAATTGACCATTGCTAGGCTTGATATCAACAAGATTGAGAGTCGGTATATTGTCCTGAAACAACAATGCAGAAGGCTCTAGTCTTGCAATACCACCCCATTTCTTAGCTAATTCAGTAATAACATTAAATTCACCTACAATGATCCATGGATGGTAGGGAAATAGGCCATGAACAAAACATATATTGGTCCATAAAAGAAGTTTACCCTGGAACTCAACAGGTGCATAAAAATTGGAGAAAAGAATAGACTGCCCCGACTCAGGACACAAAGCAACCATGGATAAAGAGGACTTGAAGGATAATCACCACAAAGGCTGAATCTTTTGAGGGTTCCAAAAACAAGCCACACCCCCCGAGGATCCTTGAGCCCCAATACACTGGCACTCACCGTTCTTCCACAAGTTAGGAACTAAACCCATCATGCACTCAATGGATAAATTGGTCTCTTGAAGAAAAAGAACATTAGGATAATGACTTCTTACCAACTCATGAATAACTTTTTGTCTAGGGCCACTATTCAAGCCCCTTACATTCCATGAAATAATGATCATTTCAAAGGAGTCAAAAAATGAGAATCCAGGGTCTTGACAGACCCTGACTCCACCAAGGTCTCCCCCATCATCTTAATCTTTTCCAAATCTTTCTTCCTACCAAGTTTAGCATTTTTCTCTGACCCCCCTTCTTTCCATCCTTTTACAAAAGGACCAGTTGAGGAGAAGGCTTGCTACTCTTAGCCACATCTGATCCAAAATTCCGTACATGAAAAAATGTGCCTCTATCCCCCTGCCCCAACTCAACATTTGGACCTGACATCACCTGAGCCCCAACCTACATATTAGTGACTATAAGCATGGTAGACTCATCCTGTGGAGCAGGAGGAGTAATGGAAGTGTGACCCTCCAAGCCATAACCCACCACACCCTAATCCACACTTATTAACCCTAGATTGACTTCCTGTTGACCCAAATCATCCAGGATCTCAAACCTATTAAAAGTATCCTCATCTTGTCTCTCCATCAAATTCCTCTTTTGACCTCTATTTTGGTTACAAGCCTTAACTAGAAAATAACCCTTAACATCCGCCCCCTCAACAAAAACATGGTTCTTCCCCTTATCAGCATCAAGGGTGTTACGAGGAGGAGGTGGAGGTTGAGGCACCACAGGCTTAGCCTTCAGGCATCTATGTTGTAGGTGACCATATTCATGACAGAGATGACATTGGAAAGGAAGGGTCTCGTAATCCAATTGTTGCACCCAAGAATGGGAACCCGCACACATATCCAAAGCATATGGAAAAGGCCTACTCAAATAAATTTCCACACAAATTCGAGCAAAATTCATTACTTTCTTACCTATGGTTTGTGTCGAAGACCCCACCAGCTTCCCAAGCATCGAAGCGAGCATGTGTAGAACATCCTCACAACAAGATTCATTTGGAAATATGGGTAACCAAACCCACACCCGAACATGATTTGGAAGCTCCTCAGAGGGATTAAAGCCTGCCTACCATGGCTTGACGAACAACCCAACCTAGTTGTGAAAATAGGGCCCCCCCTCAAAAACCCTATTGCAATCAACCAAGCAGATAAATGTAACCATGAAAAAATTAGTTGCAAGCAACATGACCTCCATTTCACCCTTCAACTCCCAAGTCCTCTGAGCCAAAGTTTCCAAAAATTGTAGACATACTCTCATTCCCAAAAATTTGTAGTAACAGAGAATGCTTTGAATAATATTCAATATCCTCAGCAATCATCTCAATCAGAATCACCAATTTAAGTCTCTCTTTGTAGTGCTCAAGGTAGCTATTAATCTTCAAGATCCAAGTTCCACTAGACAAATTTGATTCCATAGACCTCGTATTCAGAGAGAATAGGGTGTTATAAAAAACCATTTCTCCTTCACTGGGTGATTTCAATCCCACCACAACACGAAAATCCATGTCGGGCGAAGCCCTAGATGGCTCACCTCGAGACATAGCCGCCAAAAGGCCTAGGACGGACATGCACAGGAAAGAGCTAGCTCCAGACACAACAAATTAGAGGAGACCCTCACCTGCAACACCCACCGTCAAACCCATGCTCATCCCAACACCACACACAACCCACAACAACAGACCCCCACACTAGCACAAAATCCCAACCACGAAGGCAAAAAGAGGGCCAGAAAGAGCCCTATACATAGGAAAAATGACCAAACACAACTAGGCCAGAGCACCAAAAAAATAGTCGTAGCAAAAAGATTAACCTCCCCCACAAAACAAAGTAGACTCCCACCCAAACCTTCACACAGACAAAGAAAGAAAACATGGGCTAGGGCTCGGATGCCCTAGCTTAGCGCCTTGCAGTTGTAGGCCGAAACACCATCGTCTAGTCTCTAAAACCTTAATTATCCATTAAAAAATGCATTTCTCTCAACTAAGGCTTCATGCCCAAACATACAAATGACCTCCCTAGTCCTTTCAAACCTTCAAACACATCAAACCCCACTAGATATCACTAAAACCAACTGGTTCTAGCCTTCTTCAAAACAAATTCTTCAATCTGGTACTTCAACCCATGCCTTTTAGGGCTGAATTCATGCATTATATACTTGCTTGTCATTTGAAATGTCATTAATGAAATTATATATTAACTTATATGTTTATCTTATTTTCCTCTTGTAGGAGTAGGTGTTGGAAAACTTAAAGGAGTAGGTTTTGAAACACCTCAGGGAGGAGGTGTCAAAACACTTGAAGGAGATAAAGAAAAAGAGATTCCTAAAGAGGTATGTGTTTATTTTATTGTGTTTGGTAACTATGTTCCCATTACCGACAATTGTATGCTAACTTGTATCAATTTGATGTTTTTGTTCACATATATAGATTGACATTGCAAAATTTGGTATGATTGGTTCTTTTAGAGGGGCATATTCTATGAATCATGACAGTTTGAAGAGACATATATATGAGGCAATCAATATTTCAATTTTAGAGTTCAATTATAATTCAATGTATATTGATTTTGATGTTAATTATTCGATTTTAAATTATATAATATAACTAATCTCAATTGTGGGTTTGAGTTTTTCTTGTACTGTTACCTTTAGAACCAAAGAGTACTTCAAAGAGGCTCCATTTTGATGATCCAAACACCAAGCATGGTAAGTTTATGCTAGGCATGGTCCTCCTTCACACCCAAATGCACCGAATCACTTCAGGCTACGTTTAACCAACTGAATCCCTTAAGAGTTTGAAGTGCAAAATGGCTGCAAACTTTAGCATGACATTACCCAGACACTGTGACACTTAGAAACTTATTTTCTGAGGCTATAGGATCTTGTTGAACCCCTCTACAATAAAATCTCTTAATTTTTTCTTTCTCAAAGGCATTTTCCTATGGCAACGATATTTTGCTTGGGAAAAAAGTTATCAAATGCAAGTAGTGCAAAGTTGCAAAATGGTGCAACTTTTGTTCTGCTACTTGTGTGACCAAACTAACTATTTCAATGCATTTGAGTGGGTAGGTTTACACTATGCATGGTTCTCTTTCACACCCAAATGCGTCGAATCGCTCCGAGCTATGTTCAATTGATTGAATCCCTTAAGAGTCTGAAGTACAAAATGGCTACAAACTTTAGCATGACGCTACACAGAAACTGTGATGCTTAGAAAATTCTTGTCTAAGTATATGGGATCTTGTTGATCCCCTCTATAATAACCTCTCTCAGTTTTTTCTATCTCAGAGGTGTTTTCCTGTGGTGGCGAGATTTCACTTGGGGAAAAAGTTGTCAAATGCAAGTAGTGCAAAGTTGCAAAGTGGCGCAACTTTTGTTCTGCAACTTGTGTGACTAAACTAACTGTTCCATCATGCTTGATTGGGTACGTTTATGCTAGGAATGGTCCTTTTTCACACCCAAATGCACTGAATCACTCTGAGCTACGTTCAACCAGTTGAATCCCTTAAGAGTCTGAAGTGCAAAATGGCTACAAACTTCAGCATGAGGTTACTCAAACACCATGACACTTAGAAAATTCATATCTAAGCCTATGAAATTGTGTTGAGCCCCTCTATAATGACCTCTCTCAGTTTTTACTATCTCAAAGGCGTTTTCCTGTGGCGACGAGATTTCGCTTGGGGAAAAAGTTGTCAAATGCAAGTAGTGCAAAGTTACAAAGTTTTGCAACTTCTATTCTACAACTTGTGTGACCAAAATAACTATTCCAATGCATATGAGTGGGTATGTTGATGCTAGGAATGGTTCTCTTTTTCACCCAAATGCGTTGAATCGCTTTGAGCTACATTCAATTGGCTAAATCCCTTAAGAGTTTGAAGTCCAAAATGATTGCAAACTTCAGCATGACATTACTCAGACATCATGATGCTTAGAAAATTATTTTCTAAGCCTATGGGATCATGTTGAGCCCCTCTACAATAACCTCTCTCATTTTTTTCTATCTCGGAGATGTTTTCATGTGGCGATGAGATTTTGCTTGGGGAAAAAGTTGTCATATGCAAGTAGTGCAAATTTGCAAAGTGGTGCAACTTTCATTATGCAACTTGTGTGACCAAAATAACTATTCCAATTCATCCCAATGGGTACGTTTATGCTAGGCATGGTCCTTTTTCACACCCAAACATGCTGAATCACTTTGAGCTATGTTCAACTGACTGAATCCCTTAAGAGTCTGAAGTGCAAAATGGTTGCAAACTTCGGCATGGCGTTTCTCAGACACCATGATGCTTAGGAAATTCTCATATAAGTCTTATGGAATTGTGTTGAGCCCCTCTATAATAACCTCTCTCAGTTTTCACTATCTCAGAGGTGTTTTCCTATGGCAGCGAAATTTCGTTTGGGGAAAAAGTTGTTAAATGCAAGTAGTGCAAAGTTGCAAAGTGGTGCAAATTTCATTCTGCAACTTGTGTGACCAAAATAACTATTCCAACGCATCCAAGTGGGTACGTTTATGCTAGGAATGGTCCTTTTTCACACCCAAATGCATTGAATTTCTCCAAGCTACATTCAACCAGCTGAATCCCTTAAGATTCTGAAGTGCAAAATGACTACAAACTTCAGCATGATGTTACTTAGACACCATGATGCTTAGAAAATTCTTGTCTAATCCTATGAGATCATGTTGAGCCCCTCTACAATAACCTCTCTTGGTTTTCACTATCTTGGAGGTGTTTTCCTGTGGCGGTGATATTTTTCTTGGGGAAAAAGTTGTCAAATGCAAGTAGTGCAAAGTTGCAAAGTGGTGCAACTCGTGTGACCAAACTAATTGTTCCAATGCATCCAAGTGGGTATTTTTATGCTAGAAATGGTCCTCTTTCCTACCCAAATGTGTCGAATTGCTCTGAGCTACGTTCAACCAACTGAATCCCTTAAGAGTCTGAAGTGCAAAATGGCTCTAAACTTCAACATGACGTTACTCAAACACCATTACATTTAAAAACTTCTCATTTGAGCATATGAGATCATGTTGAGCCCCTCTATAATAGCATCTCTCAGTTTTTTTATCTCAGAGGATTTTTTCTATGGCGGTAAGATTTCACTTGGGGAAAAAGTTATCAAATGCAAGTAGTGCAAAGTTGCAAAGTGGTGAAACTTTCGTTCTGCAACTTGTGTGACCAAACTAACTATTCTAACACATCTGAGTGAGTACGTTTATGCTAGGAATGGTCCTCTTTCTCACCCAAACATGTTGAATCACTTTGAGCTATATTCAATCTGCTGAATCCCTTAAGAGTCTGAAGTGCAAAATGGCTAAAAACTTTAGCATGAGGTTACTCAGACACCATGATGCTTAGAAGAGCATATAGGATCATGTTGTGCCCTTCTACAATAACCTCTCAGTTTTTTCTTGGAAGGAAAATAAGTATGTCTAGGTCAAGAGCAAGTCTGCCCAATCTTGGCAAGGCACAAGTAGAGTCTGCCATGCCTATGGTCAAGGAGAATGTCCAAGATGATGCAAAGTCTACTTGGGAAAGAAAAGCTATGTCCAAACTGCTATCAAGTATGCTCTTGGCTTGAATAATGCTTGTCCAAGACAAAGGTAAAGTCCTTCCAACTCAAATCATACATGGAAAATACAATGTAAAGTTGGCCCAACTCAAAGGATACATGGAAAAGACAACTTAAGGTCCGCCCCAAGTTGAAAATAGGAGATGGCAAACATATCTTGAAGTCCGCCTTAGGCCAAAATCAAAGGGGACATCCAACATGTTGAGATGGTGCCTCGTTATCTTCCAACCAATCAAATTGTTCCAAGCTAACATGTCTAGGTTCAATGAACCTGACACTTCATAATGCAACAATTTTTTATTGTTGGTTTATATTTAGCAGAAGGACAAGTGTCCCCAAATGTAATTTTCTCATTGGTTGAGAGGTAGTTATAAGTTGTGACAAACCCTAATTAGGTTTTTATTTTGTAATCTCGGTCATTGATTCAAAATCAATCTTGGCCATTGAATTGTATTCGAGGAGTCTATAAATTGAGCTCACCCCTCATTTGTAAAACATGGGAGCATCCATCACATACTACTAGTTCACTACCTTGTCTATGCTTTCACTTACTATTATGCTTTGAGATATTGTTTCCAAGCATCCATCGCTTTTCTGAAAGCAATTGTTGTAGGCTCTTAGCCATAGTAGCAAGACAGTGAACTGTTTGATAAAATGCTTTGGTAGACATGCATGAAAAATGTGGTAGCATAGACAAGGTAGTAAACTATTTGAGAAATTTCCTCAAAGAAATGTGGTCTCATGGTGATGGAATACCATGAAAATCTAGGGAATTTTATTTTCATGGCATTCCATCACCATGAGACCACATTTCTTTGAGGCATTTTTTCAAATAGTTCGCTACCTTGTCTATGCTATTGCTTACTATTACACTTTGATGGATTTTTTCCAAGCATCCATATAGCTTGTTCGAAATCATCTCTTTTAGACTTTCAGCCATAGTAGCAAGGTAGTGAATTGATTGATAAAATGCTTTGGTAGACATGTATGAAAAATATGGTAGCATAGACAAGGCACTGAATTGTTTGAAAAAAAATCCTCAAAGAAATGTGTTCTCTTGGTGATGGAATGCCATGACAAGCACATTGAGACCACATTTCTTTGAGGCATTTCTTTGAACAGTTCACTACCTTGTCTATGATATTGCTTCTTATTATGCTTTGATAGATTTTTTCCAAGCATCCATAGCTTGTTTGCAAGCACCTATTTTAGGCTTTTAGCCATAGTAGCAAGGCAGTGAATTGTTTGATAAAATGCTTTGGTAAACATGTACAAAAAATGTGGTAGCATAGATAAGGAAATGAATTGTTTTAAAAAATGCCTCAAATAAACATGGTATCATGGTGATGGAATGGCATGAAAATCCATAGCAATTTGCATGTCATGGCATTCCATCACCATGAGACCACATTTCTTTCAGGATTTTTTTTCAAGCAGTTCATTGCCTTGTTTATAGTATTGCTTGTTATTATGCTTTTGATAGATTTTTTCCAAGCATCCATAGCTTGTTCAAAAGCACTTATTTTATGCTTTTATCCATACCAAAAAGGAAGTGAACTGTTTAACAAAATACTTTGGTAGACATGTATGGAAAATATGGTAACATAGACAAGGCAGTGAACTATTTGATAAAATATGTCAAAGAAATCTGGCCTCATAGAATGCCATGATAAGAAAATGCAATTGGCAGTTGCTTCTATTTATTACTTATGCAATGTGAAGTAATTGCATAACTGCTTAGGTTGACTTTGTAAAAACTATATTGTAATTGAAATTTTGTCATCTATCAGCATCTAGTTATTAGTTATGTAGTGTGAAGTAATGCTTTGACTTTAAAAGATGTGCAATAAAATGTAATCAATAATATGAATATAAACTACAAAAAAATATTTTTTACAATTCATTAGTTGAAACATTTATTTTATTTTCTCTCTATATCTCCATATGCTATGGAAATACCTTTCAATTTCAAAATAAATAGATTTTATCTCTTGTTCTACAATTTATTACATTTTTTTTAAATATGATTTTTTTCTCGACTTTTTAAAAAACTCTTATACTTTTCGTTTGTCAAAATTTTCCCCAAAATATTTTTGCTACTATGCATTGGAAGCATGAAGCATACACGTGAACACACACACTATACATGTGAATAAGTGAAGCATACATGCGAATAAGTGAGGCACAAGTAATTGAAACATTCCAAAGGATACAAACCACTAGGAATGGAGCTTATTTACACAATACACTTTAGATGGATCTTATTGAGCAATCAATAGTAATTAATTAAGCATTAGATGTAAACAAAATCCATGCCTGCAACATTCAAGCATACAATTTACATAATACACATGGAAACATCATTCAAGAATGCAAGTAGCAAAATAAGATTTTTTTAATAAAGAAGTTGTAAGGTATACAGTGATATCTATTGATAAAAGGATATATAATATATCCAAAAAATCCATACAGGCTTAGTACAAAGGAGCCATATTATGGAGATAAAATGTCACGTATATATCGATAGTACAAAACATATGTTCCAAAATGCCACATAGGCATACAACAAACAACCTTAATACAGTCATTTCCCTCTAGGGGAAGGAAATAGATCCCGTGCTGCCTTTGAAATTCGGCTGGATGGAGTGACTATTGGTTCTTTGGTCTTTTGAACATACTCACTAGTCCTCCTCTCTTCACTCTAGACCTTCAACTAATACAATAAAATGTAAAGATGTTAATACACATAAATTGAATTGTGGAAAGACATATAACAAAATATAATCACTTACTGCAAAAAGATAGTCATCATTCACATTTACATCATTACCACATCCATGATCTGGAATGACAACCACCAGTAGCAACCATCAAGATATAAATTAAGCTACACAAAAGTATAATGAAAATTTTCTATAATAGACCATAAAAGAGAAAAATATAATGTCAAATCGACTAATCTATTGCACATCTCTCTCAATGGATCAAAACTGGCTATTGTTACAACAACTCTGTGGTCCATCATGCTATCGACATCACCGGGGTTATCTAATGTCAACATATACAAATGGTAAATGAAAGAGTAAATGGTAGGGTGAACTATTAAATGTTAATGCAATGGGATTAGGAAGGAATAAAATAACAAAAAGTGAATTAGGAGAAGATAATTTGACACGATCAAGGAATACAAATGCAATGTTTGTGTTTCTCAACATTTTTTTAGATATTTATATGCAAAATTATGAAAACTAGCTAACATTGTCTTACAACACCATTATTGAATAAAGGCTACCTGAGTGTAAGCTATTTGAGGAAGTGAATTGTGAGGTGTGGAGGTCAAAGGTCCACTAGGAAACTGTTTAGAATCCAAAGCATGTTGTGAGACAAACATTGAAATATAACATTCAACTATTCAAATGCAATAATAATATCTTTAATAGTAGTAGCATACCTATGGACTCAATGTTGAGAACGAATAAGGGTCTGTAGGAATGGGGCACATCTCATGAACACTCCAACCCTAAAATTTCATCATATCAAAATTCTACTAATTAACTTATTCTTAAATTTCAAAATATAATTTAATAAATAACATTAAATGAACATACTAAATTTTACTTGAGTGTCAATGCCGAATGTATCATTCAGCAAATCATTTGTGAAAGCCATCACCTCTGTAACTACTGTAGGCTATGCAGCTGCATCTCAAGCACTCTGATAATCATACATGCAAATTGCACCACAAGTGCCACAATTGTGGGGTGGAGCTCGGGGCCTACACTTCTCCTCCACACCAAGCTGTACTAGAGGCCTCACACACTGTAAAATATTCTGGGTGAGTGAGCCAATCAACTCCAGCGTGTCCACCTCTACACTATCCTTAACAATGGAAGGAAAAATGACATGCTCCACCATGGGTCTGGCCAAGGGTCTCGGTGCCAACTATGGATTACATCGTGCAATAGGTCTATCATGCGTGGAGCCCCCACCTTTATCCTGAAAGTCTAAGATGTCAAAATAATTTGGCATCTTATTGAGGATAAACTCACAATAGAGTTTCCTCAAAAAGTATTGTGGTACCTCATGGTTATTGCATGGAGGTTGGTCAAATACCATCCACCACTACTCCCAAAATTCATTTTTAATTAACTCATGGTAGCACCAATGGATGGCGAACCTCTTGCATGTATGAGACAAAGGTGCATTGATTTTTGGGTCTATAAATAGGGCACACAAGTCAGCTTTGTTAATTTTTTATTATTTAACATTTGCATATAACAAACCTCTAGCATAATATTATCTCATCTCATGCCTTTCTTTTACCAAAAAATTATTTTCTCGCTCATTTCTCCTACATGAGATACAATTGACTTCAATGATTCAACAATCCCTCTCCTATAAGGGTGGGTTTCGACATGCTCGATTAATCTTCCAATTAATTGTTCAATGTCTCTTTTATTGTTTTCAATTTGATTTAGAATATTTTCTTGTGTTCCTTAAGGATTCCTATGAATTGATGGAGGGGTTCTAGGTTGTTCTTGAATAAGAGGCTCTTTCTAAGGGGTTGATTTTGAATTCTCAATCTTTGGAGGTGGAGATTCATTCCTTGAGAATTAGAATAAAATTTTACTATAAAAACCTATTTCAATCTACATTCTAAATCAAATTCAAAATAAATAGAATAAAAATACATACCTCTTTGCAATCTTTGACATCTCTGACGTGTTGGCGAAATCCTCGTGAAAAATAGCAAGCTAAGGATGCAAATAATGGACAATATTTGGCAAGTGTGAGTTACAGACCTCAAATTCTCCAAGCCAAGCCACGAGTTGAACTAAAATGAGGTTTCAAAATTCATTTTTTTCTTTTATTTACCTTTTGCATTTGGTGCAAGTCATTTGGCATGTGCCAAATGGCCAATTTTGGCCTTTTTTTGTGAATTTTTACAATTTGACACCTAAATTGTGTCATAGATTGGTGCACTTACCCATATATATATATATATTTATATGTACATAGTCATGAATGAATTGTTTGTAATGGCTTACAAGTTCCATACATCATTACTTACAATAAAGAACTTAAATTCAAATTCAAGTATTCTATGTAAATATTAAAAAGGAAGTTTCTTTTGTTTCTTCAGAAAAATATTTTGAGTAGAATTTTTTTAAATCTACAAGACATTATTTTCAATAAAAGAGACAATTTGAGTTAGGAAGTTTTGTTCTCCTACATATGCAATTTAATTCAAATTCAAGTCATCATGCCATTTGTGGTGTGTGCATCTAGATTCCAACTAGCTTACCATTCAATCCAGTTAAACAATCCTACTTTAACCATATTTTTGTCCTTCAACCTGTCACCCTACAACTCCACACACTTGCACTTGCAAATTGATCAGTAACATTCAATTCTTGATGACATAAAATTATTTTCAAAAACTCACAAAGTTAACATTAGTCAAATCCTTTCATTCAATTTTTGAATATTCTAGAATCTCCATTTAATATTTAATTGAATTTCATCGGCAATTCAATTTTTCGTATTTAAATAAATATGCAATAAAATTGGGTTATGACTTCCTTCCCCTCTTTGAAAATACATCGTCTTGATGTCTAATAAGTCAATTAAAAGAACATCATATCATATTTTGATCATTTATGTCTATTTCAACATCACATCAAAGTATATGTCTATTTCAACATCACATCAAAATATATGTCTATTTCAACATCAAATCAAAATATATGTCTATTTCAACATCAGATCAAAATATATGTCTATTTCAACATCAGATCAAAATATGTCTATTTCAACATCAGATCAAAATATGTCTATTTCAACATCATAATTTTAGAGCATAAAATATCATAATATCTCAATCTAGAAATTTTCAAACTAAATCTTTGAGTTTCTTTTTCAAGAAAGCAAGTGTAGAAAGGAGTGTTCTATGTTAGAATTCAACATGCTTTGATACCATGTTGAGATTATGGATGCACAGGGTCCCTAAAGCTGCAGTCTTCAATGGAGGACCTTTGCCAAGAAAGATAATCAACCACACATAAAGTGTTGCAACTTAGGCATGCACAATGGAGATTCTATTGATCTACTCTATGAGATACTAGATGATTACAAATGTACAAATGCCTTGAATATATATGCATGAATGAGATGCAAGATGCAATATGATGTTGCCATGTGTCTTGATCTAACATGTGACAACATGTGAACCCTACCTAGGAAATGATAAAAGATTGAGATAAGTTCTAGAAGGACAACTCATCTTCTAGAAGGAATCTTATCCCTACAAACATGGAAGGGAAAAGTACCCCATTATTTAATTATTTATTAAAATGCAACCTAGGACTAAATGATGTATGACCTAAGTTAACTTATGCTAGTGTAATAATTAATTAATTACACTAACATTTTATTTCTTCTGCATCCTCCCAAGTAGCAATTTCCTCTAAGTACTAGTCCCATTGGACCTTAAATTGAGCAATATCTTTGCTCTGCAACTTAATGTTGCATCTATCTAGGATTCTAATGGGCTCCACTAGCACCACTCTTGGATCCTATACCTACAAGGATTTCCAATCAAGTACACGAGTCACATCTGGATGATATGGCTTAAGCAAAGAAACATGAAACACATTATAAAGTCGAGCCAAAGTAGGTGGTAGAGCTAGTCTATAAGCAACTGGGTTAATCACTTCCAAGACTTCAAATGGTTCCACATATCTTAGGGCCAACTTGGAAGACTTTCCAAAAGCAATAGATCTTTTATGAGGTTTAAATCTCAAGAAAACTTTATCCCCTATTGCAAATTATCTAAGAGTTTGGTTCTTGTCAACATAACTCTTTTGTCAGTCTACCGCCTCTTTCAATATGCTCTTAATGACCTTAATTTTCTCTTCCATTTCCTTAAGCATTTCAGGTTCTACTATGATCTTGTCCTCCAATTTATCCCAACTAATTGGGGTATGAAACTTGTACCCATACAAGGCTTCAAATGGTGCCATGCCTAAGGATGTATGATAGGATTTTTTGTAAGAAAAATATACTAAAGGAAACTATTCTTCCCACCTATATTGTCGGTCCATACAATACATTCGAAGGGGGTCTTTGACTACTCGATTCACCCTCTTTGTCTATCCGTCAGTCTAAGGATGATAAGATGAGCTAAAATTCAATTTAGTCCCCAATGCCACATTCAAGGTTGTCCAAAACCTTGGGGTCATCCATGTGTCCCTATTAGAAATGATAGTCTCTAGCACTCCATGCAAATAGAAGATCTCCTAAAAAAATGTATTAGCTAGGGTCAACGATGCATCCTTAAAGTTTCTCGGAATGAAGTGTGCAACCTTAGTCAACTTATCAATCATGGCCAAGATGACATCATGCTTATTCTTGCTCAATGACAACCCCTGTACAAAATCCATATTGATCACCTACCATTTAAACTTAGGTATGTCATGAGGATACAATAACCTAGCTAGGTGTGCATGCTCAACCTTGACTCATTGGCACTCCAAGCATTTGGCTACATACTCCAATACATCCTTCTTGAGTTTAGGGAAAAAATACAGAGTCTTCAACTCTACGATCATCTTGGATACACTGGGGTGTCCTAAATAAGGTGTATTGCAAACTTCTAAAACCAACTTTCTCAGCTCTCTAGAGTTAGAAATATACATTCTCCTTTAGTAACTCAAAATACCATCTAGTTTGATCTCATAA
This sequence comes from Sequoia sempervirens, assembly GCA_007258455.2. Lineage (NCBI taxonomy): Eukaryota > Viridiplantae > Streptophyta > Pinopsida > Cupressales > Cupressaceae > Sequoia > Sequoia sempervirens. Next base: position 396,310,504 of record VDFB02281492.1, read on the forward strand.
CCATCAAACTAATGATCTAAAGGATATTCTACTAGGTTGCTCTTCACTCTTTCATAATGCTCATCCCTTGACAAATTTTGAATTACCTATTGCCTCAAATTAGACCCTATTTAGATCATGATTGTCATATGTCTTCATCTACTAAGACCATCAACCACTCTCTTCTCTTTCCCTTTTATGTATTTAAGTCCAAAGTCATACTCACTAATGAATTCTAACCACCTTCTCTATCGTGCATTAAGGTTTGGTTGGGAAAATATGTATCTCAACCCCAAATGGTCTATCTTGAGTTCAAATGACTTTTCTAAAAGATAACGCCTCCACATTTGTAAAGCATGAACTATTTCTGCCAATTCCAAATCATGAGGCACGTAGTTCACTTTATATTTCTTGAGCTTCCTTGATTCATATTCTACTACTTGTCCATCCTACATTAATATTCTCCCAATCCCTCTCCTAAAGCATCTGTGATTATTGTGTATCTCCCATTAGGATCAGGGATAGTCAACACTGGTGTTGTTGTGAGCCTCTCCTTTAGGAATTGGAATGTCTACTTGTATTTCTCAATCCATTCAAACCACATTCCCTTCCTTTGGAGTGAGGTAATAGGAGATGCAATCTAGGAGAACCCTTGCACAATTTTTCTATAATATCCCATGAGGCCCATGAAGCTATAGACTTTTGACACATTTTGAGGCATTGGCCATTCCATTATCACCTTGATCTTCTCAGGGTCTATGAAAACTCATTCCACTGAAATGATATGGCCCAAATAGTGCACTTTGTACTGATAGAATGAACACTTGGACAACTTTCCAAAAAGTTTCCTTTCTCTCAATTGCTAAAAAACTATCCTCAAATGTCTACCATGCTCTTCAATATTCTTTGAGTAGACCATGATATCATTAATAAAGATCAAAACAAATTCATCCAAGCAGTCTCTAAATACTCTATTCATAAGGTTCATAAAGGTTGCTTGTGCATTAGTTAAACTGAAAGGTACCACTATGAACTCGTAATCTCCGTATCGAGTTTTGAATGTAGTATTTGGAATATCTTCTTCCCTAATCTTCAATTGATAGTACCCTAATGTGAGATCAATTTTGGAGAACACTGTCGGTCCCTTCATTTGATCAAACAATTCATCAATCCTCAAAAGTGGATACCGGCTCTTGATGGTACCTTGTTCAACATCCGATAATCTATACATAGATACAAAGTTCCATCTTTATTTTTTCACAAAAATAATCGGTGCTCCCCAAGGTGACACACTAGGTCTTATGAGTCCCTTATCTAGCAATTCCATTAGTTGGGCCTTCAACTCATAGATTTATGTGGTGGTGATCTGATAAGGTGCCTTGGATTGAGGCTCATCTCCTAGGAATAGGTTGATAGAGAAATTGAATTCCCGCTTCAAAGGAAACTCTGTAAGTTCATCAGGGAATACATCTTGGAACTCCTTGAGAATATGATAGTTATCTAAATATGGCTCCTTACTATCAAGATTACTAACACACACTACGTAAATTGCACATCCCTTTCAACAAGCCTTCTTAAGTTGCATCATAGAAATCTGTCTAAGCTCTAAGGGTCTCTGCATTCCACAAACCTCAACTAGGTTTCCATAGTCATCCAAATAGTTGACCACCTTATCCTCACAGTTCACTAAAGCCTTATGCGCAATTAACCAATTTATTCCCAAAATTACATCATATGAACCTAAGGGTGCCACATACAAGTTGACCTAAGTTTGAAAGGTTGGAAGTTCTAACTCACTGCAAAAGAGATAGGTATCTACCCTCCACTCTGCTTAATTACCATACTGGAATGTCCATGAATTTGGCATGTATCTAGGTCTAATGGGTACCTTATATATTATTCTAGGGTCTATAAAAAATTTATTAGCTCTAGTATCAATTAAGATAGAGTCAGATTGGCCATAGAGCTTACCCGTTAGCTAAATTGGTAAAGCTTGATACTCTTCCTATGTGTTATTCACTGTAGTGTGGATCTAGTGAGTCTGCTAGTAGCTTCCTTCCTTCCATGACGTAGAATGCTAAGGACAATTTGAGGCATAGTGGTCACCTCCACAAGTATAGTTCATCCATCACGAGGCCCTTTGCAACCTCCTGGCTTGTCCTCTTTGAAGCCCTTCTGCTTATGGTCATCTTTTCCCTTGCCTTTGCCTGCTTTCTTGTTCTTTCCACCATTAGCATATTCACCCTCCTCCTGTGATTCACTTCCCCTCTTGAGATTATGGATTTTATGGCTCTTTTCTCCCTTATGAAATTTCTTTTTACCATACCGAGACTTAGAACTTGAATCACTGCAAAGATCGGTTGCAACTTTTGTTCCTTTTGGATTTTTGGAAAACTTCATTCATGGTTTGAAGTTCATGCATATCCACTTCAACTTCTATGTGAGGTCTGAGTCCCATTATACTACTCCAGTCTCTTGTTTGGTTCATCATTGGAACTACTACCACCTTCAATTTTCCTAGTGGTCACCATGTTATCCCACACTTATCCTGCATCACAGTCACATTTATCACATCTCAACACAAGGTTCTATAAATTTTTTTTATTATGCTACATCACATAATGTCCATATGCATGAATCCCTCGACATAGAAGAAATTCTCATTCATGAAGATACAGACATTTTAGAGTCTCTCATTGAACACACCAATTTTTTTTTAATCTAGTTATATTTATATTTAAGGTGAGTCAACAAACCCTTATTTACAATAGACTTTGAGTTACATCATTCTAATTTCTTAGTATCAGATAAAAGACATTCCTCAGGGTCATCATTCGAGTTTACATCAAACCTTACAGAAGAAGATGGTTGAGCACATAGGATCTCCTTTTCCTCTTTGGTCAACAAGGGTGCATTGGGTCCACACCCTAGATGCCAATCCCTAATTGAAAAAAGATTTTTGATCTTAGGTGTTTGCTTCTCCTCAATCTTCAAGCCTCTCTCTAGCTTGAGTCGTGTAAGAGATTGAGCTAGAGTTTCGTCATCAATAATTTCTGATTGAACCTCCACCTTGGAATTTCCTTCCTTTACGTCATTCTTACATGGGGTTCTAATGGTTTTCCCTTCCCTTTGTCCTTCCCTTGACCTTACCATTCCTACATTCAATTCAGGTTCGGTCAATTCTTGAGACTTCTAATTTTGGGTCAAGGGTCAACTACCCTAGTCAACTATGGTAGACTCAAAAGGCCTAGAGCCGAACCTTAAGCTATTATACCAAATGTAATAACCCATTTGAAATTTATTACTTAATTAATATTATTGTAAATGTCACATGAATATACTCCAAATTAAAAAGACATAACTAGTGGCTAAAGTCAATCATAGCTACACATGTCCATTTAAAATGAGTCAAAGATTCTTATATTCATTTCAAAAGTCAAATTACAATATCAAGTTTGACTTGGCTCTTAAGGCCATAGAATCATTACATTGTATGTATTACATCAAGTATAAGAATGAGTTACATCAAGTTACATTTTAGACTGTATTAGTCTTGTGAACAACTATGGTTCTTCTTGACATTCACCTCCACTAGTGGATGAGAACATGGTTGAAGCGCTTTACTGCCCAACCACAAAGCTTACGGTTCCTTGGTATTCTTCTGACTTGAAGAATGTCTGTTTAGCACGACAACAATCTACAAGGTGGAATCTAGTACATGCCCAAACATCAACATCCAATTTCTATCTACCAGTTATAATAGTAGAGAGTGAAATCACAGAGTTCATTCATACATACACATTGAACTATATTGCTTGGGCAAGCATAAAAGTGTGTTATGGCAACAAACAATAAGTTCTAGTAAAGCAAACCTATACTCTTTGAACTCCATTTTGGCACCTATATCATAAGGTAACTTTCTAATATAACAACTATCTACCTTCTAGCAACAACTACCCATAGGTGCTCTAGTTAACTAAGGTATCATTGTCCTGTTCATGTATTTAAAATATTCTTTCACAAATGTCTTCAAAAGAAGAAACAAATACAAATTTATACTCTAAACAAAAATCAGGTTCTATGTTTCACAGAGTATTTCAACAATTAGTCATATCATTCTTATGACTATTTTCTACTTAACATCTTAAGCTTTTTCCTTTTTAAAAATGTATTAAAAAAAGAAGAAGGTATGCCACAAGTATGTGTACGTACATGGATGAAGTCTATGTGCATATAGATATATGTGCCTACTAAGGTTAAATTTTGTGCATACATTCTAAAATAGTCTTTATTCAAATTGCAATCTTTAAATAATATTCTAATTGATGTTTCTTTGTCAAAATAAGAAAAACATAACAAGTCTATGCTAATAGTTTCAAACATACTATTACAATGTTCTCACTAATATGTTCATCTAACATTGTTGTTCACATAAGATCATTCATTGTTTGAATAGAATTAATATTGTTTCCTACAAATAGTTATGAAACCAACTATTCACATATGAACATTCATTGTTTAAGAAAAAAAAATACTGTTTCCTACTTAACAGTTGTATAGCTAGCTATTTTCATATGTACATTCATTTTTTGAATAGAAGAAATGTTGTTTCCTATAAACAATTAAGAAGCAAGTTGTTCACACATGTACATTCATTATTTAAATAGAACATGCACCATTTCCTAGTAAACAATTATAAAACATGTTGTTTTCAGTAATAAGAATAACTTTATAACAAAATAGATTTTTTTGCAAGAGAATAATCACTGTTTACATCAACATATTACTATTTTGAAACTAACAATTATACTCAAAGACAAATATTGTCCTTTACTCTGTTACTGTCCTCAAGATGTTTACATGCTAAATGATCATCTTACAAGAAATGTTCACTATTTTAATACATAACAAAATTTCCACAAAGTTTAGAAAATAAATAATCCAAATACCCTAGCTTCATACATAAAGACAAAATATCTATTATCCAGATCTTGAACTCTTTTATCTTTGGGAAATTCAATGAGTAATTTAAATATTACAAGAAAAAAAAGCTAAACATGTTTGTTAGGGAAATTATTGAGCAAATATATTTCAATTAATAATGCAAGGAACTTTTTGTATCAATCTATATATTTTTCTATCTTGACAACAAACAACAAAGGTTTCTCTGGATTCAACCAAATCACAATGGTCAAGTACATTTTCTCAACATAAAAATTATATTTGTAATTTTCCCTTATGGGTTTATTGGCTTATCCTATACATGAAACCACATACAACATGTAGACTAATGCTAATTTCATTCTGACATTAAGGAAAACATCCATGTTGATCATCTGGATTGACCCAAGGAAGGCTTGGTATGTCTCAAGCTCAAACTCATATCATCGTTCCTATCAAATGAGGTTGTTTTCTTACCCTGTACAACATTTATACAAATGCAAGGTTGAAGAGACTTTCGTCAAGCCTCTCTCTATTTTTGTTCCATACTATAACATGATTTTAATATAATACAAATGAAATACACAAAATATAAATGGGGATTTCCTACCCTCGCATAAGATTGTAGTTGATCCTTTATAAGGATTAATCTTAACAAATTACTTAGTCATCAAAATAAATTTTGATGGCCTTCATAGGCCAAGCATCTATATGAAAATAATGGTAATTTCCAAGCCTTTGATGCTCATAAAGCCTAGGCCTAGCCCTGTACACTAACTGTGTAGGCTCTAAGACATGGCAGAATCCATACTAGGCTAGTCGCAGGCCAAGTGACTGCGTTAAGGTGGTAAACAATTTCTTTGCAATTGACCTCAAGGCCGCATCAAACATAGAAAAATGTTTCACTTATTGTGGTGCTATGATAACACTACATTAAAATGAATATAGAGCTCATGCATGGTTTGATTATAGCAATTAAATCAAGTGGAAGGCTGCAAGAAATCAATTTACCTCAAATTTACCAAGCTTTTGTAATGTTTCCCTTGATTTTCCTCTGGTCTGGAGTTCCCCTATTGCTTTTTCCTTCGAACCCCAAGTTCTCTACTTTTTCCCTCAGGATTATTCTCTCGAAATAAAAAATGGTAACATCTCTCCTTTGTTTGCATGTTACCAGTGTTGGCATTATTGCCTAGTTGTTGGCCTTTATCAGGTTTGAACATGGTGATTAATCTGGTGGCAATTCTCTCCTCTATGTGATGCCTTTGTGGATTATCCATTATTTTTCAACTGATTGATTCTTAATATATTGATTATCCATTTGAATTCAAAATAAATTTGAATATATATATATATACATATATGCACATATATGTATATATATATACATATGCAAGTATATGTATATATATATACATATGTTTATATATCTATATACATTTAAATAATTTTATTCACACTTTCCTTGTATTTGAATAATGCATTTACATATATATATATGTGTGTGTGTGTGTGTGTGTGTGTGTGTGTGTGAAGGTATTCATATTTATTTTACATACATACATACACACACACACACATATATATATATATATATATATATATATATATATATATATTTATATATTTATATGTACACATTCAGGAATAAGTTATTTGTAATGGCTTACAAGTTCCATACATCATTGCTTACAATAAGGAACTTAAATTCAAATTCAAGCATTCTATACACATATACATGCATACATTATATGTATATATATATTAAAAATGAAGTTTCTTTCATTTCTTCAGACAAAAAGTTTTGAATAGACAAATTTTAAATCTACAAGCCATTATTTTTAATAATAGAGACAATTCGAGTCAAGAAATTTTGTTCTCTTACATATGTAATTTAATTCAAATGCAAGTCATCATGCCATTTGTGGTGTGTGCACCTAGATTCCAATTGGCTTACTATTCATTCTATCTAAACAATCCTACTTCAACCATGTTCTTGTCCTTCAACCTATCACCCTACAATTGCACACACTTGCACTTGCGAATTGATCAATAACGTTCAATTATTGAGGTGGAGGTTGGGTTGGTGTTGTGGGTTGACTAGTGCGATGTCTGTGCTAAGTATCTTCAGTGTTTCTCTTTGATTCCTAACTCTCCTATTCAGGTGGGGAGTTTGGTTTCATTGGATGGTGTCATCAAGTTTTGTGCTGCTATCTGGCTAGTTCTGACTGATGGTTACCTGGCTATGTCTAGTTATTCACTGCTGGTTAGTGCTAGTAAGTGGTGTGCTGTAGTCTGGCTAATTTAGGCTGATGGTTGCCTGACTGTTTGAGGTTGTTCTTGGATTCAAGTTCCTTTGTAATTCCTAGTTACTATGTGTGTGTAATGTTAATTTGTTAATCTAATTGAAAACAAAAACACAATTAACAGAACTTTATACTAAAGAAAGCTGAAATAAAATTAAATATAAAAGAGAATTCTTTAGAAGCGTTTTGTCTTTCTCTATCTCCAAAGATTGGTTCGAAGCTGCTGCTCTCAAATTGTGTAGACTCAGCTTCTCCAAATGGCTGTCTGCAGAATGAGTATGCAAATGAAAATCTTTATCCTATATACTTGGTAAGAGTGAGAATGTTGATGGATATGGACAGGGGCTGTGGATTATGCACATGGATAACGGATTATGGCTGCCATGATATGCTATGCTACTATTACTATGCTATGAAAATACTGTGAATGCTATGAATGCTATGAATGCTTATACTACTTGCAATTTGACTATAACATTCCTACTTAAGACTTCTATATCATTTGAAGTACCCGGTAGTCTTATTTATAGTTTTTCTCAGGCAAAATCCTAGCTGGCAAGAATCAACGGCTGTGGAATTGTCTGGTAAAATTGAAAGGTGAGAGATGGAGAGGTTGAGAAGAAGATGGAAGAGGTTGAGAGGTTGGAGAGAAGGATGGATGCCTGTCTTCAACCCACAGGAACAAGCCTGCATAGAAATAGAGAAAATTATTATTTTTGTTTCGGCAGTTTGTTTCATGGGTGTTTGAAGATAATCCCCAAATTAATTAAATAAATAAATTTATTTAATTTCATTTATTGAATTTTGATTTTTGATTTTAAAAACAATGGAAGATTTAATTAAATATTTTGAAATATTTAATTGTGATGTGACTTTAGAAGAATCAATTAAATATTTTGAGATATTTAATTGTGAATGATATTAGAAGAATTTAATTAAATATTTTGAGATATTTAATTGTGAATGATATTAGAAGAATTTAATTAAATATTTTGAGATATTTAATTGTGAATGATATTTGAAGAATTTTGAAATGGTTTTAATCTTTATTTGAATAAAATATTCAAGCTAAGATTATTGATAATTAATATAAATAAATCATAATGTTTATTTAATTAATTAAAAGATGGATAAGAAAAGATGATTAAATAAATTTATTTATTTAATCGAAATGAAAGAATGAACAATATAAATAAATTATTTAAATTTATTTATACGTAGATGAAATTCAAAATTTTAATTAAATATTAAAAATATTTAATTAAATTACCAGACAATGTGATGTGACCATTTTTAGGTGTATACACTATGGGTTCAAGGTTCCCGTTAAAACCTTTCTTTTGTTGCAAATTTAAGCTTTCACGCTAATTGTTCTTAATTTTCTTATGGGTTGTAGTTGGTTGTCTATGTTTTACTCTATAGCAACTTGGTCTCTTTGTGCAGGTTTCAGGTCCCTATCAAAATCTGTTTGTTAATGGTATTGGGTCCATTCAAAACCTGTTGTTAATGGTTTCAGGTCCATTCAAAACCTATTTTTCCCCATTAATTAAAACATCAGTCAACTCCTTTCATTCAATTATCAAATATTATAGAATCTCCATTTAATATTTAATTGAATTTCATCAATAATTCAACTTTCTATATTAAATAAATATGCAATAAAATTGGGTTATGAGAACCCCTCATTTAAGTCAAACACTAGTCTTTTGGATTGAGTTACTTGTAGAGGTCTAGCATCTTTCTCACTACCTTGGTCTTGGAAAACAAAGGTTCACTCTAGGTCAACATTGGGTCAAAAAATTTCATCCACCCCTTTATCAAAATTCATCCTTCACTTCAACTATCTTTGAAAAAATTTGAATACACCAACACGTTGGACTTGGACATCTATCAACCCAAACCCTAACTTAGATACTGTGTATGTGAAATGAATCCTTTTCCATGCATTTAGTTAAGTTAGTTATCACTCTTGGACTAGTTTATCTTGAAGGTCACAAGTCTACCTTAAAGATCCACATGTTCATCAAACATCAAACCTATAGTCAAAAGTGTTGTCCCAAAATGTTTGAAAAAATCACTTCGCACATCATTCATTTTTCCATCTCCCACTCACATCATTGCTCCAAAATGAATTAGAACGTCTCTTTCACCTAAATTTGAGCCAACTAGAGAGTTTAAACATTTCAAATTCTAACACAACTATTCCGTAGGTGACCCACAATTTATGGTAACAACAAGATCATAATACAGAGAATTATGGAGAAACCAAAGTCTCATCTACCATAAGTGATATCAACCCTCAAGAATTTGATCCATGAGGTTATTCTACCCTTTTGAAACAACCCCAAGATCCGATGGGACCTTATGAAATAGAAGATGTTACAAAAAAACCACTTCAACTTACTAAAGACGAACTCCTTGAGTATGAACAAAATCATCCAACATTTCTCATGAAAAATTTGACACTAGGGTTAACCTAATCTTCGTTTCAAGCAACTCCATCCCTTATTCCAAGTCAACCCTTAACATCTAGTCCTGCAACTAGGCTAGGAACCAACCTTGGTCTCACTTCATGTCTAGGAACAAACACAACTGTGGGTATTCACAACACGCCCGTTCCATTAAATACCAACCTTTCCCAAAACACAAGTTGGACACCAACATTTGGTAAAATACTTACATTCCATGATGCCACAATGACCTCGACATTTTTAGTGAAACCATCTTCATCCATCACCACAAATACCCCAAGTATGCCTAATGCTACACAAGGTAATGTGAAGGTCAAGTGTCTCAAATAGGATGACAAAGGCAAGTTAACACCCTCACACAAGTGAAAAATTTAAGAAGTGGTTCCAACAACCCCATCAACACATCAAAATAAGTGGTTACTATGGATTTAATAATCCTTAAAGCTCCCTCTGGGTTGATTTTGTTGGTTTTACATTGGCCTTGACCCACACTTTGTATGTTTGCATATTTTCAATCCCCCTTTTGGTGGCGGCTTCTTCTGCTTGTGTCGTGTGTCAGCAGCATGCACCTTTGAGAATTGTCTCCCATTTGTTTCATCTCTAAACTCCACTCGGTTGCCATGTTGCATCTTCCATAGGCACCTTTTTGGAAGACCCCGCAATCAAAGCTTCAAGCAAAGACCGCACCAGGTGTCATCTCGACGGGGATCATGGTCACAAGGGAAGGATAAATGAGTGAAATGCCTCACCTCTATGCCACATGTCTTAAATGACCCTTTGGGTGGTTTGACACATGTCTTTAGTAGATTTATGTTGCTTTCGCTCCGGGACCACAACCATCATTTGCAGGAGAGTGTGCTTTGTTTGAAGCAACTGAATGCCACGTTTTAGAACCTTTCTATTGTGTCTATTTTAGAGAACCATTGTGGGGGGCGGAATGACCAATGCTTAGGGAATATTTTTTGTTATCTAGTATTTAGGTAGTGGAAAATATCTATATATATTGCTTAGTCTCTCTATAAAAGGGTTGAAAAATATATGGAAAAAAGATAGAAAGACTCTTGACCTTTGTATTGTTTTATAATTATTGTATTAAGACTTATAGATTGTGCCAATCTATTCAGCCTCTCTATTTCTTAGTTAATTGATAAAACATTATACTATGCTAGTATTGTTGTAATGAGTAGTTTATCATCTAAGCTTCTATAATTTTAATATAATTTTTCTATTAAAATCATATTTATACTCTTCTTGTTCAGTGAATGCATATGGAAGTCGTATTATGTTGTTTGATTAACTTCTTCAAAATTTTATCTTCGCTTTCTATTATTTTGGGTATATAAACTATTGAGTGTGCCTTCAAATCTCACTCGAAAGGAATATTTCCTGTGCCTATTTACTTAAATATTGGTGCATTACCTTAGATTAGATTTTATTTTAGTATATCTTCTTCCTTTTCTCTTTTCACACCCAATACATGAAGAGCCAACTTCTTTAAAACCTGGAGGCTACTTAGTTTAGTGCAATTGGTTCCCCATTAGTTGAGTTTCCCATAAGGCTGTGTGCCTAGAAATTTTAGGAATCAACAATTCTTTTTATGGCACGCTCGGTGGGACCTTGTTTGAATGTATCTAAATTTAAAGTGGGTGTATGAGTCATAGACTTGTTACTAGATCCCAAACAACGAATAACCCTAGCCTACTAGTGCCATCGCTGGTAATAGTACAAGCAAGAGCCCGTCCAATGAATGTATTGACCCCTCCACTGATCCCGTTACTAATGGCTAATATAAATTTTATAGCATGGGACAACATAAGTTGTCTCATAACACCAGTAACACTGGTCGTGTGGGCTCCTATCCCAACGTCTACTTTAAAATCTTTTCCAAAGTTTACCAAGGAAGGCTCAAAAACACCATTTGATCATCTACAGGATGTGGCAGATGCGTGCTTAGTGCATGGTGTCACTGATCAAAATGTAGCAGTAAGGTTGCTTGCAGCCTCTTTCAAGGGAAATGCACTAGATTGGTACCATAATCTAGAAGCTAATACTATTAACACTTGAGATCAACTCAGAGATTCTTTTTGAGTTTTTTTCAAACAATGGAGATCGGTCTTCGCTAGTCCAACACCTGGTGACAATAAAGCAGACCCCTCAAGAGGCCACAACTGACTTAATTCTAGGTTTCACACAACTTGGCAAAGGATATAGACCGATATTCACCTAACTGCCGATTTGGCATTCATGTTCTATATAAAATCTCTCAATGTTGACATTTCAGTGATGATTTAGTCCCTTGGTGGGAACACCTTGCAAATGCATATAGCATTGTTGTTAAGGTAGAGAATAATCTAATCGATGTCAAAAAATACCACCTTGGCATGTTATGCCTATATTCATAGAATTGTTAGCTCCCACCTAGGAGATAGCTTCTACCAATGCGTCTGCTCCTCCCCAATCTATGTACACATATCTGAGCATGCCACAAAAAGTTGCTTCTACATCCAACCCTTCAACGACTGAGATGAGTGACATCAAGGAGTTGTTGTGGTCCTTCTCAAATTAAATAACTAGTATCAAGCGACAATAGTCTACGTCTGTGAAGCCAAATTTCCAAAATTACCAAGGTGGAAGACCTTCCTACCAGAAAAATCAGTTCCAAGGAGGTACGTGCATGAATCAACAAACTTAACCAAATAATCAGATAGTTTCAGTGCCTACTCCGCTACAAAATGCTCACCCAAGTTCAAATAGAGAGCTGGTAGCGGGGAAAATAATCTTGCTAATGATATCAATCCTTGGTGCTTCCCTTACAATGAAGCACATATGCCCCAAAATTGTCTGTGTGGAAATTTACAACAAAGAATGGTGGAACAATGTAGTCAAGGTGTCATGCCAGATTTAGGAGGTTATAAATATGCCTCTCTGTAAATGGAAAATGCGATACTCACTACTCCAATGCAAGGAATTTCCTTGGAGCAAGAAAAAAATATAGCTCTCGACCACACGCTCTTCTCATAGATGGAAGAATAAGAGGTGGTGTTTACAAATGACGTTTCTATAGTAAAGGCCCTGCAAGTGCAAGAAGATTATAACACTCACTCGAAGAGGAGATTCATAGGAAAACTGGTCACTCAATAGCCCAAAATTGTTCCCGACCAAGCTCCTAGTTCCTCTGTAATTGCACAACAATCTCAGCCACATGAGGAGATTGTTATAAAAAATTCTAAGGAGCATAAGTCTTTGAATTCGCCGCCATTCAATGTGGTGGAATAGTTGAAGAAAGCCTCTGCTAATGTATCCCTTTGGGAGATCTTAGCTATCCTAGAGTAGAAGTCGTTACTACAGAAGGCCCTAATGGAATGAGGCAATCATAGAGCCAATATAGAAAACATCTAAGGAAAAGGTTGTTGATTCATCATCTCCAACCAAAGTCCTCACAAACAATGGAGAGGAAGCCTCTACCGAAAATAGAGCTAAGCCAAAACCAAAACCATTTTTCTTAACTCATTGTGGGTAAAAAATTGTCGCATAATTCTATGATTGAATTTAGTGCTAGCACCACATTCATGCCCAAGCAAATATCTATAGCCTTAGTACTTAGCTATGAACCTTTAAATAGAGGGGTTATGCAGCTTGATGGGAATAAGGTTGAAACTATAGGTGTCATCAAGAACCTCCCATTGACTCTATTCTCCTACCCTAGTATCACAGTCCCACAAGATACCATGATCATTGACATCCCTCCTAATGTAGGAGCATCTCAGGTTTCAAGCAATCTTGCATTAACCAAAAATATCTGCATTCATGTTTTTTTTGCATTTCAATAGGACCCAGTCTCAATATTTCATACCAAATTATACCGGATTGTAACATTAGACCTCATGGAGTAGGATATATGACCTTCATTGTGACATCTACATCATATCCAAAATTCAAGTATTTTGGAGATTCCAGTATGAAATTATCGTTAACAAAATATCAACTGTATTTGGACAAAGAGAATTCACAAACTAGTCTTGGCTTTTCAAGTGTGCGGACCTATTCCATGACTTGCGGAGCTTAGGAAACCATTTATTAAGGATGCACATTCATTGAGGAAGCTTCATTCTAATCCGCATCATGTTTGTCCAAGGAACAAAGGAGAATCTCATGTTTTGGCTGACCTTCACACGTTTCATGAACTTGGGAGTTTGAGACCTCTTGAGGCTAACACAAACCTCTTCTAGAGCTAGGAATTGATATATATATATAGGAATAACTTAGTTTAATTAAATAATTAATCAAGTAGAAGGATAGAAGTAATAGAGAAGGGCTTTGACCCACATTATATTTCTGGGTTTAATGCCATATCTTTCTGTAATTTGTAAGTTAGAAGGTAGGGCATGTTGCCAGTGAATAATTGATCATTATCTATGTATTTCCATGTGTGATTATTGTTCCAATTCTTTGATTTTCCATTTTTTTTACTCTTGCTACAAGGTTGGAAAATCCTATTTTTGGACCCTCCATCTTTGACTACACCAAGTGGTATCAGAGTGAAGTTGTGAACCTTTGGGAGATCAAAGTGAAGTCATGAACCTTGGAAGAGGAGAGTGAAGTTGAGTGAAGGAATTATGTAAGATCTTTGTGTGGATATATCATTGACTTGAGGTAGCCTACTTGTGTTTGTCAAAAAAAGCTAATTGTGAGGCAGTTGCACCAGATCCTAGGAAGAGATGTCACTGAGGAGAATTCATACTACTATTAATGTTGTTAGAAAAATGGATGAGATGATGGAAATGATGTGAATAATGAAAGTGAGATTGGATTTTGTTGAGGAATACATAAGAAAAGGCTTAAACCCTAGACCTAATGATGAAAGTGATGATGATGAAGTTCAGTCTATAGATCGAGTTGAAGAAACCTATGAAGAGGAAGAATTAGATCAAATGAAGATGTTGAAGGCTATTTCAAAAATAGGAAAGTGGCTTAGAATGGAGATTTCAAACTATACTGGTGACCAAAATCTAGAGGAGTTGATTGATTGGATAAACGAAATTGAACAGTACTTTGAATATAAAGAAATTGAAGATTTGGAGAGAGTGAGATTTTTGAAGACTAAGCTAAAAGGACATGCTGCAATATGATGGAAGGAAGTTAAATTGGAGAGAAAAGAAAAGGGTAAAAAAGAAGATAATGAAATGGAATAGAATGGTGACAAAATTGAAGAACTAGTTTATACTTGCAGACTATGAGTTGGAGTTGTTGAAGAGATTGCAAAACTTGAGTAGAAGGAAAAGACTGTGAAAGAATACATTGAAGAATTTCATAAGATCATTATCAAGGCTAGACATAGTGAAAGAAAGGAGAAAGTAGCTTGATATATCAATGGGTTGAGGATGAACATTTAGGAAGAGTTGAGTCTGGGGAGGATGAATTTGGTAGAGGATGCATATCAATTTGCATTGAAGGTGGAGGAAAAGATAAAAAAAGAAATGAACAAAGGTAGAGAGAAAGAGGAGGTAAATTTTAGAGAGGAAGGTCACATTCTGGAGGAGAAAAATCATATGCAGAGCAACACAAGGACAAATATACATATCATAAGGAAGAGAAGGATTCTAGTTCATACTAGAGAGGAAGATATGACATAAATTCCTACCACCACAACAAAGGAGGTGACAATTCTTACTGCAATGATAGATACCAAAGAGATGAGAATGAATATGACAAGAGAACTTTCAAAGGAACCTATTTCAAGTGTGGATAGGGACATAGATCATTTGAGTGTCACCAAAAAAGTAAGAAGAATGAAAACCATGCAAGAACTAGATATGTAGAGGAAGAACCAGTGAAATCACTGAGTTCCAGAGGAAGTCCTGATAAGGGAGAATCATTATTCATGAGAAGAGCATTGTTCTAGGAGAAAGTACCTAAGGAAGCACCACAAAGGAAAAGTTTGTTCCAGACTAGATGCAAAGTAGGAGGTAAGTGTTGCAAAGTTATCACTGATAGTGGCAGTACAAATAACCTAGTTTCTAAGGGAATGGTGAAAATTTTGAATTTGGAAAGGATAAAACATCTAAAACCTTATAGGATAGCCTAGATTCAAGATGAGCATAAGATACTAGTGAGTGAGCAATGACTAGTGAAACTCAAGATAGGATCATATCATGATGAAGCATTGTGTGATACCATGCTGATGGATGTATGTCATATATTCTTTGGTAGACCTTGGTAGTATGATAAGAAAGCTATACATGATGGGAGAAAGGATACTTATACCATAAAATCTAGTGGAAAGAGAATCACCTTGACACCTTTGGAAGATGGACCTGAAAGTGAAGTATGTGGAACAACTAGAATCGACTTGGTAGATGGAAGAATTTTTTAGGATGGATTGAGACATGAGAACATGTGTTTTTCTTTGATTCCAAGGAGGTGCAGAGACTTAGAGGCAGATAGGTTCACAAGAGAAGAAGAATCACTAGAGAAGGAAGTCACTAAACTGATAACAGAGTACCAAGATCTTGCATCAAAAAATGCGCTAGATGGATTACCACCAATCCAGAGTATCAATCTTCATATATATCTTATTCCCAGAGCTAGTTTACTAAACAAAGCTACACACCAGATGACACTAGGAGAGAATGTGGAGCTAAATAAATAGATACAATAACTGTTGAGGAAGGCACTGATCAGAGAGAGTATGAGCCCATGTGCAGTACTAGCTATACTTGCACCTAAGAAAGATGGAGAATGGAGGATGTGTAAATATTCAAGAGATATCAATAAAATCACAATGAAGTATAGATTCCCATTGCCTAGGATGGATGACATCATGGACAGTCTGAGTGGAGCAAAGTATTTCACCAAGATAGATCTAAAGAGTGGATACCATTAGATCAAGATCAAAGAGGGAGATGAATGGAAGACTACTTTCAAGACAAATGAGGGATTGTATGAGTGGTTGGTCATGTCATTTGGACTAACTAATGCATCTAGTACATTTATGAGGTTGATGAATGAAGTATTGAAGAAATTCATGGGTAAGTTTGTCATTTTTTATCTGGATGATATTCTAATTTTTAGTAAGACAAAGGAAGAATATTTGGAGCACATCAAACAAGTATTTTATACACTAAGGGAAGAGAAGTTATTGACAAACATCAAGAAGTTTAGTTTTATGAAGGAAGAACTAGTGTACTTAGGATTTGTGATATGTGTGGAGGGATTGACTTGATAGACCCTAAGAAGATTAGAGCAATAGTTGAGTAGCCTACACTTGTAAATGTTGGAGAAGTAAGATCATTTCATGGACTAGCAACTTTTTACGAGAAGTTCATCAGAGACTTTAGTGGTATTTGCACACCTATGACAGAGACAATGAGGGCTGATCAGAAAGAACTCAAGTGGACATCAGGAGCACACAATATTTTTGAGTTGTTGAAAAAAAAGGTCACAAAACAACCTATGTTGGCATTACCAAACTTTGATAAGGTATTCCAAGTAGATTGTGATGCTTGTGGAAGTGTAATAGGAGTTGTGTTCAAGAAGGGAGACTAGTAGCCTACCTCAATGAGAAATTGAATGATGCTAGGAGAAGATATCTAGTTTATGATAAGAAATTCTATGCAATTATAAAAGCCTTGAAGAAGTGGAGACATTGCTTGTTGCCTAAGGAATTTATGTTGTATACTAATCACCAAGCTTTACAATATTTGAATGGTCAATGGAAGTTGACCCAAAGACATATGAGATGGGTAGAGTTCTTGTAGAGTTACACATTTGTGTTGAAGCACCAGAGTGGGAAGTCAAACAAGGTTGTAGATGCATTGAGCAAGAGGAGTTTGTTGACAAAGATGACAGTTGAAGTATTAGGTTTTGAGGAATTGAAGCACATGTATGATGATGACATTGATTTTGCTGAGGCATGGAAGGATTTCAAAGAACCTATGGAGACAAATAGAAGCAAGTGGTTGGATTATTTCATTCAGGAAGGTATGTTGTTCAAGAAAAATTAGTTATGTATCCCTAGAAGTTCAATGAGAGAGAATTTGATCAAGGAAAAGAACTGTGGAGGATTAACAGGAATTTTTGGAATTGATAAGACTATAGCATTAGTAAGTGAGAACTATTTTTGGCCATAGTTGCATAAGGATGCCAGGAAATTTGTTCAAAGTTGCAAGACTTGTTAGGTTGCAAAAGAAAATAGTCAGAACACTGGGACGTACACACCATTGAAAATACTAGAGAGACCATGGGAGGACATAAGGATAGATTTTGTGCTGGGATTACCTAAGAAACAAAGAGGATTTGATTCTATATTTGTGTTTGTGGATATATTTTCTAAGATGGTGCATTTCATACCTTGTAAGAAAAATAATGATGCAATATATGTTGTAGACCTACTTTTCAAGGAGATTGTGAGATTATATGGACTACCAAAGAGTATAGTATTAGAAAAGGACACTAAGTTCATTGGATATTTCTAGAAAAAATTGTGGAAGAAGATGAAGAGAAAATTGAAGTATAGTTCATCATTTCACCCATAGACAAATGGACAAAGATAAGTGGTAAATAGGAGCTTGGAGAACTTTTTGAGATGTTTGACTGAAGGTAAGGTAGGAAATTGGTACTTAATATTACCACAAGCAAAATTTGTTGGAAGTGGAATTACTTTGAGAGGGGGGGTGAATTAGAGTAATATATTTATAACTTTTATAACTTGAAATGCATATTTAAACCCCTTTTTAATCTTAAACAATGGTGACTTTATTAATGCAATGTAAACACAAAGTTTTGAATGATTGATTTAATGATGATCAAATATAACAACTCATATCAAAGCATGTTGTACATTATTCATATAGTATTGGATGAACAATTTTTGATGCTTTCTTATGCACAAAACAATAGACTCACTTATGATAGAGTTTCACACATTGAAAATAAGCAAATGAACTATGATCTTGAAAAATAATTGAAACTGTGAAAAGTATTAGCGCATTGCATGAACAAATTTACAAATAACTGAAATAAATATTATGCAAGATAGACACAAACCACAAAAGAGAGACACAAAATTTTGCCAAGTGGAAAACCCTCTTGGGGTAGAAAAACCACTCCAAAATTCTTTGCAGGCTTAAATCCAAAAATGTTTACAATACTTTCTGAGCACCAGCTCAATGATAATGTGGAGCACCAACTCCTATAAAAAATTTGAAGCACCCACTTTAGATTAGAAGCACCAACTTCATCAAAAACTAATAGTATTGCAACCTATTAGGACCTTATAACTACAATGACTATCTGCAATCACAAAATCACAATAGGATACAAGATGATTTTACAATAATTCTCAACCCAAAATAATCTCCGTAATAAAACCAGAGACATACACAATATTGACCCTCTTTTCTCTTTTTAAATACAAAATGATATCATAGTAATAACCCCTCTTTCCTTCTTTACAAAAATATATCACAGTAATAATCTCTCTTTTTCAACAATACACTATTCAGATTATAACTTCTCTCTTTTCATCTCTCAATCATGGCTTTTTTCCTGTATTTATATAATGTGCAAAAACAATTATCCTTTTCAAAACCCGTAACACCATAACTAGGGTTTGTATAAAGAATGTTGTTAAATCATGATACCCATAATGGGTTTTAAGAAAAACTATATAAAAATCAATGATATGTTGATGAATGTCACTAGAATAATGAAAGCTATAACTAATCTTTAACAAATTTCTAATCTTCAATGTATCTCTTAATCCATAAAATCAGTTGCTTTAAAACTAATACAATATTTCCCAAAATGAAAGCCAAATACCTGTCAGGGCGACCAAAATGTTACTAGTTTATTATGAAACTTTCATAATGGTTTCACTGTGTAGCTCTTCATATTTCTAGCACACAAACAAGCTTGAAAAATAGCTTCAAACTATAACCCCATACCCTCTATGGCAGCGCTGTTGTTGCCTCTTCAGATCAAAAACAAACAAAATGACTTTTCCCTAACTCTTTTGCAAAGAGACTATTGGATATCTTTTTAGTTTTGATAAAATTTGGAGTCTGAACTATCATTAATAAAACATAATGATGGCTTTAAGTCCTCCAACAATATTATTAGTAAAAACACAATGATGGCTATCGATAGAACTTTGAAAACAAATGTTACAACCACTTGACTGTTAAGTCAACTTCCTTGCAAACATGATAAGGCCAACAACAATCATACCAATGTATATGATATGCTCGATGAAAACAATAAAAAACCAATGTATGGTAAGCTCGGTGTGATATAAAATGAAGCTCGATACATAGTATGCTCGGTGTAATATGGCCGATGAAACCAACTTTGTAACCATTCAAATATAGTATGCTTGGCTAACACTGAATATTACAATGTATAAACCACTTGTGAAGAGCCCAATTAACAATATTGAGGATCGGCTTAAGTGTAAGGTGTTATGCACTTTTTAAATCAAAGAATAATATGTGCAATAAAAACCCAATAGAACTATGAACATGCTATCAAATGTGCTATGCCA
The DNA here is from genome assembly GCA_007258455.2 of Sequoia sempervirens. Lineage (NCBI taxonomy): Eukaryota > Viridiplantae > Streptophyta > Pinopsida > Cupressales > Cupressaceae > Sequoia > Sequoia sempervirens. Next base: position 396,330,738 of record VDFB02281492.1, read on the forward strand.
TGAACCCGATAATAATACCATTGATGCCAACTAATGGAGTTCCAAAACACTATAAAGTGTAACATCCCATGCGCAAAGTGCAAGTAGTGTAAATAATGTAAAGTGAAGCCCAAGCAAAAGAGTGTGCTAAGTAATGCTATCAAAATTTTATACCAATGAAGCTCACCAACAAATGTAATGACCAATATGCATATCAATGAAACCTGAGTTTGCACAAATGAGTTAATGAAACAATAACCTTTGCCATGATATAAATACCAAAATATGTCTTTTAATCTGCACAAAATGTAACCCTGTAATCAAGATGCCTTTTAATCTGCACAAGGAGCCAAAAGATTAGTACCATCAAACTGGATATAAACCAACATCACAATGCTATCACTAAATAGGATACTGAATTCCAAAACCAAGTATGCCAAAATTGAATATGAACAAGAGTGCCAATATCATGATCAAGAATGGCAATGTTATATGTCAACCACATGAAAACATGTACAAATTGATCCAACTTGTATGAAATAATAACTCCACTAAATAGATATAAAGCCTCTGTACATGAATCCAACTATTAGTACCACAAGATAATCACTGAATATGCCAAAGCCATAATCAATCAATTTAACATCAAGGAAAAATAACACAAAAGAGAAGTCAACATAATTTGTATACAACAATTCAGTAAACTGTAGCACAGGGAAGACACCATTTGAGATTGTGATAGGACAACAACCTAGAGGAGTAGCAGAATTAAGGGATATTAGTAAGGAAAATAAAACGAGTACAAATGTAGAAGAATTTGCTGGATTCATGGAAACAATGCATACTCAAGTCAAGGAGCACCTAGAGAAGATGAACAAGACCTACAAGGAGAAATCGGATAAGAAGAGGAGACATAAGGAGTTTGCAGTAGGGGAGGAAGTAATGGTATATCTAAGAAAATAAATATTTCCAGTTGGGACATATAATAAGTTGAAGATGAAGTTTGGACCTTGTAAGATCATCAAGAAGTTTGATTCTAGAAATGCATACGAAGTGGAACTACTGGAGGAATTTGGCATATCACCTATATTCAACATTGCAGACCTATACCAATATCATGAAGGAGAGTCACTAGAGGATAGAGAAGTTGGTTTTCTAGACCAAATAACACATCATTCATAGGAGATTGAGGAAATTTTAGACAACAGAGTGGGATGAAGTACCAAAGGAAAGCAATACAAAGAATATCTAGTCAGATGGAAAGGTAGACCAGAGGAAGATTCATCATGGATTTATCAAGCTAAGGTGGAAATTTTTTTTTTCCTTTGGCCCCTGAATTATGAGAGGCTCACTTTTTTTCAACCTCGAGTGTCTGATGCAGGAGCATCCTAGGTTTGAAGAAATCTTGCATCAACCAAAAATATCTGCATTCATGTTTTTTTTGCATTTCAGTAGGACCTAGTCTCAGTATATCATACCACATTGTATCACATTGTAACATTAGAGCTCATGGAGTGGGATATACGAAATTCATTGCAACATATACGTCATATCCATAATTTAAGTGATTTGGAGATTCCAGTACAAAGTTATCATTAACAAAATATCAACTGTATTTGGACAGAGAGCATTCATAGACTAGTCTTGGATTTTCAAGTGTGCGGACCTATCCCATGACTTGTAGAGCTCAGGAAACCATTTCTTAAGGATGAAAATTCATCGAGGAACCTTCATTTTGATCCGCATCATGTTTTTCCAAGGATCAAAGGAAAATCTCATGTTTTGGCTAACCTTCACATGTTTCATCAACTTGGGGGTTTGAGACCTCTTAGGCCAATGCAAACCTTTTCTGGAGCTAGGAATTGATATATATATAGGCATCATGTAGTTGCATTAGATAGTTAATCAAGTAGAAGGATAGAAGTAATAGGGAAGGGCTTTGACCCACATTTTATTTTTGGGATTAATGCCATATCTTTCTATAATCTATAAGCTAGAAGGTAGGGCATGTTTCTAGTGAATAATTGATCATTATCTATGTATTTCCATGTGTGATTGTTGTTCCAATTATTTGAGCTTCTATTGTGTTTACTCTTTCTGCAAGGTTGGATAGTCCTATTTCTAGACCCTCCATCCTTGACTGCACCACCTCCCATGTTTAGTTTTTGCTTATCCTGGGAGTTCACTACCAAGATAGGCAGGTATCTTTGTTTTGATTGGTCACACTTAATTCTTAGGACCAAGCATGAAGCTAAGATGAAGATAACTTGTCTAAATTTTTACATTTGGAACATGTAGCAGATGAAGCCATGATAAATTTTGAGGCTACTCATACCTCTATCACCAAAGAGGAGATTTATTATACTGAGTTACTTGAGGATGAGAAGGTGATCAGAGACCAGACTAATGAAGAAGAGGTCCTCTTGAGTGAATTTATAGACACTGACCCTTTCGACAATTACCATGCCACCAGATTGGAAACTTATGTGATATATGATGAGGATCAAGTGATTCTAAAAGTGATGAAGGAACCCGAGGGTGGTCAAGCCTTAGAGCTATGTATGTTGCATTTCGATGGAGCAAGATGTAAAATTGGTGTAGGAGCCAGTATATGTTTGATGTCCCCATCCAATGAAAAGACACTCAAATATTTTCACTTTCACTTTTCCTATTCAAACAATGAAGTTGAATATGAAGGCCTTGTGTGAGGTCTAAGTCTTGCAGAGTAGATAGGCATTAAACAAATAATGGTGTTAAGGGACTCTAAGATAAGATTCAATCAAGTCTGAGGTGTCTCTGCAACAAAGAATGCCTGCATGCGATCTTATAGACATAGAGTCTGGGAATTGATTGAAAGCTTTGAAGTCTTCAATATCTAGATGGTGCCCAGAGAGCAGAATGTAGCTATGGATTGCATGGCGATGATAGGATCTCAAATTGACCTTGTCTCCAACTTAATTTAGAACACAAAGAATGTGCATGTGATTGTCTAACCCGCAATCCTAGACAATGACTAGTGTTGGCAAGTGTTTGAAAGTGACGAATGAATCGATTAATTTATTGAACACTCAAGAGAGTTTGTCAATTAGCTCCAACCAAAAATTGCAAAAGATTATGAAGGGAAAATTATTTAGCCAAGGTCCAACAAGTTTTCAAAAGGACTCGTGACTCTCAAAATCTATTAGATTGTGATGATGCAATAAATGACAAGAGGAAGTTTGTAGTCGATAAGGGTGACTATGCAGATCTTCAGGTCAAAGATGGAAGGAAGCTTAGGGTTGGGAAAGATGTTCCACAACATGAAAAAAATAGGCTTATGCATTTTGTGAAAAATATAGAGTAGTGGCTTGGTCATATGATGACCTCAAGGGATATGATCCTAAAGTCATCCAACATACCATAGAACTTACGAAAGGGGAAAAACCTGTCTGCCAGAAGCAAGGGAAAATAAACCCCAAGATTGAGGCACTAATGGCACGAGAGTTGAGGAAGCTAATCCACTCTTGGATTTTCTTCTCAATCAAGCATAGTACATGGGTCTCCAACCTGGATCCAATATGAAAGAAAAATGGGGACATCCACCTCTATGTTGATTTCTGGGATTTGAATAGGGAATCCTTGAAGGACGACTACCAATTTCTTTCCATGGAATCAATCTTGCAAATAGTGGCTAGCTTAGAAATGTTTTCTTTGCTGGAAAAATTATCTAGTTACAACTAGATCTAGGTTAAAGAGGAGGACCGAGACAAAATGATGTTCACTACTAAGTGGGGAATGTTTTCCTATGCAAAAATACCCTTCGGCCTCTCAAATGTAGGAGCCACCTTTCAACGAGTGATGGATATTTACTTTAGAGAATTGATCAATAAGATCATCTTGATTTACTTGGAAGATCTTACTATATTCTCTAATTCAAAAGATGATCATTTTGATCAGCTTGAAATGGTTTTTAAAAAATTTCCAAGAGTTCGAGATATCCTTTAACCCAAAAAAATGTGTTTTTGGAGTTCCTCAAGAAAAATTATTAGGACATGTAGTGTCCAAAGACAGAGTTGCTATTGATCTAGATTAGGTGAAGGAAATCAAAGAAATTCCCCTACCAGTAAACAAAAAGGTAGTTCAATCCTTCCCAGGGAAGTTAAATTTTGTAAGCAAATTCATTTTAGATTTTACAGGTCTAATTAGACCTATCACCCTGATGCTCAAGAAGGATCAGTTATTTAAGTGGACAAAAGAGGAAAGAGAATCCTTTGAAAAAGTCAAGGTGGCTATTTCTTCAGCTCTTGTGTTGGTGAATCTAGACTTATCAAAGGACTTTATAATGTATGTGTTCAGTAGTAAGTCTAGCACCACTACTGTTTTAACTCAAAAAGATGATGAAGGGAAGGGAGAACATTCGATAGCCTTTCACTCCCAAAATTTAAAAGACTATGAGATGAAGTACAAATTCATTGAGAGGTAGGCATTCACCATTTTCAAACAGCTGAAATTTTTTTGACATCTCATATCTTTTATTAAGGTGGTAATATACGTAGCACATTCCAGTGTGCACGAGTACATTATGGAAGGAGAAATCACCAAAAAGAGGGCAATCTCCAACAAGTTGCTAAAAATAACCCCAAGGTCTCTTGAGTGTTAGATTTTGACATGCATGGAATTTCTCAGTTGATTCATGTGATTTGTTGGAATCACAAGGCACATTTACAAATGAGTTGCGAAGTATGGAAAGTTGGGTTTAAATGGAGTTCATAAGGTACAAAAATTGTTGCTCAGTTGCTTCAGGTTCAAACAATAGTCTAGAACTCCTATTTTAGCTTCATATTTGGCTTTACAATGTGCAATGAACCTTAGCTTAGTTTACTTATTAAAAAAAGGGAAAAATGGTAGGGAAGAGAGGAAGTTCCTAGACCTAAAACTACGAATGAACAATGATCACGGAGGTTGTTGCAGTAAACAAACTTCATAAACTGAGTTTTGCTTTGCCAAGATGAACCTACAGTTTCACAAAACTAGTGCAATCTTCTAAGGACTACAAATTTTTTAGATTGCACACACACATCATGAAAATGCAATCAAACTAAGTTGCAGCAATAAAGTAAGGAAGCTCAGACTAGCTTTACAAAGTGATTCATCATCAACAAACCACAAAAAGCATGAGCTGGAGATTCATCAAATATAGTAACAATAAACACCATCATCACTTCCATTCAAAAAACTAACAACTAAATTAATATGGAAGTAGAACCATGCATGCATAATGAAGAAACACAAGAGAAGCACCCATAAATCATCCAATGTAGCTCTATATTGCTATAGAATTCTGTTACACCAACTCTCCAACCATTTACAAATGATGGGGAGAGCCCTATTTATAGTTTTCCAAAGCCCAAATGAATGACTAGGATTGAATTACATTGTGTGGCTTAGATTTTATTGCACTAGGGCTTCACCTACCCCTCATTATATAGCAATTAAAAATACATTCCTTCTTTTCTCTATTTTGTCCTGTAGTGGCCACTCATTGTAGCAATTTTGTCTTTTAGCTGATTGCCCTTTTGTTGTAGCTGAAATTGTTCAAAAGATTCCTTCGTGTTGGTGCATCTATAGTATCTTTCAACCAATCAAGTACACCTTGTTTGAAGATTTGCATCATTGTTAAATGGATCAAATGATCTGATGAGATAACTCTTGATGAATTGTGATCATTTGTTTAGAGGGAGGAAACAACTGCTCCCTCCCACCACCTTTAAGGCCACTCTTTGTACATTTTTCACTGACTCCCTTGACATATTCCTACTTCTAATGCTAGCTTTATTGATGGGTGCTAGGGGAAGAGGAGAGTATAAATGAGTGGCGAAAGGAGCAATGTGCCTTTTCCTTGTTCAACTTTCTCAATGGGCCTCTTGGATGGACCCGTGGTAGGTTTCTTGAATCCTGCATATGTGAAGTGTTGTAAGTGCTTTCATACACAAATAAAGGAAAATGTTAGTCAAATCCTACAAAATCCTTATTAGATCCATCCATGTATCATCCAAAGATCATAATATTCATATATGGAGCTCATTTGGACCACAAACATAAATGTGGGTTTAGGGGTGCAGGTTTCCCCAAGGTGTGAAGGAAGGCAGATGGATGACAGATGGAAGATGATGGGCAGAGGGTTGATAGATGATAGGAAAAGGGTCAGTGGCTCAATGAACAATGAATGATGAGTAGAGGGATGATGGCTCGAAAGGGAATTTCCCACAGATGGCAATGAAGGGACGACAACCCGAAAGGTAATTTCCCAAATGGCCATGGAAAGACAACAACCTGAAAGGAAAGTTCCCAAACGGCCATGGAGGGACGACAACCCAAAAGGAAAGTTCCCAAATGGCCACAAAGGGATGACAACCGGAAAGGAAAGTTCCCAAATGGCCAAAGAGGGATGGTGGCCTAAAAGGAAAGTTCCCAAATGGCCATGAAGGGATGACGACCCAAAAGGAAAGTTCCACAACTTCACAAAACTTAGTAAGTTTGAGATTTTTCAATTTTAGCATTTGGGAAAAGGGGTGGAAAGAGAGAAAAGACATATTTACTTAAAATTTGACTCAATTTGAAAAATGCAAAAAATTGGAAGGGGGAAGTCGAAGGGTCGCCGTGCTTTTAAAACAATAATAAGCACATGATGACCCACACATGATGACTCAAAAGGAAAGTTTTGGAATGGCCATGGAGGGATGGCAACCCAAAAGGAAAGTTCCCAAATGGCCATGGAGGGATGGTGACTCGAAAGGGAAGTTCCCAAATGGCCATGGAGGGATGATAGCCTGAAAGGAGAGCTCCTAAATGGCCATGGAGGGATGGTGGCCCGAAAGGGAAGTTCCCAAATGGCCATGGAGGGATGGTGGCTTGAGAGAAAAATTTTGCGATGTCTAAACACATGGAAAATTTGATGCAAACCCATTTAGGCATGTGAAGACATTCATTTGATGGTCCCTAGATGATGAAAACTTGAGGTTTGCACCCATTTTGGAAATGCGAAGATTTGGAAGGGGGAAGCTAGAGGGTCGCCACTCTTTTAAAACAACAATGAGCACATGGTGACCCATAAGGAAAGTTCTGAAATGGCTACAGAGGGATGGCAACTCAAAAGGAAAGTTCCCAAATGGTCATAGAGGGATGATGGTCCAAAAGGAAAGTTCCCAAATGGCCACAAAGGGACGAAAACACAAAAGGAAAGTTCCCAAATGGCCACAGAGGGACGATGACTCGAAAGGAAAGTTCCCAAATGGTGACGAAGGGATGACAGACCGAAAGGAAAGTTCTGACAGTGGTAGAGGGACGACGGCCTGAGAGGAAATTTTTGCAACTTTCCAAAACTTAATGAAACCTTGGTAGTTCACTTAGGCATCACAAAAGCATCCCAAATCCATAGGAAACTTGTCCCCAAAGTCAAAAAATGAAGGAAAAAGTGAATCAAGTGATCAGGGACCAAGTCAGCAAGAACAAGGAAAAAGACAGAAAAAGGAAGGGGGACTTTGTTTCTCCCCAAATTTGAATGCCTCAAGTAAAATGAAGGGCTGGGAGTAACATTTATAGGCTAATTTCCATTAATGGCATGCATTGATTTCTTGGTATGACAGACCTAGGTCAAGTGAGATGCAGGAACCCACGCTCGTTTGGATGCTTGGTCAAGGCTCAAATGGAGAAACTAAGTGCGGAGCCCACCATGAGGGTAGAAGTTGGGTGTCAATTTCCACTCAGTGGTGAAACATGAGTGGTGACCCACATGAAGCAACCCGTAGCTACGGGTCCGCAAGGCTTTGAGGACATCGGGGTAATGGGTGAAGGGAAACCTGCAGGGGAATTTTAGCAAAAGCAAAAGACCTTTCATAAAAATTAGATAGGTGAATCTGGTCAAGGGTAAATTGATCATTCTAAGGCATGTGACCCACTTGGACTCTAGGAAAGGGGCACACAAATCGAGGAAAGAGAAAAAATGACCCAGCAAGAGTAGGAATGAGTCATCGAGAGCAAAAAAGATGGGGTCCCTACCTACGATGGGGTGTGTGTTCAAAACATGCACAATAAATGGCGACTCGATGGGGAAATGCTCTAGAGCTTTTTGATGACAAACTAGAATCACGAACCCAAAATATTTGGCTCCGATCTTCATGCTAGGGAAAACAAACTAGATGCTCGACCAAAGGATCAAAACCACTAGCCAACCCAACCTTTAGTATGCTAAAAATCCATGTGTAGTTGCATTAATTCCCATCCTTAAGCTACTGCAAGAACGTAAGATCTGTCAAGTTGAGCTACATAGTTTATTCTAAGTCCCAAAGCATCCGAGACATTTCCTTGTTTCCAGTAAAGCATCCATAGCCTCAATGAGGTTGTCGTTGTGATTCTCTCGAACATTTCTCTATTGTCGGCTAGGCATCCATAGCCCTAGTAGAGTTGCTTGGATCCTCCTAAAAGGTTGAATTTCTTCTTTCTTTTGATTTTCCATGTTTTGATTTTCTTTCTTTTGTTTCTTTTCTTTTGATTTTTTTTCTTTTCAATTCCCTTCATTTCAACCTGCAAGTAATAAAGCTTGTGTTCAGGGCTGAGAATCAGAGTGGTGCTGAAGCAAAATTTTAGATTTTTAACTTAACTAGACTTCAAAAAGGACCTACAATGACCTCCAAATTCTTAAAATATGTGAGAGATATAAAGTTCCAAAATACATCAGAATTAGACCAACCAACAACTTATCTTGTTTGAATCAAATGTCTAGATTACTTGAAAGTAATAGAAGACCTTCACTGTCCACTTTAAAAAATTGATTAGAATTTAACGAAGAAATGCATAGAATAGCCCCTGGCAATAAGGATGGTTGTTGTTTACACAAATGTGCCTAGCTAAAAGCAAAAGGACCCCAAGCAAATTAGCAACAAAGCGACAACAAAACATAAGCGAAAAAAGGAAAATGCCAACACCAACCAAAGTAGGAAAGTGAAAGAAAACAACAAAGAAACTAATCATAAAGCGAACCCAACCTACAACAAACCAAATACCCTAAGGAAAGTAGGAAAGCAGAGCTATATACATGAAATATGCACTACTCAGAATGAGGTATTTACAAGGAAACTTACAAAGGACCATGTTTAGGTAGGGTAAGCTAACGTTCATGCCCATTTGGACTTCGTAATGCATGCACAAGTAGTAGGGAAATCATGATAGTTCTAATCCATGCAAATTCATCCTTATACTTAAAAAAAAAAGTTTAATATTGCAACATTCAAGTTTAATCACACATTCAGGGAAAATCAACAATTGAGGCGATTCATTGAATTCGTGGTTGATCCATAAAAAAGTTTGTCTCCCTTCATTCCCATAATAAAAATAATAAATGTAGCTGTAAGAATTTATAGGAGAAAGGAAAGATAGAACTTGGATGCCATCTTGTGAAGGTGGCAATGCCTGACAATCGAGAGCAAGCACTGCATCGTCAATCATTGCATCGGTAGCCTTGAGTGGGCGAAGTGGAGGGTGCAACATCTCTTATCTTGAGCTTGTATAGGGCTAGGAATATGGGGCAATAAACACCTCTTCCAAACCTTGTGTGGGATCCACAACTCCCATTGGTAGTTCTTCAAAAAGAAATACTTCTCCACATTGATCACCTGCAAACTTGGTACCCACTTGGTTGCTGTCCTCAGGTGGAAATATGTTGTCCTAGTTCAATTCCTAGGTCTTGACCTTATTTTTATGATGTTCAATGTCATGGGACAATGACATGCATGAATATCTTTTATTTTAGCTACGTAAATGTGAAGGAGGATCAACAATGACCAAGGCAGAAGGACCACCAGTTAAATGTTCCAGTTGACCGAGCATGTCATGTTTGTTGGTAACCATCAAAACACCTACACCTTTATCTTCTTATTTTTTCATTTCATGCATCTCACCAAGATGTTAAATCATTTCTTCTTGGTCATTATCACTGTAAATGGAGAAGGAACCCCTCTCCAATTCCAAAGGTTCCAATGCTTCACCACCTAGGAGTTCTAGTAGTATATCCTCATCATTGACTGCTTCCACAATGTGCTCTTCCTCAGTGTCACTATACCTTTGTGGGACAATTCCAAGCAAGAAGAATTATACAAGGGAAACTAGTCCATCAATGGGATCAATATATGATGAGTAATCCACCTTTGGAAGTTTTCCATATAGCCTATCATCCCTCACATACAAATGCTCTTCAAGAGAGAAAGGTTCTTCATGTCTTATGGACAAAATTTCAGTTTGATCAACTTCATCATTTGGAAGCTCGAGACTGTGTTGCTATCCTTCTTCTATTGCTATCCCAACACCTTCTTGAGGATTTCCTTCAACTGAGTTGTAACATTCAATCCTGAAAGTAGTTGTAGTAAGTAGTGTACTGGGCTGCCCCACTTGTTCTTTAACTTGTTTGACAACCTCTTGGCATAGTTTGCATGTGAACTCTGTGTGTGATGAATCATGGAGTATACACCAATTCAGGAGTAACAACACCTCTAGATCCACTTGATATCTTAGTTCAGACCAATCCCTTGCTAATCTCGAGATGAGCTAGTTGTATCTTTCCACTATTGGGTCCTCATCATCACTTGGGAAGGAAGTTGCATAGTGGAAATCCACAACATATGATTGTTCCCACTCCTCCAAATATTCATTTTCATATGCTTGATCATTGTCATTCATGAAGGAGAAATCTTCTAATTTGAGTTCACTTATGCCTTTGTCATTATTTTCTATTGTTCCAAGACTTTCAACCTCTTCCTCTCTCTATTTTTTAGCATTTGCATTGGCTATCCTAGAATATGTTGTTGCAGACTTTGTTGGTTTATCCTCATTTGTCAAGGATTCCTCATCATGAGTGGAGGACTGCCATTTATTGATGGATGGAAAGCTTTATGATTCCTTTCTATTTGAGTTTTCATCAAGACTATTTACTGTCCCAAGGGAACCAACTTCTTGTCTTTGATTTTCAGCTTTAGTATTTGTTGTCCCTGCACTACCTTGTGTCATTTTTCTTTGTTCAACTTCAATGTGCTATCCTAAAGATGCTAATAGCTTTCCTACCTCATGGAATGACCCCTCATTGAAATTTGGTTGGCCCAACTTGTTCAAACAACCCTTGGCTTGAGTGATAATTGTAGACACGTAAAATGTACCGATTAACATTGTGCATCTAATCTTGACTACTAACATCGTTTCATCCTGAATCATCCTTCGGTCTAACCATTTAATCAAATCCCCCTATCTGATTAAATTCGTCAATATTCCTCTCTTAATTAAATAAACTAGTTATCTAATTAAGTCTCTCTCTTTTGTTAATTAAATCAATCAATCTGATCTAATTAGCCCTATTTAATTAAATAATTAATTTTATTTGATTAAATCTCTAAATTCTATCTATTAAATTAAATAAATTAAAACCTTATTTAATTTAATCTAACAATCATCTCTTTTTAATTAAATAAATCAAAATCTTTATTTAATTAATCTCTTATCACATTCTTCACATTGTTTGATTTAAATAAATCCATAAATTTAAGTCAAATAGGTCACATCATCTAATCCCTTCATTAAATTAATTAACCTTGATTAATTTAATCTCTTATCATGTCCCATCCTCTAGCTTTTCCCACTTGCACATGAAAATAGATTTAATTCATTTATTAAATCTCTATTTTCCTCACAAGGCATCTTTTTGGAATATTCTCCAAGTTTGAATTCAAAAATCCAAGTTGGCATGTACATCCAACAAGGCATTTACTCCATCTTATATGTCCTTTGCCTTGAGCCAAGTGGCCTTTATTGCATTCTTTCTTCCCTCTTGCAAGTCATTTCAACAAAATTCAAAATTCAAAAATAGGCATTTGTTGGCACAATCCTCAAAACTTGCACATCTTCCACCCACTCATAGATTGACAAGTGGTATCTTTCCATTGGTTGAATGTTAGTCCCACATTGCTCAATTTTGGACATTCATCCTTCAATATCATCTATAAATAAGAGGCTCATTTCCTCATTTGATCATCCACAAATTATGCAAAGTTATTATGCTCAAATATCTATCAAATTTTATCCATCATCATTAAATCTTAGCTAGGTTATGCAGGTTTTTAGCTTGGAGCACTCACCATCCTTCATCAAAGTGGATCATTCATCAACATCCATCAACATTGCATCATAGGAATTGGGAAAGGTCTAATTTTCACATCAAATTGGCACCAATTCCCCCATGGGATCACGAGTTTGCTAGTTTAATTAGGATTCAATCTCCATTTTGTTGTTTTCATTATGTTCTTCATTTCTTTTTTCCAAATTTGAACTTGGTGAATGGATTTCATGGGGAATCCTTTTTCTTACTTGCATTTTCTAATCTAATGTGTTTGTTTTTATTGTTTTGTAGGTATTAGGATTGGTTTTCTCACAATAATATTTGCACATGATGGACAAGTTAACTCCGAGTGAGGTGCATTGTGAAATTTACACTAGGTAGACATGAATACCTCCTCCAATATTGGTCTATCTTCGCTGCCAAAACATTCCTGGATCAACTCCTTGAATGCCTTAATTTCCATGGTTGTCAACTCTTCCTTTGGGTTTGCAAGGGCTAAAGGTTGATATATTTTCCAAAAGGGAATTTCTACTTGCAAGACTCTTTCAACTCTATCCAAGAATGTTAGACACCACAATTCATTGTGTTTGTGAGTGCAATGGATCCTAAACTTATTTTCCAATGAAAATTGCTGCAATGGTCCTCTCAACCTTCTATTTAAATCCGCATGTAACTGAGTGATGCTGATTTGCACATGCTACTCCATTTCAACTCAGCTTTGTTTTCCTTCAAAATTTTTTGATTTTAAATTTCTAGCATATAATGAGATATCCCTATCTCAAATTTTTCTTTGAAGGTTCTTTTCAACTTCCAACTCTAAGCTTTGTAGCCTCAACATGCTAGCCCTCCTTTTAGTGCCAATTCTATTGATGGGTTTTTTTGCACCTTTTCAACATAGGAAATGCATAGGTGCACTACCTCTCTTGAAAGGAAATCTCCAACAACAAGTTGCTAAAAATCAACCCAAGGTTTCTTGGGTGTTAGGTCATGACGTGTATGGAATTTCTCAGTTGATTCATGTTATTTTCTAGAATCACAAGGTGAACTTACAGATGAGTTACAAATTGTGAAAATTTGGGTTTGTAAATGGAGTTCTTAAGGTGCAGAAATTGTTGCTTAGTAGCTGCAGGTTCAAACAATAGTCTATAACTCTTATTTAAGCTTCAAATTTGGCTTTACAATGTGTAATGAACCTTAGCTTAGGTTACTTATTAGAAAAAGGGGAAAATGCCAGGGAAGAGAGGAAGACCCTAGACCTGAAACTACGAATGAACAATGATCATGGAGGCTGCTACAGTAGACAAACTTCCTAAACTGAGTTTTTTTTGGCCAAGAGGAATCTACAGTTACACAAAACCAGTGCAATCTTCTAAGGATTGTGGATTTTTAGATTGCACACATGCATCATGAACATGCAATCAAACTAAGTTGTAGCAATAAAGTAAGGAAGCTCATGCTAGCTTTACAAAGTGATTCATAATCAACAAACCACAAAAAGCATGAGCTGAAAATTCATCAAATATAGTAACAACAAACACCATCATCACTTCTATTCAAGAAACTAACAACTAATTAATAGGGAAGTAGAACCATGCATGCATAATAAAGAAACATAAGAGAAACACCCATAAATCATGCAATGCAGCTCTATATTGCTGCATAATTCATTTACACTAGTTCTCTAACCATTTACAAATGAAGGGGAGACCCATATTCATAGTTTTCCAAAGCCCAAATGAATAGCTAGGATTGAATTACATTGTGTGGATTGGATTTGATTGCAATAGGGATTCACCTACCCCTCATTATATAGAAATTAAAAATACATTCCTTGTCTTTTCTCTATTTTGTCTTATAGTGGCCAGTCATTGTTCGATTCCACAAAAGGATATAAAAGGCATGGAAAATCCTAACCTGGGAATTGGAAATTCCAGTGGGTGACTAACATCTTCTTATGGTCATTCATTTACATTTTCAAACTAGGGAACATATACTTGAAATGGAGTGGCACTGTATGTGCACTAAGAACCAATTTCAATCACAATTTACTAGAAATAAATGCTTGGAAGGAATTCTACTTGTGTTGCAGGAATGTAATGTAAATTCTTCTTAACTTAAGCATAACTTAATCAAATCATAAATCATGATAGCTATTACTAAGAAACAAACTATGAACTGGCCTTATGCTGCAGGAACAAACACAAGGATGGATTCCTGATCATGCAGGAACAATATAAGATTGAGTTTGCGCTGAAACCTTCAAGAATGAAATCTAACTTATAATCAACATAAGATAAATAACTAACTATAGATACTCACTAAGTGGGCCCCCTTAGCAAGCATCAACTATTTTATGCAAGAATTGAACTCAAAACTTCATCAACTTTTATTCATAAACTTGGAATCATATACATTGATTGTTCTGCTTGTAAGAAAACTAACACAAAACACTATTTATCATTATAATACTAACTTTATCACAATCTGTTGCTCACTCACACAGGAGGAACACTTATTTATATTAGAAAAGAAACTAACTACCTAACTCTAACAGAGAAAGACGTGGACATAAATGCATCCTGAAACCGAGGAACAAACTTCTCATAAATGAAGGCATATCTGTTCAACACGATTCAGAGAGAATTTAGTATTCCACTCTTCCTAGATTAATGATCATTTAGATTTCCTCCCAACGACCCAGTCAGAGAGTCTTTATTGGAACAAATTCCTTGATGCCATGCTAGAAATGGACTTTATTGCAGGGCTGAGATCTGCTACGCTTTAACTTGTTCATGCTTCCTTCAACAACCTGCGATGCACATGGTGAAAAAAGTGAAAGAAAGCATGTGTGGAAAATAAAATGATACACATTAATTAATCACATATTAAATCTATTTCATTATCCAAAAACCACATGCATTATATTAGTCATTTGGGAGGTCATACAGGTCAATTAATATAGACACATAGAGATGTTAAGCTGCAAGAATATAGGAATGTGTTGTTATAGGATACTACCCAATTTTAGATAAAAATCCTTTAATCAAAGAGTTAAAAAACCATAAAAAATAAGAGTAAGGATATTAAAAATACATCATAATTTTCAAATTATGAGCATATTTCGAGCTCATCAGTCATTGTAGCAATTTCGTCTTCTAGCTGATTGCCCTATTGCTATAGCTAAAATTGTTCAAAAGCTTCCTTCCTTTTTGTTGCATCTATAAAATATTTCAACCAATAAAGTACACCTTGTTTGTAGATTTTCAATGTTGTTAAATGGATCAGATGATCTGATGAGACAGCTCCTGATAGATTGTGATCATTTGTTTGGAGGGAGGAAACAACCGCTCCCTCCCACCACCTTCAAGGCCACCCTTTGTAGATTTGTCACTAATTCCATTGACATAGGTTTGCTTCTAATGCCAACTCTATTGATGGGTGCTAGGGGAAGAGGTGAGTATAAATAAGTGGTGAAAGGAGCAATGTGCCTTTTCCTTGTTTAGCTTTCTCAATGGGCCTCCCCGATGGACCCACAATAGGTTTCTTGAATCTTGCATACATGAAGTGTCATAAGTGCTTTCATACACAAATCAAGGCAAATTTTAGTCAAATCTTGCAAAATCCTTGTTAGATCCATCCATGTATCGTCAAAAGATGATAATATTCATATTTGGAGCTCATTTGGACAACAAACATAAATGTGGGTTTAGGGGAGTAAGTTTCCCCTAGGTTAGAAGGAAGGCAGATGATGGGCGGCAGACAACCAACAAATGGACGATGGAGAGACGATGGACAATAGGCAAAGGGATGGAAAATGGATAGTGGATGATGGGCAGAGGGACAATGAATGGATGACAGACAACAAGCAGAGGGATGATGACCCGATGGACGACGAATAACGGGAAGATGGATGGCAGCTCGAAAGGGAAGTTCCCACATATGACAATGGAGGGATGGTGACCTGAAAGAAAAGTTCCCAAATGACCATGGAGGGATGACAACCCAAAAGGGAAGTTCCTAAATGGAAATGGAGGGATGATGGCCTGAAAGGGAAGTTCCCAAATAGCCACGAAGGGATGACAACCCGAAAGAGAAGTTCCCAAATGGCCATGGAGGGATGGCGACCTAAAAGAGAAGTTCCAAAATAGCCACGGAGGGTTGGCGACCAGAAAGGGAAGTTCGCAAATAGCCACAGAGGGATGAGAACCTGAAAGCAAAGTTCCCAAATGGCCACAAAGGGATAGCGACCTGAAATGAAAGTTCCCAAATGGCCACGAAGGGACAACAACCTGAAAGGAAAGTTTCCAAATAACCATGGAGGGATGACAACTCGAAAGGAAAGTTCCCAAATGGCCACAGAGGGATGGAAACCTGAAAGCAAAGTTACCAAATGGCTAAAGAGGGATGGAAAACTGAAAGGAAAGTTCCTAGACGGCCATAGAGGGATGGTGACTTGAAAGGAAAGTTCCCAAATGGCCATGAAGGGACGACGACCTGAAAGGAAAGTTCTGCAACTTCACAAAACCTAGTAAATTTGAGATTTTTCAATTTTGGCATGTGGGAAAAGGGGTGGAAAGAGTGCTAAGACATTTCCTTAAGGTTTGACTCAGTTTGAAAAATGTAGAAGTTTGGAAGGGGGAAGCCAGAGGGTTGCTGCCATTTTAAAACAACAATGAGCACACGGTGACCCGCACACAGTGGCCCAAAAGGAATGTTCTGAAATGACCATGAAGGGATGGTGACTTGAAAGGAAAATTTTCAAACAAACATGAAGGGATGGCAGCCCGAAAGGGAAGTTCCCAAATGGCCACAGAGGGAAAACAACCTGAAAGGGAAGTTCCCAAATGTCCACAGAGGGACGACAACCCAAAAGGAAAGTTCTCAAATAGCCACAGAGGGACAGTGGCCCAAAAGGGAAGTTCCCAAACGGTCATAGAGGGACAATGACTCGAGAGGAAATTTTTGTAATGTCTAAACACATGGAAAATTTGATGCAAACCCCTTTAGGCACATGAAGACATTCATTTGATGGTCCCTAGATGATGAAAACTTGAGGTTTGTAACCATTTTGGAAATGTAGAGATTTGTAAAGGGGAAGTCGGAGGGTCACTGCCCTTTTAAAATAGAAATGATCACACGATGACCTACAAGGAAAGTTCTGAAATGGCCATGAAGGGACGACAACTTGAAAGGAAATTTCCCAAATTTCCACGAAGGGACGACAACCTAAAAGGAAAGTTCCCAAATAGCCACAGAGGGATGGCAGCCCAAAAGGAAAGTTCCTAAATGGCCATGAAGGGATGGCGGCCAGAAAGGAAAGTTTCGATAGCGATGAAGGGATGGCAGCCTGAGAGGAAATTTCTACAACTTCCCAAAACTTAATGAAACCTTGGAAGTTCACTTAGACATCACAAAAATATGCCAAATCCATAGGCAACTTGTCCCCAAAGTCAAAAAATGAAGGAAAAAGTGAATCAAGTGATCAGGGACCAAGTCAGTAGGAACAAGGCACTAGGCGGAAAGGAAGGGAGGACTTTGTTTCTCCCAAGATTTGAATGCCAGGAGCAATGTTTATAGGCTAATTTCCATGAATGGCATGCATTTATTTCTTGGTATGACAAACTTGGGTTAGGTGAGATGTGAGAACCCATGCTTGTTTGGATGCTTGGTCAAGGCTCAAATGAAGAAACTAAGTGTGGAGCCTGCCATGTGGGTAGTAGTTGGGCGTCAGTTGCCACTCAGCAGTGAAACATGAGTGACAACCCACAACTTTTGGTCCACAAGGCTTGGAGGACGCTGAGGCAACGGGTGAAGGGAAACCCACAGGGGAATTTCCACAAAAGCAAAAGACCTAGCATAAAAATTAGGTAGGTGAATCTGGTCAATGGTAAATTGATCATTCTAAGGAATGTGACCCACTTGGACTATAGGAATGGGGCACACAAATCAAGGCAAGAGCAAAAATGACCCAACAAGAGTAGGAACGAGTTGTTGAGAGTGAAAAAGAGGGGGTCCCTACCTATGGTGGGGTGTGTGTGCAAAACATGCACAACAATAACCAAGATCCTTGAATATGACATAGAGGTTAGGCCCACAAAGACTATGTGAGGAAGAGGATTATGTGAATATTTGGCCCAAGATAAAGAAGTGGTAGCCGAGGAGGAACAATCTGAGCTAGTTATACTAAATGGATATGAGTTCGAGGGCTACTAGTTGGTAGATAGAATGAGGTTTATGTAGACTAGGAAATATCAAGTAAGCCTCCCTTCTCATAAGAAAAATATTTTATAGATTATAGAACAATGGGTATGTGATCATTGAAGACGTTCTCTTCAAAAGGAATTTCATTGGTGTTGTTTTGCGGTGTGTAACTCAAGAGCGGGCACAAAAAATTATAGACATATTCCATAGTAGTCCCATGGGTGGACATTTCTCTGCTAAGACCAAGACCATTAAAATTATTTGTGCAAGATATTTTTGTCCTACACTATTCAATGATTCACACTCTCTAGTTAAATCCTACAAAGAATGCCAATTATTCGTAGGAGGGAGGAGGAACTTGACTATGCCTCTAAATATGATAGTGGTTGAAAATCCCTTTGTGCAATGGGGGCTTGATTTCATTGGAATGATTAACTCCACCTCTAGTTTCAAACATAAATGGATCCTTATGGCCATGGATTATTTCACCAAAAGGGCTAAGGCCATGCCCTTGAAGAATGTGACTGAGGTGGAGATTGCAAACTTTCTGGAAGATTTTGTAATAAGGTTGAGCCCACCCAAGACCATCATCTCCAACAACACAAAATCCTTCCTAGGGTTGAAGGTATGTCAATTTTCACTTAGGCATGGAATTTTCCTAAAGACATCTTCAAATTATTACCTCCAACGAAATGGTTTGGCCGAGTCAACTAATAAGAATTTAGTCTAAATTATCAAAAGAATAGGGTTTGAACACCAAAGAGAGTGGCATAAGAACCTCAAAGCAGTGCTTTGGGTGGACCACATAACTCCCATGCAAGTATTAAAGACGTTTTTGTACGAGCTAGTATATGAGAAGGAGGCACTATTGCTTATCTCCATGGAAATTCTTGTACTACAATTGCTTAAATCTCTGGAAGTAGAGTAAAATGGAGCCATGGAGGTCCAGGTACCTCCAAGGAAATGGTCTGGCTGAGTCAACTAATAATAATTTAGTCTGAATTAACAAAAGAATAGGGTTTGAACACCAAAGAGAGTGGCATAGGAACCTCAAAGAAGTGATTTGGGTGGACCACATAACTCCCATGCAAGTATTAAAGACTTTGTCGTATGAGCTAGTATATGAGAAGGAGGCACTATTGCTTATCTCCATGGAAATTCTTGTACTACAATTGATTAAATCTCTGGAAGTAGAGTAAAATGGAGCCATGGAGGTTCAGTTAGCTAAATTATTAGAGGTACAAGAGAAAAGGCAAAATGCACTAATGGCCATGTGCAATTGACATCAGGTGGTTAAGAAATGGTTTGATAAGAAAATATCTAACCAAGGTCTTAAGTGTAGAGATTTGGTGCTAAAATACAATGAGAAAGCCTCAAATCCCAACCAACATAGAAAGTTTGGAAGTCTATGGGAGGGTCCTTATAACATTATTCAATGCAAACAACACAATGCATTTGAATTGGAAAACATGAAAAAAGAAGCACTTGGAATTCATGTCAATGAAATTCACCATAAAAATTTTAATTAGCTTTATTAACCACTTAACAATGTAAATATGTAATTATATTGTGTGTTTTGTTTGACTGAGTCTTTATCTTGTGGAACCCTTTAAACATGAAAGCAGCCAAAATAAAAAGAAATAGGAACTTGAAAAAAGAGCAATATATATTCATTATATGGTAATATTTAATTTGGGATATTACAATTAAAAATGGCTCTTAGGCCAAGCTTTTTGAGAATATATATATTAAGAATATTTTCAAGATATATATATAGAAAAGAGAGGAGAAAATATTTCATTCATTTGGTAGCAGGGGTAGCAGGAGCTTTGACAATAGCAACAAGTGGAGGAGGATTCACCAAGTCTCTGAAATCAGTATACCACTCCACATTGTAGAAAATGTCTACACTGTAGCACCTTAGTAGGAATTGGAAAGCATGAGACACCCTTTGATGATTTTCCCCAATGGTCATAATGTGAAATCCACTCAAGAATGGCACCAAGGCACCACTGCATCCTCTTCAATATGATGACATAGATCACTTTTAGTTGGAATACTGAGACCTTACACTACACTTGTTACAATTCCCTCAAGACCTCCAAGATAGTGCTTGGGAAAAATCTCCTTGGTAAGCCTTAGTATTATCAGTTTTGGTACCTGAATATCCAACAGAGAGGCAACAAAGTGGGAACAAATATCAATATTCACTCGATATTTGTCCTCGTATTCTATATAGTATTTTCTCAACAACCACTTAATTGCAACTATGGCTAAGGAATGCTTATTCTTTGTCATACACTTCAAACGCCTACTAGAAACTTCTCCTAATAAAGTTATCTGAGACCTATTGCTAGTCAACCTAATTGGAGTATCCATTGTTTGTAGCAATAAGCCCAATTAAAAAGTATGAATTCTATTGTTATCATTAGGTCTATTTATAGAGGTAGTTGGGGTACAATGCATGCAATAAGGATAATGTTGATCGAGTTGAAAACTCAAAAATCCCACTAGGTTGTGTTGCTACATGCGAAGTAAGATGGGGTAATTAATCAACTAAAACCAAGCGGTAGGTGCAAGTGGTAGTCGGGATGGTCAAGTGCCAAGTGTCTAGATGTGGATGCATTTTAGTCTAAAAATATCAACTCAAAATATTTTTGTGTAATCATTACACCCTTTTTCTTACTCATTCTCTTAAAGTTATTAAGTGAAAAACCATGCGAAAGGTTTCATAAGCCTTTTATTTCTGACTCAAATTCGCAAGGGGTGGCACCATAGGTCATGATGGCTAATCGTCATTATGAATTAATGTCTTTTTCAAAGGGTAATAATTCATTACGCATGAAAGAAAGAGTTGGCGGCACATGCTAAATTTATTACTAAAAGAAACCATTGTCTCCAACTCTAATTTCAGAAAAAGTTAATATTGCATACAAAAGAGGAGCACTGTGAAGAAGTTTGAGTATACAGTTCACTGAGAAAAAATTCAAGTGTGAGTTGCAAAGAGAAATTAATTGTTTGTAAAAGTTTTTAAATAATCTCAAGATGGCACAAAATCTTGAGATGGAAGCACAAGAAGAGATAGTCATAATTTTATCAGATGCCATCTTAATGACACCAATGGCCCATGTTTTCAGTGACATCTCTTATGCCTCGCTAGGGATGCTAGAAAAGCCAAAATGGCCTCACACACAAGTCTTGTAGAAGACTTCCAATAGGAACAAAGTCTCGATAGCAGAATATTAGGACAATATCTATGATCCTGAGTTGAAAACCAGCCTTAAGAATCTTAGGGGAGCAACTTGTGAAAGAATGAAAAAGGTAGAGGCTAATGAAAAAATCTTTGGGGTACAAGTTGTGGTTCTATAGTCTTCTACAATATATGGTCCCCTTGGTAAATCACTGCCTAGAGCTAGTTCACGAGTGAACCCAAAATTTTAATTCAAATACTGGCATTATAGAAGGCTAGAACCTAAGAGTAGTAATTAATGTTGATGCTATGTATCCCAATGAGGCATGTTTCAAAAGTTCATGAGAAATTCACTATAAACAAATTGGAATTTTTTTGGAATACCAGAACCCATGTTCTGGTATGACTTGGCGGAGGCCATTATTTGGGAGATGCTACACTAGTTCAAGGAGTACCACACACAGTATAGATTCAAGTTTTTTTCTTTTCTTGCTCATATTTTTTTGCATCAAAACCCTAATTTCTTTAAGGAGCATATGAATTTGTCCATTTTTGATGAAAATGGGGTGAGGAAGCCGGTTTCTATGTGGACCCATCTCCTTTCTATGACTTATGATTATTATGCATTTTCCAAGTCTTTCCTAACTCCAATATTGCAAGATTTTAATAAAGGCGAGTTTGGCTATTACCGGTTCTTCGCTGAGCATGTGAGATGGATGAAAGATTTTGTCCCTCCCTATGATTGGTTCCTTAGAGAGGATTTTTCATTTGTTATGATGCATGATTTTATTGAGGAACTATTCCGGCTTTTGGTCTATGTGACAAACAGGGTGTTGACCCTTGAGGTATTTAAGCAACTGTCAATATTAGACTGCAGGTTTTGTGGGTAAAGCATCAGAAAGGTTTTTTCAAATGCCCCTTAAGCTTTGGAACAAAAAATAATGGAGAAGAATTAGAAAAAATGTCTACTATTTGCAAAGTTTTCTCATCTGGGGCTGGTGTTGATTTGTTGAAAATGGGAATATAATGCTAAAGATGACTTAGTAGATCTCAACATCAAAGTGGCTCATAGCTCTTGGCCCTATTGGGAAGCTCAAAAAAATCTATTGTTAGGCAACCAAAGTCTCTTTGTAGACTTAGCCTATATTCCCATAGAGACATGAAGGCTACCATGGGTATATTTTTATTACCCTTTGGCCAAAGCCAGTGACAAGTGCAAAATTGGAGCCACCCTCTATAATAAATTGGTCAAGAACTACTAGTGGAGTGAGGAGAAGATTTCCCACTTTTAGGTTTATTGTCAAGAGATCAAATGTCTTACTGGAAAATTCTAGGATGTAGATATGGATGAAAAATTTTATGATCTCTAGAATAGAGAGCATGACGACATTGATGTTGAGGGGGATGAAGAAATAGATCAAGAGTCAGTAGCTGCAATAATAAGAGCCAATGAGGTGAAGAAATCGCAAATATAGGGAGGTGGAGAAGCAGTAGAACAACCCAGTGAAACTCCACTAAGTGCACAAGTAATTGTATCCCATGCGGTAGTAACACTACCACATACATGGGCTACTAAGAGACCTAAAGTGACTCAAAAATCTCAGGAGGTCATAGACGTGGACAATTCTCCACCTAACAAGAGGCTGGACATTGATGCCACTCTTGGAGAAAGCTTTCAAGTACCTGCTACAATGAGCCAGGGGTCAGAGTCTTTAGCGATTCATGTATATTTCTCTCCTCCTCTTTTCTCATCCTAGTCTTTAGTCAACCCGGTTGTGTTTGCATCTCTAACCACCTTAAGTGTCAACCTATCAATTTTTGATTTTGCACCCATGAGAGGTTCCTTTCAGTCTTCCTTTCCCACCATCAGATAGGTAGTTTTTACTCCCTTGGAAGCTATTCCATATTTTTTTGGGGCCCAATTTGAGCCCTTTATTGCAAACCCTTTTCCTTCCATTATGTCGGCTCTAGCCTAGCCTGCACAACAAATGATTACCTTTACATCTCCGTGGCCCATGCCACAATCCCTTGTAGTTCCTTATTTCGTTTCCCCTTTCATCGAATCCTCACATGGAATTCCCTCTTTCTCCCCACTAATGGTCACTCTCCCAAAGAAAACCTCATATGATTCCACAATGATTTTTTTCCCTTTTTCTCTTCGTCCCAGTGCACCCTTTTTCGGTGAACAGATTAGCTCACCAGTAGAATTTTTTAGGAAAAATTCCATGACTAAGATGGCGTGGGCTAGAAGAGCCCAAAAAAGAAAAGAAAAGGATGTTGTGAAACCTATCAATCCATTCATGCAGACCCTCTTTAATGATGTTTAAGGATCGATAACATTTGCATCCATGATGCTTAACACCATCAAACCTCAAGGGTAGATATAGCCTGAGGATTATATAGTCCATGCCATAGGGATAGATCTACACTCATCCCAGCCACAAGAAAAAGTTGAGCTAATGGGGGAAACTCAGTGGGTTGTGACTAAATTTTTTTTGAAGCATAGTCATCAATTGACCAAAAGGGAAGAAGAGTTCAAGAATGACAAAGAAAGAGTGGAGATTTTGTAGAAAAGAGAAAAGGATAAAGATGTTGAAATCACATGCTTGTCCCAAAAAGTGCAAATGGAAAAGGCCAAGCTCTAGGAGGAACTTGCAAAGTTCCAATCCTAGGATCTAAACCTAGTTACCAATCTGTAGTAGAAAAACAAGGAATTTCAAGATCACCTGGCTCAAACAGAGAGAGAAAACAAGGAGAAGGACAAAGAGCTTTAGGATCAACAAGCTGAATTGGAAAAAGGAATGCAAAAAAAGATAAAGAGCTTTGGGATCATCAAGCTCAATTGGAAAAAATAATGCAACAAAAGGATAAAGAGCTTCAAGGACAATAGACTCAATTTGAAAAGGAGATCGTAGAAATGAAGGTCTCTCTAGAAAAATAATGCAGAACCCAAAGTTAAGCGAAGGAGTTGTTGAAAATAAAAGATACAGAGTTGAAAAATCTACAAAGACAACTCACTACATCTGACAAGAATATTGAGGAGCTAATGGTAGAAATCGTATCAAAGGAGGTTGAGATAAATCTTTTGAAAATTCCTTCCCAACCCTATGTTCCTTAAATGGATCTTCTCTTGGTTGAACAACAATTATATTCCTCCTATTGGGAGAAAGTTAAGTCTTTCTATTTTTCCTTGCAACCAATACTACAATTCATGGTGGATGCAACAAATTTAAGTAGGGAGGTGTGTGGTATAATTGAGAAGTTTCCCCAATTTATTACTGAAAAGGTGCTTGAGGCCGAGCAATTGGTGGGAAAATTGTTTATAGTGCCAAATATGGACTTGGTGAAGGCAGGGATAGATGACTGAAGATCGACTGCCAAAAAGGTGAAGGAATTCATCCATTATCATGCAACAATCATCCAAGTTAACAATTGTTTGGTCTTCTAAGTCTAACTATAATATGCAGATGCAATTTTCTCATTTAACTCAGATGGGCTTGCCTTCTCCTTTTCTCTCTGACAATTTAGTGGCCACGATAAAGCATATTGCAGCAAAGATCAAGGAAAAGAAATAGGATCTATCTACTTTCCAATCATTCAATCAACCTCCCATGGTAGCAAACATTGAAAATTCCATCCATCTGATAGCACGAATTCTTTTCCAACTTGAGTTCAGGACCGGAAATCCATGGAGCTATCATTCAAAGAAATTATTGATCTACATGAGCCACAAGAGAACTTGCACACCTTATCAATGCCATCCAAGGTTGACTGGCTACCTCCGTAGACCACCCTTTCAAAGCTCTAATTATTTCCCAATGGATAGGGATTTGGTCTTTGAATCGAGATTTTTGGGTTCTCATTTTGCAGGCGAAATGCCCCTATTAGTCGCCAAAATCTATGGATTTAATAATCCTTAAATCTCCCTTTAGGTTGATTTTGTTTTTTGCATTGGCCCTAGCCCACACTTTACATGTTTGAATATTTTTGGGCTCCCTTTCAGTGGTGTCTTCTTCTTCTTGTGCCATTTGTCAACAACACATGCCTTTGAGAATTCTCTCCCCTTTGTTTCATCTCCAAGCTCTGCCTGGTTGCCACATTGTATACTCTGTAGGAACCTTTTTGATAGACCCCGTAGTCAAAGATTTGAGTGAAGATCACACCGCATGTCATCTCTGTGGGGATCATGGTTGCATGGGAAGGATAAATGAATGAAATTCCTCGCCTCTATGCCACATGTCTTAAACAACTCTTTAGGAAGTTTGACACATGTCTTTAGTAGATTTCTATTGCTTTCACTCCTAAACCACAACCATCATTTGTAGGAGTACGCGCTTTGTTTGAGGAAATTCAATGCCATGTTTTAGAATATTTCTATTGCATCTATTTTAGAGAATCATTGTGGGGGGCGACATGGCCCATGCTAGGGGAATCTTTTCTGTTATCCAACATTCAAGCAATGGAAAAGATCTATATATACTGCTTAGTCTCTCTATAAAGGGTTCAAAAATACATTGAGAAAAGATAAAAAGACTCTCGACCTTTGTATTGTTTTATAATTATTGTATTAAGACTTATAGACTATCCCAATCTGTTTAACCTATCTATTTCTTAGTTAATTGATAAAACATTATATTGTGCTAGTATTGTTGTAATGAGTAGTTTATCATCTAAGATTCTATAATTTCAATATAATTTTGCTGTTCAGATCATATTTATACTCTTCTTGTTCAATGAATGCATATGGAAGTTGTATTATGTTGTTTGATTAACTTTAGAATTTTATCTCTGCTTTCTATTATTTTGGGCATATAAACTATTGAGCGGGCCTTCAAATCTCACTTGAAAGGAAGATTTATTGTGCCTATTTACTTAAATCTTGGTGCATCACCTTAGATTAGATTTTATTTTAGTATATCTGCTTCCTTTTTCCTTTTCACCCCTAATACATGAAGTGCCAAATTCTTTAAAACCCAGAGGTTACTTAGTTTAGTGCAATTGGTCCCCCCATTAATTGAGTTTCCCATAAGGTTGTGTGCCTAGAAATTTTAGGCATCAAAAGTTACCCAAGCTACTCAAGCCAATCCACCATCCACATCAAACCCAACGATCATCAACCCAAATCAAAATAACACCTTGGTTATGAATCCCATCAACCAAGGTAATACCTTGGTCCCACCTCAAATACAACAAGGGAACCCCCTACCCATTGGTCAAGGGAACCATTTAAATCAATTACAAGGTCTGAATGTGTCATTACCATTGCAATACCAAATGGCACCAACATCATTTTTCCCCTTGGTCCCCCATGTAATGCAAAATCAAATGGGACCTCAATCTTACATTCCTCCACCTCAATCCACTATCTTACAAGGAATGTTGAACCAAGGGAACCCCAACCTCTCATCAACAACTTGCAACCCACACAAAACAAAAACACCCAAAACCCATTGCAGATGTCCCAACAATCAAATGATCCTACATTATAAGCACATGCGTTGATTTACAACAAGAACAATAGATTTATTTTCAAGTCGTTCAACAACAACAACAATAGAAATTAGCCCTAGTAGCACAATAACAATAACAAGAAGCCTTAGTAGCATAATATAAACAAGCAATCTTAGCAACACAACAATAATAGCAACATCAACAAGTAACCTTAGTAGCACAACAACAACAACAATAGTAAGTAGTTGTAGTAGCATAACAACAATAGCAACAACAAGAAGTAGCCTTAGAAACACAACAACAAAAAACATAATAGGAAGCAACCTTACCGGCATAACAACAACAAGCCCAACATCAAGCCCTAGTTTCCCGACAACAACAAGCACACCAAGCAACCTTAGCAAAACAACAAGCATCTCTAGTAGCCCAAAAGCAACAACAAGCCCAACAATAATAATTTCTCACATAACAACAACAACAATAGGGTTTATACTATAACCCTCAGCAAAACATCAGCAATACAAACATGTTAGGAACATATACGCCTCCACCACCATCACCTTCGCAATATCCCACACCACCATACACACCATACAACACCTCATCATATCAAAATTTGACGTACAACCCATCTGCCATCCTACAATGCACAACATATGTTCCTCCACCAGATCACAAGATGATGTAGCATCACAACTTAAGGCGTTAACACAACAAATGCAGGATATCTAGATGGGAAAAATGAAGAAGCCCCATACACAACAAAACCTATGTCCATATACATTTGATCAAAACATTGCAATGGTACCATTCCCTCCTGGATTTGAGGTTCCCAAATTTGATAAATAGAAGGGGAGAGGAAATCCTATGGATCACACCAAGGAATTCAATGTCATGTACATGGAGGTGGCTTATAATGATTCCTACCTAATGCACCTCTTCCCACGAAGTTTAACAGGTCCTGCCATGGATTGGTTTTCATAGTTACCTCTAGGCATCAAAACCTTCCAAGAAATCATTGATAGATTCATAGATCACTTCTCCTTCAATCTTAACATGGATGTGATCTTAGAAGAGTTATACATACTCAAGGAAAAGAAAGGAGAACTCTTTGATAATTTCCTACAAAGGTGGAGGGAAAAATCTAGTAAGAGCAAGTGGACCATTCTCAATGAACAAAAAGTGGGGATTATAATAGAAAATGTTGATCCAAATCTATCCTTCCACTTAAAAATGCAATGTATCACCACTTATGATGAGCTTGTCCTTAGGGTCCAAAACATCGAGTGAGCTCCAAACTCACAGGGAAACACACAAGTATATAGAGATAATTGCCCATCCACTAGTATTGACAACAAACCCCACTTTTGGGCCAAGAACAAGAATATTTATGGTGTTGTTGATGCAAAGGTGGTCCTAAATACTCCTAGGCAATAAAACACCCAAACCCGGAATACAAAACAAAAATACATGTCACCATCAAACAATCAAACAACAATCAATGCTACAAACACTCAATGTGGACAACAAAGAACAAATAACGCTCCTAAGCAAAAATTAACTCCCTTAGGGGAACCTATCGAATATGTGTTGAAGAGGTTGATACAGTCTAATCTTATCGCACTCCTAGATTTCTCGAGCTATCAAGAGCCAAAAGTTAAACCTCGTAGCTATAGAGACGATCATTTTTTTAAATTTCACCAATACAAAGGTCATAACAAACAAAAATATTTTAGATTCAATATCTAATAGAAGATCTTATTGAACAAGGAGACATTTATGTTGATAAAAAATCTAGGAATGAAAATCTAAAAAAATTACACAAACCTTATGCATGATTATACAAAAGTAAAAGATTCGGGAAAGAAATCAACCTCAAAAAATGTAAACCATACCCATGATACCACAATGGGGCATATTTATTTATCAAAAAATGAGGAATCAAATACACATCAAGATACTATTTTAAAATAAAGTCCAAACCCATCAACAATGTTTAGTAATATTTCATAACGTAATGACATCAAGTGGGTATCAGATTGTGATATCTCTCCCACATATGACTTTATGATTGAGCATGTTGAAGAAGTTCCAAAAGATTAAGAAATATCCCTTATTGCACCCATACATTGCGAAGAGTCTCTTATCGATGATATATCATCCACCTAAGGATCATGTCAAGAGGAGGCTCTTGAGGATACTGAAAGTTACTTTGAATCAAGTCAAGATAAACAACCCCTATCCCTAGAGTTTCATCAAGAGCTAAGGGACATCTTCAAAACCATTTTAAACTCCAAAGATTTCCCTGATATCACCCTTAAGATGTTTCTTTCTGGTAGACCTATAGATGTTCTTCATCCAAAACAAGATTCTCCCACTCTTGATATTCCCATACAAGAGAAAGTAGCAATTGAGATTCTTGATTCTTATAGTGATTGTGCATCATCAACATCTTTTCAATCAGCACGAACATCTTTTGAAGTAGTATCAATAGATAACAATGTCATAGAATTAGAGAAAACAATTCATATTACTGAACAATAGGAACCCATAACAATATCATGTGTTCATGATGAGTCATATTCAATGGCTATGGATCAGAGGGTTCATTGTTTGGGCAAATTATTAGGTATTGTTAATACCTTCACAACAATGCAAGAAATCTTGTCTATAGCAAACATCAACATACGGGGCACAAAGAATCCTTATGATGAGAATACTTTCAACACTACAACAAATTATATCATGAATCATCATCCACCCATCATCTCATACTAAAATTGGGACCAATGTAAAAAGAAAGATTCTTATCAAAGGAAGGAGAATATCATCAAAGAAAATGAATTAGTAAAGCAAAAAGGACACGTCAAGTACAAATGGATACTAAAGAAAAATAAAGAAAATCATCCCTCCAAAAATTCACTAGTCAAAGAAAATATGGGGCAAAATAAAAAAGGGAAATGTATCCATCAAAAGTTTCTTCAAATACAAAAGAAGGATTCTCAAGCTAGGAACAAAGTATATCCAGTGGTTCGTCCTAATTCCACTCAAAGCTCTGTTCCCACTCATCATTGCTCATCTTCCCAAGTTTGGAGAATCAAAGGTTCCAAACCATCAATTAATCCATCTCACATTTCTTTACATATAACATCATACACTTCATACACCCCATTCATAAAAACCAATTCTCATATTGACCATGTGTTGGTAGCTACCCTTCATCATAAGGATTGCAAAGGTACCATATCATGATGCACACACATAGAAAAGGTTAATTCTGATATCCACAAGGTAGATCAAAGTTCTTCAAAATTGCATCCAAGTAGTCATACCTTAGCCAAGAAACTTCTTCAAGCATAGTATCATTGACATGTTATGACAATGGCCTCTACATCAATACCACCAGGTGGTTCAACATGAGGGTAGAATTTTTCAAAAAATCATTAAAATCAAAAAAATCAAAAAACACAAAAAAATAAGAAAAAAGGATTGAAAATATTAAAAATAAAAAATGTTCTCTAGTGAAAACCACTACGGTGGTGCTTTGGGAAAGTACTATGATGAAAACCTAACAAGCAAGCATCACGAGTAGAATCAAGCTTCTATATGATCCTTCTCAGATAGAAAAATCTCATCCTTGTCATGATAAATCCAATGTTCTCTCTATCCATCCAATCCAAATTCATTTAAATATTCCACTTTATCTTGATCTTGACAAAGATTCGACGCATACTTCAACTCTACTCATGGAATTTTTTTGAAAGGCTCTTTACCATTTTATCTTGTGAATCCCATAAACCATATCTAGCATGCTAAAACTCTGTTAAAACTCTTCGCATATACATTACCTATCTTGGTTGTCCATTGCACTATGAAGAATTTCTAGACACAGGGGGTAGGTTATTGAACTCTTGTTTCAAATAACTCTTGATCCATGTCTTATATCTCACAATGTGACATTGACATCATGATCTAGGTATCGTTCATCTCATAGTCTCATTGAAAATACCAAAAACAATAATAAAAAATTCATCAAAAAATCCAAAAACATTTTCAAAACCTTGTATAGCTAAAAATCCAAAAACATCAAAATCTTATATAACTAAAATCCAAAAACATTTGAAAACTGTAAAGTCAAAATCCTAAAACATCCAAAACACATAAAAAATCCCTAAAAAGGTCAAAACATTGAAAATACAAAAGCAATACCTTGTTGAACTATGTTGTCTTTGAGCTTGAAAGTAGGCAAGGCCATCATTGATGTGCCCACAAGACACCCTAGGTTAGTCCTTTAGGAATCTGTCATAATAAATTGGAAATTCATCAAGTGTTCATATCTCATCATCAATAAGTCAAGTCAATCAACTACGTGGTCTCTGTGTGTATAACATAGGCAAGGCTCATCTTTGATAAGCCCACAAGGCCCCTAGGATAGTCTTTTATGTTAAAGGTTCTTAGTCGAAACTTAGAGAATCCCTAAACATTTAAAAACTCAGAAAATCCCAAAACATTTGAAAATTAGAAAAACATAAAAATTTGGAAAACCCTAAACAACCTCAAAATAATCAAAAACCAAACATCCACATAAACTTTCAAAAATATAAAAAAAAACCTCAAAAACATTTTCAAAATACTAAAAATATTGAAACATTCCAAAAAATCCAAAACCATCCATCCCATTTCGATTTCACCTGCAATAAACCTCCACCCATAATAAATCAATCATCATCTTCAAGCTTTGGTAACACAAATAGAAAGCAACTATCACAAGTCATAAAGTGAGAACCTAAGTGTCAAAATCTAAAGTCTAGGTCATAGGTAAACGAGTTAGTGGAGTTAGTATCAATGACATATCACACACCTAATCCTAAATCAAACCATCTAATAACATTTCCTAGGATGTATCCTTCCGACAATGAGAATCAACATCAGAAATCACCTTAGTTATCTTAAACTAGTAAGAGATATAGATAACACTAATTTTTTGTCTTTAATATTTTCTTATGATTTATCTTATTGACCCATTTTGAGGACTTCTCGATGATGTCTTAATGATTTAGAGAGAAAGGAATGGGGCATCGATTATTATATTTCCTTTGTTGTTCTTGTGGATATTCTTGTAAAATAATCTTGGCACATACTTTCTTAGTTGTGTGTAGGGAGATTGTTTGGAGTAGATTGTTGACTATTGGGTATCCTTTGGTCTGATATATCCTAAACTTCTAAGCTACATTCCAACAAATTTTTTGTATGTCAAGGTGTGAACAAGAACTATCCTATCTATTTGCAGAGTCAAAGTCCATTAGACTAGATACAACACCATCTTGGTTATCAATACCATGATGCATTGTGTCTATGTGATATATCAAAAATAAGGAATGGCAAAAAATATCAATCATGAATATTAGAAAATCATCCATCTCATCACCATATCTATTAAAGTCTCGATGCATCATAGACTTGTTGAACTTCTGAATCAATCTCAAAATCAATGGTCAAATCCATTCTTCTTATTATTCTATCTTTACTAACATTTCTATCCAAGTATCGAATTTATGTGATATATCAAAATGTACATGAGGCTACCCATGGCCGATGATTGTCCATACATTATCAAATCCATCTATACCATATATATATGCTTTCTAGTCCTCTCTGAGTTGAACTGATCCCAAACCTATATTTTACCTTTCTTGAGAAATCAACCTAAAATTCAAAAATTTCGCTCAATTTCTTGAGGGGGTAGGGAACTAGCTTATTCCTTCCATTTGGGAAATAGTAGGGCATCCAAAAATTAGAATTTTTTTATTTTTTGATTTGAGCAGTAGTTTAATCTGAAAAAGCCCCAGTCTTTGAACCAAAGCAATATGTACCTCACTTCAGAGAGGGGAAAAATGTAGACACGTAAAAATTTCTTGAATTATATACACACAAGTGAATCTGATATATTAACATCGCTTCATCCTAATATCCATCTTCTTTTTTCTTGTTTAATTAAATAAGCTTAATTATTTAATTAAATGCCTCATTTTCACTTATTAATCTAATTGACCTAATTGGGTTAATTCACCCCCTCTCACACTGAAATTTCATTCGATTTAATTAAATAATACAAATTATTTAATATTAACCCTAAGTCCTCTTATTTAATTAAATAACCTAAACTATTTAATTAAATATCATATTTGCATCCTGTTTCATTAAGTAAATCAATAATTTAATGATATCCTCACATTCCTCATCTTGCACATTCAAATTTAGTTTTAATTAACTAAATTGCTAATTTCCCCCTCATCCACTTACATAAGGAATATTCCAAAAGACTATTCTCCTATTTTTCTCCAAAAAAGGTAATGATTATTCCAAAAAAACTTTGAAACAACTTTTTAAAGTTGTTGCAAAGTGTGCTTGTTTGCATGATTGTGAGCCCTTGATCTTTTCTTGATCCATGTGATCATTGATTCTCATCCAAGAGAATCCTTGATCCATGTTTCATATTTCCTCCAATTTTTACCATTGATTAACTTTTTTAATCTTAACCCTTCATTTTTCATTTGTCCTCCTATAAATAAGTCACTCTTTGGAGAGAAATGAATCCATCTTTTAAGAGAAAACTTATGATGTTAAAATCACTTTCACTCACACTCATATTTAGCACTTATTTAGCATCCTTTTAGCTTAATTTACTTGCATAATGCATCCATTAATGACTTCCATGATAACATAGGTGCATACATTAATTAGGGTTTTAATCTTTTGAAGCTTGCATACATTTAGAGTAAATTTTCATACACCCATATCGATCATCTTAGCATTCATCATGTTAATTTAGCATTTAAATAATGTTTTATCACACATCTTTCATTGATTTCATCGATTCTCTTCAATAGAATTGATTGAAACAAGATCATTATCTAAGGGATTGGGAAAGGGTTGCCATTCCACATCAATGTGACACCACTCCCCCAATAGGATAAGTTTCAATTGATTAGAATAGGTGTTTTTGAAGATTTCATGATTTAATATATTAGTTTTAATGGATTCTTAGTTTAGTTTATATTGAATGATCTTATTGAGACTGATATATAGTGGATTAAATATGCCTCAAATTCATATGAATTGGGTGTAATTAACCTATCTTATATTTATTATTATTATTATTATTATTATTATATAAATATGATATTTTAAACTAATTTATACAAAGTTAGAAGAACTAATTAGAGAGGGGTTAGTCATATAAAAATTAATTTAATTATAGTATAGATTTAATATATAAAATAGAAACATATGCAAATAATAAATATACATAGATAATAAAGATAATATAATATATAAATTTATAATTTGATATTTCTTATTTAATATGATCATATTTTACATTTAAAATTGGTGGAATTTCTCATCAATAAGTGAACACCATGTTAGATATTGTAGTTGTAAATGTTGGTAGACAAATTAAGATTGAGTGAGAAGGAGAGGATATACATATAGTAAGAGAGAGAGAGAGGAGGATAGATAGAGAGCTAGAGAGGGAGAGACATATATAGAGAGATATGGATAGAGAGATAGATCCCCATGGAGACGTGCCATATTTAAGTAGTTATCACAAAATATTTGATAAAAATTTAGTATCTTTTTTCTCTATCTCTCTTAACCTTTATATCTCCTTCCCTTTATATATCTCTCTATGTCACCCTCTCTCTATATATTATCTCTGTACCTTTTTATACATCACTTCCTATATATGCATCTTTTTATCTCTCCATCTCTTTATCTCTCATTATCTCCCTCTTTCTATCTCTTTTTATCCTTTCCTTATCCCTCTATACTTCCATCTCTCCCTCTCTCTTTATTTATCTCTCACCCCCTCTTTCTCAAGTTATATCTATCTCTCCTTTCTATTCCTATTGCTCCCTCTTTCTCTCCCTATTTTACCCTCTCCCTCTCTCTCCATATATCTAACTCTATCTCCCTATCTCTATATATATTTACATATCCCTCTCCATCTCTCTCCCTCTCTTATATCTCTCTCTATCTCCTTCTCACTCCTCTCTATATCTTTCTCTACCTCTATCTCCCTATCTCTCTCTCCATCTACCTATCTCTTTCCACATCCCTCTCTCTATCTCTTTGTATCATCCTCTATCTATACCACTCCATCTCCCTCTCTATATATTTAGCTATCTCTTTCCCCCCTCTCTTCTCTATTTTCCTCTCTACCTATCTCTTTCTCTCTCCCCCCTCTTTTCTCTCTCCCTTTATTACCTCTCTCTCCCTCTCTTCTCTCTCCCTCCTCTACCTATCTCTTTCCATTTCTCTCCCTCCCTCTTTCTATCTCCCTCTATCTCTATCTCATTATCTTTCCATCGCTCTCTACCCCTATATCTCTCCTCTCTCTACCTCTCTATATATCACTTCCCATCTCTATATTTATTTGTATATCTCTCACCCTCTCTCATCTATATATTTATCTCTTCCATCTATATTTATTCCTCTCTTTATCTCTCCCTCTCCTCTCCATATCCCTTTCCTTCTCTCCATATCCTTCTCCTTCTCCATCTCCATCTATATCTTTATCTTCAACTCTATATTTATCTCCTTAACCCCCCCTCTCTCTCTCTCTCTCGATTTCATCAAGCTCTATCTCTCTCTCCTTATTGCAAACATAATATGAACATATTGGTAATGGAGCCTAATTATTTTTCCAATTCATAGGTTTTATTTCAATCATGGGTGAGTGCAAGATCATGATGGGCCACTAATAGTGGAGATAGGAAAAAATATCATTTTCACAAAGCCAAAATCATGAAATGAATGTTTGAATTTTTAAAGTTTGGTTCGGATAAAAAGTACATTTTTATTTGGTAATGGAGCCTAATTATTTTCTTGATTCATAGGTTTTATTTCAATCATGGGTGAGTGGAAGGTCATGATCGACCACTAATAATGGTGATAGAAAAAAAAATCATTTTCACAAAGCCAAAACCATGAAATGAAAGTTTGAATTTTTACTTGGTTTGAATATTCATTTTGGACAATACTCATATAGACAACTTATTGGTAGTCTCATCTATTGGACTCACATGTGACCCAATATTTCATATGATGTAAGCATGGTCTTTCGATTCATGAAGGAGACACATGAGTAGCATTGGAAAGAAACTAAGTGGATTCTTCCCTACATCAATAGTACTCTCAACTATGAGATTCACTATGCAGTAGGTATGGTTTTTAACTTGGTGGGACACAAAAATTCAGATTGGGTAAGCAATTCTCAAGATCACAAGCCTACTTTAGGATATTGCTTCTCCCTTGGTTCTTGTCTAGTTTTTTGGTCAAGCAAGAAGTAGTTTTCTATTGCTCTTTCATCTACAAAGGTTGAGTATCGAGGAGTGGTTAATGCTACTACTGCAACCATCTAGCTTCAAAATGTTCTCATTGAGTTCAAGATTCCCTTTTGGAAACCAAAAGTCATATTTTGTGATAAAAAAAGTGTGATTTAGATCTCTCACAATCCATTCCATCATCAATGTCCACCAAACATATTAAGATCCACATGCACTACATTTGGGAGTTGATTGATGAGAAGATCATTGATCTCAAGTATAATATGGCACCAGATCAAACTAACATCTTCACCAAACCCTTACTAAGAGAAAGTTCCTTCATTTGTGAGCTTTTCACAAGGTGTGGTTGGTGTCCTCTTCTAGGGGCTACTTAGTCCTTCTATTCTTCTCTCTCTATTTGTGAGGGGGGATTCTTCTTTTGGGGGGATATTATTTCTACATGGGTACCTAACATAGCCTCATTTGTTATGACCCATCATCTTTTCTATCCTCCTAAGTAGTGTTGAAGGGGGGGTGTTGGTGTATGTTTTTATTTTCTTATTGGGTTATGTAGACAAGTAAAAATGACCTAACACTTATCACACACCCTAAATGACATTTTCTCATCATTGAAATCATTATCATTTAATATCAGTGCATTTCACACCAATTACATCCAAAACCCTAATTTCCTCTATTAATTGAATAATATTACATTTTTTAATTAATTCACTTTTTCATCATTTTTGACTAATTAAAATAAATTTCATTTATTGAATAAAGTCCTAATCTAAATTTATTCCTTCTAATTAATTAATAACATCAATTATTGAATTATGTCACTAATTCACTTTATTCCCCTAAATCAATTAAAATATTAGTACTTAATTGTTTAATTAAATCACTTTCCCCTAAACATGAATAATTGGATAAATTATTCAAACATCTTCTAAAAAGGTCAAAACAAACAAATACAACTTTGTTTGCAAAAGTCAAACATGACTTGTACATTCAACTCAAAAAGATTAATTAATTAAATTAATTAATTAATTACCCTCACCCACTTTCATGATTGAGAAAATTATGATCCCCCAATTGCTCACTCTGATTGGCTGACTGATCCATCTATTCTTTACTAATTCATCTGTTCATCAATCCCACTAAAGGCTCAACATGATTTCTTCAATTCCATATATTATTCAATCTATTTCCTCAATTCTACTGAATGCTCAAATTGATTTCTTTAATTGCACTAATTACATAATCAAAATCCATTGTTTCTTCGCATCTAAATCCTCTCAACGATTTTCAACTGTTGATTAGGATATTCTACTATACGATCTTGCACGTTCATTTTGAAATGTAAAATCTATATAACAACCTCATTTCTTCTAAAAAATGATCAGAGAATCAACATCTTTTACACAACAAAGTAATGTTGAGATTACAATTGAATTATTAAGAACTTCAACATACATCTTCAATCAACAACATCACACTTTGAATCTTTTTCTACACACAAATGGAGGCTTTGCATTGATATAATGATCCAACATCTTTGAGAATACACTTTGACATGGGATGGTAATGCTTTGTTTATGAATTTATTTTATGTTCTCTCCTTTGATTGCATAGTTTGATTTCATTTCTTCGTAGTTTCATTTCATGAGTAATGGGTATGGATCTTCATCTTTTTGTTTGAGTTAGATTAATTCAATTCATTCATATTTGATTATTACGCTTATTGATTTATCCCTTACACATTCTGGAATGCCTAGTGGGACCTCAATCCTTAGCAATAACATTTGTATGAGTTTTTGAGTAGTTGTAGGTTATGGAAATGCATTTGAAAAAGTTTCACACCAAGGCTATAGAAAAATCCTGCGGTTGATTTCTCGTTCCTACTGCAGTTGCCAATTTCTTGATCACTTTTGACTTTTCTGGCCACTTTTGCTTTAAAAATAGGACCACTTTTGAAAATTTGAGCCATAGTTGATCCTAACAGAGATGCTTTTGATTTTTTCAACTACATTCAACAAAAAATTATGATTTTCCTTTGTCAGTTTTCATTTAAAAATTTGCAAACAATTTTCAGTTTCTAACGCTAACAATTGTTTGGTTTGAATGTTTGAAGGGTGCTAACATTGTTTATTGCAGGATTTGTATGAGCATGGCATGTGTTTATCCAAAAACCAAATAACAATTATGTTGCAAAGAAGGCGAACGGTCCATGTCAAAGTTTTTAAAAGCTTTCTAGATTAGAATTTTTTTAATTTGGTGCTTAAAATGAACCCCACAACTTGCATGCTTTAAATTTGGTGCTCTAGAAAGGATGTTTAAAAAGATTTCTATTTTAGAACAAGATTTCAATTTTGTGCCTTAAAAAGAAAATTTCAAGAATTTTTCTAGCTTAGGAACACACTTTAAATTTGGTGCTTAAAATGAACCCCACAACTTGCACGACTTTCATTTGGTGCTCTAAAAAGAATGTTAAAAAATATTTCTAATTTAGAACAAGATTTCAATTTGGGGCTTTAAAAAGAACATTTCAAGTAGTTTTCCAGTTTAGGAACACATTTTGAATTTGGTGCTTAAAAATGAACCCCACAAACTTACACGCCTTCATTTTGGTGTTCTAAAAAGAAATTTCAAAGGTTTTCTAGATTAGAATAAGTTTTGGTGCTCTAAAAATAATGCTTGTATTTTTTACCAACAATTTCAATATGTTGATGAAATACATGATTTCATTTTGTTGACCAATTAAGACAAGGATTGTTAGAAACACTCAGATTGGTGCTTAAAAATGAACAAATCTATTTTGGTTGTACATTGTGACACTTCTTGAAGTCTTAAACAATTTGAAATTGGTGCACATAAAACAAGAATTGATATCTTTCACACATTTCAATTTTTGGTTTAAAATCAAATTGCTATGAATTGTATTCCATGCCTTGCATGAGTGGTAGGTCAAGTGCATATCCTCTCCCCCTGCATCTTTAGGCGATCTTGGGAGAAGAGAAACACTTTTGAAATTTTATGTTTTTTTGGGTCAAAACAATTAAGATTGAGGCATCATTGCTAATGAGATACATCTGGCAATGGAGAACTCAATTGTGTTTACCAGTGCTATATAAATCATTGCAAACCTGAGAAATAGTAGCTTCAATCTAGGGAAAGAATAACACATGATTCCTCATCTAAATTTGAAAGTCTTTAGAGGCCCAAGAGAGAACAACTAAAGAGCCTTAAGTGGCCAACTGGTGAATTATATGTTAGGGTGTTGATTGGTTGTCATTAAAAAATATTTGTAGAGGCCCATCCAATGTTTTCCATAATGTTCTTTGAAAGTGGTGCATTATAATTTATTTCTAAGAAGTTACCTACCAAGTCCAACTTGTGATTGGGTTGTACAACTTAAGAGTTCATTCTTAACATACCTCTACACTCTTCCATAAAGTTGCATGTAAAATCATCCCTTTGGGGTATGAGGTAGGCAAATTGACAAAAAGCGTAACTATTCTAGGAATGATTGTATTTTATAAATAGTATAAAGGATCTTCACCAAACATTGACATCAAACATTTACTTGAATTAAAATAAACACATCAAAACAAGCATTAAACATGGTTATCAAAATTGAAACTCTTTTGACTTAGTGTGAATCCTTTGAAAAGAGCCCTATATTTGCACTCCTTAAGGTTATCTTAAAAAAATATCCCTAAAGGTTTCTAGATATTTAAGCTCACATTTCAAGTCACATTAAGAACAGAGTTAACATTGGAAACTATGGCTTTAACATTTCAACTTTCACAAACTTTGAGCTTTTGTGGAAGGATATGTGCTTAAAGTTGTAGAAATTTAGGGTCAAATAGTTTTGATTTTTTTGTTGCATGATATCACTTGCAAAAATTTCAAATTAGATCAAACAAAGTCATTCAAAACTATAAAAATATCTAAAGCTTCTGCCAGTAGAGAAACTGGAAAACAAATCTACACATAATACCACTATTTCTTGCTATTTCTGCCACAGTTGACCAAATCCGTAGTTGACCAAAAACCTGTCACTTTTTCTCTTTGGATTTTGACAGTGACTGTTAGAAACTTACCAATTTTGAGAAATTGAACGCACCTGATCTAAAAATTGCTGCAATTGATCTCTTTGTTCACACTTGACCAATTTTCTTGGCCACAGTCGACCAAAATCTACCTGCTGTTGACCAAAATAATTGCTTTTTCCTACACAAATTCACCTATCATGAGGCTTCTTTTGGGAAAACTGGGCACAATTGACCATAACCTAGCCGCTTTTGACAAAATTTGCTACTTTTGCTCCAAACTTACCACTTTTGCTCTGTTTTTTGGTGAAAATAAAAAAACCAATCCGAAACTGGTTACAAATCCTTTGAAGAATGAAACAAGTAGACACCTAAAACATTTCATAATCCACACAAGTCCATCATCCATTTATGAAATTAAAACAGTCCAATCTATCTTTAAGATACAAAATTAAAACAAACAACATTGGATTATTCTTCACTCAAAATTCTAAGATATCAACATTTGCTTGAACCTCAAGGCTAGTTCAAGTAGATTCTTCACAATGCATCCTCTAGAAAAGGAAGTGAAATATCAATACATGTTTTCAATGTTTTTGAATCCCAAAAGTCAACATTATTTCCAAAACATCACTCAAATATTAGGTCTTGAGTATCACGAAAACCATAGCAAAACACCAACACCTTTTTGTCCAAAAGGTTATCTTTCATTCATCATTTACCCACTTTATGACCATTTGGAATCCAATTTCTCTAGTTCAACAACCAAGTCTTATGGCACCTATCATTCAACCAAGTCTCACACAAATTGGCGGTGAACGGATAGACATCATTAGTAGTTTGAGAAGCTTCATATTTGAGAGAAACAAAATACCAACCCAGTGGAGAAACGTAGCTAACATCTTAGATAAAGAGGAACAAAAAGTAGATCTTGCAGTCAGAAGGCCCATATTACACCTCTCACGTGGTAATAGATACCATCTTTTTAGAAACAAAAAATTCCAAAAACAAAGCATTCTTTTATTCCATAGTTAGAAACCATCGACTTCCAAAAAATATTGATACTTGTTTATGACAACCACATGATCCAAATATAGAAAAAAGATGGAAGCAAACAAAAGTAGAACTAGTAGGCCCCTAATGAAAACCACAAATGATGAGAGTGACCCATGGGGTTATAGACCAATTGACCTTATAATTCCTCAAAAGGAACCAACATTAAAAGCAAGACCAAACCAACCACCAAGTGAGGAGAGTGAGGAGGAAGCAATCCATAGACAACAAGAAATGATGGTTAGGTCGAACCAAAATCCCAAAGACATGGTCATAGAAGAAGTGGATAGTGAGGAAGAACTAGATGAGGAAGAATTCTTTCAACACTCCAACAATCTCAAGGTACTTAAACTGATGGACAAACACCTAAGCAAGGATTCAAATACCAACTTCTTTAAATTAGCACAAAGTGGTGCTAAGCTACTTATAGAATTTAATGTGGAAGGTATTAAGGATCCTCACCTCAATCCCTTAGGAGATAAATTAGTTTTGAGGGAAATACCCAAACCATTGGAGATTTTGAACATGTCACCAATCTTCTCACAAAGCATTGATCAACCAATGGACAACCCTTTGTTGAGAAAAATATCTCAAATTGAACAAGCATCAGTTCCCCAACAATATCAAGGAGGTCCATCTCAATACATGCCACAAGGTAATAGTTCACCACTAGGATAATACATGCCCCAAAACACTTCATATATTGACCCTTCCCAAAACATACAAAATCAGCATGGGAAATTTCCACAACAAAATCCACAACAAGGTGTGCCACAAGAAAACTACTTCGACAACCTTTAAAAAAGTCAACAACATCAACAAGGTGGGCCACACGGTCCCCTTTCTAAACAACATCAACAAGATGGGACACTTGTTCCCCCTACCAATCAACATCAACAAGGTGGGCCACATGGTCCCCTTCCTAATCAACATCAACAAAGTGTGCCATGGGGTACCCTTTTCAATCAACATCAACAAGGTGGCCATATGGTCCTCTTCTCAATCAACATCAACAAGGTGGGCCATATGGTTCCCTTCCCAATCAACATTAACAAGGTGTGCCATATAGTACCCTTTCCAATCAATAGTTCCATCAACAAGGTGGGCCATATGATCCCCTTCCCAATCAACATCAACAAGGTGTGCCATATGACACCCTTTCCAATCAACAATTCCATCAACAAGGTGTTCTACCAATGCACTATTAGGGTAACCTTCAATACAATTCATCCCAACAACAAGATGTACTACCAACACACTACTAGGGTAACATTCAAAACAATTCATCCCAACAACAAGGTGTACCACCAACACACTACTAGGGTACCCTTCAACAAAATCAACCACAACAAGGTGTACCACCAATGCACTATGAAGGTACCCCTCTTCAAAAAAATCAACAAGGACCTAATCCTCCTTCCATACAACAAGGCCCTCACCCTCCTTACATTCAACAAGTACTTAATCCTCCTTTCACACAATAAGGACTTAATCCTCTTTATATTCAACAATGACTTAATCCTCCTTTCATGCAACAAGGAATTAACCCTCCTTCCACTCGACATGGTTACCATGGTCCTATAAATCCACAATACCCAACCTATGACCAAACAAACATGGTGGGACAACAAGGTTACTACGCACAAGATCTACAAATAAATATACCAAGCATAGAGGTAGGCATTCAACTACAAGCCCTAAATCAAAAGATATTGGACATCCAAATTGGAAAACCAAAGAAGACCTACACTCTATACGATATGTGTCCATTCCCTTTTGATCACTCTATTACTATGCTCCCCTTCCCTAATTTTTTTGAAATGCCAATATTTGAAAAGTACAAGGGAAAAGAGGTTCTAGTGGAACATGTGTGAGATTTCTTGGCATCTTGCATGTTAGTGCAAAACAATGATTCCTACCTAATGAGACTTTCTCCATGCAGTCTTACTGGTCACGCTATGGAATGGTTCTCCCATCTATCACTAGGTATTAAATTTTTTGATGAACTAACTACCAAGTTTGTAAACCACTTTTCATTCAACATAGAATAGGATGTCACCATCACTGACCTCTACAAAATTAAACAAAGTGAAGGAGAAACCTTTACATCCTACCTACAAAGATGGAGATATAAAGTTAGTAGGTGCAAGTGGCCTATTCTTGAAAAAGAGTTGGTGGATATCTTTGTTTCCAATGTCCAAGCAGAAATCAATTATCAACATATCATGTTGTGCCCCACTAACTTCGAAGAGATTGTTAAAAAGGGACTACACATTGAAAGAGCTCTCATAGCAAGGGGAGTTATTAAGCTAAACACCAAAAAAGAAAACTCTTCTTGTTCGAATGAGAAACCTAAGATTTGGGAAAAGAATAAAAATATTACAAATAATGGTGTAGTTGATGCTACAGCTCTATAGAGTGCACAAAATATCAATGTACCACAAAACAAACCCCAAGTTGCATAAATTAGCTATGCTCCCAACAACATACAAAATAATCAACTCACCTATCCCCAAAATAATCAATCAGATAACCAACAGAAAAATTAGGGAGGATAAAAAAGACAATATGACCAAACAAGGAGGAAATTTACTGCATTAGGAGAACCACTTGAGACAATCATGCACAAATTAATTCAAAAAAATCTCATCAAAGTCAACAACTGCCCAAATTACTAAGAGCCAAGTTTCAAAACACCATGGTAGAATGAAAAAGACTTATGCAAGTTTCAAAAGATCAAGGGACATACAACAAATAACTACATGAGAATTAAACATATAATACAATACTTGATTGACAAGGGAGAAATGGATATCAAACACCATCCTGGAAATGAATACCTAGAAATCTACACAAATCCAATTCTGAACCATGCTAAGAAAAATGACAAAGGGAAAGAACAAGACTATCATAGCGCCAACTACACCTATGGTGACACCATCCTAGGTACCCTCTCATAAGAAAATGACACTAGGGTCAATGTGTTAACTATATGAGGTAGGGACCCCAGATGTAATGTAATTATCCATCAAGGGAAAGTTGCAATACAAGGAGCCCCACCTAAACTCACAACTAAGTCATCCAATGACTATAGTATTGTGGAAAAATTGAAGAAGAATTCCACTTT
Source organism: Sequoia sempervirens (assembly GCA_007258455.2). Classification (NCBI taxonomy): domain Eukaryota; kingdom Viridiplantae; phylum Streptophyta; class Pinopsida; order Cupressales; family Cupressaceae; genus Sequoia; species Sequoia sempervirens. The sequence goes on from VDFB02281492.1 coordinate 396,375,259, forward strand.
GATCTCCATCCTAGAGTTGTTGAGATTATCATCTATGCATAAGGAAATACTAGAGAAAGCTTTGGAAGAATTAGTCCTTAAGGACCTCAATACTGATCAGTTTCAAGCCATGGTTGGAAAAATCATGGCCAATCATCATTTAGTCTTTTTTGAGAAAGACCTTAGACTACAGAAGTTGTTCCACAACCAAGGCCTCTATATAGAGGTTGGTGTCCACAAACATATGGTCAAAAGAGTATTGATAGAAAATGGTCTAGGTTTGAATATTTGTACCTTGAAATTTTTTAAATAGTTGTGTTGTGCAATTTTCGCACACAGGCCCCGCTAAAAGCAGGGACCCTCTTTCGCTTTGGTTTTGGTGTCTTGGCCCTTTCATTTTGAGGTTTTGTCTTATTTTGGCATGTTCTTAAATGTTTATGTTGATTTCCTAAATCATTCCCCTAAGTTATTCATTGAAGATCTTTAATTTTGAGCTAAGTTTGGGTTTTCACTGGAGTTCGGGATTTTCCACCCTGGATGGACTTTCCCAGATCCTACTCGGACTCCGACCGGACACTATGGTTCGAATATTTTCAACCTTCACAAAATTCTGCGCGGTCTAGATTTTTCTAGATTTCGTCCTGTTGTCGGGTTTTTGGATTCGCCATCTTGTCTTATCGGTCAACATTAATGTCATATGTACCTTTGGAAAATGATGTATTTAACTACTCTCTGAGGTCTTTTGCACTATTATGCTTCTTGTTTGCTATTGATTGAGCTAAGGAGTGCATTCTTAGAGATGCTAGATTTGGATTTGGGGCCTTGAGTTTGCGAATTGTGGATTTGAGTGGCGATTTCTTGTGCATTCCTACTGCTATTCTTTGTGGACGCCATTAAATTCACATTTGTTGTTTCTCAGATCAATTTTTGCTCCAAAATGGTATGTTTTCGATTGTCTGGCTTTTAATTGATGATGGTGGATAGAGGTTTGGTGTTATAAATTTTATTGGTGTTCGAATTCTTGAATGCTTGCTCGTTTCATGATTAGGGCTGCCCAACATTTGCTTTATTTATCATCTCCCAAGTGAGTTTTTAGTTCCTTTATTTATTTGCATTTTGATGTATCTTCCTTAAGAGCCATGATTTTCCCCTAAGTCAAGAATTAGTAGTCGAAATGTTTAAATTCTAAGCTTGTTTGTGCATTAATGGTAGATCTATAGGGTTTGACTTAGGGCATCACCATTTATCCTTAGTATACCCTCGAATTGGGTTAGAATGCTAAGAGAATCCATAGAAAGCCCATATTAAACTTGCCCTAAGCTTAAATCTTTGAAATTCATAATCAAGCTAGTGTTCTGAGTGAAATTGTGTTTTATGTCGCAATTCGGGTTTCGTCCTCAGTTCGGGATTTTTCATCTTCGACGGATTTTCTGGCTTCGGCAGATTTTCCCAACATCCTCCATTTTCCTGATTTCCTTTGATTTCCTAGAATTTGTCATTTTCAGAGTTTCATATATTTTGTGGATTTCTGTTGACCCCAGATTTTCCTAAAGTCCTGTGCCACTTAGATTTTCTGGAGTTTATGAAAAGTCTTCCCCTTCGTGGAAATACGTCTGCGACAGATTTTCCTGAAATTTGGTGAAATGTAAGGAAGTATGGAATATCATAATGTGTCAGTGATTTTTATTGCATTTTATGATTAATTCATGCTATCTCATGATCTCCTATGTGGTTTATTGATTGAGGATGATGAGATTTAATTGTTAGTAGGTGTTTCATAATTATTCCGCTGGAATCCACTTGGCCCAGAATTCCCCTCTAGCTCAGATTCCGCGGATGGTCCTGATACCCAAAGTTTATCCAGATCATTTTATATGAGTTTTAATAACACCTTGATTGTATGAGGTTCATTCTAACGATGTTTTGATGGATTAACATTGCTTTCATGTGGTTTTTACTATGATTTCCATGTTGAGTGCAGGTTGAATCTAGCAAGATAGTAGAGGGATCTTCAGTTCCTGAGGTAGAAATGATCAAAATGGACATCAAGAGTAGGATCCCTGAGTAAAATTACATCAATCTGGTCTGAAGTGACTAATAAAAATGTCGGATTGTGAGATTACAAAGAATTTAAAGGAAGAATGGTAGCAAAGGACCCTCCTTTGGTGGCTAGAAGAATAAAGGAGTCGGGTTTGTCACATGTATCTAGTTTTTGTTCCACAGTGTAGTGCTATAAGCTGGTCCTTGAGTGTGCAAGACACTATGAACAAGGTACATAGAGAATAATTGGTCCTCAAGGGAGGATTGTGGCAAATCTCAACCCTGTTTCTAGTGCCTAGACTTTTGATATGCTAGACAGATCTCATGTGGTGGCATTCAACATGAAACTAGCTCAAGAGTTCTATGATGAACAGACTATGAGGTCACAACAACTTATCAATTCCTGGTTGGAGAAGCCCAAGTCCCACTATTCCAAGCTGCCCAAGCAACTATTCAGTGCAAAGTTCAAGAAAGAATATTATGATGCCATCACTCTTCTTAGCAGGGTGGTTGGATTGAAGAATGCTGGCATGTTTGAGAATTGGATGTGCCATGTGATTGTGAGGATGGAGTAGGAGAAGATTGACTACCATTAGGAAGGAGTCATTAGCAAAGTAATTCATGAACAGTTGTCCAATGTGTTGCAGACAAAATCCTTCACGATGACCTCATATTTGGTATACAGACTTGCAAGATTCCACCCTTACAAAGGATTGATTACAAGGGGAATCTTCAGATAGGATGTTATCTATGAGGTTTACCCTTAATTGTATCTAGGAAGCTTGAGCTATAGGAGGGTGAATGATGCATTCACCATGCATATTACTAGATTACTTAAGGGTGCAGAGCATGTAAGGATTTTAGATCAAGCAAAAGAACTTATCAAGAAATATGGTGCTTGGTTTATTTAGTTCCCAAATTTCTCCTACATTTGGATTGATGGCTGTCAGAGGGTTCCATAAAGACTTCCAAGATACCGTACTGATCATATCATACTTTTGGAAGTAACTAGATAGATTTTTGACTTTGATGCCATTGTCAAGAGGGACAACCATAAGACTGGTTTTGGTGGTGATTTCCCATTAAGGATTAGCACTGGAGAGGCTTGTCCTTCCATTGGTTCTGCCCAGGCTTTAGAAGAAGAAATGAGTACTCTTGGTTTATCTTTCCATTCCAAGTGGTCCATATTTGATATCACAAGTGAAGCCAAAAAGAAGGCCAGTAGAGAATATAGTCATAAGGTTGATTTGGAGGATTACTGGGCCAATTGTAGTGATGAATTTGAGGTCAAAAAGAAGAAGTTTTCTCACCTTCGGGTTGAATTAGTTCATTTATACAATGTGAAGGGAGTGCCTGATGAGCTCGATGATGATGGAAACCTTATTTAGGACCATGCTTATTAGGAAATAAAAGATAAGCCGATTGGTGATGTGGATTGGCTAGAGGAAGAAAAGACAGAGGTAAAATAGCTGATGGATCCAGTCACCAAATTCACCAGAATGTGGTTAAGGCAAAAACTGTGGGAGTTATAAAATGAATGTGTATAGTGCACCTATGCACTGATGGGAGATTTGGATCCTCATTCTACTTCTAAGGAGTCAATCGAGTAGGATCCTAAGGGAAAAGGTAAGTTGGATTCTCCATTCAAGATCAAGATCAAAGGTGTTCAAGAGGAGGATGTCCAAGAGAAAGAAAAATAGAGAAAACCCATTAAGAAAAGGTCAAAGACTAAGAGGTCTAAGCAAAAATAAATTTAAAAGTAGGGTCTTGAAGTTGATGTTCTAGTGCCCAAAAGAAGAAGAGTCAAAAGGCTGTCACATAAGGAAAGCTCCAAGGTAGGAGAAGAAGAAGCTGCCCCGCTAGTGGTAAATGTAGAAAGCTCATAAGAGAAGGCCAATGTGTATACAAGGAGTTCTAGGGCTCCTTCTCCCAAGGATAGCGTGCCTAATGCAAACCTTCCTCTAGTTGTTTCTCAGGAGGAGTAGCATGATGATTTTCCTTCCACCCACGAAGCTCAAAGTGAACCTGGTGAATCCAAAGAAGTTGAAGATCATCTGGATACTAAAGGAGAAGAATTTCATGAGGGAGAACTTTATAGTGCAGAGAAAGAAATTGATAAGGTAATGAAGTCTCCTTTAGTAACTTATGTGGATTCCCCTGTTAGAACTAAAGAGGTCCCTCCAAGAGAAGAAGAGGCTGAGAAGATTCCATCCCCTGAGCATAAGGAAGAACATGTTGAAGAGAAGGAAAGCAAGACAAGGACTCCTGAGAAGCAGGGTTTGAGTGAGGAGACACCTAAAGATCACTAGGAGGAGAAAAAAATTGAAGTGCAATTGGAATCCACTGTCCTTGATTGGTTGGACAAGGAGATAAGGAGAACATAGGTTGTTGTGGAAGACACTCCACCAAATTGGGATGAGCTGCTAGCCAAAATTGGAAAAGGTAAAGGTAAAAAATGGCTAGGGTGATTTCAAGGATTGAAAGAGATGAAGCTAGCAATAGAGTTGTCCACATTGCAACCCCTGCCCCAAATAAGAGTAGAGATGATGTGACTGGAAAAGATTACAATGTTCAAACGTTCAATCTAGGACCCACTTTTGTTGAGCAAGCTATTGAAGATTATCAGGGTTCTAGTGTGGTCATCTTGGGCAGATTGAGGAAGGAAATAAAGACCAAGCAGGAGCTAAAGAAGGAAAATGAGAATCTCAAGAAATTTTTGGAGGATCTAATAAAGCCCTTGCAATCTATTAACCCCTCAGTTTCTGCTATGAAACCTTTGCCTCAAGAGACCATCACCGAGTTGGAAAAGATGAAGGCTTCCACTCTTTCGACTAAAAATTGGCTCCAAGGGGTCTGAACCAAAGGAAATGAGGCCTTTAAAGATATTTTTTCAACTGGGAAGCATGCTATAAGGGCAACTAATTGGTTAAAGGAAGTGTTGGCATAGGATAAGGAAGATACAGATCTCCTGCTGTAGAAAACCAGAACTATCATGGAGTATACTAGGGATAAGCTAGTAAGTGATAAAATTCTTCCTCAAGAGCTGCTGAACCTTGGGAGTGGTTTGAAGCATTGTAGATTAGGCAGAAAGTTCTGAAGAAGATTTACAAATAGAGGAGGCAGATTGATGATACCCTAGCTGGTATGTATAATGGATCCATTGCTTTCTTTGAGATTATGATAGTGAGAAGGAAGATTGCTCCCAAGTATTTGAGTTTGGAACAATTGAGGAAATGGTTGCATGATGTTTATGCCCGAATTAATGATGATTCTATTTCTGAGCACCAGTTGGATGATGCGGCCACCTACATTGCTTTCATTGATAAATACCTAATATATAAGGTGGATTGGGATAAGTCGGTGAAACAATCCAGGGAAGAAATTGCATCAATTGAGAGACGACTTAGGATTTTTCCCTTACCACCTATGGCCAACTTGGATAAGGTGCTTTTGAAGGTTCATGAAATGATGGATCAAAATAAGGACAAAGGGGAAGGTAGTTAATGATTGGCTACATCGAGATTTGTGCTTGCCTATTATTTTTCCATGCATTGGTCTGAGCTGCATTGGAGATCCCAGGCCGACTTGGATGAAGTTCATGCATTTAATGCATATTTCATTTTATTTGAATTTCTCTTAGCCGACTTGTTGTGCCTTATTATTATTGTAAAATGTTATCTAGGCCGACATGTTTTAGGGGGTTCTATAAATATGGTATTTTTCCTCATTTGTAAGGGCTAAGAAGAAGATATAGACATAGACAAATAGAGATCTAGTTAGAGTGAATTGAGTAGAGAAAGAGTTAGCAAGTAGTTTCTCTCAAGAAAATATTGTAACAGAAAGCTGGAATTGTTGCTACAGTGGATAATTTGATGCAAGTAATGACATTGTGATTTGGTGCCATAGTTGTGTTCTTCTTATCTTGCATGGTTCTTGTTATTCTATCTTTAGAATTGCTTTGAGAAAAGTTGATATTTAGAATTAGATTTGATTTAATGTTGTTTATGGTTTGATATTTGAAGTGTTGCATCAATCCTTTTTCCATACTTTTTGTAGCCAATTGATTGTTAGTTGCTTTGCAAAGTTAGCCTGGACCTTTATATTCATTGTGCTTAGTTCAATTGTGAGGGTTTATTCATTCAATTTCAATAGGATCATTTGAATGAATGCTCATGATTTGAAAATATTAACACCTTAGAAGATAGCACTGTTTCTATAAGATTGCAGATCCATCTGGGTCAAGTGGGAATCAGTTTTGAGGGATTGGTCCATTTCAAGTGTTTTGTCATCTGCATTGTTAATTTTAGGTTTAATATTAATTTCAAAAATCTCTTTGAAACCCTTATCTTTTTTTATTTCTTTGATTATTGGATTAAATTTAGGATTGAAGTATCATCATATTGTTAGATCTGATAAACTGACATTCAATATTTTGCTTGTAGTAAGGTCCCATTGTGATTACCAACATTTTCACATTTATCACTGAGCTGTTTATGCATTGTCAAGACCTGACATTAGAGACTTTGGGGTTATCTATTGAGGCTTGCTGATAGGAATTTACCTTTCAAGAGAGATATGATATTATATTTTGTCTGAGTTGTTGTGTAGAAAACATCATCAATAGATTGGCGCTAGAAGGAGGGCCCGAATAAGCAAGCTGGATCAATTTTTGAACGCTATCTCTCTTGAGAGATTCAAAAGAAGAACAAGATCTGCTCTAGGAGAGGAAGAATTTTAGGAATTACTAGACCCTACTAGGTCAAGAAGGACCAACAGAAGGGGAGAATCATCATCATCCCATCCACCTCCATTAGATCCATCATCTCCATCTTCATCAAGTCCATCTGAATCTGAGTCTAAGGGCATTCCCATTCCACAACCTTAGCCAGTCATAAATCAACCATTACCACCCCCACCTCCACCAATGGATTTCCTAGCTACTAACCCATCTCCATTAAGTTTTTTCATTTACAATGTTATGCCCAAAAACCCTAAAAAATTTTGTTCAAAATTCCATGTCAATGATCCCAATAGAACTGCTGAGGAGCACATCAGGATCTTTCAGACTGGCCTTAAGGATAGAGGGATAAACCATGAGGATGTAGCTTGTAAAATCTTTCCTTATTTACTAGGGGAAGATTCATTCTATTGGTACAATCATTTACCTACTGGGTCCATTGAAAATTGGACTGAGCTAGAGACTAGACTTTTGTAGAAGTTTTGAATCCCCATTAGTTCCAATGAGCTATACCATCAATTCACTAATGTTAAGAGAGAGGTCAATGAGCCTATAGGGTCCTTCAATAATAGGTTTCATTGTGCCTATACCAAACTGTAGGACCCTTATGCTATTGATGAGCCCACTATTCTAGAGGTCTATTATGAGGGACTTGACAATCTGACAACTACCTTTATGAAGTGAAGCGGTAACCCTACTGCTAGTCTACTTGATGCATATGCAGAGGCTGTGAAAGTTAGCACTGCTTTAAGGCAACATCTGTCTAGGCCTCTACCCTAATTAGGATCCATTGTTCACCCTAGAAAAGTTCTAGTTCGCAACCAGGCTCTTGCCAATAATACTTCTGTTATGAATCTAGTACCTCAGTTGCCTATGGTCCCTCACCCAGGACCTCCTGTAAGATAGGTTTCATCCACAATTAGTTACCCTCAGCAAAATTTGAATCAACCTCTGCATACACAACCTTAGGCTAGCTATCCCCCATACCTGCAAAATTCTAAAGTTTTGAAGTAATCACTAAATTCCAATGCTGCAATAGGGTATTCCTAGAATAATGTGAATCAACCTCCATACAGTAATCCTGACAAGGAGAGACTGGATGAATTGTATGAACAAGTAAATAATCTAAATATGGAGGTGACTTACTTGAGGAACCAAAACAGTCAGTTGCAAGCTACTCAGAGAAATATGTAGTCCAATCAGAATAGAGAAAATTCACAAGGACAACACTTTGATAGGGGGAAGCATCATGATCGAGGATACAACAATGATAGAGGATATAACTAGGATATAGGTTACAATAATGAAAGAGGGTATAAAAATGATCAAGGATTTAATAATGATAGAGGGTATAATAATGATAGAAGACAGAACTATGATAAAGGGAAATCCTCAGGCCAGAACTTTGACAGAGGGCAAGGTGGTGGACAAGGGTTCGATAGGAGGTAGCCACCAGGACATAATAGGACTTGGAACATAGTGCCCAACAATGGAGGAGTCCCCACCCCATTAGATCAACCAGTTAATCAACCTGTCAATCAGTCTGTCAATTAGCTAGTTAATCAAGAGAAGCCTCCTAGCAGTGTGTACCTAGTTGAGGCTGCCTTATCAGGATGGTGTAGGCTCCATAAAACGAGTCAACATTCTGAGTTAGATTGTCAATAATTCCAAATAGCAGCCTCAATCTTTCAGTATGAAGTGGAGAATAATCTAAGCAGTTAGGAAATAGTACCATCTAATCCTTATAATTCACCAGTGTTGGTATTGAATCACGCTCCTTTCCACAAAGTAAAGAGAATCTACCTAAAGAGGAATTTGACTAGTTGGACGAAGAGGAAGACTGGGTATGCAATGGGGATGAAATCACATAGTTATTTGATGAGAGTCTAGTGAATAATAATGGTCTTAGAGATGAGGAAGATGCTTATGTTGAAGAAGTACAGACCTTCTAGAGACCTATCAAGAAGTATGACTTAAGGGAATTGCCACATCGATGCCCACAAGCTAGAGGCCCCTTTACTACTTCCATTCCACTGAACAATTTCAACATGCCTCCAGACCCTAATGCTAGCAATAATCCATCACTACCTTAGGTGTCCAGGAAATAATTATCTCAAGATCCAGTTCATTCTGATGTGGCAAAAGGGAGAGGTATTGATGCAAACAAGGACAAGGTGATAGAATACCCAAAAGAGACCCCTGCTGATCTGATTGAGGAACAATTGGCCCTATGTGTTGTAGAGGAACTCAAAAAATTTAAGGTAAGTTTATCTACATTTGAGTTATTAAGAGTTCCAACCATTAGGAATGCAGTCTTAGGGTCTTATAATGGAAATTCCATGTCACAAAATAAATCAGTTAGCAAAAGTGTCAATAGAGCATCTAGTTCTCAATCAGTAGGAAGACAAAATCATACTCATAATCAGGTCCATATGCCTCCTGGGGATAAGGGAAAAGAGAAAGACAAGACTCAAGTCACTCAAGTGGATACTCCCTTAACTCTGTTTCAAGGGAAAACATACACACTTCCATTCTTAATTTATGTTCGAATATTCGGTAAGAATTTGCATAATTGTTTGCTGGATTCTGGTGCTTCAACCAATGTTATGCCTTTTAGTGTGTGTAGAGCTATGGGTATTACTCCTGATAACTCATAAAAAAATTTTACTCAATTAGATAGGACTGAATTAAATGTTGTAGGGGAGTTAAATATGATTCATATGCAAGTTGCTTTTGATCCTAGAATTCAGCAGGTTATCAATATACAAGTGGCTAACATCCCTGATGCTTATGGTTTAATCTTGGGAAGAGACTTCACCAGAGCCTTGAATGGATATGTCTCGACTAATCACTCACACATGTGGCTTCCCTGGAAAGGAGTTCCAAACCAGATCAAAATTGAAAGAGAACCCAAAATGAAATACATGATTATAGAATATCAGAATACCTCAAATGAGATTCTTATATCAAAAGTAAATATGGGAAATTATATGCTTGCAACTCCTTTTGAGGAGTTAGATGTAGAGGAAGTTCTTATGTTCTACACAACACCTATTGACCTTATAGCAGAATCCATTAGTACTGAAGTCCTGGTCGAACCCATTGAAAATAATGATGATCTGGAAGATAGTCAGCTGGCTTTGCTAGATAGTTTTCAAGAGTTCATTCAGAAGTGCATTGAGGACCAGGTTTAGTTGGGAAGAGGAATGAAATTTGGAGAACTACTCTTGCCCAATTGGTGCAGGGTGCATAGTGCTTCTCATTCACAACTGGACTGTTGCTTGTGTCAGGCTACAGTGAAACAAATATAGAAATGTATCAACCCCACTCCTATAGTTAAAATTGATATTCAGAATGTCCAAGAAGATCCCAAAGGAAAAAGAGTAATTCCTTCTAAAGAACCATCCAACAGCAACAGTGCAAGTGATATGACAAGGAAGTTTGCAGTTGTTGGTTGTTGGACTTTAAGATTCGATGGGTCCAAATCAAAACAAGGAGCTGGGGTAGGTTTCAAGCTAATTAGTCCAAGAGGTAAGACATTTTTTTCTGCTCATAGACTTCAATTTCACTGTACGAATAATGGAGCAGAATATAAGGCTCTGGTCCATGGATTGCTAATGGCATTAAAGAAAAAGGTTAAGATCTTGCAATTTTTTGGGGATTCTGAGTTAGTAGTCAAGAAAGTTAGGAGACAATACTCTTGTCATGATAGAAGAATGACCAACTATAGGCACAGAGTATGGGATCTTATTGAAGGATTTGATTCCTTCAAAATTCAGTTGATTCTACGAAGTAAGAACCAGACAACTGACTCCCTGGCCTAGGCAGCTAGTACATTGCAACCTCTGTCTCTTTCTGAACTAAAGAAGTTTACTATAGAACTGACCCTAGTACCCTCCGTACTTGATAATGTCACCAACTTATAGGTATTTGAAGATGACAATCATATCTTAGATTTCATTACTAATACTGATGTCTTTGCTTCTCAAATCATTGACGAAACTGAGCTCCAAGAAGTAGAGATGGACTTGGAAGGAGTAATAAATTTGAAGACCAACACTATTCCCATAGGAATGGTGCAATTAGAAAGGATCTTTGATTTGGATAGAGTCAGGGAGCAAGAACAGGATACCAGGAAGGAGTCCATTAGTGGACAGTGTGACAAATATAATATGGGAACTCAGGATGATGTCAAAAACATCTTTATTTGCAAAGTGTGCACTCTAGAAGAAAGAAAAGGAATCATTGATGCACTACATAGATATCCAGATGTGATAGCCTAGAGTTATGAAGACTTAAAAACTTATGATATATCAATCATAACCCATACTATCCCTCTCAATCCAGGGGTGAAACCTTTCAGACATAGGTAAATGCCCATCAATGCTTTACTAGAACCCATTATACAAAAGGAAGTGCAAAAAATATTGTTTGCAAGAATAATATTTCTAGTCAGACACTCTACTTGGGTTGCAAACCTGGTTCTAGTGTGAAAGAAAAATGGTGAAATTAGGTTGTGTAGATTTCAAGAACCTAAACAAAACATCAAAAAAGGATAATTATCCAGTTCCCTCACTGGATGAAGTACTCCAAATCGTTAATGGATCTTAGATGATTTCTTTCTTGGATGGTTATTCAGGATACAACCAGGTCATGGTGCAGTATGAAGATAGGCATAAGACTTCTTTCACCACCAAGTGGGGTACTTTTTCCTATAGGAGGATGCCCTTTGGCTTGATTAATGCTAGAGCCACATTCCAACAAGCCATGGACATTTCCTTTAAATAAATAATTGGTAAGTGCATAATCATTTACATGGATGATTTGATGGTCTTCTCCAAAAGGAGAGGTGATCATATCTCAGATTTGTACAAAGTTTTTCAGAAATGTAGAGAGTTTGGGATATCTCTCAACCCAAAAAAATGCATCTTTGGAGTAACAGAGGGTAAATTGTTGGGGCATGTTCTCTCTGAAAAAGGGATTGCCATTGATCCAAAATGAATAGAAGCTATACTCAAGATCCCACCACCTACCAGCAAAGAAAGAAAGGAAATCATTCTTTGGAAAGATCAAATTTGTGAGGAAGTTCATCACTGGGTTCACAAAAATAGTCAAGCCACTGAATGCAATGTTGAAGTAGGAGGCCAAAATTGAATGGAATGCAGAAGCAAAGGAAGTATTTGTAGAGATAAAAAGGGCCATTGCTGAAGCTCCTATTTTGGTAAGTCCAGACTATGCTAAACCATTCTATATATATTCGTTTGCTTCTGATCACTCCTGTGCTACTATGTTAACTCAAAAGTCAGAGCAAGGGAACAAACATCCCATAGCTTTCATGAGTGCACTGTTGAAGGATGTAGAACGGAGATACCCAAGTGTGGAAAAGCAGGTCTATGCCTTAGTTAGAGCTATAAAGAAATTTAGGCATTATATCCTTAGAAACAAAATGTTTGCAATAGTGCCTGATCATGTAGTTAAGCTGTTGCTGATGCAGAATGAGCTGGGAGAACATAGAGCCAAGTGGGTAACTATGTTACAAGAGTATGATATTGAGATTCAGCCCATGAAGCTGGTAAGAGGGGAAGGAATGACCCAAACAATGGTAGAGACAAGCCTTGAACTTACAACTCAAAGTTACAATTTAGAGGATGTTTCTCTTGGCAAGTGGTATGATGATATTGTCCATTATCTCCTGACTCAGAGATGCCCTAATCATCTTAATGCAGTACAAAGAAGGGCATTGCACTTAAAGAGTGATAGTTTCATGCTGAAGGGAGTTGTTCTATATAAGAAAAATCACTAGGGTGTGTACTTAAGGTGCCTAGGAAAGGCAGAGTCTGAAAGAGTGATGTTGGAATTCCACGACAGATATGGTATAGGCCATAGATCAACACCCTCTACATCGGACCAGATTTTGAGAGCTGGTTGCTATTGGCCTACACTCTTCAAGGATACACACAACCACATCAAAACTTGGCATGTGTGTCTGATTGCGGTGACCAGAGAGAAGTATGTGACACTTCCACTCCAACCAGTCTTTGAGGTAAAACATTTCACACAGTGGGGGATGGAATTCATTGGTCCAATCAATCTTCCTTCCTCTATAGGTCACAGGTATATCCTTACTGTCACTGATTATTTTACAAGATGGACTGAGGCCCTTGCTTGCAAGCAATGTATTTTAGAGTTGGTAATTAATTTCATCGAATTAGGTATCTTTAATCATTTTGGATGTCCTATGTCTTTAGTTTGTGATAATGGTTCTACATTTTCATTTTTAAAGTTTTTTAATTGGGATTTTGATCATGGGATTATCATTAAATTTGCATCTAACTATTATCCTTAGCGTAATGGGTTGACTGAATCTTCCAACAAAAATATCCTAGCTGTTATCCACAAAATGTTAGAAAAAAATCCAAAGGATTGGCATACCCAACTTAGATTTTCTCTTTGGGCAGATCATACCAGACATAAGACTTCCATAGGAATATCACCTTACCACCTAGTTTATGGATTAGAGCCTGTGTTTCCCATTCAGTTAAAGATCCCCACCTTGCATTTCATTAATGACTATTATGATGAGGGAGATAGACATAAGGCCAGACTTGTTGAATTATTACACCTTGAGGAAAAGAGAGACAAAGCCCTGGAAAACTTTTCCAAACATCAGGGGGTAGTCAAGAGATGGTTTGATAAAAGAGCTAAGGTAAAATATTTTAGGATTTATGACTTGGTTCTTTACTGGGATAAAGCCCATGATCATAAGGGGGAGCATGGAAAATTTGATAAATTTTGGCTTGGCCTTTACCAAATTTTAGAAATTCTAGGAGATAATGCTTTCCGTTTGAAAACTCTCATTGGAGAGGATATCCCATTGCCTATCAATGGGCAGTATTTGAAGATCTATTTCCAGTCTTGAGCTGTTTTCAACTCTTTTCTTGTATATAGTTAGATTAGGTTTCCTTTATGTTTTGTTTGCTTTGCTTTGCTTTGGTTAGAGTAGGTTTCCCTTTCTGGTTTGCTTTTGGTTTGTTTTTTCTTTGCTCTTGCTTTGGAGGTTTCTCTGTTTTCTCCTGGATGTGTTGCACCTGCATGGCAAACATATCATTATCTGGAATTGTTCTAAGTATTTTATTGGTGTACTTTAGTCTTGTATCTTGAAAGGATGGTCAAAGTCTTTGTTATTTCCAACAGTCTCAATGTTTGACTTATAGAAGATGGGTCACTAGTTTTGATTTGAATTTGAAGTACTCTGAAATCTTATATCTCTCATATATCTTAAGAATCCTAATGTTATTGTAGGTCCTTGTGAAGTCCTGTCAGGTGAAAAATCTTACTTTTGCTTCAATGCCACTATGATTCTCAGCCCTGAGTGTGAACTTCATTGTTCATAGGTTGAAATGAAAAGTGACACAGAAAGAATATCAAAAGAAGAAAAGTGAAATATTGAAAATCAAAAGAAGGAATTCAACTTATCAAGGGTATTTGAATATCTCTATCGGGGCTATAGACGCCTGGCTAGCAATAGAGCTATGTTCAGGAGAGTCACAACAATAACCTTGTCGGGGCTATGGATACTTGACTGTCAGCGAGGCCCTATCTAGGTTGATTTTGAAGTTAGAATCCTTATGTAGCCTGACATGACTAAGCTTGGTTTTTGCAGTAATGCAAGGAGGGAAATGAACTCATATGCACACATTTGGATTTTCAGTTTATGGAAGGTTCGGTCTATCCTTTGGTTTTGATTATTTAAATCTTTGCACTCTGATTTGTTTGTTTGGTAGTGAGATTGAAACCAGAGATTCTGGGTTCTCGATTCTTGTTCGTTATCAAATAATTTGGAGCATTTTCCTAGCAGAGTCACCATTTGTTGTGCAATTTTCATACACAAGCCCCACTGAAAGCAGGGACCCTCTTTCGCTTTGGTTTTGGTGTCTTAGCCCTTTCATTTTGAGGTTTTGTCTTATTTTGGCATGTGATTAAATGTTTAAGTTGATTTCCCAAATCATTCCCCTAAGTTATTCATTGAAGATCTTTAATTTTGAGCTAAGTTCGGGTTTTCACTGGAGTTCAAGATTTTCCACTCGGGACAGAGTTTCCTGGATCCTGCTTGGACTCCGGCTAGACACTGTGGTTTAGAGATTTTTAGCCTTCGCAGAATTCTGTGTGCTCTAGATTTTTCTAGATTCTGTCCTATCATTGGGTTTCCGGATTCACCAGCCTATCTTGTCGATCAACATTAATGTCATCTATACCTTTGGAAAATGATGTATTTAACCACTCTTTGAGGTATTTTGCACTATTATGCTTCTTGTTTGTTGTTGATTGAGCTGAGGAGTGCATTCTTAGAGATGTTGGATTTGGATTTGGGGCATTGAGTTTGCGAATTATGGATTTGAGTGGCGATTTCTTGTGCATTCCTACCACTATTCTTTGTGGACGCCATTAAATTCGCATTTGCTATTTTTGAGATCAATTTTCACTTCACAATGGTATGTTTTCAATTTCCTTGCTTTTAATTGATGATTGTGGATAGGGCTTCGGTGTTATAAATTTTATTGGTGTTCAAATTCTTGAATGCTTGCTTGTTTCATGATTAGGGCTGCCCAACATTTGCTTTATTTATCATCTCCCAAGTGAGTTTTTAGTTCCTTTGTTTATTTGCATTTTGATGTATCTTGCTTGAGAGCCATGATTTTCTCCTAAGTCGAGAATTAGCAGTCAAAATGTTTAAATTATGAGCTTGTCTGTGCGTTAATGGCGGATCTATAGGGTTTGACTTAGGGCATCATCATTTATCTTTATTATACTCTCGAATTGGCTTAGAATGCTAAGAGAATCCATAGAAAGCTTGTATTAAACTTTCCCTAAGCTTAAATCTTTGAAATTCATGATCAATCTGGTGTTTAGAGTGAAATTGTGTTTTATATCGCAATCTGGGTTTTGTCCTCAATTTGGGATTTTTTCGTCTCCGACGGATTTTCTGGATCTAGTGGATTTTCCTGACCTCCTTCATTTTCCTGATTTCCTTTGATTTCCAGAATCTGTCATTTTTAGAGTTTCATATAATCCGCGGATTTCCATTGACCCCAGATTTTCCCAAAGTCCTATGCTGCCTAGATTTTCTGAAGTTTATTAAGAGTCTTCCCCTTCGCGAAAATCCATCTCCAACAGATTTTCCCGAAATTTGGTGAAATGTAAGGAAGTATGGAATATCATGATGTGTTAGCAATTTTTATTGCATTTTATGATTAATTCATGCTATCTCATGACATCCTATGTGGTTTATTGATTGATAATAATGAGATTTAATTGTTAGTAGGTGTTTCATAATTATTCCACTAGAATCCGCCTAGCCCAGAATTCCCCTCTGGCTCAGATTCCGCGGATGGTCCTGAAACCCGAAGTTTATCAAGATCATTTTATATGAGTTTTAGTAACACCTTGATTGTATGAGGTTCATTCTAATAGTGTTTTCATGGATTAACATTGCTTTTCTGTGGTTTTTACTATGATTTCCATGTTAAGTGTAGATTGAATCTAGCAAGATAGTAGAGGGATCTTCAGTATTTGAGGTAGAAAGGATCAAAATGGACATCAAGAGTAGGATCCCTAAGAGTAAAATTACATCAATCTGGTCCGAAGTGACGAATAAAAATGTCAGATTGTGAGATTAAAAAGAATTTAAAGGAAGAATGGTAGCACATGATCCTCCTTTGGTGGCTAGAAGAATGGAGTTGGGTTTTTCATATGTAGCTAGTTTCCCTTCCACGGTGTAGTGTTATGAGCTAGTCCTTGAGTGTGCAAGACACTATGACCAAGGTACATAGAGAATAATTGGTCCTCAAGGGAGGATTGTGGCGAATCTTAACCCTATTTCCGTTGCTCAGACTTTTGATATGCCAGACAGATCTCATGTGGTGGCATTCAACATGAAAGTAGCTCAGGAGTTCTACGATGAACATACTATGAAGTCACAACAGCTTATCAATTCCTGGTTGGAGAAGCCCAAGTCCCACTATTCCAAGTTTCCCAAGCAGTGATTCAACACAAAGTTCAAGAAAGAATATTATGCTGCCATCATTCTTCTTAGCATGGTGATTGGATTGAAGAATGTTGGCATGTTTGAGAATTGGATGTGCCATGTGATTGTGAGGATGGATTAGGAGAAGATTGACTACCATTGGGCATGAGTCATTAGCAGAGTAATTCATGAACAATTGTCCAATGTGATGCAGACAAAGACCTTCACGATGGCCTCATATTTGGTCTACGCACTTGCAAGATTCCACCCTTACAAAGGATTGAGTACAAGGGGAATCTTCGGACATGATGCTATCTATGAGGTCTACCCTCAATTGCATCTAAGAAGGTCAAGCTATAGGAGGGTGAATGATGCATTCACCATGCATATCACTAGATTACTTCACGGTGCAGAGCAGGTAAGGATTTCAGATCAAGCAAAAAAAATCATCAAGAAATATGGTGCTTGGTTTATGCAGTTCCCAACTTTCTCCTACATTCAGATTGATGGCTATTAGAGGGCTCCATACAAACTTCCAAGATACCCTACTGATCATATCATACTTTTGGAAGTAACTAGACAAATATGTTAATTTGATGCCATTGTCAAGAGGGACAAGCATAAGACTTGTTTTGGTGGGGATTTCCCATTAAGGATTGACACTAGAGAGGCTTGTCCTTCCATTGGTTCTACCTAGGCTTCAAAAGAAGAAATGAGAACTCTTGGCTTATATTTCCATTCCAAGAGGACCAAATTTGATATCAGAGGTGAAGCCCAAAAGAAGGCCAGTAGAGAATATAGTCATAAGGTTGATTTGGAGGACTACTAGGCCAATTATAGTGATGAATTTGAGGTCAGAAAGAAGAATTTTTCTCACCTTCGGGTTGAATCAGTTCGTTTATACAATGTGAAGGCAGTGCCTAATGAGCTCGAGGATGATGGAAACCTTATTCAGGACCATGCATATGAGGAAATAAAAGATAGGCCAATTGGTGATGTGGATTGGCTAGAGGAAGAAAAGACAGAGCTAAAACAACTGATGGATCCAGTCACCAAATTCAGCAGAAAGTGGTTAAGGAATAAACTATGGGAGTTAGAAAATGAAGGTGTACAGTGCACCTATGCACTGATGGGAGATTTGAATCCTCATTCTACTTCTAAGGATTCAACCAAGCAGGATCCTAAGGGAAAAGGTAAGTTGGATTCTCCATTAAAGATCAAGATCAAAGGTGTTCAAGAGGAGGAGGTCCAAGAGACAAAAAAATATAGAAAGCCCATTAAGAAAAGGTCAAATACTAAGAGTTTTAAGCAAAAAGAAACAAAAAAGTTGGGTCTTGAAGTTGATGTTCTAGTGCCCAAAAGAAGAAGAGTCATAAGGCTGTCACAGAAGGAAATCTCCAAGGTAGGAGAAGAAGAAGCTACCCCACTGGTGGTAAATGTAGAAAGCTTAGAAGAGAAGGCCAAGGTGTATACAAGGATTTCTAGGACTCCTCCC
Source organism: Sequoia sempervirens (assembly GCA_007258455.2). Taxonomy (NCBI): domain Eukaryota; kingdom Viridiplantae; phylum Streptophyta; class Pinopsida; order Cupressales; family Cupressaceae; genus Sequoia; species Sequoia sempervirens. Next base: position 396,393,535 of record VDFB02281492.1, read on the forward strand.
AAGGATAGCATGCCTAATGTAGACCTTCCTCTAGTTGTTTTTGATGAGGAGCAGCATGATGATGTTCCTTCCACCCATGAAGCTCAAAGTGAACTCGATGAATCCAAAGAAGTTGAAGATCATCTGGATACTGAAGGAGAAGAATTTCACGAGGGAGAACTTTATAGTGCAGAGGCAGAAATTGATAAGGTAATGAAGTCTCATGTAGTAATTTATGCGGATTCCCCTGTTAGAACTGAAGAGGTCCCTCCAAGAGAATCAGAGGCTGAGAAGATTCCATCCCCTGAGCATAAGGAAGAACATGTTGAAGAGAAGGAAAGAAAGACAGGGACTCCTGAGTAGTTGGGTTTGAGAGAGGAGACATCTAAAGATCAGCAGGAGGAGAAACAAACTGAAGTGCAATTGGAATCCACTGTTCCTGATTGGTTGGACAAGGAGATAAGGAGAAAACTGGTTTTTGCGGAAGACACTCCACCAAATTAGGATGAGCTGTTAGCCAAAATTGGAAAAGATAAAGGTAAAAAGAAGGCTAGGGTCATTTCAAGGTTTCAAGGATTGAAAGAGATGAAGCTAGCAATAGTGTTGTCCAAATTGCAACCCCTTCCCTAGATAAGAGTAGAGATGATGTGACTGGAAAAGATTATAATGTTCAGACTTTCAATCTAGGACCCACTTCTATTGAGCAAGATATTGAAGATTATCAAGGTTCTAGTGTGGTCATCTTGGGAAGATTGAGGAAGGAAAGAAAGACCAAGCAGGAGCTAAAGAAGGAAAATGAGAATCTCAAGAAATGTTTGGAGGATCTGATGAAGCCCTTGCAATCTATTAACCCCTCATTTTCTGCTGTGAAACCTTTTCCTCAAGAGACCATCACCGAGATGGAAAAGATGAAGGCTTCCACTCTTGCCACTACAAATTGGCTACAAGGGGTATGAACCAAAGGAAATGAGGGCATTAAAGATATTTTTTCAACTGGGAAGGATGCTTTAAGGGAAAATGATTGGTTGAAGGAAGTGTTAGCACAGGATAAGGAAGATATAGATCTCCTGCTGTAGAAAACCAGAACTATCATGTAGTACACTAGGGATAAGTTGGTAAGTGAAAAATTTTCCTTCCTCTAGAGCTACCGAACCTTGGGAGTGGTTTGAAGCATTGTAAATTAGGCAGAAGGTTCTAAAGAAGATTTACAAATAGAGGAGGCATATTGATGATACCCTAGCTGATGTGTATAATGGATCCATTGCTTTCTTTGAGATTATGACAGGGAGAAGGAAGATTGCTCCCAAGTATTTGAGTTTGGAACAGTTGAGGAAATGGTGGCATGATGTTTATGCCCCAATTAATGATGATTTCATTTCTGAGCACCAATTGGTTGATGTGGCCACCTACATTATTGTCATTGATAAATACCTAACATTTAAGGTGGATTGGGATAAGTCAGTGAAACAATCCAAGGAAGAAATTGCATCAATTGAGAAACGACTTAGGGTTTTTCCCTTATGACCTATGGTTGACTTGGATAGGGTGCTTTTGAAGGTTCATGAAATAATGGATCAAAATAAGGACAAAGGGGAAGGTAGTTAATGATTGGCTACATTGAGATTTGTGCTTCCCTATTATTTTTCCATGCATTGGTCTGAGTTGCATTGGAGATCCTAGGCCGACTTGGATGAAGTTCATGAATTTAATGCATATTTTATTTTATTTTGAATTTCTCTTGGCCGACTTGTTGTGCCTTATTATTATTGTGAAATCTTATATAGGCCAACATGTTTTTGGGGGTTCTATAAATATGGCATTTTTCCTCATTTGTAAGGGTTAAGAAGAAGATATAGACATAGACAAATAGAGATCTAGTTAGAGCGAATTAAGTAGAGCAAGAGTTAGCAAGTATTTGCTCTCAAGAAAATATTGTAACATAAAGCTATAATTGTTGCTACAATGGATAATTTGATGCAAGTAATGACATTGTGATTTGGTGTCATAGTTGTGTTCTTCTTATCTTGCATGGTTCTTGTTATTCTATCTTTACAATTGCTTTGAGAAAAGTTGATATTTAGAATTAGATTTGATTTAATGGTGTTTATGGTTTGATATTTAAAGTGTTGCGGCAATCCTTGGTCCATACTTTTCGCAACCAATTGATTGTTAGTTGCTTTACAAAGTTAGCATGAACCTTAATATTCATTGTGCTTAGTTCAATTGTGAGGGTTTATTCATTTCAATTGCAATAGGGTCATTTGAATGAATGCTCATGATTTGAAAATTTTAACACCTTAGAATATTGCACTATTTCTATAAGATTGTAGATCCATCTGGGTCAAGTAGGAATCAGTTTGGAGGGATTGGTCCATTTCAATTGTTTTGTCATCTGCATTGTTAATCTTAGGTATAATATTATTAGAAATCTCTTTGAAACCCTTATCTTTTGTTATTTCTTTGATTATTGGATTAAATTTAGGATAGAAGTATCATCATATTGTTAGATCTGATAAATTGAGATTCAGTATTTTGCTTGTAGTAAGGTCCCATTGTGATTACCAACATTTTTACCTTTGTCACTGGGTTTTTTATGCATTGTCAAGTCTTGACATTAGAGACCTTGGGCTTATCTCTTGAAGCTTGCTGATAGAGATTTACCTTTCAAGAGAGATAGGATATTATATTTTTTCTGAGTTGTTGCTGTGCATAAAACATCATCAACAAGTTGGGGTATTTTGATGATGTAATTGAAAAAGGAAAAAGCATCACTATAATGGCATATGATGACCTAGAAAGAAATTCAGAAGGGACAATCATGATACCTATACAAATAGGACTGGAAACAACAAAAACATGTCAAGTACTAAACCTTAAGCTACCATATAACCTTCTTCTAGGATACCCATGGACTCATTAACTATAGGCGGTTCCTTCAAAATTACACCAGTGTCTAAAGTTTCCTCATGAAGTAAAGTAGGTTACATTAAATGTGAATCTTGAACCCTTCCACCACTATGCAAATTTAGAGGAGAAATACAACAAAAAATGTGTACGTAGTAATGTTATATCATTTCACTCCTCATATGTTGACCCATCAACACTACCATCGACCTCAGCTAAAACCTAATCAAATGAGAAACCAAAATCTAATTCCAAGATTCAAGTAATTGACAAAGGTAATGGGAACTATCATTTCAATCAATCCTTTTACATTGGAATGCTTCCCCCAACACCCAAGGTTTATGGAGGGCCTAAGGAGATAAAAAATGTTCAAGTAGTAAAAATGGTAGCCAAACCCATGATATTTAGCAAGTGGGTAGATATAAAGGATGAGGAAATATTCAAAGAGGACCTTTTGTCAATGATCTACAAAGAAGACCAAGAAAAACCAAAACAACTACAACCCCTTCTGATTGATCTTGGCAGTAAAGGGTATCACCTAGCTAAACAAATGAGATACACTGGAAAAGGTGGCTTTGGGAGACATAAAAAAGGTAGATGGGAATCTATTGCAGTGGAACAAAGAAATTAGAACATGGGACTATACTATGATTCGATAGACGTGGTTATTCCAAACATTGGACACACCTCTTTTAAGAAAGGAGCTCCTTCTACTAATGTTAAGACATTAGATATCTACCATCTTATGGATAATGATTTACCCATTGAGGACTTATTTGAAATCTTTAGCATACATATATTCCCTAAACAACCTAGAAAACCCAGATTAAAAGACTATATGAAACAAATTTTAATGACTATGAATGGGATGCTCTTTCTTTTGTCACCTCTAATGACAATGACCTAGATACCTAATGGGAGAATGATGCCAGATCCATATTGACCATTTAAACAACTTTTGTAAGATTTACATATAATGATGACAACCTACCCCTTTTCTACCCACAACTAATAGATTGGGACCAACAACACCATATGCCTATTTTAGATCAATTATAGAATGATGAAGCAATTACAAAGTTTATGGGACTTCAAACCGATATACCATGAAGAGATCATAAGTCGGGTTTTGTCATGGAACTCAAACAAAAAGCATATTTTGGAGGGGAGATTGTGTCCTCTAGTCACAAAATTGAGAAATACAATGTAAAAATCAAAACAAGATCCCCTAGGGAAAACCACAATGTGGCTCTATTAGATCCTAAAAAGAGAAAAATAAAGTATGAATCAAAGGGTGAAAACCTCCCCAAGGCACTTGAAGATGGAGGATTCAATCTCCCTATTTCTAAATATCAAGAGAAGTCGACACTTCTAGTTGAAGAAGTGGAATCCATAAATGTTGGCACAATGAAAACACCCAAAATCATATACCATGCAGGATCACTTGATCCTGAAGAGAAAGTGAACTTCTCAATGTTCATCAATGAAAGGAAGATAAACTTCACATGGACATATGCAGACATGCCATGGCTAGATCCAACATTGGTCACACACCACGTAGTTGTATTTCTTGGAGCTAAACCCAACAAGAAGAAACTATGAAAGATACATCCCCATATAGTACTTTTGATAAAAGTAGAACTAAAGAAATTACTACATGTGGGTTTCATCATACTAATTGATTACCCTGAATGAAACTTGAATCTAGTACCAATATCAAATCCCACTAGGGGCATCATAATCTACACAATTTTTTGATATCTAAATAAAGCTTGTCCAAAACATGACTTCCATCTTCCAAGCATTGATATGATTGTAGATCTAATAGTGGGGCATGAAATTTTGTCACTAATGGATGACTTTTCAGGATATGATCAGATAAAGATATCTCCTAATGATCAACATAAAAAATCCTTCACATGTGCATGGTGGACCTTCTACTAGAATGTCATGCCTTTCGGTGTAAAGAATGCAAGAGTGACCTATCAATGAGTGATGACTACAATATTTCATGATATTATGCATAAAACAATGGAAGATTATATGGATGACATACTAGTGAAGTTCGTCAAAAGAGAAGACCACTTGAACAACCTTGCAAAAGTGTTTGATAGGATTGAATAGTAGAACTTGAGGCTCAATTGGAAAAAGTGTGTATCCAGAGTAACATATGGAAAGCTACTAGGGTACAGTCTCAAGAAGAGGAATCAAAGTAGATCCTAGAAAATTAAAAGTTATACAAGAGATGCCCCCTTTGAGGACATTAAAGAAACTCAAAATTCTATAGGGGAAACTACAGTCTATCAGGTGATTCATCATGAAATTGGCAGACAATTGTCACCCCTTTATCCATCTCCTACACAAAGACATCACATTCAAGTGGGATGGTAGATGTGATCAAGCATTCCTATAAGTCAAGGAGTATTTGCTCACTCCTTCAACACTTACACCACCTATTCTAGATAAAGAAATTCAATACACTATGTATCTACAACACAAGTAGCATTAAGAGCTCTCCTAACATAGATAGATGATAATAACAAGGAAAGAGTGGTCTACTACATTAGTCAAACACTGGTGGGCTATGAATTTAATTATTCACCCATAGAAAGAGCATGTCTCTCTGTCGTCTTTGCATCTTAGAGGTTGAGGCACTATATCTTGAATAGATAAGTAAAGATGATCTCAAAAGTAGATCCACTAAAGTACCTATTAGCAAAAGCAGCTCTAATAGGCAGGATTTCCAAATGGGTGATGATACTGAGTGAGTTTGACATAGATTACGTAGATAGGAGAGCCATCAAAGGACAAATCATAGTCGATCAACTAGCTGAAGCACTAATGGAAGATCACCAAACTTTCACAATAGACTTCCCAAATGAAAGCATATTGCTAATAGAATAGAAAATTTGTTGGACCTTGTATTTTTACGAGTCCCACACTTAACATGGCTTAGGAGCAAGTATCTTATTTATCACACCACAAGGAGATAACAAACCTAAGGCTTACAAAATTTCTTTCCCATGCACAAATAACATATCAAAGTATGAAGCACTAATCACAAGACTAAAAAGGGCCATTGAATGGAGGCTAAAAGAATTGTAGGTCTATGGAGACTCTCAATTGGTAATCAAGAAAGTAAATGACCAATATCAAGCAAAGGATGACAAGTTAATGCCATATAAAAGGATTGTGGACAGTTTCAAGCAATATTTTGTCACCATCAACTTTGAACAAGTTCCCTAGATCAACAATAGAGTAACTGATGCTATGGAAATGATAGGTTCACTCCTTGATATTCCACATAACATTTCTAAGTATGAATTCCTTGTGGAGCAACTAATCGTACTGACGTTTGATATCCTAGAATCAAAACTAGTGTGTGTTGTTGGTCCTAACTCACCATGGAACCATGATACTTGTGACTATATCCAACATGGTATCATATCACCTCACTTGAAAACCACCCAAAATAAAACCTTTTCCCATAGGACTTCCCGATTCATAATCCTAGGAGATACCTTAAATTGTCAAAGTTTAGAGGGTACTTTACTCCAATGTCTTGACACAGAAGAAGTGAAAACTACCCTACAAGAGGTACACAAAGGTGTTTATGGGTCCCACTCTAGTGGACCTAACCTACCAAAAAAATTAATAAGAATAAGATACTATTGGCCCTCTATGGAGTAGGAAGCTATTGCCTACACAAGAAAATGTCACCAATGTTAGTAGCATAGTGACCTCATTTAGGCACCAACACAGGAGCTTAGACCTATCATGACGTTGTGGCCCTTTTTACAGTGGGGATTAGACTTGGTAGGTAGATCTTTCTCACTTTCTTAAATGGACAAAATTTCATTATTACCGCAACTAAATACTTCATAAAGTGGATATAAACAATTCCATTAACCTACATCATTGGTAAACAAATATCAAAGTTCATCTTGAATTATCTAATATTTCGATATGGAATTCCCCAAACCATCATAATGGATAATGGAACTACATTCAAGAACCAAAATGTCAAAGATATTTTTTCCAAGTTCTCTATCCACCAAAGATTCTCCATGGCCTACTATCCCCAAGGAAACAGTCAGGCTATAACATCTAACAAAACCATCTTGAAGATACTAAAAAAGAATGTTAATGGCATTGGTTGCAATTGGAAATCTACAACTGAACCTGTCCCTATTGGCCTATTGAACTAGTATCCATACACCTACAGGTGCCACACCATTTTCTCTGGTCTATGAATCTAAATTTGTCTTACTTATCAAAGTCAAAATACCCTCACTACAAATATCACTAAAAGGCATGGTCAACAATGAAGAGTATTGGGTGTCTAGATTAAATGAGTTGGAACTCCTAGATGAAAGGTGTTTGATCTTGTTAAACCATCTGTAGGTTTATCAAAATTGGTTCAAACAAAGCTACAATAAAAGGATAAAAAATAGAAACTTTTTGATTTGTGACTTGGTACTCAAAGAGAATAAGAAGGTACGACCAAATCAAGATGACAAAGTTAAGTTTGAATCCAACTAGTTAGGCCCATTCATCATCACAACAGGCTATGGCTCTAGAGCCTACCAATTGGATACTCCTAAAGGGGAACCTTTATTCGAACTACTGAACAACAACCACCTAAAGAAGTTCTATACTTGAAACATATCAAAATACCCCAGGCAAAAAGGTAAAAATCCAAAAAACTCAAAAAATTAAAAAATCCAATAAAATCAAAAAGCAAGAAAAATAGTTGTAGATGCATAAAAATGTCCTCTTAATCATTTTTATCCATTGCATAATCATATCTCCATAAAACCATTAAAATATTATAAGCATTTACTCATAACCATAATCCATTTACATAATCATTTAGTCATTTATCCATTATTTATCCAAATGCATATTTCATTAATTCATTTCATAAATATTTATCATTTCATTAATCATTAACATATCCATAAATCATTTCATATTCATCCATTTACATAAATCATTTCACTTTGACTATTTGCATGATTATTCATTTGCATTAATCATTAAAATGCATCCATATTTCATTAAATAAATTAAAATTCATAAATCAATTCCATGAAATTAGCTTAAAGTTGCACATTAAAATCATAAATCAATTTCCATGGAATTAGCTCAAAATTGCACAATTTGAGCTTCCAAACATGAATCATGGCATAAATCATTCCACTCATTTCTCATTTTTCACATTATGCATTTATCTATAAAAAACCTCATCCTTCTCAATTTTTGGGGATACACATTTTTATTAAAAAATCAATTTCAATTCTCTTCCACTCATCATAGCTTCTTGTTGCACTTGTGCTTATAAAAATATGAGAGCATCAAATGCATAAATCAAGAATCATGGTGAAATAGGAAAACAATGGAGCTGATTTTCCTTTGAATGCATTTATTTTAGTTTTGCATAGTTTAGTTTGCATTTTGCATTTGTATTCATTTGGAAATGCTTTATTGATGATATGCTGAAATTTTGATTTGAATTTATAGATTAAATCATTTAGCTTCTTCAGTTTTCAGCATAAAATAAATGGTGAACCCGACGTGAACGCCTGGATGAATATTTTCACATTTTGCATGCACACTAATCTGCAAAAAAATTGAAAGACAAATCTGATAGGATCTACATGATCTACATTTTGCAGAGCATCGATTTCTTCACATCTACGACATATCAATTTCTTCACATCTGAAGATGATATATATTTTGCAGGATCAACAACTCCAGATTCCAGATCTGATACGATATACATTGTCTAATTTTGTAGTTGAAAGGAAAAATATGATATCAATTTCTTTGCAGCAAGTTACATTGTGAAAGCATTTCAAAATACAATAAAAACTTTAAATCACCAAAAGCAAAAAAAACAAAAAAAACAAAAAAAACAAAAATCACTGGCATAATTTAAAAACATATCAGCAATTTATGAGCTTGTAGCACAAATCTTTGAATAATAAATAACACTCCACAACATTTTATCCTGCAATTTAATTTTGAGTGTTAGATTTTAGTTTTAACATTTAAATTAGATTTTTAGTTTTTAACATTTAAATTAGATTTTTAGTTTTCAACTTTTAAATTAGATTTTAGTTTTTAGCTAACTTTTAATTTTTAAATTAGATTTAGCTTTTGTTTTTAGCTTCTAACTTTTAATAGCTTTTTCTAAATTAGCTTTTGCTTTTTTTCCAATTTTGATCTTTTTAAATTTAGTTTTATTTTAGAATGTAGATTTAATATAGATTTATTTCGGATTTAATTTAATTTAATTTAATTTAATCTAGTTTAGATTAATTTTTTAATTTACATTAATTTTTAGAACTAGATTAACTTTTAAGGCTTAGATTAATTTAGATTAGTTTTAATTAACTTAGACTAATTTTTAATTTAGTTTAGAGTTTTAGTTTCTAATTTAATTTAGATTTTTAATTTTTAGATTTACTATTTAATTTAGATTCTTAGTCTTTTAATTTAGATTTAATTCAGTCTCTAATTTCTCATTTAGTTAGATTATTTTTAATTTAGTCTAGATTTTTAGTTACTCATTTAATTTAGTTTAATTTTTACTAATATAGTTTAGATTTCTTTTCTTTTAGTGTGGATTTTAAAGTTAGAATTAAATTAAATTTAGATTAAATTAATTTCGTTAGGATTTATGTTAGTTTTTATTTTGGTTAATTTTTGCTTTTGTGACTAATTTTGTTAATCTCGTTTCTTTTGCTAGGTTCATTTGGCAAAGAATTGAAAATCAAAACATATGCTTGTCAAAGAAAGGAGGCATGAAACTACTAATGAGATTTTGATGGAGGACATTCGTCGAAGACATGATTTTGAAACCAATTGTCTCTTAAATTAGAAAACACTTCAATTGGTGCATTAAAAATAACAATTGTCTTCTTCCACATAGGCTTAACTAGGGGGTCAATGAACACTATTTTGATGTGCTTGAGATGGTAGGGAGTAGGCTCTCACCTTGTACAAAACTTGGTGATCAGAAACTAGACCCATCTATTTTATGTGTCACCCCAATTTAATAATTGAAGTATCCTCTCCCCTTGCGCACTTGTGTAATCCTGGGTGCAAGAGAAATGGTTATTTACTCTAGAACTTGGGCTTGTTCTGGTGGGAAAAAGTACTCACCCCAGGACGACTCAAACTAGTAGCACCCTAAACTTGAGGGACTCCCAATCGGTATATAAAAGTGGATTCTTGGGGAAAGCCCAAGAATCACACGTATAGTTCTAATGAGATGGATCTGAAAGGGGACTCTTGCTGCATGGATCATGCCCTATGAATGAAATGCCCTTACGAAACACCTATTTTTTTAGAAGCCAACCATTTTTTAGCTGTTGCTTGGTATAGTGCAGGGTATAGTATCATGTCCGAAGACACTCACTACTGACCCCTTGAGTAGAGATAGCAATTCTTGGGAAGTGACTACCCAAGAATCCAAAGTTGGTGTGCCCGAATGACGTTAATGAGCCGTGGAGGGGAGCCAGTGCCACCAAACTTCTAAGCTATCCACTCTTGAGAAGGAAAGGTGTTTAGCACCAATCCGGGGTATATTGGTGGGCTATATCAAGTATACAAACCCTTGGCCTATTGGCCTATTAGGATTGTACTTGTCTCATGTGCATTTGCATACACCAAAACATCGTGCTTGTCAAGTGTTTTCTAGATTTTCAAATAGTATTCACCACATTCACAAATCTGAACACAAACAATCGACCTCAAACAAATATCATCACTTGTTTACAATCTCAAAGGTCCATCTTCAGATAAAGGAAAAGAAAAACCAAGAAGTTTCCCTAAACAAAATTTTACACCATTGGGACAATCACTTGAATCCACATTAAAAGAACTTCTTGAAATTAATATTATAATGCTACCCGAAATAAATGAATATAATCCACAAGTCAAACCCCCATGGTGGAATGAAGATCACTTTTGTGACTATCATAGACACAAAGGACATAAGACTAATAGTTGCAATAAACTTTGACATTTAATACAAGACCTTATTGATAATGGTAAGATAGCAGTTGACAGACACACTCCTTCTGGTAACTCTGATTGCGAGGTGTTTAAAAACCCTTTCCCTAAGCATGACAATGATAAAGGAAAGGATCTTGAATCTAGTGATGGTGTAAACTATACTACTGCTAAGTATGATTATACCATACATAACATCAGTGAGGCCGATAATCATGTCGACACTTTCATCATAAAAGGAAAAGAACCTGATTGCAAGGTTACTACCCACAAAGGAACTATTACCCTTAAATGTCCTAATGAAAAACCTACTACACCCATTTCGCAATACAACCTCATAGAGAACTTAGGAAAAACACCTACACAAATTTCTATACTCAAGTTGCTACGCCTATCTCCTGAGCATAAAGCTATCCTAGATAAAGCACTTGCTATTGCTACAGTTCCTACAGACCTACATGTAGATCAATTCCAAGCTATGGTGGGACACATCACCTCTCCTCATACTCTCACTTTTACTGAAAATGATGATTCATCCCTTTGACAACCACATAAAACAACTTTAAACATTGATTTCCTCATCCATAATGTTAAGATCAAGCGAGTTTTGATAGATGGAGGAGCAGGCCTTAATATTTGCACTCAAGAATTGATCACAAAATTAGGGTTCTATGAAAATGCAGTTGATCCAATTAAAAAGATTACCATAAAGGCATATGATGAAGAGGAACGCTCATCTAAAGGATCAGTTACTCTACCAATTAGAATTGGCCCTGTGGTAAAAGATGTGGTTTGCCAAGTCCTTGATCTCCCACTGACCTATAATATCCTCCTTGGAAGACCTTGGATTCATGCAATGCAAGCAGTACCTTCTACATACCACCAATGCATTAAATTCCCCCACAATGGTGTTGAAATCACAATACAAGGAGATCCAAACCCTTTCATGTATTGCCACAATCTAGGCCCTAAAACTGAAATCACAATCCCAAGCAACCGTGAAGCATTTCCTTCCCAAGAATATGTTGATCTTGAGTCCTTAAAAGCACCTTCCTCAAAATCCAATGTAGCCGAGATCAAAATACAAGTAAAAGAACAAGGAGTAGGCAAATATACCTTGAATCATGCCCTTTGCATTGGAAAGCTACCTTTATCTCCCCATACCTATGGCAAACCACAAATGACTAAGACCACACCAAATGCAAATACTAAAATGATTTGTAAATCAACTACTTTCAAAAAATGGGGAGCCCTTTATAATGAAATAGAAGAAGCTAATATCCTAAAATGGTTATACAAAGATGAAGATATAGAAAAAGAACAGATTGAAATAAAGATCCCTGTTGAAAAATATGGTAAAGGATTTGATATTATGAAACAAATGGGATATGATGGTAAAATTCCTCTTGGCTTATAGAAACAGGGTATCTTGGAACCAATACAATCTACTTGTACGCAAAAAGTCCCTGGTTTAGGATATGATGCGTAGAAAGATAAGACCTTGAGTACTGCGTGTGCTTCAAGTAAGGAAGTAGAGTCCTCTAATGCTACACATACAAATGAGGAAAGTGCCATCGATGACTTCATTGAAATTTATGACTATGATAGTGTCCCTACCGCTGAACTCAATCATAATATTTGTACCCTTGAATCCATTCAAAATCTTGATTCGAATCATGATTCTTTACCCTTGGTTCACCCCGAACTCATTGATTTCGATCAAAAGGGATCACCACAATTGGATGTATTTGAAAATGATGAGGAAATCATAAAATTTCTAGGAGCATGAGAAGACACACCCCTTGAGGATCATAAAGCAAGATTCATCATAGAACTCAACAGTGCGGCTTATTTTGGGGGAGTGCCAAGCCTTTCAATCACAAAATTATTGAAAATATAAATAGGTCTTCTAGTGAAAACTGCTTTGCGGCACTATTAGACCCAAAAAAAGTAAAAATAACGGATGTATCCAAGCATGAAAACCTCTTTGAGGCACTTGAGTATGGAAGGCTTGACACACTTCCCCTAGCAGTATATCATGAAAAATCATCTATGTTGGTGGAGAAGATAGTACCAACAAATTTTGGCACAGAAGAAAAACCAAAGATAATTCATTTAGCAGAATCATTAACACCTGAAGATAGAATAGAGCATATGCAATTTTACAAGGAAAGACAAGTTAACTTTGCAGGTCCTATGCAAATATGCCAGGGCTTGATCCAGATCTAGTAATGCATCACTTGTCTTTGCCATCAGGGGGAAAAACCTATTAAACAAAAGTTGAGAAAAATGCACCCACACATTGCTCTATTGGTAAAAGCTGAATTACAAAATTTGCTAGATGTGGGATTTATCAGACCTATTGACTATGCTTATTGGATTTCAAATTTAGTACCAGTTTCAAAGCCTGATGGGGGCATCCGAGTCTGCACAGATTTTAGAGATTTAAACAAAGCTTGTCCTAAGGATGACTTCCCACTTCCAAACATTGACATGATAGTGGATTTGATAGTAGGGCATGAAATGTTATCCCTCATGGATGATTTCTCAGGCTATAATTAGATTAAAATTGCTCCTGAAGATCAAATTAAAACAACATTCACTTGTCCTTGGGGAACCTTTTGTTGGAATGTCATGCCCTTTGGGTTGAAGAACGTCGGAGCTACCTACCAACGTACAATGACCACTATCTTCCATGACATGATGCATAACTATTTGGAAGACTATGTAGATGATTTGTTGGGAAAATCCTACACTAGAGCTAGACATCTAGAGATCATGGATAAAATTTTCACAAGATTAGAACAATACAAGGTTCGATTGAATCCGAAGAAATGTGCCTTTGGGGTAACCTATGGAAAAATCCTTGGATACATTGTATCATCTAAAGGAATTGAAGCTGATCCTACAAAAATAAAGGCTATACTTGAAATGCCTCTGCCTAAGAATATTAGACAGTTGAGATCATTACAAGGAAAACTTCAGTCTATCCATCGTTTTATAGCACAACTTGTAGATAAATGTCAACCCTTTTAGCATCTGTTACACAAGAATGTTTCATTTAGATGGGATGACAAGTGTGAACAAGCTTTTCAGAAAATCAAGGAATATTTGATGACACCACCAGTATTAGTACCTCCTACAGATGACAAACCTTTGCTTCTATATATATCCACAACCACCATAGCACTGGGGGTACTTTTGGCACAACATGACTCTGAAGGAAAGGAATGTGCAATCTATTACATCAGTAGTACTTTAGTGGGATACGAGCTCAATTATAGTCCTATTGAAAGAGCATGCCTTGCTATAGTTTTTGCATCACAGAAGCTAAGACATTACATGCTTACACACCAGACAAAGCTCATTGCAAAAATTGATCCTCTTAAGTACCTCTTGAACAAAGCAACACTCACAGGACGATTAGCTAAATGGGTGATGATTCTTAGCAAGTTTGATATTGAGTACATAGAAAGAAAAACAATCAAAGGACAAGCTATTGTAGATCAACTCGCCGATGCTCCTATGATAGATGATCATCCTCTTATTATAGAGTTTCCTGATGAATCAATCTTCAACATGGAATCTACACATCTATGGACTTTATATTTTTATGACTCCTTCACACAAGGTGGTTCCGGTGCTGGAATTCTCTTTGTCACTCCGCGAGGGGATTGTATACCTAAATCTTATAAGATATAGTTTCCATGTACCAACAATATTGAAGAATATGAGGCATTACTTTCTAGGCTCTGTATAGCTATGCAATGGAAGATCCTTGAGTTGCATGTTCTTGGTGACTCTCAGCTAGTGATCAGACAAGTTAATGATGACTAAAAAACAAAAGATGAAAAATTGATGCCTTACAAAAGAATGGTGGATGACTTCAAGGCCTATTTCACATCAATCTCTTTTAAGCAGATTCCTCGAGATAACAACAGAGTTGCTGATGCAATGGAAACAATTGGTTCACTTGTAGAAATGCCAAGTAATGTCGCTTACTGTGAGTTCCTAGTGGAACCTCTTTTGGAACCTGCTTAAAATATACCACAATCTGAAATGATTTGTCTCATTGTTGATCCTAATTCCCAATGGTATGGGGGTATTTATACCTATCTTTGAGATAACACCTTGCCATCAAACCTATCCAATAATTCCTATAAAACCTTTATCCGTCAAGCTTCCTGCTATGTGATCTTAGCTGATACCCTTTACCGCTGAGGTCTCAATGGTACTTTACTCAGATGTCTTGAGCACGATGAGGTCAAAATTGCTTTACAAGAAGTACATGAAGGTATATGTGGGGCACATTCTAGCGGTCCTACCTTAGCTAAGAAACTCTTGCGTATGGGTTATTATTGCCCTACAGTGGAAAAGGATGCTTATCAATTTGTTAAAAAATGCAAGTAGTGTCAAAAACATGTAGACTTGATACATGCTCCTGCACATGAATTGCAGTCTTTTGCTACACCATGTCCCTTTTATCAGTGGGGACTCGATCTCATGGGCAAGATCCATCCACCTTCATCCAATGGTCATAAGTTTATTCTCGTTGCCATCGACTATTTCATGAAATGGATTGAAGTTGTTCCTCTCACTCATATCACTGGAAAACAAATAGCCACCTTCATATTGAACTACATCATCTATCGTTATGGCATTCCTCTATCCATCATCATAGATAATGGTTGTCCATTCAAAAATTAGGATGTCCATAAACTCTGTGAGAAATTTCATATCCAACATCATTTTTCCACACCTTACTATCCTCAAGGTAACGGCCAGGCTGACGCTTGTAAAAAAACCATTCTCAAAATTCTTAAAAAGATGGTCAATGAAGTTGGTCGAGATTGGCATATTCAATTGAATCCTGCACTGTGGGCTTATCGCACGAGTGTCCGCACTCCCACAGGTGCTACCCCATATTCCCTTGTCTATGGCTCTGAAGCCATCTTTCCCATTGAGGTCGAGTTTCCCTCTTTGTGCGTCTCTTTGCACAATCAAATCATTGATGAAGAATACCGAGTTTCCTGTTTACAAGAGTTGGAATTGTTGGATGAACGAAGACAAACTGCTTTCAATCATCTCAGAGCATACCAACAACAGATGTGTCAAAGTTATAATCAGAAAGTGAAACCACGTACATTTGAGGTTGGGGATCTTGTTCTTTGTGAAAATCCTCGCACTCAACAAGACAAAGAAAAGAAGGGTAAATTTGAGCCTAACTGGTTGGGTCCATACGTTATCACTACTATGTATGGATATGGGGAAATCAAGTTATCTACTCTAGAAGGTGAATTGCTTAGTGATCCCATCAATAGTATGCACATTCGCAAGTTTTATAGCTAAATGCTTCAAAGGGTACAATATTTTCAAAAAAAGCCCTAAAAAAAAGGGAAAAAAGTCCTGAAAAAATACCAAAAAAAAAAGAAAGAAAAAAGAAAGAAAGAAGAGAAATCCATTTGTTCAATGGTGAAAACCACTTTGGTGGCGCCTTGAGCAAGTACCATGGTGAAAACTGAGAAATTGGCGCCATGTGTATAGGTTTTGCTCCTCTATCTTTTGGAGCTCTACTTGATCTTTTCATTCCCTTTTCATTCATCCTCCACTTCATAATGACCTTTTCATACTCACCATGGCTTGTGAATTGTTCAACATTCCCCTCGCTTGCTCACTTTGCCATGCATACTAAGTTGGTCCTATCCCTCATTGGGGCATCTCCTTAACCTTAGCTATGGGTTAGGGTACTAAGCATCTCGCGGTAAGAGAAACTACCCTCTTTGTCTATTCGCTCGTCTAATTCCATCATAAAATGTCCTAAAAAAATCCAAAAAAAATCATAAATGTCCTGAAATAATCCAAAAAAACCATAAAATGTCTTGAAAAAATCTAAAAAAAAAATCATAAAATGTCTTGAAAAAATCCAAAAAAATCGTAAAATGTCCTAAAAAATCCAAATAATCGTAAAATGTCCTCAAAAAATTTGCAAAAACCATAAAATGTCTTGAAGAAATCCAAAAAAAAATTAATAATAAAAAATTCCAAAAAAATAGTGACACTTTCAAATCATCACACAACTTTGAACTTCAACAAAATCAAAACATGCAAGTATTTACAATCGAGCAAAAATTATAACATATATCAACCCATCTTACAAATCCAACCAAACGCATAAATTGTAACAAGAATTAGTTTTACATCGCAGCAGGACCCTTGTTTGTTTTTTTTATGATTGTATCTTTGGTGACATGTCTTTTAGCTTCTCTAGGATGTCTTTGACTAGACAGGCAAGGATGGGGCATGTTCACTTGTTTTTTGTCTATGGATTGTTTCTTATTCACAGGATGAACCGTCTCAGGACATGGTTGTCTAAAATCATCGAGTACCTATGAGTCTATTATGGATGAGATCATTCCTTGTCTGATAGTGTCTTCCATGCAATAAGTATTTAGGTCATCTAAGGTCCTTATACCTAGATGCTTATACTTCATTACTAAATAAAAAATGCAAAGAGTATTCAGATCATTTAGATGTTCATGTTATCTAGACGCTTATATGAATTTGTGACATAATAAGCTCGATGATGATAAATGCACTTAAAAGGCACAAGATGCTTCATCACCTTCATTCTCTTCCATCTTGCATTTCATTTTCTTCATCTTTCTTGTCGCAGAGAAATCAATCAATTTCTTAACTCACTTATATATGTCTCTTGAATCAAATCTCAAATCAATCAACTTGCTTCTCGAAATTTCATGCCCCCTTAATCAATCAGTCAATCCATCATTGCAACACCTTGTCTTGCATAAGCATCATTCTAAATCATCTTAATCAACTCAATCAAATTCATTAGCTCATCAACCTGGCTATACTAATCATTTTCATCAATTGTTTAGCTACGCCCATCAACTGTGCATTTTCATCAAAATGT
This sequence comes from Sequoia sempervirens, assembly GCA_007258455.2. Lineage (NCBI taxonomy): Eukaryota > Viridiplantae > Streptophyta > Pinopsida > Cupressales > Cupressaceae > Sequoia > Sequoia sempervirens. Next base: position 396,411,372 of record VDFB02281492.1, read on the forward strand.
ACATCACCGCTTTATCACTTGCACAATATCAAGTATCTAATCATTTTCTAGAAATCTATCGAGAGATTAATCTTCTTACAATTTGTTTGATCAATCTCTTGAGGGGGCATGTCATCCTTATCATCATCCTTACCAAGATATCCTTGGGGCATGTATCAGTTAATCAATCTTTTTTTCTTTGAAACAACGCGACAGGCTACATTGTCTCAAAGAGGGGAAAAATGTAGATGCATAAAAATGTCCTCTTAATCATTTTTATCCATTTCATAATCATATCTCCATAAAACCATTAAAATATTATAAGCATTTATAAGCATTTACTCATAACCATAATCCATTTACATAATCATTTAGTCATTTATCCATTATTTATCCAAATGCATATTTCATTAATTCATTTCATAAATATTTATCATTTCATTAATCATTAACATATCCATAAATCATTTCATATTCATCCATTTACATAAATCATTTCACTTTGACTATTTGCATGATTATTCATTTGCATTAATCATTAAAATGCATTCATATTTCATTAAATAAATTAAAATTCATAAATCAATTCCATGAAATTAGCTTAAAGTTGCACATTAAACTCATAAATCAATTTCCATGGAATTAGCTCAAAATTGCACAATTTGAGCTTCCAAACGTGAATCATGGCATAAATCACTCCACTCATTTCTCATTTCTTATTTTCACATTATGCATTTATCTATAAAAAACCTCCTTCTCAATTTTTGGGGATACACATTTTGATACACATTTTTATTAAAAAATCAATTTCAATTCTCTTCCACTCATCGCAGCTTCTTGTTGCACTTGTGTTTATAAAAATCTGAGAGCATCAAATGCATAAATCAAGAATCATGGTGAAATAGGAAAACAATGGAGCTGATTTTCCTTTGAATGCATTTATTTTAGTTTTGCATAGTTTAGTTTGCATTTTGCATTTGAATTCATTTGGAAATGCTTTATTGATGATATGCTGAAATTTTGATTTGAATTTATAGATTAAATCATTTAGCTTCTTCATTTTTCAGCATAAAACAATAGTAAAGAGAAATAAAATGTTCTTTAAGTGAAAACCACTTTGTGGTGCTTCTAGAAAGGTACTGTAGTGAAAACTTGGCAAACAGGCGCTACGTTTGAATAAGACTTGCATTGTTATCTATCAACACTATCTAAACCATCCACCCATTCATTGCATAATAAAACATGTGTCCAACCATGGCTTGATGACTGATTCAATATTCAACCTTATTACACCATCAACATCCATCTCTCCTAGTGAAATTAGTCTTGTCTTGAACTGGGGGAAACTTCCCAAAATTGGTCATGGATTAGATCTTTGTGCATTCCATCATGGTCAAAAACTATCAAAATAAAAAACATCCAGAAAATAAACAAAATCAAAACAAGGTCATAAAACATCAAAATCCCAAAAACATGTTATGCTTTGAGTCAAACCAGTCGAACTATGTGGTCTCTATGTGTACAACGTAGGAAAGGGTTATTAGTTCCTGAGGCCTTAGGTTAGTCCCCTTAGGTGTCTATCATGCTTTATTTCAACTTAGTTAAAATTTGAAAATTCAAAAACATTCAAAAACGTTCAAAAGACAAAAACATTCAAAAAATAGAAAAGATAAAAAACATGTTCTTAACAAACCAAGTGAACTATGAGCCTTTGCATGTACAAACTAGCCAAGGTTTATATTTGATGAGCCCCTGAGACCCTAGGTTAGTTCCTTGAAAACATAAAAAACATCATATAAACTTAGAAAATAAAAAAGGGTACTACCTCCATCATCACCAAACACAATAAACTTTTCGTCAATAATAAACAAATTTTCACACTCACCATTCAACAATGCAAACAAAAAAGAAGAAGCATCAAAATCAAAAATTACAAAGAGGAGATCAAAACTATTAGACAACTATTAAGTGAAAAAAATTCCAAAGTGTCAACTACCTATCTATTAACAATTCACCAACAACATCCTGAGATATGCCTTAATGGATCCGTTCCTACAATAGACGTCATCAACAATGGATAACAACCTGAAACCTCAAAACATACATGGAAAGTGTATTGTTTATCTTTTTATAGTCTTATCTTTTTTATATATCATAATACCACATTCCTAGGATCTCTTGAGAATGTCCATAAGGATTTAGAGAAGAAGGAATGATTGTATTAACAATTGATTTTTATTAGTTTTGTTTGTAAGATGTTTTTGTGATACTACCACAATAAATACTTGATTTTTTTTGGTAAATGGAAGTTTTTTTGAGACAATTCATGTAGTAATTGCATGTTAGGTATTCCATACCTCTCTGTGTAACTGGTTTGAAATTTTGTAAGACAATTGCACCATATATCCTAACAAGGTTTCTGTATGTCTGGTATGAGCAAGAATATTCTTTGCATGCTGAGTCAAATTCCACACAAGGGATACAAAGTTTCTTTGGTTATCAATACCCTAGTGCATCATATTTTTTTGCTACATCAAAAAGGATTGTTAAAGATATGAAGCCTCTATGCAAAGAAAAAAAACTCATTAGTAACTAACAACATCAAATTTCTATCCATCATCCAAACATTTCTTCTAACATCCATCCTACATCCACAATTTTGTCAATACATATCATGATGATAATAAAGCAATAAAGACATCATGTATCATGTATAATAATGCATTACATATATAAGATATCAACATCCATCATATACATAATAAAACAACATATATCATAATGATATATAGATCTTCCATCCATCCACATCATATACATACATCAAAAAGGTATAAAAAACATGTATAATCATACATCATTAGCCATAATCATCACATAACACATAATGAATCTAAATCAAAACATGTATATCTAATATATATCATCATAAAAAATGATAATGTTAGGTACATCATCATGGAAACATGTGTTATATCATAATACAAAAAAAATATACATATGTATGAGGCCTTAGCTAGGACAATAAATATATATACAAAATCATGTCTACAACAATGTCTCTGAAACAATAAAACATCATAAGGATCAAGTACAAATGTCCTACTACCTGATTGGAGGAGGAGACCTCTAAGGATCCTAGCTATGGTGGGGAGAAGGATGTAGCTAATTGGGTTGTTTGACTAAGTTCCCACCTAACTTGACATTTGTAGTAGTACTAGACTCTTCGAAACATGGCCTCCACTAAGCTCTAGGCACAAAGGCCTTGTAAAGTATCTGATAGTATGTCACCTTTTGTACCAATTTCTCTCACTTAGACTAATGTTGAGCCATAGGAATTGATGTGTCCAAGGAAATCTCTACAGACTGTCTCAACTAACACTTTGTCACCAGTTCCTATCAACCTGCATCTCTCTCTTGTCTAGCAACATCTCACTTCGTTGTCGAAATGACAATCTCTTCCTTTGCAACTTTTCACTACACAATTTCTATGTCTCTAGAAGTCATCAACTAAACTATCTAAGCTATCATTAGTGCATCACCTGATGGTGGAGGAGGACCTGGAACCTATGCTTGATCCTAGTGCATAGGATCATCCCATCCATCTTGACCCCCATCCTACCTTGCTTGGTTGAGCTACTCTACAATGATCCTAACTCATTGTCTCTCCCCATGATGACTAATAATACCTACTCTCCCAATGAACACCACACTATTAGGATCTGTAAACCTCAAAGGCACTCGAAGACCCCACCATTGATCATACTTTGGTGTGGTCCCAAGATCTACAATCCCAACTGGCCACCCCCATCTGAATGGAACAAGTGCTTTGAACTTTTCCATAGCTACATCTCGATCTACCTGTAGTCCCCATACTTGAACCTCTCTAGTAGTCCTACCAAAATGTGCCTAATAATCATCTATGAATCTACCCTATCTCTTGTCAAATTGACGAAAAACCTGATTAGGAATGTACTACTCAAGCAAGGAATGAATACAACTGATCAACCATCGGGTCTATCTAAAAAATGGGAGTTGCTATTGGTTATCATTCCACGCCTGACATCAAAACCAAAATCTCCAAACAAAAATACACATGTCATCTATCACGCGACACCAATAAGGTAGCTTCCTGAGCCAAGTGTAATGTAGGAGATCTCCATATCTATAAGAATAGGGATCCTTAGGATCCCGATCCAAAATTCCATTGGGCCTAGTAATCAGGACATGCTCCCATGCCCATAAATGAATTAGTGACATACCAAAATAAATAGAACTACCTCCATGGTAGGTAACCTCATGTATGTCTTTCTATAAGTGGGCGAGGAGACATGGGCCCCATTCATGTCTAGTGCCATGTTTGAACATCTACTCGATACATAAACCCCAACCAACAGGAAACTTCCTGCCTTGTTGATCAAGAATGATGAGCCTTGAGAGAAAATCACATAGAACCAATGAAACTAGATCTACACTACCAACAAAAGTAGATAAGTCTATCTCTAACTCATGAACTTGTAGATTCCTAACACCAAGTACTTGATGCATAGCACGTGTACCTCGACATATGGAATATGCCACAAGCTCTCCATGAATAGGTACAAAGAGGATCCTCCACACATCCTATAGAGTGATGGTGGCCTTTCTAGTAGGTAAGTGAAAGGATGAGGTCTTCGAGTGCCACCTCTCAACAAGAGCAGTCATCATCACTTTGTGGCATATGATAGTCGACATGTAACATATGTACCATAACCCCACAACATCAAGAACATCTTGCTCCAACTCATGAAAACTAATGATCAAATCGAACAGCTCCCACAACCATCTCTCCCTGGAATACAATGGTTTGAGAATTGTCTACAACCATTCAACCCACAATGTTAAGAATTTGCTATGGAAATGCAAAACAAGCCTCAAAACGCAAAAAAAATGGCTCAAACTTCCAAGAATAGCAAAAGCAGCCACTTTTTTTACTAAAGTAATGACTTTATTATAAAAAGTGGTAAAACCAGCCAAAAGTGGTCACTATTTTGGAAAAGTGATAAAAAATTCAAAATCGTTCCAAACAAAAGCGAACTATTTTAGCAAGAGTGGACATTTTCACAAGGGTGAACATTTCAAAGCAATAAAGTCAAAAGAATTTTTTTTAGGCACATGCAAAAATAAAGGTGAATCTTTAGGTCAAGAGTGAACATCTAAATCAAGCACATACAAGAAAATCAAAAGTAGTCCACTCATAAACACAAAAAGTGATAAAATCAATGCAAATCTATGAAAAACATGAAATTACTACTTACGGCTAATTTGAATTCATGCATTAATTAAACAAAAATAGAAAGTTGAAAACATGAAAGGAAAGGGTACATACTGGGGCACCAATGCTAGTAGAACATCCAAACTTGTGAATCACATCCACGCAATGTGGGGCTCCTCGAATCCTCACCATAACTCCTTGACAATCAACAAATCATGAAATTGAGAGGCAAGAAATTTCTATAGGCTCATAATGAAAGTGAGGAGAATTAAGCCCTAATTACCTATTTTAACTCTCAAAAACCTAATTTTTTAACCTAGGAAACATTTCTAGGTTGAAATTAGGAGCTCCCAAGAACATCTAAACTATCAATGAGAGTCCTATTATCTTAATTTTTTATCCTCTATGCATTTGAACTGCAATCGAACATTATTGCGAGATCAACCAAAAAATTGATATTTTTGGCCAACCTCTCGAGGGAGCAGCCCAACATCCCGCCATCTTTTTGCTAACCACTATAAATTTGTCAAATTTATCAAATATTGATCTTAACATCAAATTCTTTGAAACAAAGCAACCAATACTTTTTCTCAAAGAGAGGAAAAATGTAGACGTAAAAATGACCTAACACTTATCACACACCCTAAATGCCATTTTCTCATCATTGACATCATTATCACTTAATATCACTACATTTCACATCAATTTCATCCAAAACCCTAATTTCCCTATTAATTGAATAATATTACATTATTTAATTAATTCACTTTTTCATCATTTTTGACTAATTAAATAAATTTCATTTATTTAATAAAGTTCTAATCTAACTTTATTCCTCCTGATTAATTAAATAACATCAATTATTTAATTATGTCGTTAATTAACTTTATTCTCCTAAATCAATTAAATTATTAATACTTAATAGCTTAATTAAATTACTTTCCCCTAAACATGAATAATTGGATAAATTATTCAAACATCTTCCAAAAAGGTGAAAAAAACAAATACAACTTTTTCTGTAAAAGTCAAACATGACTTGCATGTTCAACTCAAAAATATTAATTAATTAATTACCCTCACCCATTTTCATGATTGAGAAAATTATGATCCCCTGATTTCTCACTCTGATTGGCTGACTAATCCATCTATTCTTAGCCGATTCATCTATTCTTCAATCCCACTGAAGGCTCAACATGATTTCTTCAATTCCATAGGTTATTCAATCTATTTTCCCATTTCCACTTAACACTCAAATTTATTTCTTCAATCACACTGATTATGTAATCAAAGTCCACTGATTCTTCCCATCTAAATTCTCTCAACAGTTTTCAACTGTTGATCAAGATATTCTACTATGTGATTTTGCATGTTCATTTTGAAATGCAAAATCTATATAAAAACCTCATTTCTTCTAAAAAACAATCATAGAATCAACATCTTTTACACAATGAATTAATGTTGAGATTACAATTGATTTCTTGAGAACTTCAACATACATCTTTGATCAACAACATCACACTTTGAAGCTTTTGTTACTTACAAATGGAGGCTTCACATTGATACAATAGTGACCCAACATATTTGTGAATAAACTTTGACATGGGATGGTAACACTATGTGTTTATGAATTTATTTTATGTTCTCTCCATTGATTGCATAGTCTAATTTCATTTCTTTGTAGGTTCATTTCATGAGTAATGGATATGAATATTCATCTTTTTGTTTGAATTAGATTAATTCAATTCATTCATATTTTATTATTATGCTTATCGATTTCCCCTTACACAATTTAATATATTTTTCCCTTAGTTATATTTTTTCCTACACTTTTATTAGTCTTTCTTAGGATAATAAAATGAGTTTATTATTTAATAACTAGGAGATAAAATGATGAGGTGTCTCCACCCTTAAAGGGTGGAGTCTTTACTTTTTCATCACTTTATTTAGCATCGATGGTTATTGGTGGTCAATTCTTATTGGTTGATTTTCTACCTCCATCCTCTCCTTAGTTATATATGAACTCACTACCTAGCTTGTATTTTTTATCTTGGAATATATTAATGCAATTCTATCATCCTAAGATTGCATACCTCTTGGAGTTGTTAGCTTGTATTTTTTATGTTTTTCCAATTTATGTAGCTTTGAATTTCTCTTATAAAGTTCCTTGGGTTATTCAATCTATTTCAAATTTCTAACATGATATTATAGTTTTTTTTGTTTGAAAAATATAAGTTAGATTCTTAATTGAGAGATTGAATTTTTCATGTAAGATCTTGTAAACTCCTATATGCTCTTCTCTTGTGTTTTGAACAATATTGAGCATCAGAAAGGGTTTGCAAAGATCTAATAACCTCTTCATATTACATATGTGTTTTGTGAGAATTGAGTGATTGCAACATTTTTTGTTACATTGGTGGTATTTTTGACTATTCCAATGCATCCAGGAGGCTCAAAAAAGTTAGTATTAGCTTTCATTTCATCCAATTTGGAGAACATTTGGCATAGTTGTAAACAAGGGTTTGAAGGTCAAATTTGGTGAGTAGGTTTTTGCACAAGCATTATTGGTCAAAAAGGACCTTTCCATTGCATTCAAGAGGCCAAGGAGATAAATTTTGACATAAATTTTTCCCATATTTGGAGCTGCGAACCATCGAGGAAAAAACCAATTGCCAGGAGGGTGGTATGACCCCCCAACGCTGTAATTTGGTTTGTCATATGATTTTTTCATTATAAAAAATTAGAGATTTTTTTAAGTGTCTTAGCATTTAATAATAAATATCATAGGGATGTAACTCCCCCACAACTAAGCCATAGACATCAACCTAGCCACTTGCGATAGCTGCGTCCAATGGGTGTACAAACACCACTCATAGAATTCAAAGCCTACAAATTTTTTTTAACTGCAACTTAAATATTAACCACTAGGTGTTAAACCTAGATTACCAATTTTCAATTTAAACCATTGAAACTTCCTGCAACTCCACTCCTTATGTCTTTTGAGGGTCTCCAAGAGGCCACCACGACCTTCATATAGGCTAAATTGGACATTTTTTCAAACTTGCATACATTTTTGTCACAATGTCTATTTTTTAGAAAATCAATATCATTAGAAAGATGGAGACCAACACTTTCCATACATCCATGTAGGTATTGAAAAGATTTTTTTGCTAGTTTTTAACAAGATATTTCACATTAAAGTTATTTATTGTTAATTTATTCAGCATGCCATAAATTTTTCCCTAGTGCTCCATTTTTTAGAAATAAATAGGTGTTCGAAAGGTGGTGAAGAGATCTACATGGCTATAAGGCTAATTTTTCAAAATTTTATCTCAGATTCATTTGTATCAAAATTTAGAATTTTGGCTATTATGAGCCTTTTGAGTATTGTATCTTGAAAAGGCTTTGTAAACATACTAAACTATAAAGTGTCAATCTTATAATATTTAGGGGTAATTTTTTATATGAGTGAAAAGGGTGGGGGTGTTTTGGAATTCTTGTGTTCAATTTATTTTAGCACTTCTTTTTTGTGTCTCTTCATCATTGCTCAAACAAAAATTCCTATTCTAAATGCATACAACTATTTTGAGTGGAAGTCTAAAATGAAAATTCATTTAAGAAGTTTTAGTTTTCATAGAATAAAAATGGGACTAGAAATTGGGTCTGATAAAGATGAAGAAAATCCTAAGTGGTTTAATAGATGCGATGAAGCATATAAATCATTGTGTTTATTTGCATCTCTTGATTTTCTCTTTCATATTGAATCTTTAAATATTCCAAATAAAATAGAAAAAGCTAGAATCTCTATTTGGCACTCAAGATTCTATGAGTCATATGTTGAAAAATTAACTAAATAGTTTAAGTCCATGTAACTTCAATACAATTTAGGATTTATTCATCAGATTGAAATCACTAAGGCTACAACTAAAGAAATATGGAATTGATAATAAAGATGAAAAATCAATTATAAGTATACTCTCTAAGCTAAATTCTAAATATTTAGTAATTGTTTCTACCTTCTATGATCCTAAAGATGCACTTGGGTCTAAATTCACCATGCAATCTTTGGATGATTTTACTATTTCTCTCACATGACAACAAGATAAGATAATCTAGATGGACACTCTAAAGTCTTATAAGACATATTCCTTGGTTTTAAACCCTGGCACAAATGAACAAGGACAAAGTGGTACCAAAGATAATAAACAAAATAATAGCAAAGAGAAGAAGGATAAAAAGTCAACTATGCTCCAATAGTAGCTAATGAGACCTCATCTTCAAAAGGTGATAAGTCTAAGAAAGAGAAGGTCAAATGCATCTATTTTAAATGATCTAGTCATGACGAGCACAATTGTTTGAAGAAACTAGTTGATCACTTGACACACATTCTTGAAAAGAATAATCTCAATGTTCTTGATTCCACGAAACAAAGTTTAGATGAGGGGTCTCACAAGGCTAAGGAAAACAACGAGAAAGGAAAGGGAAATTCCCTTCTAGCAGTTGCTTCTCCACCATCCACATAGGCTCTTGATTTAGGTGCCTCACATCACATGGCTTCATCTGAAGATAAAATTATTTTTTTGGAGCCATGTACTATGCCTTCCATTTTGATGGGTTACGACACTCATTTTGAGGTGTATGGGCTCGAGGGTCCATTGATGTGGGTGGTGACACATTTTAGGATTTTATTTGTGTGCCTTCATTGTCAAATAATCTCATATCAATATATTAAATCACTCACATAGGTATAGGCAAGGAAGTTGAGTTTTCTATTGATTCAATGGTGATTTATGAGTTACACAATAATTCTATAGTTGTAGTTGGGAGAGTAGATCATCAATCTCATCTTAATTTTTCTCTCACTTTGTTCTCAATCCACCTTCGTTTATTTTACTAACTCATTCTAATGATGTGATTAAATTTTGGAATTAATGATTTGGCCACTTGAACAACCACTACTTGCAATAGCTCAATCAATAGGACATGGTTATAGGATTTCCTATAGTTCATTTTTCTGATGAATTTTGTCGAGGATTCATTCTTGGCAAGCATTTTGAAGAGAAATTTGGCAAAGGAAAAGCTTGGAGAGCCTCACATCCTTTGGATTTGGTTCATAGTTTATTTTCCTAATGGTGCTTGTCAATGATGCATTTTTGGAAAGGATCCTAAAGAGAAATTTGACAAAGGAAAAGCTTGGAGATCCTTATGTCCTTTGGAGTTGGTTCATAGTGATTTGGCAGGGCTATTTCCATAGCCATATTTCAGTAGGGCTCGATATCTTTTGGCATTCATTGATGACTTTTTTAAGTACACCTTTGTGTACTTTCTTAAAAAAAAATTGAAGTCTTTGATTCATTCTTGGAATTCAAGGATTTTACAAAGAAACAAACTAAAAATTCCATCAGTGTTCTATTTATAGATAATGGGAGGAACATGTCAACCATAGGTTTGTGTAGTATTTTTTAGCAAAAGGAATTGATTTGCAACATAAAGTTCCCTACATTCCTTAGCAAAATGGAGTGTCTAAATGAAAGAATCAATCTTTGAAAGAGATGGCCAATTATCTGATTCACTCCAAGTCTTTGGCACCACCTTTCTAGGCAGATGCCACTAATTGTGTAGGTTATATACAAAACTATATTTCTCACAAAGTTGTGAAGGAGGTAACTCCTTTTCAAGCTTGGTATGGTGAAAATCCCTCAATTAAGTAATTTCAAATGTTTGGCTCTAGTACATGGGCCCACATCCTAGCAAATAAATTAAAGGCTATGGATATGTAGAGCAATCCTTGCATATTTGTTGAATATCAAGATTATTTCAAAGGCTATAGGCTTCTCCATACTACCAAACATGATTTGTTCATTGAGAGGAGTGTTAATTTATAGGAGATCCCTTCTAGTTCTTCTCTTACCACTTCTGTAACCACCATAAATTTGGAATCCTTGCATCATGATGATAGTTCTTTAGAGGATAGTAATCCTTTCAATCATGATGAGGATTCTTCTTCCTCCACTTTAGATGATAACAATAATGATGAGGGTTTAGATATCCCACCTTTAGAGGTTGATGATTCTAATCTTGACTCTCATCCTCTAGCCATAGGGCCTCTTTGGGCTTGTCAAACACTGTATTTAGTAGGGGATTGGGTAGGGTATCCTTGAGATCACAAAAGAACATGATCACAATTTTAGGAGGCTACACATATCTTCCTTGCCACAAATTTTGATCCACAATCATTTCGAGAAGCTTCTGGTGTTCCCAAGTGGGATATAATGATGTAGGAAGAGTTTAGTTCCTTAGAGATGAACCACACTTTGGATCTTGTCCCAATTCCTAAGGGAAGGAAACTTTTTTGATGCAAGTGGGCTTATCAAATAAAATTTGTAGTAGATGAGTCAATTGAAAAGCATAAGGCTCATTTGGTTTCAAAAGGATTCTCCTAGGTTCTTGAGATTGAATACTCTTAAGGATTTTGCACTAGTCACCAAAATGAATTTCATCTAACTTACCCTAGCTATCATTACAACACATATATGGTAAGTTCATTAGATGGATATGAAGAGTAATTTTCATCACAGTGACCTTCATGAGGAGATACACATGGAGCATCCATAAGGGTTAGTTTAGGATCCTTGACTTGTGTGTCATCCTTGGAAGTCTCTCTATGTCCTAAAACATTCCCCTTGGACTTGGAATGCTAAGATGGAATCCTTATAAAATTTTGGTTCAGCCAATGTCATTCTAATACTAATGTCTACATTTTGCAGTAGGATGATAATCACACCTTCTTGGTTCTCTATGTCAATGACTTGTTGATCATAGGGAGTCACTCATCCACCATTTGGACAGTGAAAACTTCCCTTCATGATTATTTTTTGAAGTCAGACTTCGGCTTATTGCACTACTCCTTGGGGATTAAGATTACTCAATCTCCTTTAGGTATCTCTCTTGCACAACCTTGAGGCTAAATTTTTTTAAGCTTTATTGGATGGCACTTTGTATTGATAAGTTGTTGGTAGTATCATCTATTTGAATCACACAAGAACCAATGTTTAATTTTTTGTAGGAATGGTCTCTTAATTCATGTAGGAGCCACATGAGTTGCATTGGAAAACAACTAAGTAGTTTCTTCACTACATCGAGGGTTCTCACAATTATGTATTCACTATGCAATGAGTGTGTATTTTGACTTAGTAGGACACGTAAATTCAGATTTGGGCAAGAAATTCTCAAGATCACAAGTATAATTTAGGGTATTTATTCTCCCTTGGTTTCAATTCAGTTTGTTGGTCAAGTATGAAGCAATCTACTATTGATCTTTCATCTATAGAGACTGAGAATTGAGGAGAAATTAATGCTACTATTGATGTCATATGGCTTCAGAACATTCTCACTGAGTTTGGAATTACCTTTCAAAAGCCAACAATCATCTTTTGTGATAACCAGAGTGTGATTTAGATCTCTCACAATATGATCCATAATTAGCAGACCAAGGACATTGAGATCCATGCACTACCTTTGGAGTTGATTCATGAGTAGACCATTAATCTCAAGTGTAGTCTGACATGATATTAGACTACCAACATCTTCACCAAAGCATTTACTAAGAGCAAGTTCCTTCATTTGTGAGCTTTTCTTGGGGTGTGGTTGGTTTCCTCTTCAGGGGGCTACTTATTCATTCTCTTCTTCTTCTCTCTCTATTTTTTGGGGTGTTCTCTCTATTTGTGAGAGGGAGACTCTTCTTTTGGGGGGGATTTTATTTGTATATGGGTACCTAACATGGCCTCATTTTCTGAGACCCATCATCTTTTACATCCTCCCAAGTTGTGCTTAAGGAGGGGTGTTGGTATAGGTTTTTATTTTTCTAGCAGGTTAATTTACTTTCTCCTAGTTATAGGTTTTTCCTACACTTTTATTAATCTTTCTTAGGATAATAAAGAGAGTTTATTATTTAATAACTAGGAGAGAATGTGATGAGGTGTTT
>VDFB02281492.1:396433174-396670097 GCA_007258455.2 Sequoia sempervirens
GAGATGCTTCTCTGGAATATTTATTGAATGTTAGAGATGCTTTACCATGATCGTATATTGATGACACTAATGGAGTGATGGGATTCCACCACATTGACCTTCAACCTCTTAACAATTAAGATGGAAATCATGTTAGAGGAAATCTACCACATTCTTGGTCTTCCCATTCGTGGGTAGAGAGCCATCCTTGATGATACACATTCTACTCATGAGTAGGAAGACAGGGTCCAGTTTCTTGGGTCACACTGATGGTGGTGATAGGACCAGTCATATTTATACCCACTCACACACAAGATGATCTTCACATGGGGTTGCAACATTCTAACACACCTATACCACTAGTTGGGTAGGTATGTGCATAATGAATTTTAGAGTTTGATCACATGCACCCTACTACAGGTGTGGGCCTTCACTCACATCATGTGCATGTAACAACATGGTACCCCTACACTCTTGATTATTCAGTTCCTATGGCTCACTTGTGTGAGCTTATTCGATAGTGGAGGCTCAGGGATCTGTAGTTTAGGCATTTATAAATTCATGTTTTGAGATCAAATCAGGTTAGATGGTGTCCCTATCGATGGTTTCGGTGGGTCAATGATAGTAGGTATCTCAAGAACCTGTAGTGCGACAAGTTTTTGTCAGGTTATACATAGTTTTTCATCATTCCCTCTTATTGGATGAGGGATATGTATCAGTTCAATATCATCTAGACCATCCCTCTTATGGTCCATTCCTATGCAAAAGATGTAAGGAGCATGACACAACTGGGAAATTATCAATGGCGGTCACTCATAGACATCATCCCTTTAGAAAATGATGATCTCGATCGAGACCAACCACTAATGCACATGATCAATGATGTCAGCATGGCTAAAGGCTTTAAGACATGGTGGCTCATGCACCACCTTGCACTAGTTTTTTCAATAGATGCCACTAGGGGGGATCTTGAGCTTCAAGACGATGCACCACCAACACAAAGATGAGGGTAGAGAGATGGAGACAGAGGGTAGTAGGAGGAGGAGGTGGCAGATACAACAGGGACAAGGTTGAGGCATCAATGGAGGATGTACTCTCCTCCACCTGCTACCCTAGTTTTATCCATAGCACTAGTGTATTATGTTGATCCAATGACAGATCTTTTCTGCTTCAGGAGTGGCACCTAATGCAATTGGGGTTGGTCCTAGTATCTCTAGATCCATAGTGGAAGCTAGGGGACCTAGGTACATAAATTTTTTAATGTTATTTCATTTTGGTAATTTCAATTTTTTATCTCATGTATATTCTTTTATTTTAGTTTCATGTATATACATCTCATGATACTAATGGGTCTCTTCTCTTTGTGGTTATTGTTACCTAATTTTCACCCTTAGGCTCAATCAAGCAAGGCAACTATGTTGCAAATGCTCATAAGGGCCAAATGGGATATCTCCATTGAGGGTTATTTCATGTGTCTGATGAAATTTCATAGGGAATTCAGTTAAGAGGCCTGTTCTATTGGAAATATACCTCAGTGGTTACAGGCTCAGCCTCCATTAGAGCCAAGTCAACATGACATCCTCACTATCTGGCCGACTGGCTGCTTTGTTAGTTTCCATTTTGAACAGGTCATTGTGACCTAGTTTTTGTCCTGCCGAATGAAGCTGCAGAGCCTATCACTGTGACAAGAAGGGTTCAATATGACCTCTTATCACGTCGGGATCTTTGGCCGATAGGCCATTCATTCGTTAGTCGGGGAAACTCATGGTGAGTGACAACAGGCTTCGGGATAACTTATGATGCTCGGTGAAGGGTCCCAGCGAATAGTCGAAGTCTCCCCGACTTAAAAAGCCTTTGGCATAACGAGGAGTTCAGTAGGAAGTCTAGTCGAAAGTAGGGTTGTCTCCCCGACAAGAAAAGGAACTCGCCGAAAGGAAAAGCGTTCGGCATAAGGTCCTGGTGACCAACTGAATTCTCACCGAAGGGGTGTGGCTTCGGTATAAGGAATGAAGCTCGGCAAGATGTCTCGCCGACACAAAAGGGTCTTGTCGATAACAAGATGGGCTCGCCAAAAGATTTGAAGCTCAGCGTAAGGTCTTGCCGAAAGCCGATGGTCTCACCGAAGAAATAGGAGCTCAAGGAGATTTCTTCTTGATTGGTGGGATTCATGGTGAAAGACAGGGAGTCTCAGTGAATAGAGGATAGCTCGGGTAGATAGGAGGAGTTCACTATGAAGTCTCAGCGACCGCAAGATGTCTCACTGACCAGAAAGTAAAGACCTCACCGAAAGAGCTTGACATCGGCATAAGGTCTTGCCGATACAAGGATGTCTGGCTGACAGAGGGAAAGGAGCTCAATGGTATGACTTCTAGAGACATCAGTGAAGGTCTCCCCGAAATGAATTGCATTGATAAAGTGCCTGACCGTCAGAGTGATGTCTTACCGACATCATGTGGTCTCAGCGACAGAGGAGAGATCGATATGACAAAGAGCCTCGCCATGATGTCTCCCCGAATGTAAGATCTCTCGCTGACAATGATGGAATCGCCCAATAAAGTGGAATCGATATAACCCAGTGGTGCTCACTATGACTTCTCCATAATGTTGTTTGACTTGCCGATGTTTGGCGATATCAATGTGATTCCTAAGTTCGCCAAGACTCTCATCGACTATCGCATATTGTGTCGATGGCTTCAGAAAAGCATAATCGCATCGGTGAGACACTTCCAGTGTCTCACCAAGATGTGATTCTGATCAAACAAGCTCTTGACCACCTAGAGAATCTGCGTGTAGTGCGCCCAGCCAATCAAAGAGGAGCTGAAGTGAGTTGTGGCAGTTTGATCAGAATGAAGAACATCAACAGAATATGAATGCAACACATATCTGTTGTGAGCTCAGGGCATTCAAAGCATTTAGCTAAAGTGGTTTGAACAAGACATCATGCTAGGAAATGAATGCGGTGGTTGTAGAAAGATCAGAAGGCTTCCCCAAGGGCGATCTTTTCACACTGACAGGAACAATGAGACACGCAGGGTGCAACATTTAATTCAATCAAAAGATCTTAGGATAGATTTTTCTGAGACTGATATTTTGTAAGCCTTAAGGGGCCGAGATCTTTTCTGTATATAAGGCATTTTTTCCTTCTTAAAAAGGAGTTTAGATGTATGCTCTTTTGAAGTCTGTGACCCTTTTTGCAGTCCTCTCTCAGGCTAGCAGGTTTTTGTAATTCAACTTGGAGCATGTTATATAAGGCTTACCTTGATCACTATTGATATTCAAATTTCCATCTTGTTCATGCAAAGTATTGTGCATTTCAGGTTCATGATTAAGTTATTTTTGTGAATTTCTTTCATTCCTTAACAACTTTATCTTGTGTTTCATGCCTTCCTTTGCAAAAGTATCATTATACAAATTATAAATTGTGTTCACTTAGTCACACATGGATTTTGATTTGTGAAAATATTTCTTTCCTCTCTAGAAAAAGTGTGTGAATCAAACCTGTTTGTGAAATGTTAGTGCAAGGCTTACAGAATTTGATGTGTAATCTTATGTTCACCGTCAGTGTTCAAGTGTAAATTAAGTATTTCATTGTTCCCATCATTTCGGTGCATCACCTTAGTTTAGTTTTTCAATTTATGTACTCCTTATCCTTTTCCCTTAAAAGAATTAGTAGTTTAGGTGACACGAAAGGAAGCCAGCCTTCTCCGAAGGTTGACCTCTATCTACAAGTGACCCACAGCTTTAGAGGTCTTCCCATGTTACACTGAAGCATTGAACATCAGGTTTGACAAGGGTGTAACTTTAGGTGATAACAGTTTTTGGCACGCCCAGTGGGACAAAGAACTGACTGTGGCAGTTCTTTTGGTACCATGTATTACTGCTGTTTGGTGTGTACAACAGTATTTTCTTCCTTTGGAGGCAAGATTTTAACACACATGGCGACTCCAAGTCTAAAGTATCTAGTTTCAGTAGTCTAATTGTTGGTTTCATGATAGTATGTCTTACCATTCACCATTTCATGAAGGTATGGTTCCTGCATCTTTTTATCAGTCATACCCTATTGAAGATACCGCTAGTTTTATTCAAAATAGCTATGTAGCAGTGGGTTACTAGCAAGCTCAATTGGCCTACCCACCCACCCCTGCACAAGTTCAGCAGTGGAATGCTTACGCTCATCAACAACCCTAGGAGGATTATTTTATCTCCAATCAGAAAATTTATTCTTCATATGAGCCTCAAAATTTAGATGAAATGAGTATAGAGAATGTCTTTATATTTCTAAAATTAGTTTAAAGAAGTTAAAAATTAGCAAGAGGTCAATAGGCAGTAGGAGGAGCTTGCTTATCAAGCTTATATTTATCAGCAGGAAGTTGAGACACAAAGGGGACCCCATTTAGTACAAGAATTTGAACAAAGTCATTCTAACTCTCCTAAAGAGCAACTTTATGAAATGCCCCAATCAACTATTTCCTTTTCAAATCCATTCTTTGAGGAAGGACTTCACTACACGAGATTCAATGTTCCAAGATTTAAATAGAATGAAACTTCTATCGAAAAGAAAGCAGAGGAAGAGCAACTTATTGATCAAGATGACTTAATCCTCTGGGAGAAGATTAAGAATGTGAATCCTTTGCATTTAGTCATTAAGTGTTATCAATTGCAGCAGCAAAGGATTGAGTAGCAAGAAGACACTTGTTCCAAAGAATCCTTGACTGTTCTAACCAATCAGCAAGATCAAAAAAGTAAGTCTTCTAATTTTTCAAATAAGCTCCCTAAGTTTGACATTCCAAATTTTAGGAGTTATCATCCTATGCAAAAGCTTGCAGTTGAGGAGACTCGGTCCATTATCCCTCAAGAGCAGTCTTTTCAATTACAAAGTCAGCCTAGTGACAAGATAAAATAATTTTTTGAGGTAGATGAACTCTTTTGGGTATTGATACAGTTGAGCATGAAGTTAAAAATAAAAAATCAAGGTTGTTACAAGTGATTGATGAGCAGGGCCAGTTAGGACAACAGAGTTCTAAACAAGAAATGACAACTGAACATGGGGTTATGTCATATTCATCTAATGAGGTTCCTAGTTTTGTTGAACAGAGTGATGAAACCCTGATTAATTTATTTTTTGAACTTCCTGGTTTTGATAATGAGGTTGCAAAAAGCATGTCTAAACAACCATCAGTGATAGGGTTTCAATAGCAAAAAGGTGATAAAACCAATGACAAGTTGTTCTTCCATCAAGATGAGCATGATCAACAAAAGTATGTCTTGAAAGATCATATAGATGCAACAGAGCAAAAAAATTTCTTCCCTCAAGAGTGTCATCTTGAGGAAAACAATAGTCCTTTTATCATTAAGGGGACTGGTACTATGCAAAATGATGAGGATTTGTTCTGGGACGACCTGGAGATTTTCATTTCAAGCTTGGATTATAAACGACCTTTTAGTAAAGCGCATCAAGTAGATATCAGTATATCAAATGAAAAAGAGCCTGTACCTCAAGCCCTCATTGATTTACTTGATGAGCTTCCCGATTTTATGGAGGGAACCTAAGGCAAATCTATGATACAATCCCTAATGCCAAATGTTGATCAACATACTGAGGAATATAATGGTGGTATGTTGACCAATATGCAGAAAATCCAAGACAACCATGACTTGACAACATTTGACCAATTTGATAGGGTGAATGAAGCAGACATTTCATTCACCTCTGAGCCAATTCATTCAAATGAGATTACCATTGTGAGAAGACAGAGATCAATAAGTCTCTTCATCAATTAACCCTTTAAGGGAAACTCGTAATGATGAAATTTCCAACTCTAAAGGCATGATAACTTTGGCACCATACATAAGGTTATAAGGCATCATTCCCATTGCCATATGAAAACTCATGCAATAGGCCCACAAAGAATATGCCAATCCTTGTCATGTTTATTTACTATTTTTCGAAGAATGGGCTCAAGTGTTTTATTAGATGCTTTTGCTTGGCCATTAGATTGAGGATAATATGATTTAGAAAATCTATGCTAAACATAATTTTTTTTTAGGAATTTCTTTACTTCTTTATTCTTAAATGGTGTGCCATTATCAAAAACAAAGGTAGAAGGCAATCTATAGTGAGCAATGATGTTATTTAGAAGGAAGCTACAAATAACTTCAATTGTCGTGGATTGAAGCAAGACAACTTCGACTGAATTCATGAAGTAATTGATAGCAGTAATAATAAAGATATGTCCTTTAGAAGAAGGAGGTGACATCTTACCAATAATATCCAACCCTCATTTTGTGAACGATCAAGGAGAGGTTTAATTTTGTAATTCTTGAGCAGGAGCATGAATATGACAACTATGTTGTTGACATTGTGAACACTTCTTGAAAAAATCAAAGGAATCTTGTTCCATCATTTTCCAAAAGTATCCCATGTGAATCAACTTTTTCACTAGGGATTTACCACCAAAATTTCCACCCCCAAAACCCAAATGGCCTTCCTTAAGGAAAAGGGGTATTTCCACTTTAGTGAGACATCGAAGAAGTAAAACACTATAATATTTTGGATAAAGAAAATCCAATAAGACAACATAATATATTGAAAGTATTTGTATCTGAGTGTGATCATTCTTTATCTCATCATCGAGAAAATTTCTAGTCTTCAGATAGTTGTAGATGTTAGAGTACCATTCTCCCGAGTCTACATTAGAACATGCAAGAGCATCAGATTTAGGTTGATTAGAAATAGTAGGAAATGAAGAATATGAACTACAAAGTGGTATTCTTCTGTGTCCTTACCCAAAGGTGCTAGGGAGGTAGTGCTCGCCATGGCATCCATGCATTGGTTTTCTTTCCTAGGAACATTATTGATTGTGAGAGAGGAGAATTGATCGAGTAAGGAAAAAGAAAGGTCCCGATACTGAGACAACTTACTTTGCTTAGCTTGATAGGTTCCCATAATCTAATTCACAATAAGCTCAGAGTCGCCATGTATATAGAGATGTTTTATGTTTAATGAGAATACGACACACAAGCTGATAATAAGGACTTCATACTTATTGATGTTATTGGTGCAAGTAAACTCTAATCGAAAGGAGAGAGAAACTTAATTTCCTTCAGGTGAGATTAGAACTACACCCATCCTAGAACTAGTCTAACATCTTGACCCATTGAAATACATCTCCCATACAAGATTGTGGCTAATTGTGAGAATATCCTCATTAGGAAACAAATCCAGACCAGTGAAGGAGCGAGATGAAGGAGCATCTACCAATTGATCAACAATCACTTGATCTTTTATTGAATTTTGAGTTAAAAACTTTATGTCAAACTCAAAAAGCAACATTACCCACTTCGCTAACCTTCCAACAAGATTAGCACTAGAAATAAATGCTTTAGAAGGTCACTTTTCACAATAACATGTGTTTCAACATGAAGGAGATAATGTCTTAACTTCTACATTGTGAAGATGAGAGAAAGGCATTGCTTCTCCATGGAGGAATAATGGGTTTCATAATCAATAAGAACAAAACTAATGTAATAGGCCACTTTTTCTCTACCAAAATCATCATACTGAGTGAGCAAAGCCACTAAAGCATATGGTGATGTGACAAGGTAAAGCAAAAATTTTCTATCTTGTGTAACTGACATTAATACAGGAGGATTGCCTAGATAAGTTTTTATTGAATCAAAAGCTTTCTAGCACTCCTCATCCCATATAAAGTGAGCATCCTTTTCAATAAATGAGTGAAAGGAAGGGTACGGTCAACCAATTGAGATATAAATCTATGAATCACTTGAATATTCCCTTGCAAACTATACAACTCAAAAATGTTCCTAGGTGGAGGCATGTTAACAATAGCATCAATTTTGTTCATGTCAACTTCGATTCCATGATGAGAAATTATGAATCCCAAAAGTTTTCCTGCATCCATGTTGAAGACACACTTAAGAGGATTGAGCCTCATCTTATAGAGTTGAAGCCTTTCAAAGATAAGATGAGGATTTCCCATGTGATCTTGATGAGTTATGGAATTCGCCAAGATGTCATCAACATAGTCTTCTAGGATTTTATGAATGAAATCATGAAAGTTTAGGGTCATTTCACAATGGTAAGTCACACTTGCATTATTTGACCCAAATGACATGACCACATAACAAAAGGTACCCTAAGGGGTAGTGAAGGTCATCTTATACTGATCTTTTGGGTTAATACAGATTTGATTATAGCTTGAGAATCCATCTATGAAGGACAAGTCATGGCCTATAGTCAAGTCTACAATCATATCAATATTAGGCAACATAAAATCATCCTTAAAAGAATACTTATTGAGGTCATGAAATTTAATGCATATACGAATATGACCATCAGGTTTACTAATGGCAACAATATTTGAAATCCAAGTTGAATAGTCAATTAGACGGATATATCTTCTTTATCTTAGTCTTAACCAACAAGGCAACCTTGGGATTGATCTTCAAGATTTTTTGCTTAATATGATTGGAATTGGGACATAGGAAAATATTGCTAACCACTATAGACTCATCAAACCAGGCATCTCCTCATATGAACAAGAAAAGATATTAGGATGAGAATGTTAAAGGTTGGAGCGCTCTTTAGCTTCTTCAGAAGAAAGGCACTTTTTGATCTTAATCACCTTTTCAAAATATTTAGGGTCAATAAAAACTTCAAAAATATCCCCCTTGAGGATGGGAATACAGAATTTAGGACAAGGTATTAGGACACAATCATCAACATTAAATAGAGGATCCTCCTCATCCATATTAAAAAAAAATCTCAAAAGTAAGCTTACTTGTTCAAGCGATACGAGAATCATTGCTTATGATGAAAGGAAGGAAAGTGATAATGGGCACCTAAGAATTCTTCCAATGCTTCTTCCAAAGAAAATAAATCTAGAGGAACTTCATAAAGTTCTATCTTATCCTCCATCAGCTGAAGATGAACTAAGTTGAGAGGTTCTACCAAAATCATGTTTACACTCCACCATGGTTTTTGCCTAGATTTTGCAATAGAGCATCCCAAACCTGAATGACGATTGCAAGGATTAAATCAAATAGGGACTTGAATTCCTTGTTCAATACACCCAATAACTTTGATGCAAAGTAGGGAGGAGTTTTTCAAAACAAACACAATTCAAACAATTTTAGAACAATCTTTCAATCACAAAATCTCCAACTTGGTGTCCAACTCACCATTCACTCATATCCCTTGTAGCATTCCAAATAGTGAGAATTCAACATAACTTTCAAAAGATACTAAAAAATCACAAACCAGAGCCTATTTTAAATATCCATTAAGCTCTTTAGAAACATATCTCAAAAGATCCTAGGGTTTCTTTGGAACAAGACTCTCAAATCACTGTTGCTACACTTGCACAAAGCCCAATTAGGTCAATTTTACAAAGAAACTACCATGTAATCTCTTCCAAAAGTGAAAACCTCCATTTCAAGACCTTAACTAGGTTTCCTCAGGTCCAAATCAACAAATTTTATCAATTGAAACTCTTGCAAATTCACCAAACAACTAAACCCTTAGGTATTTGTAGGCTTATCACATAGGGCTTTGTTGAATCTACAACCTCCAAAAATTATTTCACCTTACCAAAACCTAAAACAAATCACATTAGGTTTTCAAAATCATATTTCATCAAATAGAAAGGGTTCCAACCATTCTTTCTACAAAACCCTACTTCAAAGCATCATTTTACACCAAAATCATTAAGGTTTGCAACTAGGGCATCATTCAAATTTCATCAAACTTCCTTCCCTACTCCTAAAAAACACATCAACACAAAACCTACTGCTAAATATTCCATTCCACCAAGTTATATCATTTTTCTCTAGATGGAATGGCTTATAAACCTATTTTATTGAACCAAACCCTCAAATTTAGGGATTCTTAGGTAATTTCAATAAAACCTCTATAAAATCTACAAAAATTGATGAAAAAATCTCAAACCAAAACAAAAAGTATATTAACTCATCCCTCTATCAATCCCAACTCCTAAAATTTCACTTTATGATAGTACCAAGCCATACAAGAGCCTGTAGTAGCAAGTTTTCATGAAAAGCATAGGAAATCAACACTTTCACTATTCACAATTCAAAGTTACATTAGCCAACCTCTTCCACAACGTTCACCAAGGATTTTTAAAGATTTAAATATCATGACTAATCAGTTTCAACTACTTTCCCACCAAACAAAACTAGCTTGACCCTTGAACTTCCACACAAGACAAAAAATTGCAAAGTTGCTGAAGCAACATTTGCAAAAATTACAAAATGTGACAACTTTACCTAGAACCAACTCAAAAGGACTCAAAGCATGGAAAATGGTCTATTATGACCTTATTACATCACATTTAGACTCTAAACACCTAAAACCAAATATAAGACCATATTTACAAAAATTGACATGGTGCCCCTAAACCATACACCCAGACAAAAAAAGAACTCAAGTCCCTTGAGTACCATGCTGCAACAAAAAATTATGCTTGACCACATCATTTCTCTGATCTCCAAATTTCCCTCCATCTGGTAATCCTTTCCATTGAACTAGGTATTGAATATTTTCATTTGGGAACTCTTTACCACATAGAAATTTCTCCAACTTGAACAACCTGCTTGATGGATGTTGTCTGACCTTCTCTTCATTTGGAACTGATGTTAAACCTACTTGAGCACTTGCAAACATACCTCTATCATATTTTTCTTGAACTATCCTCTTCTTTAATCTTGATGCATACTTGAACTTACCCACATGTCCTTTCCATTCACCTTGAATCACTTCACCTTTTCCTTTCATCTCTTTCGTTAGATTATCTGCCCTTAGAACCTCTATTTTATTAGGTTTACAAACCTCTATATTGAAAGAATTTGACTATCCACTAGCCTCTTTTGCAATCAATGAAAAAAGCACTCTTTCCATCATGACCTCAACATTATTTTCAACCCACTCTTGAATCTCCACAATTAATTCATCCTTGAACTTCTCCATATCTATTTTTGACACCAACTCATCATCTTTTCCCTCCAACATTGAATCATTTTCCAAACTTGTTGTATTAGCATATTAATTTTTAGTGGTGGAAACAAACTCCTTAGGCTCATCTTCATTTATCTTTACAAACTCTTTCTTACCTAACATTATCACCTTGGTTGCCTTACCTTGTCCTTTATCATCTTCTACCAATGGAGTCAAAGTAAAAGAGATGTCGTCTTTCTCAATCTCATAATTATTGTTTCTACCATCATATATTGCATGTCTATCAAACATCCATGATCTCCCTAGCAACAAGTGGCACACATCCATAGGAAACACATGACAAAGAATTTTGTCCTCTACCAATATTAAACTCAACCCAAGCTTGCTCATTCACTAAAACAGATTGATTATCATTCAACTAAGACACTTTATAATGTGTTTCATGAGGTATCTTTTCCAACTTAATTTTATCAACCATTTCAATAGACACCATGTTATCAATAATTCCAAAGTCTATTAAAAATTTACATACCTTTCCATCACATTTGAAAGTTGTCCTGAATAGTTTTCTCCTTTGATGTGGCTCCTTCTCCTTGGATGCTTTGAGAAATGTTCTTCTAACCATTAAGGATTCTCCAACTTCTGGAGCAACATGTTGAACAGGAGAGTTAACACTCTCACAATCTTCCTCTTGCATCAATTGTACTCTTTTATCACCACCAGTTGAATTAGAAGATTTTTTCTCTCGACACTTTCATCCTTGATGGCCAAATTTATTGCAATGATAACATCTTCTTGAAATTGTGTTTGAACCTCTACCTTGTCCACCAAATCTTCCTCTAAAACCTCTAAATCCACTTCTTTGATCAACAACTTGGTCTTTGCTTTTACTTGCATCTTCTTGGTCTTCATTGGACTACCTTGAACCTCTTCCTCTACTAGTGCTACCTTTGCCTCTTCCTTGTATTTTTGTGACATAGATTTTGGGAACCCAAAATATTTGCTCTCTTCCTAAGATTTTTCACCTAGAAAGAGAGATTTAGGTCCTAAAATGCTTATGTAACACTCAAATTAGGATGTATACTATATGATATGATGTAAATGAACTTGAATAAATGAAATTGACTGAGTGAAATGAACTAAAATGAATGCAAAAGTGCAATTTAAGCTATGTTCAAAAACACATTGTGATATGCAAATAACTATGAAAATGGAGAAATTATGTAGAACAAAAAGAGATGGATGAAATCAAAGTGCACCTGGATGAAATATGAGTTGTCTAGAATGTTTGGAATGCTGATGAATTTTATTGGTTTTTCACAGTGGGACTCATTTTCCAAGGGTGGCGAATTAGTCTTGGTGATGAAAAAGTGTCGGGAATTGATTTTTGATAGTTCGAATCTGAGATCTGACAAAATATAGATTTTCAGGTCTCGGGTGGGACTCATTCACCAAGGGTGGTGAATAATTCCACTCTTAGTTTTTTGGAAAATCAGACAACTCTGCAACATGAGATTTGGGAATATCTGAATGCCGGGTTGTCGAAGTCAGTTCTACAGGAAATGGACAGAAAACACTCAATAAGCTTGAAATAATGATATGTTGAATTGAAGAGCCTAATTGACTTGGTTTCCACTTTTCAACACCTTTAAACCTGTCAAATCTGCAAAACAAAGGCTACAAAGACACATGCAAAGGGGAAAAATGTTGGAAGGTTAGCAAATAGGGGTTTGCCTTGGTCAAACCCCACTTTGGTAATCAAACCCAATAAAAATAAGTGAAATGCAAAGGAAATGTAAACTAACAACATGAAAATGTTATTAACTCACCAAATCCTTGATCTTGTAACTCTGAAGTAATGTCAATGCCTACTTCAAAGTGCTTCAATAGTTTCTTCAATTGATGATGTAGAATGCTTGAGTGCTTGAATGCATTAGGATATTCAATACTTGAGTGAGGAGATGTAAAATGAGATGAAAATTTTCTATTTATACAATTCTTGTACCTTACTATCCATTCATACCTCATCACAAGCTGACATCAAGTGACTTTTAAAAAAATTCCAAAAGGAAATTTGAAATATTTTGAATTTGGGGCCAAGGGGGACTCATTCGCCACCCATGGTGAATGGGTCCCACCTAGGACCTAAAACCACATGTTGGGAAAAATGTTATTTTTAATGTTTTTTGTCAGGATAATATCCAAAAATACACTTAATTAAGCATATGAGGGCATAAAGAGACAAAATAAAGCATGAAAAAGGTGTAAATAAGGAGATTGTGCCTAGAAAAGCATGAAGGCTTGTTACAAGACTTTATAACACTTCAATATAGGACTTGTTGATGTGTAAAAATGTTATTTTTAGGTAAATTTAAATAGAATCTAGAAGAATGTGGAAATATCTTACAACACTTCACAACACCTTCACAAGATGTTGTTCTTTGAGTTTTAGTACCTAAATAAGCATGTTCAAGCCATGATACATCATAAAATCAAAGCCACATAGTTTCAACATCATGAAATAAGACTTAAAAGGCCATGAAAATAACAAAGGGAAATTTTTCTACGATGCAATTTATTTCCTTCTTTCTAACTTCTCTTCTACCCTAGCAACCAACTGAAAACATTCTTCAATTGTCCTAGGAGTAGCAGGACTCTATTCACCTTGAATTTGGAATCTCAAACTATTCATATACGTTTCTATATTCTCATTTTTTATCTTCAACATGACCAGCTCTGACACTCAACTCGTGAAATTGTTTAGTGTAGGCCATGACATCCTTTTCCTTCTGCTTTAAGTTTTGCAACTTCTTGAATGTTTGTATTGCATGATCACTTGACAAGAATTGGTTCTTAATATTTAACACCATCCTATCCCATGAACTTATTTTTGTTTTCCCCTTTTACACTCTCTCCTCTCGTACATAGTTCCACCATGTTAAAGTAGGGCCTTTCAACTTAGTCTTATCATACTTTACCTTTTGTTCTTCTACAACTTCCTTTTACTCAAAGTAGTTATCCAATGCACTCATCCAATCCAATACTTCTTCTGCATCCAACTTTCCACTATACATTGGAAAATCTAGTTTCACATCAGAAGCATCTCCCTTGACAGCCTTGAGCATTTTCACCATCCTTCTCTCATTAGGGTTCAATTCCTCTTCATCATCTTAGACTCTTCCTCAAGGGTTTTCATTCTCACCCTCTTCCTCTTCCTCTCAATCACTTTCCTCTTTAGTGGCCTTTCCTCTCCTTTGATTTGTTTCCAATGCTGCAAGTCTAGCCAAAAATTCTTCTTGAAACTTTTTAATCATCCTAATTTCCCTTGCAATAACTCCACTTCATTTAGGAGGCATCTTGTCCTTCAATTTGCAATTTTCACTTCTATAAACTTCAACCTTTTCCTATCAAAAGACTAAAATCTATGCTCTTATACCACTTGATGTAGAGTAGGGAGGATTAAAAAAAAAAACACACACACACAATTCAAACAATTTTAGAACAATATTTCAATCACAAAAACTCCAACTTGGTGTCCAAATCACCATTCACTAATATCCCCTTATAGCATTCCAAATAGTGAGAATTCAACATAAATTTCAAAAGAAATTGAAAACCCACAAACCAAAGCTTTTTTTAGATACCCATTAAGCTCTTTAGAAACATATTTCAACAGATCCTATGGTTTCTTTGGAACAAGACTCTCAAATCATTGCTGCTACGCTTGCACAAAGCCCAATTAGGTCACTCTTACAAAGAAACTACCATGTAATCTCTTACCCAAGCACAAACCTCCATTTCAAGACCTCAACCAGGTTTCCTAAGGTCCAAATCAATAGCTTTTATCAATTGAAACTCTTGCAAATTCACCAAACCACTAAACCTTTACTTAGGCCTTTTAAGCTTATCACACAGAGCTTTATTGAATCTACAACCTCCAAACCTTATTTCACCTTACCAACACCTAAAACACATCAAATTAGGTCTTCAAAAAAATATTTCATCAACTAGAAAGGGTTCCAACCATTCTTTCTACAAAACACTACTTCAAAGCATCATTTTACACAAAAATCATGAAGGTTTGCAATTAGGGCCTCATTCAAATTTCATCAAACTGCCTTCCTTGCTCTTGAAAAAAACATCAACACAAAACCTATGGCTAAATATGCAATTCCACCAAGTCATATCATTTTTCTCTAGGTGGAATGGCTTATAAACCCATTTTATTGAACCAAACCCTCAAATTCAGGGTTTCTCGGGTAGCTTCAATAAAACCTCTATAAAATCTACAAAACTTGATGAAAAACTATAAAAAAAAAACCAAAAGTATCTTAACTCATCCCTATATCAATTCCAACTCATAAAATTGTACTTTCTAATCATACCAAACTGTAGATGGGGAAGACTTAGGAATTTTTGCTTTAGAGTGCTCCTCTTTAGTGACATTCACTTCAACTTAGATGATCTCCATAGATGGAACTATCTAGGAACACTCCATTGCATCAGAGGTTAAAGATGAAATGAAATTATTAAGAGTGGAAACAATCGAAGCTTGAATAGTGGTGGCCAACTCACAAAGGTGAACAATTTCAGGGTTGGCTTTGACTATGACCACTTGATTATTTACTATGAATTTCTAAGAACAGTGTAGAGTAGAAGTCACAACACCCATAGCATGAATCTAGGGTCTCCCCAAGAGAGTATTATAGGGTAAGGGGATATACATTACATAGAATAAGGTGGGTAAGGTAATGGGGCCAGGCCGCAAAGGAAGGATTATCGTGCCTAGGGCTTGTCGACCAGTAATATCAAATCCATGAATATATAGAGAAGAGGAAATTAAAGAAGAAGAATCAAATTTAATCTTAGGTAGCAGGTCCATACCACAATAATTGAGGGCCAAGCTGGTATCAATGAGGGTACGTCTAATATTAATACTATTGAAATTGAGTATGATCATTAAAGGGTCTACTTGCTTCTACATATCTAGGGGTGAAAGTTCTTGTGGATAGAGCATGATATTCAGTGAATCCACACGAATATGAGCCATCAACGCATTAACATTCATCGGCCTAGTGGAGGCAGGTAAGAGGATCTTTTGCAAGGCTTGTTGAAGTATACCTTGATAAATTAGAGTAGTCTGAAGCAAATCTGAAAGAAAGATCTTAGCCGGAGTAGCACAAAGTTGCTCAAAAAGATTGTAGTCTCCATGTGCTTTAATCACGAGTTTAGGTGCTGAAGAATACTTGGTTGAGAAGGTGGTAAAGAAGTAGAAACTTGAGAAGGTTGAGGTGTAGGAATAGAAGGTTGTTGATTTAAGTTCTGCTAATTTCTCCCAGTATTATATGTGTGTGCTACCACATTATAAGAAGTAGAGTCTGTAGCTTTCACAAACTTTGTATATAAATATGATGAATCACTACAGTATGGATTCCAATAGATAGAATGAATCCTCTTAGGAGAAGGGCTAGCTGGATTCAAGTAAACAAGGGGTCTCTTAGGTCTTGGATAAGCCATAGAAACTACAACAATGTTCACTAACTCTTCAGCTTGCGACAAAGAAGTTTGTTTAGAAGATCTACAAGTAGAGGAAGATGCTTCTAAGAAATCATCTAGAGCATCATCCAACATATCAAAATATTCCTTAGAGAAAGCATTATCATAGACATTCAAACATTATAGAAAAAGATCTGACATTCTTCACATCAGGTTCACCAAAATGAAAGATAAGGGGGATTACTACTCATGAGTCTCTTCATTCTCAAGAGAACCCAAGGAGTGAACTTCCCTTAAATACCTTAAGCATTATTGAATGAAGAAATTGCAAAGAAGGTTGTATCGAGGATAAATATTTAACAAGACTGCTTCAAAGTTTGGGAGAGAAAGATTTAAAGATCTCTACCTTAGAAGGAATAGCTCTCAGCCAGAGGACTACAACGTGTGGTATCGGGAAACCAACACGACATGTTGGAGTCCAAAGGATGCACTAGCATCGAAGGCTAACAGAGAACTAGAACCTTAAAAATAAATGCTAAAATATCACTAATGTACTAAGACCCAGGGTCTATTTGGTGAAACAAATAAATAGAAAGCATGAAATGATATGAAATGTAAGGGAGAGGCAAGGATAGACTTACAATCGATCAATCACTTCAAACCTTCCTCCAAACCTCACTTCAAAAACCTACACACAACACAAACAAGGAAAATGTTGGGGCTATTTCGAGGCTTGCCATAGTCAAACCCCTATTTTGGTGTTCCCACCTCCATGGACAACCAAATAGATAGAGAGAATAAACAAAGTAGATAAATGAAGAGTGGTGAAAATAATACCCACTTGAGGAGGAGAACCTACACCACAAAATAATAAGTAAACAAAGTAATCTATTCGTAAATAGATAGAGAAAAAGAGAGTGTTACCAACAATCCTCAGCCCCCTCTTGAACATATAGATGCACTGTTGAATGCTTGCTAGAGAGATTTGGCTATTGGAGGGACCTAAGTCTAGCAGAGCTTCTCTTGTGGAAGAGATATTGCAAGAAGAAGAAATAAAGAATAGGGTGAGATTGGAAGAAGTGTTATAACAAGAGAAAGAAAGGAAGTTTTGTTGTTACAAGGGCAGGAGGAGCTGTTACACTCAAAAAATTGACTACAGGGACATGTGTCATGAGTTAAAATTTTGAGATTCCTCATTTCAAACTAGTAAAACCGCCAATATGCTAGCACACCGTGCATATGTCCATGTGTTGTATAGGTGACCAACACATCAAATTTTAGGAAATCGGGTGATAGACTATTTTTCACTTCATCATTGGCCCTCATGGAGTTAGAATCATGAAATTTTGACCAATGAGGCTTGTGTGCAAGGAAAAGTGCTAAAATATGGAATTTCCCCTAGGGTGTAATTTTGTGACATTACATTATGTAAATGAGAAGTTCCACCATTATAGGAAAGGGGTTCAACTCTTTGATATGCTCTAGACAATAGTGTTTCAAATGCAAGTGAGAATGCTTGATGTAGGTATGGTTTTAATTTTCTAAGAACATAGCTAAGAGATTATACAAACTAGATATCTTATGTTTCTATGCCTCTATGCTCACAAAGAATAGTATCAATTTTTGAATGAAGACCATATATATTAAATTTGGCACAAGAAGAAATTATGCCTTAAATTGGATTGCAATTTTTTTGTTTCTACTATAAAGATGAAACTTTTGATAATAAATCTACTTATTTTTCTCCACTGCCTCTACAATTTTCTTTTTAATTCAATATGTAGAAGCTCGATTTCATACATTACCATGATAATATATACATATTTGCAATTTGACTATATAGTTGTTTTGATTAGGGGTAAAACACGGGTTTTGAAGGGGCCCAAACCCCTTTACAAAAGAAGACAACTGAAACTCAAGATAACAACATTAAGTATAAACCAACCCAACACCAACAAGCTGCTAAAAAGGATAACTCACAAACCACTAGCAGCCCAACAACAACCACAAATAGATAATCAAGACATCACAGACTACAAAATTCATGCAAGCATGGACTCGAAGCCCAAATACAACCTAGTTTTATTCAGGACTAGTAACCGCACCCAATTCTTGACTGTAATAAAAAATCACCTAAAAAAATCAGGCAACAAGCCAACACAATAACAATCAACCATCTGCTCAGAAACAATAGACCATAACCCAACAAAAACAAAAGAAACTTAATGGTAAAGACCACCATTAAACCCAACCACCTAATAAAAAACACTAGCACACAAGAGGAGAAACACTCCTTGAAGCTCCCAAGCGCACCACAGAGCAACTCCAAATCCACCTCAAGAGGACTTAGCTCCCCTCTATAGGAGAGGATACTGTGAAAACCCAAAAAAAAAATAGCACACTTATTTAGCAACCTCGACCTCCACCACGAAAGGAGAAAATTCCACCTCAATAGGAACACCACCAAAGGAAACCAGAGAAGAGGACATCCATCCACATCTAGCACACCCACCTGCAACTCAATAGGAAATTACTCTTGACCAACAAGAGTTGTCTTCACCTCAACAAAAGACATAGTGCACAAGAAATGGAGTAGATTCAAAGTTCTAGAAGAATGGATAACCACACCATCCTTTGGCTGAGCATACAAGAAATCCAAGAGAGAGAGCACACCCAAATCAACAGAAAACTCCAAAGGAGCAAGAGGAAAAGGCATTACACTCCCCCAACTCAAAACACCGCCCAACATCCAAGTCAGACCCAAAAACATAGAACCCCTCCAAGAGAGAGTCAAGAACCAAAAGCAAAAGAAAACCTCCTTCGAGAAAGATATCCAAAACAACCACAAAGGGTACCTAAAAGCTCTAATATAGAGCCCAAGAATAACACAAGAATCCAATGAAACCCACCTCCCAGCAAGCACCATCGAAACTCCATCATCATAAACACTTTCCTTAGTAGAGAGAGCCCACAATGGGTACCCAAAAGCTCTGAAAGAGAACCCAAGAAACATGTATAGACTCCAAGAGCCCTGTAACACAAGAAAGAGCCATACCATCAACAACAAGGGCTTAACTCAAACCTTCAACAAAGCCAAATAACCCCATTTTTCAATAGGAAAGGGCTTCTCCAAGCCATGAGAAGAACCACCCCATCCCAACTCAGCATCAAAATCCCTAAGAGGAGAAGAGCCTCCTCCCGACAAGCTATCAAAAACATCAACCACTGCCAGCCACACAAAGGAGAGAATCACAGAAAGCACAACAAGGGAGCCAAATCTCACACCAACATCCATAGCTAGGGTTGTCCCATAGCTTCTCCCACCCATGCTCACCATAATATCACCATAAGACACATGGGAACCTTCAGAATGAAGGGAAGGAACATACCATATAGGAGTAACCAGCACACAAATTCTGCCAGACACAGTCCATGGAAGGACAGGCCACAACCCATAGACCACATAGGTAAAGACCTCTCCAACGAAGCTGACTCCAGCATCCTCAGCCATAGCCATAGGAGCCAGGCCAGCCCACAATATGACCTAGATGCCAGCATCCACTCCTGAATCTCCATCATCATCTGCAAAATCCTCCTCACCCTCAGAGGAATTGATATCCCCTTTGCACTCTCTCCCATTCACTCTCCTACTCTCCATGTCATAATTTGACTATGTAACTGTTGGAGGGGGGGGTTTCACATAAAGGATGGTAATTTGATAGCGCATTTACCTTTCCCTTTTCTTGAAAATATGTAGAAGTTCCTAATTACAATTATAACATGTTAATGATAAATATTCTCTATTCGAGATGGTACCAATACCTATTAGAACTATAGTAATGAAAAAAGTATCAATTTTCCTTACTGAATTTGAAATAATTAATAATAAATAAGCTTAATGTTTCCTTGATTTAGTGCTATAATGTGTTCTACACATTCACATTAAGTCTAGGACCCTTTTTAATAAAATGAACTTAATGATGCCTTATTTAGGGTGTTGTAAAGTGTATCTTTACACTTTCACACTAAAATAGGGCTTTATTAATTAATTGAGGTTAATTAGAGCTTAACTGGCCCCTTAAATTCAAATCCAAGCCTAATTTATTACATTTTCCAAGGGATAAATCCTAACACTCATTAATAATGTTTCACAACACTTAATTTGGAAAGGTTTGAGTCCTAGGCTAGTGACCTAGGACCCCCTTTTTACATGGTGTTTCATATCCTTGAAGCATGTCCTAGTTGACTGTGCTAGGACCCATTTTCCCTATGGTGAATGGATCTTCCTTAACTTAGGAAACCCCTTTTTGAACATGTTTGTGGCAAGATTTTAATGATTTTGAATCCTAGATCTAATGTCAGCTTGTGTTATTTCAATTTCAGGATTAAATCCTAAGTTAAGTATAAACATAAGGTTATTTCATGTAGTTTCATCTAATACATCCTAGCAACTTCAAGTATTCAAGCATTATAACAAATTTATGAGATGAAGATTTCACAAGAGCATTTCAAAGGCATTCAAGGGAAAATTATCAAGGTTTTATTGCAGCTAGCAAGGATATCTTTCATCATGTCAAATTCATGCATATTGTTGAGCTAATATGATGTAGCATTGGTGATCAAGTTCCAGTCTTCAAAGCCAATATCCTATGTCAAATTCATGATCAATATTTTCACTCATTGAGGCTACTTCATGCTAAGTTTCAAATTTGCATTCCAAGGTTCTATTGAGGATTGGTGAGTTTTTACACATTATTGTTCATTCATCTCTCCTTTATGCATTATTTCATTGCAAGGTTTAATTACCGAAATAGGGTTTGACCAAGGAAAACCCCTATCCCCTAACAAACAATAGTTTATCTTATCTCATGATGTGTGATTACAATTTTTAGATTGAAGATCAAGTGGAGAACAAAAGTTACAAAATTTTCAAGATTGAAAAGTTACCAAAGTTGTCATCTTTCTTGCAAGATCATGGAAAAAACTCTACAAAATTTATTTCTAACTTTCAGGAGTTGAACACCTGGGAGTTGGGAGTGCAGAAATTGAAGAATAGAACTCAAAAATCAATTTTCCAAAACCCTATCAAGCACCCATTCTCCACTAGGCGAATGAGTCCTCAGTGAGCCCTGAATCAACACTTTTTAGTAAGGTACACATCATTTCAGCATCTTAAAATCTTTCTTGTTGTTGTTATAATAGTTAGGTTTGATTTATGATTATTATTTATGCATTATGCCCCTCATAATGAGTGAAAAAAACCAATAAAAAATTAGGTTCCTCCATTGGGTGAACCTCTTTGTCTTTATTTCAAGAGCCCCTGCTAATTGAGTTCATTTTCTAGATTTTATTTCTTTTCTCTTTTTCTTAGATGTTGATTCTTTTGAAGTATATTTTATTATTTTCCTCAATCCTCAAGAAGTGAAGCCTAATTAGTGGGTTGATAACCACAGTGGACATCATGAAAGAAATGTAACCCTTTAGATCTTTCACTTGGAGTAGAGCTACCCCACCTGATGTAAACTAACTAGTGGATTTCTTAAGATGTGTAGAACATGATAGAATTTCAAAGACTCCCCAAAACTTCATAATGCACTAAATCATAATCCATGCTAACATTCCAAATTTTGGAATGGATGAATTAAACCAAAATTTTCAAGGAAACTGATTGATCAACTATTTGAAAATATAAACAACAAATCTGGGCAACAGATTCACCCTCCCACATGACTTGCATATAACAACTTAGTTTCCACTGTCGATAAGAGGAACCCCGAAAAGAGAAAATGAAAAGGAAAAAGAAAGAGAGGAGAAAAAAAGAGAGCACACAAACACATTGCACCAACACAACAAAAATAAAAAATAATAACAAAAACCAACAAACAAAACATCCAAAGACCGAAAAAAAAGAAAAGCAGAAAACTTGAAAATGAAAACAAATGCAGAAGTGACAGAAAGAAAAGAAAACGAATAAGAAAAAGCAACAAAATGAAAAGCAACCAAAATAATAGAAAAATGAACTAATCTAAATTGACATATAACTACCCTAACCCTAAACTAAATCCAAACCAAGCTCCAAAAACATAAAACTGTGAGAATTTGGACCTCCATTTGATTGGTTTTTCACTATATGAAAAAGCATAAACTTACTAGGTAAGGTTCTAAGCCTAGAAAATTTGTCTTTATACTCAGAAATTTGAAGTTCAGGTGGAATAAATTCATTCTAAAGGTACAAATCCTAAAAAACTAATAGTTGTGGATTTTTTGGTTTATCATGATTAACCCACAAACATGTTTTATTTTTCCCCACATCATAATCAAACTGGAAATTATTAAAACGTAGAGGATAATGAAAAGGTGCTACTTGATTTGGAGGATTCCTAGTTACAATAACATGCTCGTATCATATGATTTCATCCTCCTAAGGTCTCAACTCATGAAAATCCACTTTATTTTGCTCATGTACATGCATGCCCAAAGAAAGGGAATTTGTTAGTTGTTGCAAGTATGAGTAGTTGGTGTTGTAATTGATTCCAACAAGCATGTTTTTTCATTGATGTCTATTGTTGGATGATAATGTTACAATATTGTGAGTAGTTGATGCTTTGATTAGTTGCATTATGTTTTCATTAGTAAAGCTATTGGTGTCAACCTCTAGTGTTGCTTTGATGAGCTTCTGTCTATGGATATGTGGTTGCCACTAAAGATGATGGGAATGTGTCTTTGATTCTTTGTTTCTAAGTGATTTTGAGAAAATTTGATAAAAAGAGGAAACAATGTGTTACAATGGTGTTCGGGGTGAAAATTTTGTGTTCTAGTTTTGCATCGCATTTATTCTACATTGAAGATCTACCTATATGATTCATATATGTTGGTGAAAGGTGCTTAGAGGTGATATATTCAAGGATTGGTGTGCTGGATCATTGTGCAGAAGAAGTCATTTTCACCAATGTGTGATTATTTTTTGCACAACTATCTAGGAGAAATGTTTATGCTTCGCGTTTCTCTATAGTTATGTTTCAAGTCTTATGGTTCTAAAGGAGTGTTTATTGAGTTGGTATCTTTTTTCAGTCAATATCATTTGAGGTTTGGTGCTTCAAAAGTTAGTTTCTTAAGTTGTGCTATATGGAAAAATGGTCTGAGTGTGCTGGATGTGTACATTCTTAGGTGAAAGTTGTTGTGAAGGAGTTTGCGAATTTTCTAGATTATGTTCAAGCATGTTGTATGGTTTTCAATTCATCGTTGGGTTTGAGGAATTGTGTACTTAAAATTTTAATGGTGTTTACATGGGTAAGAGTTGACCTTGGTGTTTACACTACATGTGAAAGTGCTTATTTGTTTGTGAAACTATGGCATGGTGTGTGAGAATAGATTTGAGTCCTAGCTAAGGTGTGTCATGTTCCACCTTCATTCCTTTCCACTGTGGGAATGCTTTGGTGCTGAACTAATTTGAATTTAAAAATTTGAAGCGCATAACCAACTTTGGAGAATGTTTCAAGGTTGAGTATGGTATAATAAGAGATAAATTGTTGAGGGATGATAAGATAGATGAGAATGATGTTAATTGTAGAGTTGTAGAGTGTGAAATTGAGAATTACAATGGGAGTTTCCATGTGCTAGATTACCATGGATGAAGTGAGCAGAAGTTTTCTACAATTATTCAATTAGGCTGTGAAGGTGTTGGTGATATTGTGGTGGATTCTCTATTGCATTGAGATGATTTTCTCTGTGTAACAGTCCTTCTCTATCTTCTTTCTATTTTGGTAGTGAGCCTTTCTTCTTTGGGCAATGATCCCTATTGTATTTGGTATTGATATTACATTATATTGTGAGCTAATCCTCACCTTGGTTTTTCCCTTCTTAGGTTTTCCACATAAATCTGGTGTTCTCTTATGCATAGTGTTAAGTTATTTTAGTTTTTGTTATTTGCATTTCATGATTAATCATCATAATAGAATAAGGGTTTAATGAATGAATCCAGATCTAAATTTTAATGAAGGTTTTGAAGTTTTAAGGTACAACTAATTCACCCTCCTCTTAGTTATCTTGTACATTCAATAATTGGAATTTGAGTAAGGTTCCTTGGAGATAAGCTTAATCACTTAAGGTAGATCTAGGATGGCACACAAGAAGGAGATCCCTTTATTTGATGGAACAGACTATGCATTTTGGAAGACAAAAATGGAAGGATTTCTAGATTATCTTAGATATGATGTCTGAAAATTAGTTAAGGATGGCTACAACGTTCCTACAAATGATCCAAGAACTGAAGCTAAAATTAAGCCCTATGAAAGCAATAGTAAAGCAAGGTATGCTCTCTTGAGTAGTCTTACAAATTATAAATTAGTGAAAGTTATGAATCTGAAAACTAGTAAAGCAGTTTGGGAAAAGTTGGAAAGTACTTATGAAGGAGATGATATGGTCAAATAAGCTAAGATGCAAAATTTAAAGATCACATTTGAGAACTTGTGAATGCGAGAAGATGAAAACATCACAAGTTATATGTAGAGGGTAGATGAAGTGGTTAGCTCCATCAGAGGTCTTGGAGGAAAATTCAAAGAATCAAAAGTGGTGAAGAAAAATCTTAGAACCCTTCCTAAAGATTACAGTCATAAAGTTTTTGCTATTTAGGAATCTCAAAATCTAGAGAATTATACTAAAGATCAATTGTATGGCTCTCTAACTGCATTTGAAATGAGAGAATTTGGTACAAATAATGGTGCAAAAGTTGAGACTACTTTTAAGGCTATGAAAATAGAAAAGATTGAATAATTGGATCAAGATGATCTTGATGATTTGGAAGCTAGCTTTGTGAGAAGGGTGAAAAAGGGTACTAGTAAGTACAAAAGTAAGTTGAATTTCAAATGTTTTAGTTGTGGAAAGATAGGTCATTATGCTTAAATATGTCTAGATAGGGTTGTGAATGATAAAAAAAGGAGAATAGAGGTAAAATGATTAATAAAAGCTATTATGTTAGAGAAGATGCAAGTATTTCTGATAATGAATTTGATTATGGAGATAATGAAAATGAGTTATTGTTCATGGATTTAAAAGATGAATCTATTCCTACTAACTCTGAAAGATGTGTGAACGAATTCCATTCGAAGACAAAGGAAAGGACTGAAGGAACTTTGGTGTTTGCTTTTCATTCTAGATAGGATAGCAACTATTGGATCATTGATAGTGGATGCTCAAATCATATGATTGAAGACAAGAGTAGTTTTTTTAGACTTGAAAATGGAGGACTTGTTAGATTTGGTGATGATTCAGGTGCTAAGATATGTGCAATAGGTTTAATCAATTTTGATAAAAAGCATAATACTGATGATGTTTATTATGTTAAGGGTTTAAGGAATAACCTCTTGAGTGTTGGAAAAATGTGTAGAAAAGGATACAATCTTATGTTTTAGGATGATGGATGTGAAATAAGAAAAGGGTGCAAAACTATGATTGCTGCTAGAAGAAGGAAAAATGGAAATGTCTATTAGCTTAAGGGTGCTGATGGTCACTATTTTATGACTTAGATTAATGAAATTTGGCTATGGAATAGAAGGATGTGACACATTAATTTTTATAATCCAGTAAGAATAAATTTAGTTCAAGTAGTGAGAGATCTACTAAGGATTACAAAGCCTATCAATGCTATCTACAAGAATTATTAGATTGGAAAGCAAACAATAAGAAGTTTCAAAGGAAAAGAACAATCTTCTACCAAATTATTGGAATAGGTCCATATAGATCTTTGTGGTCCTACAAGAGTAATAATTTTTCAAGGTGGTAGGTATTTCATGCTTTTGATTGATGATTATTTTAAAATTGTTACTAATTTTTAGCTTCCATATAAATTAGTAAAGTTATCAAACAGTTGCTAACATGGGGTGAGAATTTTTTTGATACATGAGCAATTTAGATAAGAAAATAGACATTCAAATATTATCAAGTTCTGAAGCGAAACTATTTTTTGTAGTTCATGTTTCAAGTATGTTTTCTTGTTATTCATCATTACTAAGCATGTGCTTCAAACAATTTCATTTAGTTATTTCATATTATGTAAGTGATTCACAAATAAAAATATATAAATCATTCTATGTTATAAAATAAGTTACATATTCGAAAGTAATGTTTTTGTAGTCCCACACAACCATGGGAGTAATTGTATCTAAAAAGATATAAGACAAGTAAATGCAAGGAAAATAAATGCATAAAATTAGATATGGGACCTGTCATTGCCTGGTGAATGATGAATCCCATTGTTGGAGATTGTGCCAACATTGTTGAGTTGTCTAGTTGCAGCTCTAGGAGAAAACTTGCAAGGGCGAAAGAATATTGATGTTAGAGCTCAAGGTTCCATTTATTATTATATGCATATCTAATAAAGGAAATAATTGCTACCTTATAACTAATCAAGAAAAGAAAAATGAATAGTTGTATCCAAGATATCCAAAGAAAATAATCAAGAGGAACATTGAACTTAATTATTTTATCTAACTTGTTTGTTGAATGTGTAGGTACATGTACAATCATAACATTCAGATCAACAATGATATTTTTGTCATGTCAATCAATAGATATTGCTCAAATTTTTTATGCATGGTGGAAAATGTGGCTCCCACAAGGGTTGAGTCCGACACATAGCACTGAGGCAACAAAAAACATATGATGGTTAAGGAACAATCAAATCATTATGGGACAACCATTATAATGACATAAGCAGCATGTTGAAGAAAGCAATCACAGTGTTAATGTAACTTCAATAAAGGGTAGTCATGTTTTGTATACCCAAGAGCATAGGGGCAGCAAATAATGATCATTCACAATGGAATAATAGTTCAACTTCAACATAATTATAAAGAAATCAGTCCAATGTTTGTGACTTTCATCAAGGACAGTGCCATCATAGAGGAGTCAATCATCATGCAGAATGAGTAGGCCATTCATTATAAAGGGACAATAGATCAATCTCTTGTGCAATTGATTAGAGACAATTATGAATGATTGAGATAACAATCATAGAAAATTTCATTTACCATGATCAAAGTGTGCAAGAAGATCATGATCTATATAGAGATAGTAACAACAGGTATCATTGTAAGAATATTGTGCAATATCAAATGAATATAAGGGAAAAGCCTCAAGTGACTATTATATAGGTCCTTAAAGAATAGAGTTTACAAAGGAATGAAATGAATAGTCATATTAAAAGATTATTTTTAGGATGTCATGGTAGATAATATCTATCAAGTAGTTTGTACAATGCTCAACAACAAAGGAAACTAGTGGTGCAGCATGATTGGAAAGATGACATATCAGAGTAGGAAAAGAAAAGAGAGGAAAAAAAAGATTCTTCTTTTTTGAGAGTATACAAAGTAAGTGAAGCCACGACCTATCATGTAGGGAGTATACAAAATTTTTTAGAGCTCTCCCACAAAATACATTGAGTATGAAGATACACAAAGATAACAAATTCTTTCATCATTTTGTTGGAAATTCAAAGTATCGAGCCAAATGTAAATGAATATATGAGAAATAAAAGAGTTCCATTTCTTTTTCCATCGAGAGAAAACTTTATGGAAAAAAAAATAAGGGTCAAGCAAATGAAGGCCAGAGATAACACACTTTTCGAAGATTTTTCTATGAAAAATGAACAAACAACTTCTTCTTTTCTATACCAAAAGGTGTAGAGTAGCACTTACCCATGACCTTGAGAAGGATTCAAGCAACATAAAATCCCACCTTCAAAGTGTCCATACAAGATTTAGAAAATATCAATATACGCCTGAAAACACAAAAAAAGGTGTGTTACAAGATGGAGGTGCAAAACCCATTAGAAATTTGAGTAAGGCCGCATCTTTAAAAGCCAAAATGTGCTTCAAAAATGGAGAAAATGAAGGTCAAATACCAGATTTGTAATAAAGAAAAACTTACCTCTTTGTTTCCTGAAAAAATCTCCCAGGAAATCATCTAAAGCAGCAAGAAATGGTGAGATTTGAGCTCCAATTCAAGCCTTACCATGGTGGTGGCACAGTGAAGTGTTTCTTTTAAATGCAAATGAAATGAAACGAAGACTTGGCCACAATTTTTTTCATTAGGGTTTGTTTGCCCTAGTTTGGTCGATTATTAACTTAAGGCATTTTTCCTTATGTTTTAAAAATTAAGACTTTGCATTATTCAAATTCCATGCATTAGGTATCCCTATATACCTTTAGTATTTTCATGCAAATTTTGTAAATTTGTAAGCTAAACTCCAAGTAAACTCCTCAAATTACCTTGTGATGTCTTGCTTTCATTTTCCAAACTCAATGTTCCTCAAGTTCCTCATAGTTTTTTACATGTTTTTGAAATGAGATAATAATGTAAACATTATTAAAGCAATATATTATAAATGCAAATGCAAAAAAAAAAGAAGGAAAATATATAACACATATTAAAGTAATTCTTTATTGATTACTTTAATATTATTTAAATTGCTTACCTTCACTTCAAAATCATGCAAAACCAAGATTTGAGTGGAACTCAAGACTGAATGGAAGTGAACTAATCATGTGAGGAGGTGGAATTGAAGGATATTTTCATGCATTTAGAGTTGAACTGGAGACTTTTTTAGTTATCTCATGCAATTTTGAGGTCTCTTTTGGTCAAATTGGTTGTGATAGGGAGTTTGAACCTATTTTTGCTCAAATTTCTTTAGTTTCAACCCCTTTTTTGAGGTTTTTCTTATTTGCTTGTGGATCTTTTGGAGGTGGAGATATTTTGGACTTTAGTTGCACTTTAGTGTTTTTCATGCACATTGGATCCTACCTTTTTTATATAGAGGAAAAGACTTAGTCTTTTTTCTCAATTCTTGCTTCTTTTCCTTTGAATTCTACAAAGAGAAGTTGATCTTGTAACTTAGATTGATCCACTTGTAACAACAATTCCTTCATTTTCAATAAAGAAATCAACAATTTTCCTTCTTAATACTTTTTGTATTATAGTGTATGAGTGATCTAATGATATTTTTGTGATTCACTTTTAGAATCCTTTCATTTGGTCTCATTGAAATATTATGAATGTAGGGAGATGCATTGTTAATATAGGTCATGGATTGAGTAAGTTGATTTTGGTAGTTTAAAATTGTGAAAATACTTTATTTTCCTTCATGCATGATCTAAATTAAGTCCCTTTCCAATGAAATACTTATGTGTTACATGCTTATATGGGTTGTGAAAATATTAAAGCTTATTTGTTGAATACATTGTGAGTTTGAATAAGAAAGTAGATCTAGAATGTATGGTGCATCACCTCCTAGGATAGGTTTCAATTCCAAGTTTCTTTATATCATTTTTCCTATCAAAGAAGTAGTTTACAAGAGGTATTATAGGGAACCAACCCTTTATCTAGAGATTCATCTTCGCTATGAGCATACCCAAAGGCTTGAAGGTATTTACATGCTTCACGGGATTGTTGAGCTTCAAGCTTAGCATCTAGGGTGAAATCCTCATGACAACAAGAATGACATGGGTTACTTTTCTTAAAGAAAAATCTAAATCCCTAGACAAGTTTAAATCATTTAAAGTTATGGTTGAAAATGAAATGTGTTGGAAAGATGTGCCTCAAACAATACAGGCTGAAACTTCCATTAGAGCCAAGTCGGTGTGACATCTTCATTGTCTGGCCAACTAGTAGTTTGATTCATTCTATTTTGAATAGGTCATTGTGGCCTAGCTTCTATCTTGCCGAAAGGTTACACTTTGGTCTATCGATGTGACATAGTGTATTCATTATGACCTCATAGCGCTTGGGAAACCTCTGGCCCAAAGGCCATTCAATTGTGTATTAGGGAGACTCTTGGCAACCATGGGCTTCAAGATAGCTAAGGGTTCTCACTAAGAAGTCTCAGTGAAAGCTAATGTCTCACCGACAGGAATATTGCTAGTGTCTTCGCCGTAACATATGGCTCGGTGAGAAGTCCCAGTGAACAGTGGAAGTCTTATCGACGGGGACACATCCGAACGTTCTTCGGAGTAACTCAAAGTGGTCGAAGAAATGTCTTAGCGACTGAAGGTTGTCTTGCCGATAGTCGATGGCTATCAGGGTAACTCAAGGATCCTAGGAAGACATCTCAATGAACGTTGAAGGTCTCACCGACAGGAACACCTTTTGAATTCTTCGGTGTAGCTCTTGGAAAAAAATTTCATCGATGGAACATGATGGTCTCGGTAAGAAGTCCCAACAACTTTGATGAGTCTTGCCGATGATGAAGAGCCTTTAGGGTAAGTCTTGGAGTTCGGTATGTTCTCTTAGCGAAGGGTGTATGTCTTGGCGACTGTTGATAGCTTCAGGGTGGCAATAGAGATCTTAGAGAAACCTCTTGACGATATCGATATGTCTTGCCGACTATCCTTTGGAGCTCAATATGACTTGTGTCGTCAGTATACCTTTGGTGACTCGCTATGATCTCTTGGTGAAAGCGATAGGTCTGGGAGACTGCTTGGTGACTCGATGTAACTCATGAAGCTCGATAGAATGACTTAGTGATAACAAAGACTCTTGGCGACATCGATATGAAGGTTATGTGGCACTAGCGAGACACTGTTAGTGTCTCATTGAGATTCCAACACAAAGTGAATTCTGTTGACCGAGTAAGAATTTTTGATGTGGC
Organism: Sequoia sempervirens; assembly: GCA_007258455.2. Classification (NCBI taxonomy): domain Eukaryota; kingdom Viridiplantae; phylum Streptophyta; class Pinopsida; order Cupressales; family Cupressaceae; genus Sequoia; species Sequoia sempervirens. The sequence continues at coordinate 396,464,284 of VDFB02281492.1, forward strand.
ATCTCATGGATGAATAGGAGGAGCCGAATGTGAATCGTTAGCAGTTGGTTCGTTTTGATAGTTTTGTGAGGAAGTTCTACAGACAGAGTTTGACATGGATATACTCTGTGATTGCAGTTTGTAATCAGTTGGTTGAATCGACAGGTTGTTGAGTGATTGTATTAGTGGATGAATTTTGTGGACTATAATGTGAAGATTCCTATACAAGAATGTTAATGGTGAATGTTGCTATATAATGACACCAGAAAGATAAGTTTGGAATTTGTATGTAATTTCATTACTGTAATACAAAGTGATTTCTCTTGGTGTTGTGGGTTTTTCTCCTGTAAGGGTTTTCCCACATATATCTGGTGTTCATGTGTGATTGTCAAATACTCTATTTTTTTTATCTGTTTCATAGTGCATCTTAGTTGAACTGTAATTGAAAAACTAAAATTATATCTACATTCTTTCCTGAGGTATTGATGCTAGGAGAATTTTTTCTGCATTTGATTTTCCTTACAAGTGGTATCAGAGCCTGGCTAGTTGTGTTATCCTTGTGGGTATGTTGGGTTTTTTTAGTCAATTTTGTTCAGTGGGTCTTGTAGAGTTGGTTATTTTTTTTTATAGACTGAGATGGCTAGAACGTCTAGAAAGTTTGAAATAGAGAAGTTCAATGGCAGTAACTTTGAGTTGTGGAAACTCAAGATGGAGGATCTTCTAGTTGATCGTGATTTGTGGCTTGCAGTGTCTGCAACTAAACCTACAGGCATGATGCAAGAAGATTGGGACCTTACAGATAGGAAATCTAAGGGGATAATAAGGCTCTATTTGGCAGACTCGGTGCTTTTGAATGTGCATGAGGAGAAGACTTCCTCTTCTTTGTGGAAGAGACTAGCGTCTATTTATCAGGGGAAGTCCTTGGTGAATAAGTTGTTCCTAAGGAAGAAGTTGTATTCTTTGAGAATGCAGGAAGGAGGGTCTATGGATGATCATTTGAATGCATTTAATATGATAATTTCTCAATTGACATCTATTGGTGTGAAAACTAAAGAAGAGGATCAATGTATGCTTCTATTGTGTTCTTTTCCAGACTCATGGGATCATCTAGTGATGGCAATTGGGAGTACAACATCTAGTTTCAAGATGGAAGATGTTGTTGCATCTTTGCTGTCAGAAGAAATGAGAAGGAAATCTTTTGAGATGGTGAAGGAAGCTCTTGTTGCCAGAGGAAGACCGAAAGAGAAAGGCAAGAAGAAGGACAAGAAATCAAAGTCTCCTGGCAAGAAGTCCAAGGTGAAATGCTGGAACTGTGGGCAACCTGGTCATGTCCGAAAGGATTGTAAAGAGGAGAAAAATAAGAAGAAGGGCTCTTCTAATAATGGTTCTTCTCATAGTGATGGTGACGCCTTCATTGTAGCCTTGGCTACTCAGGCATTAGATGATGTCTGGCTGATTGATTCTGGAGCATCTTTCCACATGACATCTCACAGAGAGTGGTTCAAGAAGTATGCAGAATACAATGGTGGAAAGGTGTACTTAGCGATTGATTCATCTTTGGAGATAGTTGGCCGTGGAAGAGTCAGGATACAATTCCCTAATGGAAGAGTGAAGGGAATCAATAATGTTATGCACATACTAGGTCTGGCTCAAAATCTATTGCCTATAAGTATGCTAAATGATATTGGTGTACAAGTTACATTCTCTAGAAATGGTTGCAAGATGACTAGAGGTTCAATGGTGCTAGATAGAGGTGCTCGAATTGGTACCCTGTACAAGTTGGATGCACATGTTGTTCAATGTAACAGTATCTCTATAAAGTCACTAAAAGCTACTCATGGAGGTAAAGAGGGAAATATCCCTAATTATGTAAACTCTATGGAAGTAAAAATTCATGTAGAGAATACTATGCTTTGGTATCATAGGTTAGGCCACATAGGAGAAAAAGGTTTAAAAACCTTGAAGAATAAAAACCTGGTTGAGGGGCTTGAAGATTGCAATCTTGAATTTGAATTCTGTGAACACTGTATATATGGAAAGCAACACCATGTTTCATTTTATTCTAGTCCTCATAAATCTTCTAGTTTGTTAGACTATATTCATTCAGATGTGTTTGGTCTAGTAGATGTTCCTTCTTTGTCTAAATCAAGATACTATGTTTCATTCATTGATGATTATTCAAGAAGAGCATTTTTTTATTTTTTGAAAAGTAAATAAGAAGTGTTCAATCGATTTAAGGAATTTAAGAACCTTGTTTAAAATCAAACTGGTAGAAAAATAAAATGCTTAAGGATTGATAATGGCAGTGAATTTTGTTCTAATGAATTTGAAAGATACTATAAAGACCATCGAATCAAAAGACATAAGACTTCACGTTATACTCCATAGTAGAATGGAGTTGCAGAAAGGTTCAATAGGACAGTGATGGAGAGAGCACGAAGTATGCTCAGTAGTGTTGACTTGGAGGAGAAATTATGGGTTGAGGTTGTATCTACTGCATGTTATTTAATTAATCGTTCTCCAAATTCTACTCTTGTTGAGAAAACACCTTTGGAAGCATGGTCTAGTAAGAAGCCTTCACTTAGACATGTTCGTGTTTTTGGCTAAGGCATATGCGCATGTGTCGGATGTGAAAAGATCTAAATTCGAGAACAAGGCTATCAAATGTATTTTTATTGGCTATAGTGCTGTCATAAAAGGATACAAGCTTTGGAATCCTAAAATAGAGAAGGTTGTATACAGAAGAAGTGTAATCTTTCGTGAGCTGAAACCTTCCACTTTGGATCTACAGTTAGAGACAAAGTAAGATAACAATAAGGATGTATCATTAATTCCTCCTACACTAGAGAAGGAGGAATTGAAAATTCAAAATGTACCTGAAACTGAGGAGAGCTTGAGCAATTCTGAAAGTTCGAAAGAAGAAGAACCTCAACCTTAGCCAGTGAGGAGGTCAACCCGAGAAAGAAAAAAACCAAATAGGTATGGGTTCTCATTGATTGATTCTACTTGTGCCTATGCTTTGATTTCTAGTACTGATGAGCCTAGGACTGTAAAAGAGGCAATTAAAATGTTTGATTCAGAATCTTGGTTAGAAGCCATGGAAGAAGAGATGGCATCATTGGATAAAAATGAAACTTGGAGTTTGGTGCCCTTGCTTGAAGGCAGAAAACCTATGGGCTACAAATGGGTATTTAAGAAAAAGATTGGTTTGGATGCCAGTGTCGAAAAGTATAAGGTAAGACTGGTTGCAAAGGGTTATTCCCAGGTAGAGGGAATTGATTCTGGGGAAATATTTTCTCCTATAGCAAAGCTGACATCTATCAGATTTCTTTTGTCACTTGCAGTAGCATATGACTTAGAGGTAGAATAGATGGATGTGAAGACAACATTTCTTCATGGTGATCTTGAAGAAGAAATCTATATGTCCTAGCCTGAGCACTTTGTTGAGAAAGGTAAAGAAAAACTGGTATGCAAATTAAAGAAGTCTCTGTATGGGTTAAAACAGTCACCTAGAGTGTGGTACCATAAATTTGATACGTTTGTATTGTCTTTGGGATTTGTGAGATCAAAATCTGATCACTGTGTTTATTATAAAGCTAAAGGTGATCAAGTTCTTTTTATTGCTCTTTATGTTGATGATATGTTGTTCATAGGAAATAGCAAGCTAATGATTTCTGATCTTAAGTCTCAGTTGTCTACTAAGTTTGAAATGAAGGATCTTGGTGCAGCAAGGTATATTCTGGGGATGGAGATAACCAGGGATAGGAAGAATAGAAAACTTTGGCTCAATCAAAGTATGTCAGGACTATTCTTGAGAGATTTTGTAAGAATGATTGCAAACAGCTAGTGGTTCCAGTCATGTAGGGAACAAAGCTATCTATTGAGGACTGTCCAAAATCTTCTACTGAGATGGAGGACCTAACCAGTGTACCCTATGCTAGTGCAGTTGGCAGTCTCATGTATGCAATGGTCTGTACAAGGCCAGACATTTCCCAAGCAGTGGGAGTACTTAGTCGATTTATGGCTAATCCAGGAAGAACGCATTGGGATGTTGTGAAAAGAGTTTTCAAATATTTGAAGGGAACTTCAGATTTTGCTTTGTGTTACCATGGGAACTTGGTTGAATCATAGAGGACTCTCAATATTCGAGTCTATGTGGATTCTAATTGGGCAGGGGAAATTGACAGTAGGAGGTCCACCAGTGGATACATTTTCATGATGAATGGTGGTGCAGTGAGTTGGATAAGCAAGCGGCAAGCTATGGTTTTTTTTTCCACTACGGAGGTTGAATACATGGTAGCTACTCATGCTTGTAAAGAAGTTGTATGGTTGAAATGTTTGTGTTCTAACATTGGTTTGGATGCAGGGGAAATAACTATTTTTTGTGACAGTAAGAGTGCAATTTATCTAGAAAGAACCCTACTTTCCATGCTAGGATGAAACATATAGACGTACAGTACCATTTTGTACGAGATATGGTGGAGGATGGAAAGGTCAATTTGGAAAAGGTTGATACTCTGGAGAATGTTGCAGATTCATTGACGAAGCTAGTGAGCATAGACAAGTTCAGGTGGTGTGCCAGTTCAATGGGCCTTAGTGCCCATGATTTTTAGTAAATTATGTTGTGCTCTCGAGGTGCTTGTATGATCTTCTTCAAGTGGGAGATTGTTGGAAATATGTGCCTCAAACAAGATAGGCTGAAACCTCCATTAGAGCCAAGTCGATGTGACATCTTCATTTTCTAGCCGACTAGCAGTTTGATTCATTCTATTTTGAATAGGTTGTTGTGACCTAGCTTATGTCTTGCTGAAAGGTTACACTTTGGTCTATCGCTATGACATAGTGTATTCGTTATGACCTCATAGTGCTCGGGAGACCTCTGGCTGAAAGGCCATTCAATTGTGTATCGGGGAGACTCTTGGCGACCATGGGCTTCGGGATAGCTAAGGGTTCTCACTAAGAAGTCTCAGTGAAAGCTAATGTCTCACCAACAGGAATACTGTTGGTGTCTTCGCCGTAACATATGGCTAGGTGAGAAGTCCTAGTGAATAGTGGAAGTCTTGCCAACAGGGACACATCTAAATGTTCTTCAGAGTAACTCAAAGTGGTCGGAGAAACATCTTAGCAACTGAAGGTTGTCTTGTCGATAGTCGATGGCTATCGAGGTAACTCAAGGATCCCAGGAAGACATCTCAGTGAACTTTGAAGGTCTCATCAACAGGAACACCTTTTGAAGTCTTCGGTGTAGATCTCAGTGAATGTTTGTCATTGGTGGAACATGGTGGTCTCGTTAAGAAGTCCCAGTGACTTTGATGAGTCTTGCCAATGATGAAGAGCCTTCAAGGTAAGTCTTGGAGTTTGGTATGTTTTCTTAGCAAAGGGTGTATGTCTTGGCGACTGTTGATAGCTTCGTGGTGACAATAGAGATCTCAGAGAAACCTCTTGACAATATCGGTATGTCTTGCTGACTATCCTTTGGAGCTCGATATGACTTGTGTCTTTAGTATACCTTTGGTGACTTGCTATGATCTCCTGGCAAAAGCAATAGGTCTGGGCGACTGGGTGTAACTCATGAAGCTCGATAGAACGTCTTAGCGATAACAGAGACTCTTGGTGACATTGGTATGAAGGTTATGTGGGATCGGCGAGACACTGTTAGTGTCTCACCGAGATGCCAACACAGAGAAAATTCTATTGACCAAGTAAGACTTTCCGATGTGGCATCTCGTGGATGAATAGGAGGATCCGAATGTGAATCGTTAGTAGTTGGTTCATTTTGATAGTTTTGTGAGGAAGTTCTACAGACAGAGTTCGACATGGATACACTCTGTGATTGCAGTTTGTAATCGGTTGGTTGAATCAACAGGTTGTTGAGTGATTGTATCAGTGGATGAATTCTATGGACTATAATGTGAAGATTCCTGTACAAGAATGTTAATGGTGAATGTTGTTGTATAATGACACTAGAAAGATAAGTCTGGAATTTGTATGTAATTTCATTACTGTAATACAAAGTGAATTCTCTTGGTGTGGTGGGTTTTTCTCCCATAAGGGTTTTCCCACGTATATCTGGTGTTCATGTGTGATTGTTAAATACTTTGTTTCTGTTATCTATTTCATAGTGCATCTTAGTTGAAGTGTAATTGAAAAATTAAAATTATATCTACATTCTTTCCTGAGGTATTGATGTTAGGGGAATTGTTTCAGCATCTAATTTTCCTTACAAAATGGATAGAAGATCAAGTGTTTGACATATGAAAGAGATGGAGAGTTAACAACTAATGAATTTAATATGTTTTGTGAGAATCATGGCATAAAGAGGCACTTGTCTACCCTTAGAAATCCTCAACAAAATAGAGTGGTTGAAAGGAAAAGCATGACTATTCAAGAAGCTGCAAGGACTATGATGAAAAAAGCTAACCTACCAGAAGTCTACTAGAGAGAAGAAATTCATTCTACTATTTAGACACCTAATAAAGTTCAAGCAAAAGTAAACAACAAAAAGACTCCCTATGAGTTATAGTGTGTAAGGATTCCTATCATCAATTATTTTAGAGTGTTTGGAAGAAAATACTGCATCAAAAGAGATGAAGAAAACTTTGGAAAATTTGATGCAATATTTGATGAAGGAATCTTCCTTAAATACTCTACTAAAATAAAAGCTTTCCAGTGCTACAAAAAAAGACTAAAAATTATTGTTGAGACTCCAAGTTTAAAGGTCGATAAATATTTTTAGAACTCAATGGTGATAGATGGATATGAGTATGATGGGCCTATTTGTAGAAAAGAAAAAAAGGATAAGGAAAAGCAAGTGCAGATAGAAGATGAAAAAGCTTTGGAAAAGACCCCTAAAAACCCTAAGTGTGTGTAGAGGAATCATTTCGAAGAACATATCATTGGATAAAAAATCAAAGGTGTATTAACAAGAAGGAAATTTGTTGAAGAATACGTAAATATGTGATTACTTTCTAAAGTTGAACCCAGAAAAGTGGTTCAGGCATACAAAGATGAACATTGATTGAAGTCTATGGAAGAAGAACTATTGTAGATTAAGAAGAATCAAACTTGGAAACTTGTCCAAGAGCTGAAAATAAAAATATAATTGGAACTAAGTAGGTGTTAAGAAAAAAACTAAATGAGAATGGAGAACTATTCAGGAACACAGAAAGACTTGTGTGTAAGCGCTACTCACAAGTTGAAGGATTAGATTTTGAGGAGATATTTTCTTCAATGGTAAGAATGGAGGCTATCAAGATGTTTTTGTATTTTGCAGCACATAAAGACTTTAAATTTTATCAAATGGTTGTGAAGTCTAATTTCTTCAATGGAGAATTGAAAGAAGAGGTATACATGGCCAATGTTCAACTAGAAGGATTTGAATTATCAAAAAAACCCGATATGGTCTACAAATTAAAGAAAGAATTATATGGATTAAAGCAAAATCCAAGAGCTTGGTATGCAATGTTGGAAAAATATTTGATACAAGGATTCAATAAAGGTACCACAAATAGTAATCTTTACTTCAAAATTGGAAAAGATCACATCTTAATTGTGGTTGTGTATGTTGATGATATAATATTTGAAGGCAATGAAGGGATGTGTAAGAAGTTTGTAGAAGAAATGAAAAAAGAGTTTGATATGTCTATGTTTGGGGAGATGAATTTCTTCCTTGGGCTACAAATCAATCAAATAGACAAAGGCATATTCATTTCACAATAAAAGTATGTCAAAGAAATGTTGAAGAAATTTGGAATGGAAGACTGTAAACTGGTATGTACTCCCATGGTTACTAGTCCCAAAATGAACAAGAATGATGAATCTCCTAAGGTTGATCAGAGAAAGTATAGATCAATGATTGGTGGATTGCTATACCTAACTGCTAATAGACTAGATATCATGCATGTAGTTTGTCTTGTGACTAGATTATAAGAATATCCTAGAGATTCACATGTTGCAATAATGAAGAGGATATTAAAATATTTGAAGGGCACTCTAGATCATGGATTATGGTATCCAAAAGATACTAACTTTACCTTGAGTTCTTACACAGATGCAAATTGGGTTGGTTGTGTAGATTATAGGAAAAGTATAGGTGGTGGTGCATTATTTCTTAAATGTATATTGGTATCATGGTTAAGTAAGAAATAAGATTCAATATCTTTATCTATTGCAAAATTTGAGTACACAACAACATCTTGCTACACACAAGTATTACAGATGAGTCAAACATTGAAGGATATCAAAGTGGTGTATGATGAACCAATTTCTATCTTCTGTGACAATGCAAGTGCAATCAACATTTCAAAGAATTCGATGATGTATTCAAGGAAAAATAGTATCTCAATTTAGTATTACTTTATGAGATAAAATATTTTGGAGAATGAAGTGAAGCTTGAATGTGTGCCTACAAAGGATCAAATTATTGATATATTCACTAAGGCTCTTCCTAAGGATAATTTTCAATATCTCCAGGACAAGTTGGGGGTTAATTTCCCTCCTTCTTTGAACTAGATGCATAAGGAGATGCATCATTCTAGTGGATTTCAAGATTCATTCTTTGGTATAAACTGATGATTAGTGTCTACCTCTTAGGGGGAGTAGGTAGTTACATTTCTAATTGTTGCAATTAGAAGAATGTATGCTGTCATTTATGCAGTGGTTTTTGATTTGGTACGAATTTGTGTGTGATCCTAAGGGGGAGCATACAAAGAAGTAAAGGGAAAAAAGTTGCAAAGAAGTAGTAAGCATATTGATTGATGAAAAAGGGAGAGAATAAACAATGCAAACTTTTTTCCTTTGTCATTGATGTCAAAGGGGGAAAGACAATCATGTGAAAAATAACAAGTCATCAAGGGGGAGAACGATATATGTGGAAAAGACAAAGATACAAAAGAGGAGAGAGAGTAATAAGCTAGTTGAGTAAGGGGAGAAGTAATGTGATGAGTTGCAGTGTGTTGGTATTCAGAGCTATTTTTGTCTTTGATGGTTTCTTTCATATCATGTGTTTCCATCAATGATAAAAGGGGGATATTGTTGCAAGTATGAGTAGTTGGTGTTGTCATTGATGTCAACAAGCCTATGTTGTCATTGATGTCAATTATTCGATGAGAATGTTATAAGATTGTGAGTAGTTGATGATTTGATTAGGTGCATTATGTTTTCATTAGTAAAGCTACTGGTGTCAACATCTAGTGTTGCTTTGATGAGCTTCTATCTATGGATATGTGGTTGAGCCATTGAAGGTAATGGGAATGTTTCTTTGGTTCTTGGTTTCCAAGTGTTTTTGAGAAAATTTGATAAAAAGAGGAAATAATGTGTTACAATGGTGTTTTGGGTGATAGATTTGTGTTCTAGTTTTTCTATGAATTTATTCTAAGTTGAAGATCTACTTGTATGATTCATATATGTTGGTGAGAGGTGCTCAGAGGTGTTATATTCAAGGATTGGTGTGTTGGATCATTGTGTAGAAGAATTCATGTTCACCAGTGTGTGATTATGTTTTGCACAACTATTAGGAAGAAATTTTTCTACTTCACGTTTCTTCTTAGCTATGTTTCAGGTCTTGTGATTCTAAAGGAGTTTTTATTGAGTTGTTATATTTTTTTATTCAATATTGTTTAAGGTTTCATGCTTTGGAAGCCAATTTCTTAAGTTGCACTATATGGCAGAATGGTTTGAGTGCAGTGGATGTGTACATTTTTCAAGTGAAAGTTGTTGTGAAGGATTCTTTTGAATTTTATGATGTTTGTGGGATATCCTAGATTATGTTCAAGCATGGTGTATGGTTCACAAGTCATCCTTGGTTTTGAGGAAGTGTGTACTTAAAATTTTAATGGTTTTTACATGGGTAATGATTGACCTTGTGTGTGGAAGCGTGGCGTGGTGTGTGAGAATAGATTTAGGTCCTAGGTAAGATGTGTCATGTCCACCTTCATTGCTTTCCACCATGTGAATTTTTTGGTACAAACCTAATTTGAATTTGTATGTTTGAAGTGCATATCCAACCTTGGAGAATGTTTCAAGGTTGAGGATGGTAGAAATAAGAGTTAAATTTTGGATGGATGATAAGATAGATGCAAATGATGCAAATTTGAGAGTTATAGAGTGCAAAATTGATAAGTGCAGTGTTATCTCTCATGTGCTAGATTATTGGTGTAACATCTAGAAAGTGTAGAAAGAAAAGATTAAAAGTAAGTATGCAATCTAAATCTAAATGAAATCTAATGCTAAGCAACAAAGAACAAAGGAAAGTAAAAACATAAATAAAACTTGAGCAATCTCACCAAATTTGTACGTATTTCCATGACTCATCTCGATTTCCCTTCTCCATTTTGCTGTTGTAGTATAATTTCCCTCAGATTTTCAAAGGTTCATGCAAGTATAGCCTATGATAATGATTTAGCAAAACATCGAAGATTCAAGATAGGTGCTCCAAAAAGTCATAAGATTTCGAGAGAGTTTGGAATGATGAAGACCAGATCAATTTATAGAAAATTGATTATTCGAACGACAGGCCAGGATTGAAAGATCAACGGACGATTGAGATTGACTGTTTAGTCATGCATTCTGATAAGAGTTAGTAATGACATGAGTACTATAAATTAAAAATAGAATTAAAGATTAAATAAACGATTTAATCTTCAAGGTTGGTATTCGAAAATTGAAGAATTATATTTGCATGCCAAAGATAAAGATGGATTAAAGCAACTCTCTGTTTGAATGCACACACAAGATTTAATTAATTAAATAGGAATATTTAATTAATATGCACGTACATGAAATTGAGTTAGAACTAGACGATTGAATGATTTGACGAAGAGATTACTCGAGAATTCCACTTAGACAATAAATCAAGAGTTAACTAAGCGATTTGAATAGATCTTTGAGTCGAGTAAAAGTGAATACTTAGATAACTCACACAATTATCTAAATATAGAGGAATGCGTTAAAATAGAATTCATGAATTAAATAATTTATTTAATTCAAGATTTGATATTTGAAGAATAATTAAATAAATAAGATTTATTTAATTAAGTGATGAAGAGATTTAAATGAATAATTAAATAAATAAAGAATTTATTTAATTATAGTTGAAGTATGATAAAGAGTAAATTAAATAAGAATTTATTTAATTTGACAAGAAGGATAAGGTTAATTACTAACATAGTTAAATAAAAAATGTTTATTTAATTAATTAGATAGAATAAAGAAAAGTGTGAATTAATTAAATAATTAAGATTATTTAATTAATAGAGGAAATGAAGACTATAGAGAATAATTAAATAATTGACCTTATTTAATCATGACCATGAAGAATACAAATTATGAAGAATATTGAAGTCGCAAACCTAGACCAAATTTCAATATCTACATTTGCCCCTCTTTTATACAATGTCATTTCGACGTTGTGTCAAAGAAAATCAATAAGAAATATGCTCTAGTAATGCCCCAGTGTAAAATAGGTGAAGGTATGCCCCCTTGGGAAAATTGACAAATTTTTGAAAATTTTTAGAAAAATTTGGAAATGATCCCGATTAGTCCATTGGATAGCCATAAATGCAGTGGAGTTGATGAAATTGAAGTTGGAAGTGGTAGGGACGGGTACGGGTTGATTGAAGTTGGAAGTTGACGCGGCCAGTAGAAAAGAATGCCATCGAAACCCTCAGTATAAATAGAAATTGGGGTAAAAACCAATTCATTTTCACCAACCTAGCTTTGAGAATTGAGAATTTGCTCTGCACCCACAACGATGATGTCTCCTATTCTGAACACCCACCATCGAGCTTATGGGATATGGACCTTCAGGTGGCCAGCCGACGCGGACCCCTCGGTATGTACCTCAAACTTGACTTTTGAAATTTTCAATTTGCACATGTTTTTATGCATTTAATTTGAATTTTTAGTATGCATCACTTTATTAAAACACCGCATGTGAATGTGCAAATGACACATTTGCATGCGAATCAACGCATATGTAAGGTCACGTAGATAAGTATTGTATGTTCTTGTGTGGTTCAACACATTTGTCATTTAGTTCATCGCATATGATAAAGAACAACACATTTGAATTTACATTAGCCGCATTTTCATTTTATTTGACGCATGTGCATTTAATTCGATGCATTTGCATTTCATGTACGCAGTTGCACATAATAATTATTTTCATTGACGCATTTTTTATCATGCCCACATATGCATTCTAAAGTTACGCATTTGACAAACAGTGAAACATATGTATAAGTAAATGACGCATGTGATTTTTTTATGCACTGCATATGTAAAATAACGACGCATGTGCTAAGGAATGACACATTTGAAAAACAATGATGCATTTGAAAAGCAGTTAATTTAGTCATTTTGCACTAGGATAGATGTTTGATGCTGACATGAGGCATGTATAATGCCATTGCAGGTTGTGTTAGACACAGTGTATACATGAGAGTCGAGACCATGACTTTTCGATTCAGAGACAGCTTGCGGAGTGCAGAGCGACGATTTCTATGGCACCTAGGTCTTTTACACGTTATAGACATGCCCCAGATTTGAGAAAACTGGGGTTTACTCACTGCCTTATGTGAGCGGTGGCACTTAGAGACATCATCCTTTCACCTGCATACTGGAGAGGCTACAGTGATGTTAGAGGACATCTACAAGATTTTGAGACTGCCTATCAGAGGCACGTGGGTGAGCTATGATATCTAGAGGGGTATTGCTGAGATGTGTTGATACTACCCACATGTTGATGTTAGATAGTTAGGGTTAGATCACTATGAGATTAGATGGCATGTATTATCGCAGAGGTATAGGCAGCTAGATTGTTTATTGTGTACATTGATAGGTGGCATAGTACTTCCTGACTGTCGAGGTCATGGTTTTCCTGTGGGGTGGGGGGAGATGCTAGTAGGGATGTTAGAGCAACGAGTGGTATATGCTTGGGGTCCCTGTCTGCTTGGGATGTTATATTTTCACTTACATGATATAGCCTACTGAGAGACTCATTCCATGAGTTGTGGTACCATGCTCTTGATGGTATGGGCATGGGAACACATTGTGATCTTTCGACCCCCAGTGATAGTAGATGTACCGTACGGAGCTCCTTACGCCTTCCATTATGTGGGGGCGAACACTCAACACCACGTAGGAGATACATGATACTTTAGGCATGCCATAGATACTATGGCTTAGTTTACATGGAGACCATACCTCAGATGTGCAGAGTGGTCAGATGAGGATGATCACTTGCCATTTTGCCGACAGACATAGTACTTGATTGGGCAGACTGTTTCACATGTCCACATCATAGAGCGTCACTTGCCAAATCGTGTCCTACGACAGTTTGGAGAGGTATAGGATGTGTCGAGAGGATGGGCTAAGTTTGCAAGGTCACATGTCCAGAGATTCTAGTAGCCACAACTAAGGCAAACATTGATGCATTGCAAGTAGTTCCTTGGGGGTGGAGAGATGGTCTGACAGACCTAGGTACAATAGAGGATTATGATCAATGGTGGGTCGTGCATAGGTCGATTCCCTTGACAGATCCAGAGCAACCATTGCTGATAGAATAGTGAGGTATAGGACCGCAAGGCAGGCGTGGAAGAGGTAGAGGTAAGAGAGGTGGAGGAGGCCAAGGTGATGATGGAGATGATGGTAGAGGTGGGCGATGAGGTGGTAGGAGAGGGAGACATGGACGGAGGGGACGAGGACCAACATTGTCACCAATTCGTGAGGAGGGATAGGGAGAGGAGGATGAGGCCATGCTAGGTATTGGTAGAGGTGGGGAGGAGGTTCATGTAGAGATTAGCAAAGAGGAGGAGCATCCTAGAGAGGAGGCCATTCCAGATGTTCCCGCATAGGGGGAGGCAGAGTGAGAGGAGGTAGAGATTGATGCCCTGGGCTTGCTAGGTGCCTATCAGGAGGATGATGAGGAGAATGATGATCATGAGAGAGAGATTCAAGACCAGATTTTGGAGGAGTTGGATGAGGAGGAGGGTGGTGTATCGAGGGCCAGATAGGATGATACAGGGGCAGTTGATCCTGATACAGCTACATTGTGTGCTCAGGTTGTATCCTTGGAGGAGCAGATGAGGGTCCTGATGTCCAAGAGATGTGTTATGGATGGAGAGGGAAAAATCATCATGGACAAAGATCAAGCCATAGCTCAGAGATAGGAGATTGAGGAGAGATTCATAGAGCTTAGAGGGTTATGTACTAGGCCAACAACCACATTTTCCAGAGAGCTAGTCAAAGCTGGAGAGAGGGAGACTTACTGTCATGATTTATATGAGGCAGAGGTTCCTCTAGAGAGACGAGCTCCCAGCTTCTCATAGGCACGTAGCAACAGGTCACAGACTAGGACCCACACCAGGATAGTTAGCACATAGGGTGTGGAGCAGCCATGTAGATCAGGTCCATATGATAGGCCTCACTCAGCTCACAAGTCACTGGGTTCTCGACATCAGTCATCTGCACACTCCAGTCATGATAGCAGTGGCAGTTCAAGATAGGGATACTTCTTGATATGTATTGATACATTGTATTATGATTGTATAGCCTACAGGCTTCCATGTTTATTGATACATTATGACATTGTGATGTGACACTGTTGAAATATATATATATATATATATATATATATATATATATATATATATATATATATATATGATTTTGGTGATGATTCTCATGATATGCATTTCTATTTATTGATTATGCAGTCATTTATTTGTACATGTGATGTTTATATTATTTTCCTATGTGATGGATGATCATATCTATTTTATGATGTGTTTATGCAGCTAATAATATAATGTTGATTATATGTGATCTTGATTCTATATGATGTATGTAGTTTATAGTTATGAGATGCAATATGATATTATATGTACAATGCATGCTAAATGTGATGCTATAAAAATGTAATGTGATGCATGTATTTACATTTTTTTTGTACATGGAATGCTTATGATATGTATTGTATGATGATGAATGTCTATTATGCCATGATTTCCTAGATATGATAAATTCCTATATGTATGTATTTTTGTCTAATCATGTATGTGTATATGCGGGATGATTTATATTGTTGTGTATCACAGGACTCCGTCATAATGCAAGATTGAAGAACTATTAGTGCAGAAAGAAAGATTGAGAAATATTGAAAGAAATATGATAGGTGTTAGTATTAGCAATCTTTGATGTTTCATGGTATCACAAAAGGTATTGTACTTTATCATCATTGGGAGGGACTAATACAAATGGAGAAAAATGCCATGATATGACATAGATCAAGGTGTGCAAGGTCATCCACTTGCTAATAACAGACAGTCGTAGACAAGGATTGTCATTAACTCATACTAAGGGCACAAGTTGCCCCAATATTTTTGTCAAGAAAAACCATAGACAACAAACAAAAGAAAAGAAGGGTCATGAGATTTCATTGCTCCTCTAAATCCTCCATGGGAAATCCTTGAGGAAACTAGTAACATGACTCAAAATCAAATGTAAAAGATAGTCGATAAACAACAGTCAAAGAAAATAGAATTTTGATACATTGCTGCTTCTCTAAATCCTTTATGGGACATCCTTGAGAAAGCTAGTAACATAATTCCCATCATAAAGTCAAATAAAATGACAAGATAAATAAGCCATAAAGTCAAAAGCCAGTAAAATATTTTCCAAAACTTGATCTATTTTTTTGATTCACTTTGATTAATAGAATGATTGATTGATAAAGCCTGAGTGTAGGAGATACGCATACTGGATAAGACTATGATTTTGGTTTCGATGTTATGACTATCTGTATAATCCATGACAAAGTCTGGTTTCAGAAAGACATGTATCGTATAAGACGTTGAGTCAGATGTCATTGATGTGATAACCTGTGTAAGGCTATGTTTGATAGTTTGACAATGTCGATTATGCAGGAAGGACTCATCCTGAACAAGATATAGGTTGATTACTATGATGATGTCTATTTCCAGGAGGGACACATCTTGTAGTAGACATTAGTTGATCTGTTTTGATTGTTTCATTTGGTAAGTTGTTTGATTTGACTTAGAGACAATGCTGACTTGTTCACTAGATTAATGCATGAATTGATAGGATGTGTTGATAATTGACTGGTGTGTGACGACAAACCCTAAAGGACTGACCTAGTGTGGCCTTGAGGGCTCATTGATTGATGGTCTTGCCTACGTTATACATGTAGAGACCTCATAGTTTTACTTGACTTTGACTGACCAAACTGACTACAAATAGAAGACATGTGTGAAAGTGAATGTGACGAACCCTAAAGGACTGACCTAGTGTGGCCTCGGGGAATCATCGATTGATGGCCTTGCCTATGTTATACACGTAGAGACCTCATAGTTTGACATGACCAATGATCTTGTCATATAGACATATGGATGAAATCATGATTTTATATAGACAACCTAAACAGACTGACCTAATGCCTCGGGGGCACATCGGCAGATGGCTTTGCCTACGTCCAGTCACAGAGGCAATGTGGTTCGATAAATGACAAAGATTGAAAAGTGTGATTGACTTTAACTCTATTTTTGGATTTTCAAAATGTTTTTATTTTTTTATCTTTTTGAATTTTTTTGATATTTTTGTGTTTTCTCAGGTCATTTTGTGATGTTTGTGGATTTTTCTATGGTTTTACGTCTTCATCACAGCCAATGGAAGAATCAATATGACACACATAAAGTGTTTTCCCCCAGTCGAATATAAGACCAATTAATTATGAATAGGGTAAAATGGGGGATATGAAATGCACTCGATGTCAATCGTTCTAGGTTATGGGAAAGACTACCACTTATTATGAATGGTATATACAAGTGATGGATATGAAAGATAAGGGATATGTACAAGGATAGGTAGTATGTACATGGATAAGAACTATGTACATGGTAGTGGACTATGTACAGGGAAGTGGACTATGTACAAGGATAGATAGTATGTACAGGGATAAGGACTATGTACAGGGTAGTGGACTATGTACAAGGAAGTGGACTATGTACAGGGATAAGGACTATGTACATGGTAGGATAGATTAGAATAATAGCAAACAAAGGAACAAAGTCAAGTACACATGGCACCTGTTTGCTAGGTTTTCACCATGGTACCTATCCAAAGCACCGCCGAAGTGGTTTTCACTATTGGACAAATTATTTGTCTTTACTATTTTTAGGATTATCTAAATTTTTTGGTGTTACCAAGATGCATGTTTGCCAAGTTTTCACCCTAGTAATTATTTTTTTATTTTATAACTTTTTTGTATTTTTGATAATTAAGACAAGACTCTCAAAAGCTATGCGTAGAACTTCTTTAGATGCAGACTATTGATTAGCGAGGACAATGGTTCCCCTTCAGAAGTAGAGAGTTGGTACGCTCTTGATCCAAAAGCTTTTGTAAAAATATAAGGTCCTAACCAATTTGGTTCAAACTTTCCTGGTTTGTCTCTTTCTACTTGATTTTTGGGTTCTCCATTAAAACCAAGTCACCAATGTCAAAGTTTTTGTTCAAGACCTTCCTATTATAGCTACGACGAAGGTGATTCTCATATGCTTGGAGATGGTCTAGTGCCTATTGTCTTCGCTCATCCAGGAATTCTAACTCGTGGAGTCCCGATACTCGGTACTCTTCATCATCAATGTGGCCTTTCAAGGATACCCTTAGGGAAGGAATCTCAAC
Source organism: Sequoia sempervirens (assembly GCA_007258455.2). Taxonomy (NCBI): domain Eukaryota; kingdom Viridiplantae; phylum Streptophyta; class Pinopsida; order Cupressales; family Cupressaceae; genus Sequoia; species Sequoia sempervirens. Next base: position 396,481,960 of record VDFB02281492.1, read on the forward strand.
CTCAATAGGAAGAATAGCTTCAGAACCAAATACTAGTGAATAGGGAGTGGCACGAGTAGGAGTACAGATACTTGTGCAATAAGCCCATAAGGCAGGGTTAAGCTATAAATTCCAGTCACAACCAGCATCATTGACAGTCTTCTTAAGGATTCTCATGATGGTTTTGTTAGATGCCTCTGCTTGGCCATTACCTTGTGGCTAGTATGGAGTGGAAAAGTGATGTTGAATATGAAATTCATCACACAGATGGCAAACTTCTTGATTCTTAAATGGGCGGCCATTATCGGTAATTATGGACTGAGGGACACCATAACGACAGATGATATAGTTCAGGATAAATTTAGAAATCTATGTGTCAGTAATGTATGTCATAGGAATGGCTTCAATCCACTTCATAAAATACTCAGTGGTCGTGATAATGAATTTGTGGCCATTAGATGATGTGGGGTTGATCTTACCTATGAGGTCAAGTCCCCATTCAGAAAAGGGCCATGGTGATGTTATAGGATGGAGCTCCTGAGTTGGTGCATGTATCAAGTCTCCATGAACTTGGCCTTGGCAGAATTTTGTTACAAAGACATATGAGTCTTTTTCCATATTAGGCCAGTAATAACCTAGTCTCATAATCTTTTTGGCTAAGGTAGGACCTCTAGAATGGGAACCACATATACCCTCATGCATCCCACACACAGTTGCTTGTGCTTCAGTGGAATCAAGACATCTCAGTAGGGTATTATCTAAGGCGCGTCTATATAGGGTGTCTCTGACAATGGTGTATTTGGCTGACTTGCGAAAGAATGCCCTATGTTGGTTATTTGATAGGCTAGTGGGCATGACTTCGGCATGAAGGTAGTCATAGATTTATTTGTACCATGGGGAATTAGGACCAACAATGTCACACACCATTTTAGAATCTAGGATATCATAGGTTGGGACCAAAATTTGTTCTACCAAGAACTCAAACTTAGGCACGTTGTTAGGAATGTCAAGAAGTGATGCAATTGTAACCATAGCGTTTGCTGCCCTATTTAAAACATGAGGTATCTGATGAAATTTGACTTTATCAAAGTACTCTTTAAAGCTATTAGCCATGTGTTTGTAGGGAGCAAGCTTCTCATCCTTAGTCTCATAATCATCATTTACCTGTCTGATTACTAGTTGAGAATCGCCATATACCTGTAGATTCTTAATTTTCCACTTTACTGCCATGTGTAACCCTATCACTAGAGCTTCATACTCTGCTATGTTGTTTCTACATGGAAATGCAATCCTGAATGACTTAGGGATGGAATCACCCTGTGGTGTGATAAACAGTATACTAGCCCCTGAGCCATGATTTGTATGTGAACCATCAAAGTACAGTTTCCATGTTATGTTTGTGTCAATTGTAAATATAAACTCATCAAGAAATTTTGCAACCAATGGGTGATCTGCTTGTATTGGTACATCGGCTAACTGATCTACAATGACTTGTCCCTTAATAGCCTTTCTTTCTACATACTGGATATCATACTCACTAAGTATCATAACCCATTTGGCCAGTCGCCCTGTTAATGTTGCCTTACTGAGAAGATATTTCAGAGGAACTATTTTAGCAATCAACATTGTTTGGTGTTTTAGCATATAATGCCTTAGTTTTTGGGTAGCAAATACTACTGCAAGATAGGCATGTTCAATGGTACTATAGTTGAGCTCATAACCTACCAAAGTCTGATTGGTATAATAGACTGCCCTTTCATGACCTTCATCATCATTTTGTGCAAGCAATACTTTGAGTGAATGTGTTGTTGTAATATAAAGAATCAATGGTCTTCCTTCAACAGGTGGCATTAAGATTGGTGGTGTGAGTAAATATTCCTTAATCAGTTGAAAAGCTTCCCCACACCTAGTTTTCCATGCAAACGGTACCCCTTTCTTTAGTAGATGTTGAAAAGGATGTGTCTTATCTGCTAATTGCACTATAAATCTTCTGATGGATTGCAGTCTTCCTTGTAGTGTCCTTAGTTGACTGAGATTAGTGGGTGGAGGCATGTCTATGATTGCTTTTACCTTGGCTGGATCCACTTCAATGCCTCGTCTGGAAATGATATAGCCTAACAGCTTTCTTGACTTCACTCCAAACACACACTTCTTGGGATTGAGTCTCACTATATACTTCTCCAGCCTTTGAAATATCTTGTCTAAAACCTATAAATGTTCTGCCCTTTTCTTGGATTTAACAATAAGGTCATCAACATAATCCTACATAAGAGTGTGTACTAGATCATGAAAGATAGTGGTCATGGCACACTTATAGGTTGCTCCAGCATTCTTGAGTCCAAAGGGAATAACATTCTAGCAATACATTCCCCAAGGACAAGTGAAAGTCCTCTTAGGTTGGTCTTTAGTTGCAATTTTGTTCTGGTTATATCTTGAAAATCCATCCATAAGGGACATCTCATGTCCTGCTGTCATGTCAACTATCATGTCTATGTTACGCAAAGGGAAGTCATCCTTAGGAAAATCCTTGTTGATATCTCTAAAATCAGTGCAGATGCAGATGCCCCCAGTTGGTTTAGTGACTAGTACAAGATTGGAAATCCAATCTGCATAGTCGGTTGATCTAATGTAATCAACGTCTAAGAGTTTCTTGAGTTTTTCCTTGACTAATAAAGCAATCTATGGGTGCATTTTTCTCAATTTCTATTTCACTGGTTTGACACCTAGTTGTAAGGGTAAGTGATGTAGAACAAGTTTAGGATCCAAACCAGGCATGTCCACATATGACCAAGAAAAATGTATCTGTCTCTGTGCAAAGAAGTTGTGGAATTCTGGCTGCTCTTATGTTATCAATGAAGCTACAAAATAAACCAGTCGAGGATTCTCTTTTGTACCTATGTTGACTTCTACAAATTCTTGAACGAGCATGGGTGAATTTTCTTGTGCAACGAGGAGAATGTTCAAATATCCATCCTTAGGTGCCTCAGAGAGGCTTTCACCTTTGGATGCATCCTTTCTTTTTATTTTTTCATTTTCTAAAGGTGCCTTTCAGTTTTCACCTAGATACTCGTCCTTTTTATCTTGTTTATTCTTTTTCTCAGTTTTGTGACTAGAGAGTTGAACAAATTCCACAAAATATGCTTCGTTTTCCAAGTCAATGGTAAAACCATCCTTGTGATCACCATTAGGTATGCCTTCTCGTAATCACAAGAACTCAGCAATTGCTTTGTTGTTCTCAAAAATGTCTAAGATAGGTGTTTCTTATTGGTCTGAATCAATGAGTTGGGGATAGACTAAGGGCATGTCATCATCAGAGTTATCAAAGTTTAATGGGGTCAAGGTAAGGACTGAGCTATTCATATGGTCACAAAAGTTTTGTACTAAGTCCTGTTTGCTCTTAGGTTTAGGTCTAGGTAGATTGATAGGTGGGCCTAATGCTAAGGTTTGGTTATCTAAAACAGATGTATCAAGTTTCCAAGAGGTAGGATCAAGTGACTCCCAATAGTAGTGTTTAAACCACTCCAACTTTGTCCTTTTCTTTGGTGGATAGGAATTCAATGGATTTGGTGAGGATCTTAACATTAAGTCAAGTTCTCCAAATAGCTTGTCAAGATCCATGGAAGAGGTAGAGGATAGGGAATCCCACTCATAGTCGTTGGAGTTAGGGGAGTCACAGTGATATTGGTCAGATGGTTCATGAGATGTCTTAATATCTTCTGAAGCACTTACTTCCTCAAGTAAGGGTGATGTGGTACTAGGAATGCCAATCTAAATTGGTTGAAACCCTAGACCCACACCTTTTGGCCACTAAGAAACAAATATTGGTTCAATCCTCCCATCTTGGTTTAAGCCTAAACCACTCTGTCCATTATACCTCTTGCTTTGCATGATTGTAAAACCCTTTCCATGTATATTTTTAGGAATGTGAGCAAGTGAGGAAGGGTCTTCATGATCGTCCTTGTACAACCAAGAAGTGACATCTTTTGTATCTACAACTTCTTTGCTTAATTCTCCCCATTTAGTGAAAGTTGTTGTGGGAGGAACATGTATAGTGACCATAGATTGTCCCCTATCTGATGTAGGTAAACTGTATGACTTAGGAGGAATCAGATGGCTAACACAATAAGATGTCTTCATGTAATACTCTCCACAACCCTTGTCTTGGATCTCAACCCTAGGAGTGGTAGGAATTGAGGGAGAAATAGATGTGCGAGTGAGTGTGGATGGATCAACATAGGGAGATGGATTGGACGATGAAGCCTCTTGATTTACTAGCACCTGGCATTGGGGTATCTCTTTTAGATTGGTACAATATTGGAATGGGTCCGAGTCACCATCTATGGTTATTTCAGTGACATTGTAAGGGAATTTGAGACACTGATGATACGTGGAGGGGACCACCTTCATGGCATGAATCCATGGTCTACCTAGTAGAAGGTTATAAGGAAGGGTGTGATCCAAGTCCTAGAACTTTGTCTCCATTACCGCAAAACCAATTTTGATAGGAAGTGTCACCACCCCCTTTGATTTTTCATTCCTCATCATCATAATCTTTAATGATAATACTTTTGGTTGTGTCTACGCATGCTTCTGAGAAACCTAATGCCTTAATCAATTTTAAAGTGCATAGATTTAACCCTGCTTCTCCGTCTACCAAAACTCGTCTAACTTTGGTATCATCAACAAGGACTTCTAGATGTAAAGGATCGTTATGGTTCATCTTTTCAGTTGCATAGTCTTGTTCAGAAAATGTGGCATGGTGATTATTGGTCAAGTAGCCCACCATTTCCTGGAAATGATTGACATCAAGGTCATTAGGGACCGTGGTGTTCTGTAAAGCCTTATCAAGAATAGATCGATGCTCAGAGGAAATACGCAACAGTTCCAAGATTGAGATTTGGCCTGGGGTCTTCCCCAACTGTTCAAGTAGGTTATATTGTAACTTGGAAGGCTGTGGTGTTTACTGCGATGGAGGGCCTTGGATAGTGATCTTAGTACGATGAATATTGACCGCGCATTCAGGACTTCCATTGATAGTGTGATAGGTCGAATGTGAGCATTAGAAAATGATCAGCAAGTAAAAGAGTGCAAATAAACACCAAAACAACCTACACCTCAAGATTAGCCTAAGTTGGAAACAACACAAGACAAAAGCAATGAAATGGAACTATATACCTTGCCTCGAATTGATCCTTTGGTTGGCCCTTCGATCTTTGATGTGTATGCTCCTTGGATGGAAAGTAGATGCAAGATGTGAAGTGTGAGATGCAAGATAGTTGGAAAAAATGGATGCAAATGGCTAAGTGTAGATTGAGAAACAAAACTGCAAGAGTTTGGCTAGCAAAATGATCTCCCTAAAATGAGAGAAAAGAGGGGGTATTTATAGGAATTTTTGAGAATTCCTAGAGGAGATGGATGGCCAAGATTGAGCCACCAAATATCAAGATGTAGGGCTAAGGTGAGTTAAGAACTCACAAGCCCTCACATCTTGACATGTGGCATGTGATATAGCCCTAAAAGGTGAAGTGGACATGAGGTGTAAGGAGAAGTACATGACATGGAGGGGGGTACAAAGTACCTTGGGATTGGACAAGATCTCCTCATAAAGGAGGTCCTTGTCCCCATGTGGGTGAGAGGACATGTGAGAAATTAAAAATTTCTCAAATATTCTCATGGGGAAGAGGGAAGGAATTTAAAATTCCTTAAATGCATTGTGGGATTAAAAGGTGAAATAAAAATTCACATGGGGAAGGGAGATGCCTTGTCCAAAAAGAAAGGCATTTAATAGGGTTGACTCAATTAAGTGATTAGGATTGTGTAACTACTTGATTAGACTGATTAATGAATATTAGAAGAGAGTTAGATTTCACATGTGACTTGATGTGACAAGTCAAAGATCACATGGGGAAGAGTAATGAAGGATTAGAGGCCAACTTGCAAAAGTTGGAGGATGTGAAACATCCTAATCAAGGATTAGGCATGCGCACACCTTAATGATGAGATTAGAAGATGGATTAGGATAAGATAAAAAATGATGGAGGATGTGACATGAAGGGAATTAAATAAATGGAATATTTATTTAATTCAATTGATGGAAGGAGGATTAAAGAGATAAGGTATTATTGATTAAATACCTTAGGGATTTGAGAATTAAAGATATTAATTAAATAATAGTATTGTAATTAAATAAGACGAAAGGGGATGAATTTGGATAAATTAAGTGTCCAAATTTAGATGTCTACATTTTTCCCCTCTTTGAGATGGTGTTACGAAGTAGCATCATTTCAAAGATTATTAAAACATAGAACCTAGAAGAAGATGGTTAGATTGGAAAAGATGCCCTAGTCATTCAAAGAAGTGACTAGGAAGGAAGATGATGGGGGAAAAGATGAAAGTTAGGGATGAAGGATGCCCCCTTGAGAGGACATGCGGGTTCAAGAGAACACGGGTGGGCTCTCGAAATGGATGAGATGATGCAAGGGGATTTGAAAAACATGATGCAATGTGATGGAAGATTGGGAGGGGAGTGTGATGAAAGATGAATGGATGGGGGGGGATTTTGATAGACGAGAGGATGAAGAGGAAATGAAATCCAAATGAAATTTTCCATCGTCGAAGCACTAATTTTTTCTATAGCATAAGACACAAGACACCAAGGTATGAAGAACCAAGGCAGATTCATGTCTAATGCATAAAACAAACATAAAAAACAAGAAGGCTATCCCAACACCCCAAAGTCATGGTGACCTTGGTCGGGCCAGGTATTGGGATAACCACAAGCACACAAGGATGCCCCAATGTAACACAAGACCTCAGGGATCTTGGTGGGTACTACGTGGGACAACCGAGAAGATAAAAAAGATCAAGATACACCCCTATGTTGACTAGTCAAAGCACACCATGATATGATGGATCAAGGCGATCATGACAAGTGATGATAGGGAGCTCAAATGATAAAAAAAATCCAAAAGAATCAAAAGATCACAATCAATTTCAAACATCCTTTGCCATAGGATCAATCAAGGGGGTGGATGGGATTGATGAGGTCTGTTAGGAAGGATGCATCCTGTTGAGACCGATGATGGATACTAAATTAAAAGAGTGATATGACGTAGGATATTTAGAACTGATCGGATCTGATGGTACAAGTGAATCTCATGTGTTAAGATCCAGCTAGATAAGGGCGTAGCTTGACGACGCAACACAAGAGACATGCCACAAGATAGGAGATCTCGATGGATGATAAAGATGGGACAGAAAAATAGGAACAAGATATGGAGATTGATGATAGATGATAAAGGATTAGATGGAAAAAGTAGAAAGATTGATGATAGGCGATAAAGGGACAAAGCGGACAATGAAGGTCGATGGTGGAATGATAGACGATAGACGATAAAGGAGCCCCAGGGGCGGATCAAATGATCGACCTTGCCTACGTGATCGTGCAAGGGAAACATAGTTCGACAAAAGGGTAACGACAGACCATGATGGAGATTGCAATGGATGACCAAGACAGGACAAACAAATAGGAACAAGATAAGAAGATGGATGATAGATGATAAAGGATTAGATGGAAAAAGTATAAAGATTGATGATAGACTATAAAGGGACAAAGTGGACAATGAAGATCGATGATGGAACCTCGGGGGCGGATCAAATGATCGACCTTGCCTACGTGAAAGCGCAGGGACAACGTAGTTCGACAAAAGGTCAAAGACAAGTGATGGATGAAAGATGATGGGATAACCCTAGATAAGGGGCTAAAATGATTGGACCGACACAATGGGACAAGATAGACTAGTTGGATTGGATTGGAGGATAGTGACTATACAAAGCTCAGGGATGGGATAGTTATTGAGAGATGAATTAGGAGGATGAAAGGATGGATAGATGACTGATTCATGGAACAAGAAGGTGAAGGGGTGGAATAGATGGAAGATTATTCAGAATGAGTAAATGATGGATCAAGAGTATTGAATGAGAGTTTGAAATGATAGAAGGAGGTAGGTTTGAGGAATGTTGGAGGTGAAAAGAGGCTTGAGGAATTTTTTGAGATGATAGATGAAGGCTCGAAATAGATGAATGGTTACACGAAATGAGTGAATGGATTTATTAGAATAGATGAATAGGACAAAGTTGAAGAAGATGGAGGGAGGGATCTGAAGACTTTGTTCGATATCCAAAGATCTTGACTGCAGATGGATTAAAGCCCAGATTAGGGGTTTGGTTAAGCTCAGATTGGGATAAGATTAAAGCTCAGATGAGGATTGGATTGAAGACTAGAACGATTGAATGATATTATTGGATTGATTCTACACCGAGTTCCGGGGTTTAAAGGGCGTAAAGTGTTGACAATTAGATTTTTACCGATTTGGCAATTTTCAAAAATTGTCAAATTTTGCCATTTTAGGAAACCTCATGGATATACTTTTGGGAGGTCAAATTTTTGCCAAGAAATACCCATTATTGAGATAGGATGAATTGCCAACTAACATTCCAAATTTGAGATACACATTTCGAGTTATGAGTGAAAATAATTTTTCAAAATGCTAGAAAAAAACACTAAATTGGGATTTTGAGGGTCAAGATGAAAGTTTGAGGCCTCAAAAATGTGCCAAAACAAGTTCCAATCGCTATCAAAGAAACCAGTTGGGAATCCACTCATTATCTCCTAACACAACCACCTATCAAATTTCAGCTCAAACAGACACCCGAGTCAAAAGTTATGGCCTCTTGAAGTTTTGGTGCGAAAATCAAAACCCTCAAAAATATAGTTTGTTGATAAATTTTGAAAATTTCAACACATGGGTTTTGATGGCGGGGGGAAATTAGAAAATGGGTCGAAGGCGGATTTTGAAATTTTTTTGTATTTTTGCACCAGGAGGGGGACATTGGGCGGCCGCCACGTGGACGGGTCCGCCGTCGGGCGGGCGGGTCTGCCACCGGCCAGACAGGTCCACCGCCGCTGGGGGCACATAGGTCCACCACCGCCGGGGGGGGGGGAGGATGAAGGATGAAAAGAGGGGATGGGCCAGGTAGATGGATGGAGAATGATAAGGGGGAAGGTTTGGATGTATAAGAATATCAGGACGGGAAGACACAAGGGATTGGTAGGAAGACAAAGATGGGGATATGAAAGGGAGCGTTTTGATGGATGGATAGGAGGATGAGGATGGGGATGGGGAGAAACCTATAACCAAAGGCCAATGACAAGGGATGATGAAATGGGATGGAGATAGAGAGAAATGAAGTAGGGAGATAGGGATGGGGGATGAAAGGGATGGGGGATAGAGGTAGGGATGGATAGGAGGATGAAGATGGGGAGATGGCAAGGATGTGATTGGACAGGATGAATAATGTCTCCAAGGACTGTAGCACAAAGGAAGATAGATGCCCCCACTCTAGATATGTCATGTGCGGGGAGGAATGAAGGATGGAAGACAAGTGGATGGGAAGATAAAAGAGTGAGATGAATGAAGATAGGATGCATGGATAAGGAAGGGAGATGGAAGGGAGCATGATGGGTGGATAAGGAAGATAGACGAGTGCGAACGAGGATTAGGATAGTGTGCAGATGAGGGGAATGTATGCCAAGAGGTGCCCAAAGCATGCTTATATGTTTTCCCCATTGTTATCAAGATCAAAAGGAGGATGGAAGGATTGGGATAAATGAGATATGCCAAACAGGATGTGTAAACACGATAGGGTGGAGGGGATGGATGAAAATGATGTATAGCAAGAAGATGGGTGCATAGCCGAAAGCGTAGCAGGAAGCATAGCCAATGGAGGGAATGCATATCAAGAAGCTGCCCCCAAGTGCAGATAGGGATTTACGCATGATGCATTTTTGCTAGGTTTTTATCATGGTACTTATCCAAGGTGCTTGTTTTCCAAGTTTTTACCATTGGACGGATTATTTCTCTTTACTATTTCTTTTTTCTTTTTTTTCTTTTTTTTGAGTTTTTGACTTTTCTGGATTTTTGGATAACATGCGGAAGGAGATGGATAAGGATAGGGAGGTGAATAAGTGGATTTAGAAGACATGTGATAAGGATATGGATGAAGGACTCAAGCATCAAGTTCTATATCAAGTATTAAGAGCTCATGTTCGAACCAACTGTTGGATGTTGGTACAACCTTAGGATAAATGGATTATGCTAGAGGATGAATGAGAGGGATTTGATGGGGAAGATACGGGGGATAATGGGTGGGATGTTGGAAATGGTATGGATAGAATGATGGGGTGGATATGTGATGGGGAGATGTGTTCAGGACCAACATTGGCACATGTGGTGACGAATGTGAAAAGATAAGAGGATTGATGGATGGAGAATGTGGGGATAATGGAGGAGATGGGATAATGAAGTTCGAGACATAGGGACCCAAAACAGACTCAGGAGATGAAAGGAGGGGATGATTAGCTTTTGGATTAGCAACTTTGGATGTTCTTATAGATTTTTCATTTGATGGCATTGCATCTTTTTTCTTTGGGATCCACATGGTTTTGATCTTTGCTTTGCTAGCTCTTTGTGAGCTATACATTTGATTTTGATTTGGGATTTTGTTTTTCTTTTCTTTACCATGTCTTTTAGAGGGGACATGGGAAGTGTTGGATTCATGTGGATGTTTGGATTTATGCATTTTTATGTTAGCACCCAAAGTGCATTTATTAGCAATGGGATGGGTGTGAGGGGATGGACGATGTGGAGCAATGGAGGTAGGAGTATGGGGATTACGTGTAGATGGGGGATGTTTAGGTATGTGCCTTTGTTGATCATGATTATGGGATATGCGAGATGGATGTTTATGATGGATGACATGGATAGGTGTTGGATGGGTGAAAGGATGAGATGGAGGAGGTGATCTTGGGATATACGGACCCAAGATGGATAGAGTAAATGAAGGATGGGAGATGGTGGATGGAGGGATGTAAGGACCCAAAATGGATGGAGCAGATGAAGGAGGAATATGGACAGTTGTTTTGAGGTGATACGATAGAGGAGGAGGGATGGCAACATATGATTTGGTGGAGCAATGGGAAGAGTCGACATTTCTTTTGGAAAAGGCTCGTTGAGGACGTCTAGAGGTTGTACCAACGTGTTTTGGGTGTGAGTCTTGGGGAATAGATCAAGACCTTGTATGAATTTGTTCTTTGACTTGGATGGGCTTAAAATACCTTGCTTTCGTGAAGGCCTAGACCTTTTCCTTGATACTTCATGTTCTTGAGCATTACGATCCATGATAGGATTTTGTTATTCTAAAAACATGATGCGAGTCCATTATTAGGTGGGGGATGATGGGTGGTATATACACTGTGTTTTTCTTCTGCAAGGAGGCCACCATGGAAGAATGTGAGAGTACCAAGGGGATATGCAAGCAGTGTGGGGATAGTATTTTTAGGCAATGATGGGGGATCCTAAGAGGGAGATGATGGGATAGCAGCATTTGGATGGGTGGTATCTGGAGAGGGAGTAGGGGATATGATAGGATCTGATTTTGTGGTAGCAGACGGAGATGGAGTGGTAGAATCTTGAATGTCAAGAGGATCATGGGATGGAATGGATGGGGGACTGTGATCTTGCGGTAGACTAGATGGGATGGTAGGACCTTGATCTAGAGGAGGGGATATGTTGGCATGCTTTGGGTCAGGCTCTTGGCATGACTCATCATGTGCAGGAGGCATGATAATGGAGTCATGGGGGGACTCTTCAAGTGGGGAAGATGGAAGGATGGAGGATTCAAGATATTCCTGGGAATGGATACTAGGAGGGAAAGAAGTGGATTGGATTTGGGTGTCGTCGATAGGTTTGATGACTCTCAGAGTAGTGGGTGGGTGTTCAATGGATTTGGTAGATGTGATGGTAGGAGATGGGGACTCAGTAGATTCATAGGATGTGATGGTAGGAGATGGGGACTCAGTGGATTCAGAGGATGTGATGGTATCATCAATGATAGGTGTCAGATGGAGAAGGGTCTCATCACTAATGACCATGGATGATGGGTTGGGATGGCATGGTTCCACCACTGCAATGTGTGGAGTGGGGGATGTTTCCTTTGTTATAAGTCTTTGGAGAAACTTGAATACACTAGGCTAAGATGGCGAGGCAGGAGTGGATGAAGGTTTATGGATTAGTGGACTAGGATTAGATGGAAGATTAAGACTAGATGGAGGATTAAGGTAAGGATATGGGCATGGGGAGTTAGGATAGGATGACATGGACGGTGGATCGTTGGTAGAAGATATGGGCGGCGCGTTGTAATAAAGGTATTGGGATGGTGGATTAGGACACAAGGAGGTGGGTGGTGGATTGTAGTAAGGGTATGGGGATGGTGGATTAGGATGAGAAGATTGAGGTGGTGGATGGAGATAGGGAACTGCGGATGTCGGATTAGGGTAAGTTGGTGGGTGTGTTTGACTAGGATAGGAAGATGTGAATGTAGGATTAGGCTGAGCAGATTGGTATGGGAGATTAGGGTAGTGGGTACATGTGGATGGAGGATTGAAATAAGAGGATGTGGATGGGGGATCAAGATAGGGGTATTGTGATGGCAAACTAGGATAAGGGGATGCGGGTGTTGGATAAGAGGATGATGTAGATGAAGGATATGATGGATATGATGGACATCCCTTGTCAAAGGTAGCATAAGAGTGTGATTAGGAATAGATGAAGACATGATGGGATAACTTGATGGGGTGATTGTATTTTGGAAAGTCGGTGGAGAAAGTTTACTAGCAATGATAGTGTCAAGGGGATCTACATCGTATACCTCTTGATCAACAAGACTTTCACTATCATTGTTGATGTACTTAGGGTTTCCCTTGACCACTATTGATGGAGGATAAGAATTCATGATGATGAAAGGATAAAGATGATGGATAAATATTTTGGATGGAAATGGACAAAAGCCCAAATCAGGATTTAGGACAAGCTCAGATCGGGATTGGATTAAAGCTCAGATTAGGATGATTGGATGATGATTGGATTGGATTGATTTTGATGATTGGATTTGATTATCTAAGGATGATTATGACACTGAATCTACTTCAAGATGGAAATAGATTGATTGGGTCGAAGGTGATTGGATAGGGATGTGATTGGATTGGATTGGATAAGATCGATCAATGATTGATTGATAAGATCGACTGATGGATGATGAAAGAGCCTACAAATCCCATTCAAAGATTATCTTAGATCACTTAGGATACTGATTGATCGGATTAAAGGATGAATGGATGATTGCGGCACCAAATCCACTTTGAGATTGAAAATGGATTGATTGGGCCTACGATGATGATTAACTTAGGATGGATGACAATCCTAAGAGGATGTTAGTGATGACGATCAGATCAGACACTTCGGTCAATTTGGATAATAACCCGAGACAAAGTTCAGGGGATTTGGATGGGGAAAACGATGATTTGATTGGAGAAATAGATCATAAAAATGGATGAATGAATACTCAAAATGAGCAAACAATTGATTGAGACGGATGAATGATTACTCAAAATGAGTAAACAAATGATCATAATGATAAAACGAGGGTTCAAAATGATGAAAGGGATTGTGAAATGTATGAATGTTTACTTGGAACGAGTAAACAGATGATCGGAATGACAGAATGAGAGTTCAAAATGATGAAAGGATGTGTTAAATGGATGAGAGTTTACTCGAAACGAGTAAACAGATGATCAGAATGACATAACGAGAGTTCGAAATGATGAACGGATATGCTGAAATGGATGAACGTTTACTCAAAACAAGTAAACGGATGATCAGAATGACAGAAAGAGAGTTCAAAATGATAAAAGGATGTGTGAAATGGATGAACGTTTACTCGGAACGAGTAAACTGATGATCCGAATGATAGAATGAGAGTTCAGAATGATGAAAGGATGTGTTGAATGGATGAATGTTTACTCGGAACTAGTAAACATAGAGAATGGAATGATAGAATGAGAGTTTAGAATGATGAAAAGATGTGTTGAATAGAAGAATGAGTAAACGGAGAGAATGGTAGGGTATACACCCCTCGAGGAGGCAGATGGTGAAGAAAAAGGTGCCTCGGCCAACTTCTCAAAAGTATGAAGTGGTATATATCATCGGAAAGAGCACAAAAAAATGAGAAGAATTGCCTTTGAACGGAGTCAATCAGATAAACAATGTGGAAATGGAAACCCCGGGAAGAAAGAGCAGAAGGACAGGTCCACCACTCTATAAGGACAGGTCCGCCACTACATTAGGATAGGTCCACCACTGCATTAGGACAGGTCCGCCACTATAGGATAGATCCGCCACTGCACTAGGACAGGTCCGCCACAGGGTTAGGAAAGGTCCACCACAGGGTTAGGACAGGTCCGCCACAGCACAGGGACAGGTCCGCCAAAGGATAAGTTTAAGCTTGATGTTTTGATGGATGGGTAAGGCAAAGGACCCAAAATATAGCAATCATAAAAGACTTGGCCAAACTGATAATCACTAGTTTTTGCACAAGAAAGACAATTCAAACAACACAACCCTAAGATTAGTAGAAATGGTTATGGTCAACAAAGTCTTCTACTCTAGGATGTACATGGTTGCTAAGGAGTCCTCGATATACACCCGGTACGTTAGGCCCAAACCGTGAACACCAACTCGTTACAAGCGTGAGTCAGGAACCTTAGCGAGATACTAAAGGCTCATACCAACTCTTCGCGTCATCCTGACGCTTCACCAATTACAACGCGGTTGGATTGAGGTACAACTTTCGCTCTCCCCCCTTTATATACCCTGCCGGTACGCGTGGTTGGAATTGTCCCTTGGGGTGATGAAATCCCAAAGCAGGTCCCACTAAGAAAATGAAAAAGGGGTGACTCAAAAGGACTTGGAAAGCTACGATTTCTCGTCACCCAGGATCGCTAAATGGCGCAAGGGGATTGGATATGTCAAATAGCTTTCCCAAACATGCCAAACAAGGTTTATTGACCCCTTTAATTAAACTATGTGCCTAATTTATCAAAAGACAATTGGAAAAAACCTAAAATTTTACCTTCGAGAGGACAGGTCCGCCACTCTGTAGGGACATATCTGCCACTCTGTCATGACAGGTCCGCCACTGCATTAGGACAGGTCCGCCACTGCACTAGGATAGGTCCACCACTGTAGGAGGACAGGTCTGCCACTGCACTAGAACAGGTTTGCCACTGCACTAGGACAGGTCTGCCACTCCAAGACAGATCCGCCACTCCAGGACAGATCCACCACTGCACTAGGACAGGTCTGACACTGCACTAGGACAGGTCTGCCACTGCAGGAGGATAGGTTCGCCACTGCACTAGGACAGGTCAGCCACTGCAGGACATGTCCGCCACTCCAGGACAGATCTGCCACTCCAGGACAGGTTCGCCACGCTAGGACAGATCCGCCACTCCAAGACAGGTCTGCCACTCCAGGACAATCCGCCACTCTGTCAGGACAGGTCTGCCACCCCAAGACAGGCTGCCACTCCAGGACAGATCCGCCACTCTGTTAGGACAGGTCCGCCACTCTGTAACCTGGACCTGCAAAAATGCAAAAAACAACAAATGTGAAAGAAAAGAGACCCATTTGTGGGTCCCATCGAGGCGTGCGAGAGAAATGTGATAGGTCGAATGTGAGTGTTAGAAAATGAGCAACAAGTAAAAGAGTTCAAATAAACACCAAAACAACCTACACCTCAAGATTAGCCTAAGTTGGAAACAACACAAGACAAAAGCAACGAAATGGAACTATATACCTTGCGTCGAATCAATCCTTTGGTTGGCCCTTTGATCCTTGATGTGTATGCTCCTTGGATGGCAAGTAGATGCAAGATGTGAAGTGTGAGATGCAAGATAGTTGGACAAAATGGATGCAAATGGCTAAGTGTAGATTGAGAAACAAAACTGCAAGAGTTTGGCTAGCAAAATGATCTCCCTAAAATGAGAGAAAAGAGGGGGTATTTATAGGAATTTTGAGAATTCCTAGAGGAGATGGATGGCCAAGATTGAGCCACCAAATATCAAGATGTAGGACTAAGGTGAGTTGAGAACTCACAAGCCCTCACATCTTGACATGTGGCATGTGATATATCCCTAAAAGGTGAAGTGGACATGAGGTGGAAGGAGAAGTACATGACATGGAGGGGGGTACAAAGTACCTTGGATTGGACAAGATCTCCTCATAAAGGAGGTCCTTGTCCCCATGTGGGTGAGAGGACATGTGAGGAATTAAAAATTCCTCAAATATTCTCATGGGGAAGAGGGAAGGAATTTAAAATTCCTTAAATGCATTGGGGGATTAAAAAGGTGAATTAAAAATTCACATGGGGAAGGGAGATGCCTTGTCAAAAAAGAAAGGCATTTAAGAGGGTTGACCCAATTAAGTGATTAGGATTGTGCAAGTACTTGATTAGACTGATTAATGAAGATTAGGAGAGAGTTATATTTCACATGTGACTTGATGTGACAAGTTGGGGAAGAGTCAAGGATTAGAGGGATTAGGGTTAGGTGGCTCAAGAGAAGATTAGATTAGAGCTAAGAGAGATTAGAGGCCAACTTGCAAAAGTTGGAGGATGTGACACATCCTAATCAAGGATTAGGCATGTGCACACCTTAATGATGAGATTAGAAGATGGATTAGGATAAGATAAAAAATGATGGAGGATGTGACATGAAGGGAATTAAATAAATGGAATATTTATTTAATTCAATTGATGGAAGGAGGATTAAAGAGATAAGGTATTATTGATTAAATACCTTAGGGATTTTGCAGAATTAAAGATATTAATTAAATAATAGCAGTATTACTTAATTAACGAAAATAAGACGAGAGGGGATGAATTTGGATAAATTAAGTGTTCAAATTTAGATGTCTATAGATAGTAATGGTATTGATATTCTCATCAGCAGTGTGAAGGTGATGAATGATTTTTCCACCATTATAATCATGCTTGATACTCACATAGTTGGCTGACATATTGGTCTTAGTACTCGAACTGGGAATAGTTCTTTTCCCATGGTCATGTAGTGGATCAGAAAAGACTTGATGATAAGTGTTTGATGACTTTTGTTTCTGTCCACTAACTTCAACTATTCTCCTTTCGACAAGATCCTGTATGCTATTCTTCAGTTGTCAATAGTTTTGTAGGTTATGTCCCTTAGTTTTATGATAATCACAAAAGGAATTTTCATCGCACCAAACTAGTTTAAATTTTTCTGGATCGTATTGTCTTGGTTCCTGTAGCTGTATAAGATTATGTTGTAATAGTTGTTTGAATATAGACTCAATGGGTTCCCCTAAGGGAGTGAACTCACGTTTTTGAAACCTCCTTTGTTGTTGTGGATGTTAAGTATTTTGGACCATGTTAGGAGGTTGATTGACAACATTAAGTGTGTCAGAAGAAGTTTGAGGCCCTTGTAATGTGAGGAGTGGTCCTGCTTGTACCATTTTAGTAATGTGAGGAGTGGTCCTGCTTGTACTATTTTAGCATCAACTACCCTATCATTGGTGACATTTCTGTTACGAGACCAAAATCTATTTTTGTCAATGGGGGTGTTTTGCATGATTGGATTTCTATTGGATGTTGATGTCTTAAGTTCATCTTTTTCAATGAGATCCTTTTCTATTATAACCCCTTTTTCCACTAGTTCTAAAAAATATGTACGACAATGTACGCATAAGTTACTCCTTAGTTTTGCATGAAGGTTTTCTTGGAACATAGTAACTTTCTTTTTTCTCAGGTATCTCGATAGGACACTAGCTAGCTATAGTCCTCCAGCTCTAGAAGAAAGCGATGAATGTTTCACCTTCGTCTTTTGTTTTGTGACACAAGGTTGCTATATTTATCTTGTGGTCTATGTTGAAGGAGAATTGTTCCACAAATTTCTCAACCAGTTCACCCCAAGATCTGATGCCAGAGTCTAGACCTAAAAACCACTCTAGTGCAATTCCTACAATACTTCTTGGAAATAGTCTCATAAGATATGTGGGGTCATAGGTGACATCTATGCATATGGTAGAAAATTCCCTTATATGTTCTATTGGATTCTGTTTTCCATTGTACTTAGGGAGATTCGGTATGACATATCCGTGAGGAAAAGGGGTCATATACAATGATCTATCAAAAGGAAATGGACATATGTCCTTTGTGGAAAAGGATTTCTTAGTTGACACCAACATGTTATCCATTTGCATTTGTAGTGCATGCTTTTTTGTTTTTAAGACATCAAATTGGTTCAAGGATGTGCTAGGGGGATTATGTGGATCCATGTATGTATTCTGAAATCCAAAGTCTCATGATGGGTTTCAATTGAACGTTAGTATGTGAGGTGGGTTTGGATTCAGAATGTTGGTAAATGTGTTCTAGTCCAAAATCTGCATAAATTGGTTTTGACTTGGGATTTTTGTAAACAGATTTTGACTACCAATCTAGGAGAACAGATTCTAATTCAAAATCTGTGTAAATGGATTCTGATTGCTAGTCTAGGAAAAGAGATTCTGATTCAGAATCTGAGTGAATGGATTTTGGTTGCCAGTCTGGGAGAATGGATTTTCATTGCCATATCAGAATGAGGGAATACTTCTCGTTTGTGTAATTCATGGTATAGTACTGGTGACTTGAGCACTAGGTATGGCCATCGACTATGGTATGGCCATTGAATGTGGTATGGTACTCATGACACTAGTAGTAGATATGGTTGTTGACTATGGTATGGTACTCGTGACACTGACATATGGTGTAGAAACAGACGTTTTAGGTCTTTTACTCCCAACAAGAGGACCAAAGGGAGCGGATGATGATGCGCCTACAGTGAAATTAAATCCCGATGTCATGTTGGATGTACCAAATGGAGACATATGGACTATCGTACTCTGTGTAGGTGCGCCAGATGGCATAGTTGTGCTAACCTAAGGTATAGTGGTACTAGCAGTTGTAATTTTCCCTTGTGTAGGTTGAGTTTGTAAGGTGCTAATATCAAATCCTGTAGGTAAGGTAGTGCCTTCAACTAGCAATTTGGCTAAGTATCGTTGACGATCGTTTGCTAGGTACTCATCTATGAAAGAGGAAAACTTAGGGTCCTGTGTGATAGCCTCTATGTCTTCTGTTGTAATGTGACCTTGAGTGTTTCTAGTGGTGAATTTGTCTAATAGAGTCTTGTGAGGTCTTGAGGAAAATGGATTGATGAATTCATTTGCGTTCAACATCTTTTCTCTCTCTCTTCTCTTAGACCTAGTTTCAACCATGTAAGATTAGCTCAATATGCAAGGGATGTAAAACTACGTCTATGGACAGTGTGACTCTAGTCTATGTTTTTGGGATTTTTTGGATGCAAAATAAGGAATGTTCTAGGAGGACACTAGTCTAAAATCTAAAGATGCAAAGTCTAAGCAAGGCTCTAAAGTAATCAATTCTATAAACCCAAGACAGAGCGACCAACTACCTAAAGTCTAACCAAGGTGTCAATTTAGGTAAGTCAAGGAACCAATGTAGGATGAGGATCAAAGAAAAGTTGAGTTTCCTAACTAGACTGATGAGCTAGGAGGACTCTCTGTAGGACAAAGGATAAAATGATAAGACTAAGTTCAATGACAGATCCCGTTGATGCTATGATTTTTCTAGAGTGTAGATGGTGGACCTATCCTAAAGTTTGTAAAAATGACCTTCCTAGAAGTTTACTCTAAAGGAAAAATGTATTCTAAGATAGGACCAAAATCTGAATTAGGACAACTATGGTAATGACTAAATGAACCTAAAGGATGCAAAATTGAGAAAACTCATTTCCTATTTCTGTTCAAAGTCTGCTTGTGGGATGCCAACTAAAAGACTAGTATAACAATGTAGACTGGACAGTGATTGTGAATTCTAGTTTTCTAATCAGGAAAATGTGTCACAAGACTTCACATATGTAGTTAAGTTTACCTGTTGCGGTTAAATTTCATAGTAGAAAATTTTTGATGATCAATTGTATGTCCCTAATAAAGTTTAATGTCTAACTTTGATAGATGCGGTTAACTTTCTAATAGATGCGACTCATAATGATAGTTGTGAATCAGAATATAACATATGTGGTTTTTCACAAATCAAATGTGAGCTAATATGGCAAATGCGACTCTATGCTAAACAGATGCGACTCGAAGTTAAACAAATATGACTCTAGAAATCAATTGTGACCTTTTGGTGAACAGTTGCGACTCTCTGTGTATTTTCAGTGATTTGAGATTTAAAACTGACTATGTTTTCCATGATCAAATTCTGGCAAACAAGAACAATCATAAGAAAAAGTGTTTTTAGTTTGATTTTGGACTCAAAGAATGTGTAATTTGACAACAAGTACAATCCTAATGGGCCAAAAGGCTAATGGTTTGTATACTTGGTATAGCCCACCGAAATACCCTGGATTGGTGATAAATACCTTTCCTTCTCGAGAGTGGATAGCTTAGAAATTTGGTGGCATTGGCTCCCCTCCACAGCTCATTAACGTCATTCAATCACACCAATTTCAAATTCTTTGGGAATAACCTCCCAAGAACTGCTATCTTTACTCAAGGGGATCAATAGTGAGTGTCTTCGAGCATGATACTGTACCCTGCACTATATCGAGCAATGGCCAAAAATGGTTAGTCTCTAATACAAAAGGTGTTTAATATAGGCATTTCATTCGTAGGGCATGATCCATGCGGCGAGAGTCCCCTTTCGGTTCCATCTCATCAGAACCATACGCATGATTCTTGGGCTTTCCCCAAGAATCCACTTTTATATACTAGCTGGAAGTCCCTCGAGTTCAGGGTGCTACCAGTCTGAGTCTTCCTGGGCTGAGTACTTTTTCCCACCAGAACAGGCCCAAGTTCTAGAGTTAGTAACCGTTTCTCTTACATCCACGACTGCATGGATGCATAAGGGGAGAGGATACTTCGATGTACCAAATCGTGAGGGTAATTACACAATTGTGCTTTCACACCAAACACACTAGACACTTGTTAATTTTAATCCAAATGAAAGATTTGCTACACTACCAAACAATTTGTTTCAAGAAAATTAACTAAGTTCTTCAACATGCGTTCTGCAAAAAGATTCACTAGTAGTTTTAAGTATTGTCTTCGTCAATCGTCTTGCAAAAACTCATTAACTCCAAAAACAAAAATCTCACATGCTGAAAATCTGATATTAGTAACACACAAATCAATTGAAAATTTCAGATTTTCAAAAATAGGAACAAAAGGAACATACCAGTCAATTGCATCATTGTTTTACTAGTCAGATGTGTTGATGTTCTCTAAAATTGCATTCTCGGTATTTTACCAATTAGTTATGGTTCAGGAATTTGCAAATGCATCAAAAAATTTCAGATGCGTCATTTCCAGTATCAGATGCAGTTTAGAAAGTCAATTGTGTCTCTTTGTCAAACTGATGTGTCTTTGAATGTCAATTGTGGCATTTCTTCAAGCTGATGTGTCTTCGAATGTCAATTGTGGTGTTTTGTCAAGTTGATGCGTCATTCCATATGAAAAACCTGCAAAAATCAAAATAAAGGTCTACGGATATGCGAAGATGGTGTCTTCACGTAGGGTTCACCAAATGTAATGTCTAGAAAGTGTAGAAAGAAACAATTAAAAGAAAGTATGCAATCTAATGCTAAGAAACAAAGAACAAAGGAAAGTAAAAATGTAAATAAAACTAGAATAATCTCACCAAATTTGTACGTATTTCCATGATTCATCTCGATTTCCCTTCTCCATTTTGCTGTTGTAGTATAATTTCCCTCAGATTTTCAAAGTTTCATGCAAGTATAGCCTATGATAATGATTTAGCAAAACATCGAAGATTCAAGATAGGTGCTCCAAAAAGTCATAAGATTTCGAGAGAGATTGGAATGATGAAGACCAGATCAATTTATAGAAAATTGATTATTCGAACGACAGGCCAGGATTGAAAGATCAACGGACGATTGAGATTGACTGTTTAGTCATGCATTCTGATAAGAGTTAGTAATGACATGAGTACTATAAATTAAAAATAGAATTAAAGATTAAATAAACGATTTAATCTTCAAGGTTGGTATTCGAAAATAGAAGAATTATATTTGCATGCCAAAGATAAAGATGGATTAAAGCAACTCTCTGTTTGAATGCACACACAAGATTTAATTAATTAAATAGGAATATTTAATTAATATGCACGTACATGAAATTGAGTTAGAACTAGACGATTGAATGATTTGACGAAGAGATTACTCGAGAATTCCACTTAGACAATAAATCAAGAGTTAACTAAGCGATTTGAATAGATCTTTGAGTCGAGTAAAAGTGAATACTTAGATAACTCACACAATTATCTAAATATAGAGGAATGCGTTAAAATAGAATTCATGAATTAAATAATTTATTTAATTCAAGATTTGATATTTGAAGAATAATTAAATAAATAAGATTTATTTAAGTGATGAAGGGATTTAAATGAATAATTAAATAAATAAAGAATTTATCTAATTATAGTTGAAGTATGATAAAGAGTAAATTAAATAAGAATTTATTTAATTTGACAAGAAGGATAAGGTTAATTAGTAACATAATTAAATAAAAAATGTTTATTTAATTAATCAGACAAAATAAAGAAAAGTGTAAATTAATTAAATAATTAAGATTATTTAATTAATAGAAGAAATGAAGACTATAGAGAATAATTAAATAATTGACATTATTTAATCATGACCATGAAGAATACAAATTATGAAGAATATTGAAGTTGTAGGCTTAGACCAAATTTTGGTGTCTACAATTGGATGTAGTGAGAAGGTGTCTATAATTCTTAAATTAGGCTATGAAGGTGTTGGTGATATTGTGGTGGATTCTCTAATTCATTGAGATTCTTTTCGTTGTGTAACATTCCTTCTCTATCTTCTTTTCTATTTTGGCAGTAAGCCTTTCTTCTTTCAGCAATGAGCCCTATTGTATTCAGTATTGATATTACTTTATATTGTGAGCTAATGCTCACCATGGTCTTTCCCTTCTTAGGTTTTCCATGTAAATCTAGTGTTCTCTTGTGCATAGTGTTAAGTTGTTTTATTTTTTGTTATTTTCATTTCATGATCAATCATCATAACATAATAAGGGTTTAATGAATGAATGTGGATTTGAATGTTAATGAGTGTCTTGAAGTTTTAAGGTACAAATGATTCACCCCCCTCTTATTTTTCTTGTTCATTCAAAATTAGTGATGTATCATTATTATCCAAGATGTTAAAATAAAGTTCAAAAATTGTATTCATATCCATACTATCATCAATATTGGTATCAAATAGCAAACTAGTACATTTGATTTTACAGGGACTATCAACTTCAATCATATTTTCTAAAATATAAACTTCACTAGTTACATAATCAACTTCCTCAACCTTTAAAGAAATTGGTTAAATCTTTCCCTTACCTTCCATGATGATCTCTTGTGCCAACAAGGAATCATAACAACCTATCTTAGCATGTGAACCAATAGGATGAATCCTATAAGAATAACATAAAGTGAGATTTTTCATGCAACTAGAATACCCATGGACCAACATTGTTGCATTCAACTCTGGCATGAGGTCGGAAATTCTCTCAATCTCCTTAGATGGACTAAGCTACAAATCATGCCCTTTATCAATTTGTGAAGTCTATAAGATTTCTCCCTCATGAGATAAAGTAGTGCTTTCATCTTTCCTTGCATGCCACCCAAAAGAGCATGAGAATGAACATCCATTTTGTCACCATTAATGCAGAAATACTGATTCATGGTAAAGAAGAATTTTCTTCAAACAACTCATTTGAATGAATAAAATTAAAAACAAGAAGATACTTCCCAAGATCATTCTCCTAGTCGTGTTGAAGTGATTCAATTTTTGGGGCAGGCTCTTGACATTCCATTTGATATTCTTATGTTTCATCTAGCTGAATCTCATCATACATTCCTTGCTGCAATAAAATGTGAATCCCATCCATGTTAGTATTTTCATTAACATTGAAATATAATATATTTTCTTGATAGGAGTAGTTCTAACCTAATTGACCATCTGATAACACTTGATGAATCTACACATCCACTTGAACTTCTTCTTCTAAAGATTCCATTTGGAACTCAACTTCTTGGCCTTCATAGTGAGACCTATCCACAATCTCATCTAGAACTATGCTATTCTTTGTTTCTATATGTTCATCATTCAAATCAGAAAAGTCATTTCCTTGTGTCAACCCATAAGGGATGTTTCTTCCTTATCAATGATTAGGAAAGAATCTATGAACACATCAATGAATTCATTTTCCACATCTAACAAATCTAAACATGATGAAAAACTTTTATCAACCAACAAGTCTAATTTAAGGTAAGGCTCGAGATCATCAGGTGATTGAGATGAGCTAGATATCCTCTCGTAGTTACTTTCATCATTTTAGATGGATTCATTATCATCTTCATGTGTGCTAGATGTTTTGTATTCTTCATTGAGTGGATGGCTATTCCAATGATCTTCTATGGGAATGAGTACCTCATCAACAGTGATCAGCTGCTTCAAATGTAAATCCATTCTTCCAAGGTAAACATACCAATCTATCTCAGAATGTTGATCTATCTAATGTATCCTACATCCATCTAATTGAGCAACTTTTGATAGCCTCAAAGCACCTAATTCCTCCAATTTCTTATTTAATCAATTTTGTGCATGCAAAATATCTACCCAACATGAACTATGAACCGTTGCCCCTTCATCACATCATTGTGCATCTTGCTTAGAAGAAGTATTCAAAATGTTGGAAGGAGACACTTTAATTGTTGATTTCTCATGACAACAATTTTGTGTTGATACTTCACCTCCTTCACTATTGTCATTAATATTAGCATATTCAACTAAATCTAACTCTAACTTGATCTTTCCATTATGCTTTGAATTTAAATCAATTTCATACTCTTTTTCAAATAAACCATCAAAATGATATAATTTTTCATCCAATCCTTCACTTATAACTTCATCATGATTTAATGCATTATGCATCAAAGTATGACTGCAAGTAGATGTCAAGAAATCCATAAAAATTTCATTAAAAGGTGGAACGGTTACCTCCATGGTTGAATTTTGTACAACCTAACTCCCAAATTCATTTTGCATTGGACTAGCCTGATTTGAAGTGTTGGAGAATGTGGTGCTTGGAAGATCAATAAGGTTGTAGCTTCTTGGTGAAAATGATTGCATATGGGTAGGCATAGTGAGTAAAATGCCATAAAGCTACAAAGGTTGGTAGCTTACAAGTACAAGAACATTATAATCCTGATTTTGGTTATTTGAGTTTCTCACACCATGTCCAAATTGTGCCAGTGAGAAATATTTTCTAAATCAATCACATAGGAAGGAAACTCACTGCAACATCTAATTTCTATTGCAAAAGAAGCATTCAAACTCCAATAATAATGTTCTATTAGGATATGATCATTAATATCCAAATTTAATGATTGAACTTGTTGATACATAAACAAGAACCTATGATTGTATTGGTAAATTGACTCCAATGGTCCCCTTTTCACAGATGCAAATTGAAGTAATGAGTCTTGTGCACACACACAATGATCAAACTGATCCATGAATAATATTTATAACTCTTTCCATGAAAAAATAGAATTTGGTGGAAGATTAAGATGTACCATTTCCATGTTGCACCCTAAAGTGTTTGGACAAACAAATGACACATATTTTATTCATGCAGAACCTGGAGAAAAACCAATAAATCCCTACAAACACTAAAATGATCTCTAGTAATTTTTTCACTATTAGGAAAAAATAAAGGAATCCTATGATTCACGTGATAAGAAATTCCATGAATAATCCTAGGTATACACAAAGAGTTGCCCATTGGAGCTGGGTTTTCCTAAGATCCAACCCACCCTAAAACCACTTAATTCATTTCTTTTATGTCAAGGTTTCTTCTAGTTTTCTAACCCCACTATTAAATATTTTTAATAATATTTTACTTATTCCTCAATTTATTTCATCTTCTATATCTTCTTTTCAATTTGTATGAATACATTAGGTGAATAAATTTTTTTCAAAAATAATTCCTTCCATGTTTTATCAAGCTTAGGTCATTCTTGAATGTGAAATCTTAGTGCCTCATCATCAAGGGTCTCCACAAAATCATATAGTCAGGTCTCTAGTTATAATTTACTCTATAAAATACTTTATTTCTTTAATATTCATGTTCATGCCATATCCATTGAGGATATACCTATCTTAATACTAGGGTTTTTATCTGTTGTGTCCCTAATTATACACTCTCTTGATGCTTCTCACACTTTTTCTAACCTTTTCCATTGTCTTCCATCTCAGTCCTAGGATTGTTTAAGCATTATTTATTCTTCCTTCTTTTCTATGAGGATCATTAAATCCATTTCAAAACCTATCATTGTTCATCTCACTAAAAAAACATTTTAATCTCTCATTATCAAAATTTTCCATAAATATTTAATTGATTTAATCTATCCATCCTTAACTTTGGTTTTAACACTTTGATTTATCAAGAGGTAGTACAAAACACCTAATACTACATCTTTTTTTAATTCCTACAATGATCTCTATCTTATTTTATATTTTAGCAAAGTAATTTTATAAGACTTACCTTTTAGTGCACATGTAGGTTTTCATCATTGATCTCCATTAGGTTGCTCTTTTATTTTTCAATGTAATGGGGATAAGTCCAACTAACCTATAATTTTCTTAGAAATGCATTCATGGGGACGTCATGCCTTAGTCTAAAAGAATTTCTTAAGGTTTAATGTGTTACATAGGACTAAGGACATGGAAAATATTATTGGTAACAATATAGCTCATTAATGAGGGTGGTCCCTACAAGATGAGGATCAATGAAAGGGATACTCAATACTAATGGAAGAAGAAGTGGGATCAAGGTGAGGGAAAATATAATATTGCTAAATAATATGGAAAAAAAGGTAAAGGAAAGGGATCAAGAATTAGGGATATACATGCACTTTTTGGTAAAGGAAAAATATAGAAGTCCTAAAATCTATGACTCAAGAGGAATGGATTAGGGATCATAATGTGGTGCACCTAATGCTAGAAGATAAAAGAGAAAAGTAATAGGGTGAAAGACTTCCAAGGTTTGGATATTAGTTTTACCACATACATTATACCTTTTGGGTATGATGGTATGAGTAATCCTATAATTATGGGTCTCGTAAGGAGGAAGAGAGATGGGAAGTGGTGTGAGGGAAATGAATAGGGAAAATACTAAAATCCCAAGATTTTGAGACTTAAAGGAAAGGTAAATTATCAAATTAGGAATTTGTGATGGTGAATACTCAATCTTAAAGGATAGGAAGCATGGAAAAGAGTAAGGGGATACTAATTCAATTTCATGGATTATTCTTATAGCTTAAGAAATACATGATTATATAGAGACCTAAAATTTAGTTCCAAAGGAAAAGATAGAGTAAACTATGTTGTATCTTATTCGAGAGTATATCCTCGATCATAACCTTAAGGTTGATTCTACCAACTCGCTTCTCCCCTTTATAGTGGCTTGATTGAGCTATGATGTGATTTTTTGTGTGTAATTTCTTTGAGATTGTTGACTTGGTTAATTGCTTAAATTGTTTGTTTATTCATTTGAATTTGAACTTTCAAAGTTTGTACTAGTAGTGAAAAATTTTAGTACTTTGGGCTACTTGACCAAACTATTTTCATATGGTCCCTTGCCTCAAGAACTCACTCAATTAGACTTTGAATAATTTTATTTTTTTTGTATTGGTGGCAACACTTGAATTTTATTTTATTTCTATGATTTCATGTGGAATTTATTGAATGATTATTTTATCATTTTAGATTTATTCTTTTATGATGCCTACCCTTGAATTATTACTGCTAGTACATATAGAGTTTTATTCTGAATCCATTTTTTTATTTTGAGAGGGGACCCTTAGTAGGTTGTATAAATGAGAAAGAAGGTGGTTTGGAGAATTCCTTAAGGATTTTTTATTTTTCAAACTTGTGGTTAGAGGAGGATTATGTTTTTTTTTGTTTATATTTTTTAAGGTCCACCCTATTTTGTCTATGGTGGTAGGAAGTGGTGCAGGAGCACCATTAAACAATCTTTGTCAATTTAAGGTGATACCAAGTAGGCTTTAGGGTTTTGTTATGTTTTGACACTATTATGCTAAATAAGGTCTCAATGAAAATTTTAATGATAAATATGAAATTTTGATGGATATAGGTAGTTTTGAGTCTTAGGTGGTTAAATTTGTAAAAGTTGTACAAAAAGATGTAATTGTCAAAGTGCAACAAATGGGAATTTGAAGGGTCATGGAATTCAAAAAGTGGATGTAGACATTGGAAAGTTAAAACTTGGTTTGAAAATGTATTTAAGGCCTCAAAAGGCTTGACCATGAGGTTGTTGAAGTTTGTATTGTGGAAATCCATTCAAGAATCAACGTTTTGCTACTATTTTCTGTGTTTTTTGAACCCTATTCCTACTGTATAGCCCATACAGGCTAGAATATGCTATGAATTCATTTTTATTTTATGGTGGTATGTCTTAACACTTAATCTAATCTAGTTTGAGGGATATTCATTGAAATTTGTGGGAGTTCTCATCACATTTCTGAAGCAGCCTTGTAAATACAGAATAAGGGTTTTGAGTGAAGTTTAAAAGCATGAATTGATCAATCCACCTACTGTTAGCCCCTGTAACTCAGTGGATTGATCTATTTTATGTAGGGATAGATTTTTTTAAGCTTTTTATGGCTAAGGGAACAAGTTGTAAGTAGATGAATGAAGCCCTAAGGCAAAATAATGTTGTTTTCTATGTGAAGTGAAGGTGTTTATGTTGGGTTTTGATAAAATAGAGATGGAATGGTCCATGTAATGTATTTTTGAGAATGTACAAGGTATGTGGAGTCTTTTGGATTCTTTGAATTGGATTGGAAAGCTCGGGTATATGAATTTTCAATAAAACCCTAGTGTTTGTAAGAGAAAGGAGGTATTCATGGTGTAGCACACTAGAAGGTCTAAATCTACAAGTTGGTGTGAGATTTTGTTTTTTTGAGTCACAATTCATGACTTTCCATTATTTTTGGGTGTTTTTCAAGTGTTTAAAGGGTACCTCCTTTGGAAAATAGGACTAATTAAGTAGCCTTGGAGCAAGGCAGTTTATTGGTTCTTAGTGTTTAGTCAAAGGAACCCTATGGGATCTCTTGATATGTTGTTTAGGAGTTTGTGGTGAGTCTTTGTGGAGTTTGATGGGACACTATACGACCTTCTCTAAAAGATATCTTCATTGGTTGAATTTAGAGGGCTATAAGCCTTAAAGAGGGTGTTTGAGTCAAGTTAAGGGACTTGTGTCATAAAAGAGTTGTTTCCTGATTGTGACTAGTCATTTTAAAGTTGGAGAGAGTATTTGATCCACCTTCCTTGCATTAGGAAGGTATGGCATCACTCCTTAAATATTTTAGACTTGTTTAGTACCTCCAAAACTCAAATATTAATTTTATGACTGAAAATTACTTGACAAGTATCTCCATCAGTCAAAGTTTCTTAGGTGTGTTTTCAAAAATTTAAAGCTGATTTAAAGTGTTATTTTTACTTTATTATGTGTTCCCGAAGGTCCTGGGTCACAGGACTAGGAATAGGGTCTTTTTTAAAGGGAATATAGTAAACCATGTGTGGATTTTGAACCCTTTTATATAGTCATTTATAGGAATGACAAAATTTGATCATGTTGGTCAAGCCTTAGTGAGCCTAATGTACTGGGACATATGGAATGATTCTAGTTAAGGAATATTACCCACTACCTTTGTCACACAATTGATAGGCCAAATTTAAGAAGTGGTCTCATGGGGATTGCTCACGCATCTGTGAGAAAAAATCTTACAGATAGTTAAAAGATCAATTGTAAATGTGAGAAGTGTCACCTTCACAATGAGAGATAAGAATATGCAAATTTCTACTTAATTCCTAATTTTTGTTGAGAAAGGGGTTTTCCCTTTTGATTCCTTTTTATAATTATTGTGAAGAGAGAGTGTTATGAATTTGGCTTGGAGGAGTTACTTGTTGAATCTACACCAACCTCTTTCTAGTGTTGTAGTTTTGAGAGGTAGGCATTCATGCCTTCTTTGTGTCATAGTTATGTGGAAACATTTCTTGAATGTATGTTAATGGTTACATGTGTATTATTTGTGAAGTAAAGTTCATTCTTTGTGTTATAATTGGGATGGTCTTGTTATGTGGAGAGAGGCTCTCCCAAAAGTTAAGAGTATCCCTTGTTACAATTAAGGTAGAGTTTTAGGAACCTCCTTGGAGAGATTCATAGGATATGCATACCCACACTTTATAGTAGTTTTGAAAATAATAAATGTGTATTGAGTTGGAGAAACGTGGTATGGGTACCCATCCCTTAAATGTGGTTGTGAGATTATTAAATCTGTGGTGAATTGGAGAGATGGAAGTGGTTGTAAAATTTTGATGTAAAGATGATTTTCAATACATTTGGATAATGTTATTTCCAATGGAGTGCAACCCCAACTCCCCTAATATATTTTTCATGAGGAAACCATTGTGATGTGCAACCTAATCTGAATGAGTGTATTGTAAGTTTTATGACTATAAAATATAATGTTGTGTTTGTGAGTGAATTTATTGTACCTAGTTATTGTTGTGATCTCCCCAAGCTTGGGATGGCTTGTTGTATCCATATGGTTGGGATGCGATCTCCCATTGGTTAGAGGATGAAATTTATCTTGCTACTTTATGTACAAATTTGAAGATTCGTTTAAAGGATCCAAGTTATGGTAAAAAACAAACTATATTGTGAATGGAGTCATTCTAACTAGATTGTGAAAATGACCCTTGGGAAGGGTTGTCACAAGTGTTAAATTTTTTTATGCGGTTACAAAATTTTCTTATGCAAAATTATAATGTGAAGAAACTTAGGTGCATGGTATGAAGAAGTGGATAAAAATTGTGGTATGAATAAAGTTGTTCTCTATTGTCCTTCCTTAAGAAGAATGTGTAGATTCTTTTGTAGACAAACTTACTTTGTAAATATTGTATCTAAGTTATATTAACAACCATAGGAGGGGTAGAACACATGGAGAAGGCATGTGCAAGAGGGGGATTCCAAACCTACGATAGGGAAGTTGTAGGTGATGTTGATGATGAAGGAGCCCTTGACAAGGGTTTTTTGCCAGCTAAGCAATCAACAATGGTCGTGGTTGGGGATTTCGAGTTCACAATTCATGGTTTGGGGTGTGGTGCTGGAGGGAAGGAAAATTGTTTCCATCTAGTTTGGGCATGGTGTCGTCTCTCTTGGTCTGTGGTGTGTGGGCTTTGGATGAGGTCAAGGTTTCTGGTTGCCCCTGATTTTCTTGTTGGCATTTCCTTGAGAGGGTGTGGTTTCTTGCACTCTCATCCTTCTATGGGGCTACCTGCTTTTCTATGGGAGTGCTTTGGCCTCTTTGAGGATTGTTGGGTGTAGAATGGATAGATCTTTTTTTCTATTCAACATAATAGGAAGTCTTGATGGTTTTTCATGCTTATCTATTATTTGTGTGTAGAATGGACAGATCTTTGTTCCTATTCAATGTAATAGGAAGGCTTGGTGGTTCGTCATGCTTGTCTATTCTTTGTCTAGATTTTTCTTGGGAGTCCTTTGTTCTACTTGACGCTTGTTGGGTGGCTCTGTGTTGGGGTGTTTTCTTCTTGGTGTGTTTTGGGCTCTTCTTGTCCCCTCTTGGAGTGTTGGTGGCTCCCTTTGGATGGGTGTTTGGAGTTTTGGATTATTTTTTACCCTGAATGGTGCATTGGGGTTGCTTGGAGTTCTTTCTTGTTGGCCCTTCTCCTTATTTCCATCTTATTTGGGGGCCCCTATTCCTATTTGGGTTTGGTTGTCCTTGATCATTCTAAGTTTGGGTATCTACCTCTTGTGGTGTTAAGTGTATGTGGTCCCTCTTTGTTGAGGTTGCCTTCTTTGTGGTGGATGCCCCCTAGGTTGTTGATGCTGGGTTTGTGGTCTTCTCATGAAGTAAGTTGCTTCTTGTTTTTATTTTTTTGGCTAAGTCTTTTTGGTCCCTTTTTTAAAGTGGGGTGCTTCTAGCTGGGATGAGTGTTTTTTGTTTTCCTAGTTGTTGTTTTTGGTTAGGGGTGCTTCTATCACTCCTTCGTCTAATGCGATCTCTATTATGTTAAAGGTGGTGATGAAGCTGGCTTTGGGCCTGAGGTTACTGATGAAGGTTTACCTAGTTGTGATGCTTGTTGTGGGGTCTTCTCTGCTATTGAATTGTTGGTTGTAGGGTCATGCTATTTTGGACTCTATTCAAATCAATGGTGGCCTTGTTCTCTTAGCTGGGTGGTTTTCTATTTTTATTCCTAGACCCTAGATGGTTTGGTTTCTAGTGCAAGGATTTCCAAAGGAGGATACGATTGTTTGCTTGGCTACTGTGTCTAATTTCTCCTTTGGTCCTATGGAGGTGGTCCCCCCTTAGTAGCTATTCTTATTGAGGTGGGTAGTTCTCCTATGGAGGTGGAGGTTGAGGGTGTTGGTGATGTTTGGCTGCGATGGCTTTACTGATTGTCTCATCCTCTCTGATAGAGGGGAGTTCACTCCTTTAGAGGTGGAGTTGGAGTTGGTTTCCTGTTACTAGGTGATTCTACGCTACAGGGAAGCTAATTTATTGCAGTTTTCTATGGTGGCTCAAATTTCCCCTATTGAGGTGGGGTGCTTGGTCTTATTGGTGGTTCATACTAGTGTGCTCTTTTCTCTTTAAGTGATGATTATCTTTCTTGGCTCATTTGTGTCTTTCATGAGTGGTTGGTTTATTGATGCCTAGTAGATGTAGGTAGGTTCTTTATGTAACTATGAAGGTTTCTAGTTCTGGTTAAAAACCATTTAGTTTCTGGGTCTCAAGCCCATGATTATCTATAAGATGCAGTGTGGGTAGTCCTGTTTATCTTTTGCGGCTATTGCGGAGCTACTGTTGATCTTTTGTATAGCTCGTTTTCCTTTGTACTAGGTTCTGGGCCCCATCAAAACCTATTTTTTACCCCCTAATAAAAAACAACCATAGGAGGGGTTTCTTATAACTTTAATATAAATGTAGTATCTCAAGTTAGAATAGACTTATTGTAAGACCTGAAGGACACTGTGATGAGCATTATTGATTGCTATATGAAATGAAATATGGCATATTTGAAGCATGGTTTAATAAACCATTGCTATTGAAGTTTAATGGAAAGAAAGAATTATGAAATGTTTGGCAAATCTCCATTATAACCACTTTTTCCAAGTTTGCATGTTCTACCATTTTCTCATAAATTGTATGGATGTCATTTCCAATAATAAATGGAAGGCCTATGAAGTTTGTGTTGTTGTGATAGTACAAACATTTAGATATTGGACTATATTTTTTTAATCGAAAGAAAATAAATAAAGATAAAAATAATACCAATTTATATTTATTGTATAACTAATATTACTTATGGATTAGAAAATATATGTTTAAAGTTTAATACATATGTCAAACTATTTAAATGTGCATATGTTTCTACCCAAAATAACATGGGGAAATAATATGAATGGATATAAAGTTTGATAATCTCGAGAGTCAAACTAAAATAAGATAAAAATAAATAAATATTAGATAACATTTGACCCAAAGACCTTGTAACTAGCCACCCTCACTAGGGCATGACTCCATTTGGGATGAGCTCCACAACCATAAAAATGTATATATTAAAATAAAATATGCAAGTAAATCCTTCTCTTTGTCAATAATCATAAAATAATATTTAACAATAAATATATGTCATTGGTTCACTATGCATGACCTGAACATAAGATTGGGGCTACTTTCATTTGGACTTGTCTCAACTCTTTCAAAATAAGGAATATGCATAATTTTATTGTAGGTATTAAACATCACTCTTGCAATTTGTTCATCTTCAACCATTCTTTTAAACAATTACCATGTAGGTCAAAATATCACTCTACAACCTTCATACCGTGACCCTTGCCTATTGTTAGTTGGTTTTGCTATAAAAAAATAAACAAATGATATATCACAAACCAATCAATAATAGTAATTTATACCATTAGATTAGTAGATCAGTAGAATGAGTAGAAAACCTTGGGGCAAGGAGATATATTAAGAGAGCATAGTAAAATCTTGTAGTAAAGAAAACAAAAAAATATAAATAGAATCAATAAAAAAATCAATGAGTTGGTGACCCATTGCAAGGAAGAATGATTTTTTTTAATCCATGAGATAGGGTTAAGTCCTCTCGGTCCTTGTTTTCATTTTTATTGGTCTATATAAACAAAAAAAATGGGGAAGTAAGGAATGGTCATCATTGTTAGTCTTTCCCCTTATTAAAAATAGAATCTACATCCAACAAAAAAAACTAGGATAATCAGAAATTGAAACAAGATGCTAAACCCCTTAGCATCTAGAATCCCTTGCCTGTGGCTAACCAATCGATAATGTAAGTGATAAAACAAAATAAAAAATGGAAAAGTAGTTAAAAATATCACTAGTAATTATATTTCTAGAAGCTTTTATCCATGTGGATCTTCTATAGACACCCTGAGATTTATTTTGATATGTCACTAACCACTTTAGAGAGCATGTTTCTTTGAGGAATTCTATTAAATAGTTCACATGCCTTGTTTATGCTTCCATATTCTACATATCCTACAATCATGGCAATCCATTTCACCATATTTCTTTGAGACATTTTGTCGAGCAACTCACATGCCTTGGCTATGCTTCCACATTTTGAATACAAGTCTACCAGGGTAGATACAACCACAACATTTAAAAAAAATCTTTATCATTTAATTGATTTCATACCCTGTTCCAAAGCTTCCATTTTTGCATAGGTAGGGAGGCTATCGACAAAGGTTGTGGAGTATGGATTTACAAATTCCAGTTGCATTTGCTTGAAAGTACCTAAAGCCTTTCAAAAAACCCATTTTGTGTATATCCTGCTATCATGGCATTCCATGAGACCAAATTTATTTGAGGCATTCGGTCAAATAGTTCATGTCCCTTGTTTATTCTTCCACATTTTGTATACATGTCTATTAGAGAATTTCCAACATTTACACCTTTTTTTCGTTGCAATAACAATATTTCATGAGAGGCTCTTTTTTATTTTAAGTGAGAAAACTCATTACAAGCATCCACCAAACTTTCACAACATAGGAATGGTTGGTATGAATTATAGGTAGGAACTGGGTGATGGACTAATTGACAACAACAATTAATAGAACTACTGAGGGAAATGGAAATGGAAATGGTGAAACTAACTGATGGAATGGGCCCACACCAGCCACCTAAGTGGTCAATGCTTAGAGTGTACTGGTTAATCCAACCCATTTCAAGCCTCTAATTTTTTCGTAGTAAGTTTCATTAAGCTTCTATAGGCTTAGTGGAACATAGTCCCCATGTAAATACTAGGTAGATTCTTTTTTGATTCTTTCTTGAAAGATTGCTTCATTTTCTAAACTTATAGGCATTTAGGGTTCAAAAGCTAGAACTGATAATTTCTTCCATCATATAGATTAAAATTTTTATAAATGGTAGATGAGTGTGAATGCTAGAAGCTTTTGAAAATATGGTATATTTTAGTGCTTCAAAAGATCAATATTATAAGTCTATATGGTCATTCACATATCTGATTGGCCTATTTAACTAGTATGTGATAGCTCTTGTTGTGGAATGTTATGATATGGCAATGCCCACAACAGTATTTTTGTTGTGTTGGAGCTTTCTAGTGTTAGAAGTTGTTGAAAACTCAATAAGGACTTACTAGAGGTGGGCATCATTAAAGGAACTTGTATCTTCATCAAATGCACCCACTTGTTCATTAGAAGCATTGAAATATTCATTAAATTCACCCGCATCTTCACGAGAGGCACCAAAATCTTCATCAAAGACACCCACACCTTCATGAGAGGAACCAACATCTTCATTAGATGCACTTGCATCTTCATCAAAGGAACCCATGTCTTCATTTGAGGCGCTGGAATCTTCATTAAAGGAACCCCCATATTCATTAGAGGCACTTGCATCTTCATCAAAAGCACTAACATCTTCATTAGAGGCACTCACATATTCATCAGAGCCATTGGCATTATCATTAGAGAAACTTGCATCTTCATTAGAGCCACCTATAAATGTTGATTAATGATGCGATATTGCAACAACATGAGTCACTATTTTGAAGGTAGGGATCAAAATATCTGTGGTCTTTCTACTTCTTTGTGAAGATAATTTTAAATAAAGATGAAACCAAATGCTTTTTATTCTTGGTGATTCGACTGTCTTTCTTGAAGGATTTCCACATACCCTTCTTGTGAGAAAGGAGTTCCAAAATGTTATGGAAGATTTAAAGGGAAAAATTAGGGAGATTAATGTGTATATTAGAGAAGGTAAGAACTTTCATGTTGTGCAATTCCTTTCCCCTTCCATTGCAAATGCAATGATTTATGTTTGCAATGATTTATGTGACATGACTGATTGTGCTAGGAGGAAGCTTAGGAAACATGTTGGCTAAGAAAACTTACTAGATTGTTGTTTTCATAATTGTTGTAGATCTTATTGGAGAGGTCATCCATAGATTTTGTTGTAGGAACAAATCTCTATCTAATCTAAAAGTAGATAGTATCTATATCCTAGCGATAGTGGTGAGAATAGTAGTAGTAAGCTTGTTGTGTTATTTACTAATTAAATAGATACTTCAAAAATATTATATTATGGACACCACTGCTTGCGACCCAACCTACAAATAAAGAAGTGAAGATCCTCATCACCATGGTCATCCTAGGTGGCTCTCAAGTAGCTAGAATTATAACTACTCTCTCCTCACCTTCTTGGTCTCATTATATCCCCTGCAGTGTTTTTCATACAATTTTATTCATTGGTTGCATTTTTTTTTACTAAGTTGGCTTGTTGGAAAGTTCTCTTAGACTCTTCATAAGTTTATAGACTATTGTAAAGTTCAAGGGAGGAATATTGGAAAATTCTTTTAGATTTTTCATAAGTTTGTAGACTATTGTAAGAGAATTCTTTCAAATTATTCATAAGTTTGTAGACTATTATAAAGTTTGAGGGAGCATTGTTGGAAAGTTCTTTTAGATTCTTCATAAGTTGGTAGACTATTGTAGGAGAATACTTTTAGATTCTTCATAATTTTGTAGACTTATTGACATGTGGTGATTGACCATGCAAATACTCTTTTTCCCCGTTAACACGTCAAGGTTTTCCCAGTTAACACATCAAGGTTTTCCCACTAACCCTAATTCTAGAAGCTTCCAAAAAAGTTTGTTATAAGTGGATGGGATGTATGTTGACACATGGAATTCATGAGATTGTAATCTTTTTTACACTGGATAATAAATTCACTGGGTGGCTAATTTTCTATGGATGTAGCCCATATTGCGTGAACCACATTAATTTTTTGTGTTGATCTCTCTTGTGTTATTCTTCATTGTTATTTTTTGATTATTTAATCTGCATATAATTATTAATGTTTATTGCTCCAATTTTCCTAAACCCTAACAACTAGTATCAAAGTTGTGTGTATTTCAATTGATTGGGAGGAAACCTCTAGATTTGAGTGGGAGCAATAGAAGAAAGAAAATTCAAGGTTGAGAAGTTCAACGACCAGAATTATCAATTATGGAAGATGTAAATGGAAGATTATTTATATCAAAAGGATCTATGGTTGCCATTGCAAGGAAAAAAAGAAAGAGGATACTATGTCTGATGAATAATGGGAGATTCTAGATAGAAAGGCACTGGAAACCATTCAATTGTGCCGAGCACCATCTGCGGCATTCAATATAACATAAGCAAAGACAACAAAGGATCTGATGGAACATTTGGCTAAATTATATGAAAAACCCTCAGCCTCAAATAAGGTATTTCTCATGAATTGTTTGTTTAATCTGAAAATGATTGAAGTTGGATCTATGACAGACCATTTAAATGAGTTTAATATGATTACCAGTCAATTAAATTCTGTAAAAGTGAGTTTTGATGAAGAGGTGAGGGCTCTTTTGGTTTTATGTTCCTTTCCAAAAATCTAGAATAGCTTGGTAATGGTTGTAAGTAACTCTATCTCTGGTTCAAATACATTGAAATTTGATGATGTTGTTGGTGTTATCCTTAGTGAGGAAATGCAAAAAACAAGTACAAGTGAGACTTCAACATCGGGTAATGCTTTGACTGTAGAGAACAGGGGAAGCACAAAGGAGAGAGGAAAAAAACCCAACAAATCATGGGAAGTCACAAGGGATGTTGATGAAAAGTAGATCTATATCTAGAGGAAGAATGGATTGTTGACACTATGGAAAGCTAGGACACTTTGAGAAGGATTGTTGGTCTCAAAAGGGAAAATAAGGAGACAGACAACATGATGATAGTAAGAAAGATAATGCTGCAAGTAATAAATTGTAGGATGCTTTAATTCTATGTTTAGATAATGTTAATGATTCCTAGGTAATAGATTTAGGAACTTCATTTCATGCCACACCCCATAGGAAATATTTTGTAGATTATGTTCAAGGTGATTTTGGATAGGAATATTTGGGTGATGATTAACCCTATTAGATTATTGGAAAAGGAAAGATAAAAATAAAGTTGTAGAATGAAAATGAATGGTTTCTATAGGAGGTAAGGCATGTTCCAAATTTGAGAAGAAATTTCATCTTTGTAGGACAATTGGGTAGTGAAGGCTACATAGTTACCTTTACAAACAAAGTTTGGAAGGTCACTAAAGGTGTAAAGGTAGGCACATTGTATTTGTGTACTAGTAATACTTATTCTACCTTAGCTACTACAAAAATAGTTTCTACTAAGGCAGTTAGAGCACTTGTTGCAAGGAAAGAAACAAAATTGTGGCACCATAGACTTGGGCACACGAGTGAGAAAGGGATGAAGATCCTTCACTCTAGAAATTTGCTACTAGGTTTGAAGCAGATTGTCTTGGAATTTTGCAAAAACTGTGTTTATGGAAAATAGAAAGGTGTCTGATTTCTCAAATTTGGGAAAGAGAAGAAGAGTGATAAATCAAAGCTTGTGCATTTAGATGCATGTGGACCAACTCAAGTATCTTCTCTTGGTGGATGTTCCTATTATGTTGCTTTTACTGGTGATGCAACTAGGATAACATGGGTGTATTTCTTAAAAATAAAATAAAAAGTGTTTGAAACTTTTAAAAAGTGGAAAGCTTTGGTTGAGAATGAGATAGGAAAAAAGTTGAGGGTATGTGCAGGATCATCATGGAAAAAACAGGCCCTTAAGTGGCAAAATTTTTAGAAAAATCAGAGTTATGCAACTTGACATAAAAATTTGAATAATTTAACTATATTATTTCAAAAATATGTAAGAATGTAATTTGTAGAAAAATGAATGTAGTTTCTAAACTACTAGTTTTATTTTATTTTTTTTAAATCTATTTGGTGAAAATTTGAAATTTCAATGCAGTAGTACTTAAATTTCAGGGAAAAAATAAGTAGGCATCTATCTAACCACCTTACTAACCACAATAAAATGACAATATTTTTTATAATATTTTAGGTATAAGTGGAGGACTCATGTTATAATGTGATGCATATTTTTTTGTAATTTTTTTCCAAGTAAATAATTAATTATCAATTTTGTAAATTACAACTTTTAAAAAATTTTAAAACTCGTATGTCTGACCACCTTAAGTTGGTCAAAACTTCATGAAATTCAATTTTTTTTTTTAATCCTATAGTATGTGAAGCATAGAATGTGATGCATGTTTCAGATTCAAAAAATGTGATACCGTTTGAAAGCTATAGATATTTTCAATCAACCTATCAAACAGGACTTTAGTCATAATTCAAATAGAAAATGAATAATAACAATTTATTAAATTCAAAGTAAAGCATAATTTATATTGGTGAAAAGCTGAGAATCTCCTTTAAAAACACTTTTCGTTTCATCAATTTTGGGTTAAAAAAAGTCGTCAGCCACATACCCATCATATCACCACTTTTTGGCCCATCATGATCCTATACATACCCTTGAAGTTTCTCAAATATGATAATGGAGGCAAGTATTGTAGAAAAGAATTTGAAAATTATTGTTCATACAATGGAATCCGTAGGAAGAAAATGGTTCTTGGAACCCCACAAGAAAATGGTGTGTCTGAAAAGATGAATAAGACCATTATGGAGTGTGCAAGGAGCATGAGATTGCATGTTGGATTACCCTTACACTTTTGGATAGATATTGTACATATCGTTGTTTATTTAATAAGCAAGGGACCTTCAAATCCTTTAGATGGTGGCATTCTAGAGGAGGCACAAATAGGTAAAAAGATAAACTATTCATTTCTAAAACCCATTGGTTGTGAAGCTTTTTTCCATGTTGATATTGAAAATAGAACCAAGCTTGAGGCTAAGTCTAAAAAATGTACCTTCATTGGATATGGAGTAGATGAATTTGGTTATCGGTTATGGGATTATGAAAATCATAAAATCCTTAGGAGTAGAGTTGCTATATTCAATGAGAAGGTCATGTATAAGGATCAACTATAGGAAAAGAAGCATGAATAGGCCAAAAAAGAATATGTGGTTTTGGATGAGATTCTAGAAAATAAAATGCCATTGGTACACCTGATGCTCAACACCAAGTTATCCCACAGAATCCTCCAAGTGTTAGACATTCTACAAGGATAACTAGACCTCCAAAAAGATTTTCTCCATCATTATATTCTATATTATTAACCGATTCTAGTGAACCTAAAGGTTATGAAGAAGCAATGCAGGTAAATACCAAAAAGCAATTGGAGCTAGGCGTGAAAGAGGAAATGGATTCCTTGCTACAGAATTAGACTTGGGACTTAGTCCAATTTCCTGCAGGTAAAAGAGCATTTTCAAATAAATGGGTTTGGAGGAAGAAGATGGAGGCAAGAAAAGATATAAGGACAAACTTCTGGTAAAAGGCTTTACATAGAAAAAAGGTATAGATTTTGATGAAATATTTTCTCCGGTTGTAAAGATGACTTCTATTAGAACTATTCTAAGCCTTGTGGTTGTGGAAGACTTGCATCTTGAATAGCTAGATGTGAAAACAACATTTCTCCATGGGGATTTGGAAAAGGAAATATATTTGTTGCAACCACAGGGATATGAGGTCAAGGGTAAGGAGGAATTTTTGTGCAAGTTAAAGAAGAGTTTGTATGGCCTAAAGCAAGCACCTCGACAATCGTATTTGAAATTTAATATTTTTATGGTTGAATAAAGTTACAAAAGATGTCATTCTGCTTATTGTGTTTATTTTAAGAAATTGGGTAATGACAATTATATTATCTTGTTGCTTTATGTTGATGACATGCTTGTTGTTGGGTCTAACATGCAGTATTTTAATGAACTTAAGTATAAATTAGCAAATCCATTTGCTATGAAGGATTTGGGTGGAGAAAAAAAAATCCTTGGTATGAGGATCACACAGGACAAGACAAATAGAAAATTGTTTTTGTCTCAAAGTGAGTATGTAGAGAAGGTATTGAAAAGGTTTAACATGCAGAATGAAAAAACAATTAGTACACCTTTTCCTAGTCATTTTAAGTTCACTAAGGAAATATGTCCAAAGACATAAGAGGAGGAAGAAAAAATGTTTAAACTACCATATGTATCAATAGTTGGTAGCTTGATGTATGCAATGGTATACACAAAGCTAGATATTGCACATGTAGTGGGAGTTGTGAGAAGGTATATGAGCAATCCGAGAATGGAACATTGCAATGTGGTAAAATGGATTCTCCGATATTTGAGAGGTACTACTTCAAAGAAACTATGTTTTGGAGGAACAATTTTTTCTCTAGAAGGATATGTTGACTTTGATCTGGCAAGTGATATTGACAGTAGGAGGAGTACTACAAGGTATGTTTTTACTATAGGAGGTACTGCAATTAGTTGGATCTCAAGGTTGCAAAAGGTTTTTGTGCTTTCAACCACTGAAGATAAATATGTTGTTGCTACAAAAGATAGCAAGGAGATGATTTGGTTACAACATTTTCTAGAGGAATTGGGACAATGACAAGAAGATAGCCCTTTGTACACTAATAGCCATGTGCTATTCATCTTGCTAAGAATTCATCTTTGCATTCAAAAACTAAGCACATACAACTTAGATACCACTTCATCTAGTCACTTTTGGAGGATGGACAGTTGAAGCAATAGAAAATTCACACATGTGAGAATCATGTAGATATGTTCACAAAGGCAGTTATATGGGAGAAACTGATTTCCTCATCATTTTTGGTTGTCCTTCACAACTGATAATGGTGGACATAAGAAACCAGCTAGAATTTTAATCTAATTGGAGCTACAAGTGCAACGGTGTCATCCAGGATTAGTCTCTAAGTGGGAGATTGTTTGGTGTGGAGCTTGATTAGTCTCCAAGTGGGAGATTGTTGATATGTGGCAACTTATCATGTAAATATTGTACACTCATAACATATCCTCGCCGAGGTTCAGGGGTGGTAACCCCCAATAGTGTGTTGATCTCTTTTGCGTTATTATTCATTGTTATTTTTGGGTTAATTAATCTGCATATAATTGTTAATGTTTATTGCTCCATTCTACCTGAACCCTAACAAGACTATTATAAAGTTTGAAAGAGCAGTGTTAGAAAGTTATTTCAGATTCTCCATAAATTTGTTAGAATAAACAATGAATGAGTTGGTGAATGAAACTTGTTACGTGTTTTCGATATGCATTAAGATTTGGGATTTATTTATTCTTGTGGATTGTGTATGAGAATTTGAGATCCAAAAGTAGAACTTCATAAGTTTTACTTTCCAAGTAGCAAAGAATGGATAATGGTTAAATTTAATCTTCAAAAACAAAAGAAGAATGGGTGAATTGAATCCTTAAAAGCGAGCAAAAATGGGTGAATTGAATCATTCAATTTATTTCATTCTACCTCACTTTTGAGCACTCAATTTACTTAGTCTTCTCTTGTTTTTGAAGATAAAATTTAATCATTTCCATTTTGTACTACTTGGCAAGTCAAACTTATGTAGCTTTACTTTGGCTCCCAAATTGTCGTACACAATCCACAAGAATAAATAGAACCCAAATCTTAATGCATCTCAAAAATACATAAAAAGTTTCATTAACCAATTCATTCATTGTTTATTCTAAGTTGCCTAACTAATATTAGAAATTTCTTAAAGCACACTCGAGCAAGTAATCTTAAAGCATGGATCCTTGGTCACATCGAAGCTTGAATTTTTTCACTATCGTATGCAATGAATTTTTATCACACAAAATTTTCTTGCCACTAATGTAGAAGCCCGATTTGAAGTACAATTCCATTTATTTTAATAGTAAAAAGGAGCTAATAAATATGCACAGCCCATCAAATTTTAAGCTTAGAAAATATAATTAAAGGCTACAAACTATAACTATTTAAAAAATAACTTGCTTGTTCTCTTGTTTAAAAAACAACCTAAAAGGTAAATAAGCTAGTTTCTTTTTAAAGCATA
Source organism: Sequoia sempervirens (assembly GCA_007258455.2). NCBI lineage: Eukaryota > Viridiplantae > Streptophyta > Pinopsida > Cupressales > Cupressaceae > Sequoia > Sequoia sempervirens. Next base: position 396,525,491 of record VDFB02281492.1, read on the forward strand.
TTGTTGAATCAAAGATACAACCATAAATCATAGTAGGCATAAACCTTACTGATATAGACTTTGATACTAACAACCCAATTTTCTTTGAATAAGATTCTTCCAAATCATAACATTGCTCCCTCAAAATATAGAATAGTTTATGAAGAAGCTGAAAGAATTTTGTAGTAGGCCAACTCTCCAAAAACAATTGACATGCAATGAGAAAAGTTTATAAAAAAAACTATAGGAGTATAAGAATCATCCAAATTGCAACATTGTTCCCTCAAACTTTACAATAATCTACAAACATATGAAGAATCTGAAAGAATTTTCCTACAATAGTCTATAAACTTATCAAGAATTTGAAAGAATTTTCCTACAATAGTCTACAAGCTTATGAAGAATCTAAAAGAATTTTCCTACAATGGTCTACAAAGTTATGAAGAATTTGAAAGAAAATTCCAATAAGCCAACTCAACAAAATCAATACACAAGCAATGAGAAAAATTGTATGGAAAATATTGCAAGGGATGTAGTAAGACCCAAAAGGTGAGGAGAGAGTAGTTATAAATCGAACTACTTGAAATTTGGTTAGGATGACCATGTCCATGAGGATCACTCCACTTCTTTCTTTGTAGGTTGGGTTGCAAGCAATGGCGTTCATAAGATAAGATTTTTGAAGTATCTATTTAATCAAAAAATAACACAATAAGCTTACTACTATTGTTATCACCATTGTCACTAGGATAGGGATACTATCTACCTTTATATCATCTAGAAATTGGATCCCACAACCAAATCTATGGATGGCCTCTCTAATAGGATCTACAACAATTATGGCAACAACAATCTAGTAGGTTTTCTCAGCCAACATGTTTCTTAATGATGCAGGAGCATCTAGTGGTGTAAGGGAAATCTTGCATCACCCAAAAATAGTTAAATTTCAAGTTTCTCAGCTTTTAAATGTTTTTACATTTTTGGATACCCTTTTTGTCATAATGAAATTCCCAATTTACAGTTTTTATTTTCTATTCTTGGGTTGAAAGATATTGTAGTTTTAGTTTCCCAAATTTGCACCTGAAAATATTTCGAGTTAGATTTGAGGCACTTAGAGTTCCCGGAATGGCCCCAAAACTTTCTAAAATCGGCGTAGCGAATTTTGAGCACGTTATTGACTTTGAGACCTTTCAAACGGTTCGCGAATCGGAGTCCCGTATCAAAAGTTATGGCCTCGGGAAGTTGGCGCATTTTCTAGAAGATACAATTGCAAATGTTCTTTTGAAATTTGAACTTCAAGCTGCAATTTTTCGGCACCAAACCACCTAAACTAAAATTTGAATGTTGTTTTGGCTCCAAACTAAAGAGGAGCTCTATTTATGGGCGGGTTTCTAATTTTTGGGTAACTTTTTGGGGACAAGCTCGCATATTGCGAAAGGGTGATTCAATAGCTTTCTGTAATTTGCATGTGTTGTAGAACTTGGGGATTTGAGATCCTCTGCATGTAAGAAGCTCCATTTTTTGAATAATAAAATTATTCTCTTATTTGTGGGTTATTTTCTAAGTCTCGGGCTACGCCCTCATCAAGTGGTATCAGAGTGGGTTTTCTTGAGCGTGTGGACAAATCGCCGATCATGAGGCAGTTCGCACTAGGACCATGGTTGTGGGTTGAGGTCAAGAAAGATGCCTCCAAGAGTGATGCCTAGTAGGCATGGTGGTGCCAGAGGTGGTCAAGGCGGTAGAAACGCTGGTGGAAGAGATGCACTGGCAGCCCTCAAAAGACAGAATTGATGTTACAAGAGTGATTGAGAAGAGGGTTAAACCCGAGGGAGGAAAGTGAGGATGAAGGAGAGGAAGAAGGTTCAAATGTAGAAGAGGAAGAAGAAGCAATTGATCAAGACCAAATGCAGCTAATAAGGGCCATTTCAAAGGTCGAGAAACCAGGCGAAGTCCCTAGTTATTCTGGAAGTCTGAACAAGAGTTGATTATTTGGATCAGCGAGCTAGAAGAATATTTTGAGTATGAGGAAATAGAGGACCCAGATCGGGTTAAGTTTGCAAAAATGAAGCTGAAGGGCCATGCTAGTATTTGGTGGAAAGAGGTCCAATTGGAAATAAATCAAAGAGGAAAAGGAAATATCACCAGATGAGATCGCATGGTAGAGAAACTGAAGAAGTGGTTCATACCAGTGGACTACGAGTTAGATCTGTTGAAGAAATTGCAAGGGTTGAAGCAAGGAAGTAGATCTGTGAAAGAATATACTAAATATTTTCACAAGATAATTATCATAATGGGCCACACAGAGGCCAATAAGGAGAAGGTAGCCTGATATATTAATGGGTTATGACCGAGCATTCAGGAGGAGTTAAGCCTAGTCAGAATGACCACCATTGAGGATGTGTATCAGTTTGCTTTGAAGATGGAAGAGAAGCTGAACAAAAGATTTGATGGCAAGCAAAAAGGACGAGGAGGTCAAAGTGGAAGGGGTGGTGGAAGACCTTCAGGAATCTGAAATGATGATGAAAAGAAAAGTGAAGATGTAGGTACCAACCGAAGCCAAAGGAATGACAACTTCTATCGCCCTCGTGATCAAAATAGTGGTGATCAAAGAGGTAAAAGGATGAAGGGAGATATGGACAAGGATCTGGAAGAGGTGGTTTTAGAGGAACGTGTTTCCGGTGTGGTGAAGAAGGGAATCGAGCCTATGAATGTCCACAACACCAAGGAAGGGCAAACAAAAGGCCAGAAGGTCATGGAAGGGTTGCGCATGCAGATAAGGAGGCCCAATCTAAACATTCAGATGATGTTGAAAGGGGAGAAGCCCTAGTGATTAGGAGAGCCCTGGTGACTGAGGAAAAGGAACGAGCGAGAGGAAGAATCCATTTTAGCACAAAGGTGCAAGTGTGAGAAGGAAAATGTTGTGATGTCATTATTGACGGTGGGAGCACCGATAATCTAGTGTTAGAAGAGATGGTCACAAAGTTGAAGCTGAAGAGGGAAAGACACCCGCATCCATATCGAATTGCCTGGTTGAAGAAAGACCACAAATTTTTGGTCAATGGCGGTGCCTATGAAGTAAAGTTCGTCGGGAGCTACCATGATGAGGTACTCTATGATGGCCATCCCCATGGATGCATGTCACATGTTGTTAGAGTGCATTGGCGATTCGCTAGGTGAGCTATACATGATGGCCATGCAAACACTTATTCATTGACAAAGGATGGGGTTCGTCACAAGTTGAAACCCCCGAAGGAGACCGAAGAAAAGGTATGCAGTAGTGCTAGAATTTGTTATGTAGATGGAAGAAAAATTTTAGAAGGTATGAAGCATGAGCATGTGTGTTACGCATTGATTCCTAGAGTAAGGAGGATAGTGAGAAGGTTCCAGAAGAAGTTTTTGGGATATGGATGAGTTTTAGGATATTGCTTATGATAATGTACCTGAGGGTTTACCACCAATAAGGAAGATCAGTCATCAAATTGACTTGATTCCTAGAGCCAGTTTTCCAAATAAGATAGCTCATAGAATGAGTCTAGTAGAAAATGAGGAGTTGAACAGACAAGTTCAAGAATTGTTGAGAAAGGGTTTGATACGGGAGAGTTTGAGTCCATTTGTAGTACCTAAAATACTAGCACCAAAGAAGGATGGGGAGTGGAGGATGTGTACAGATTCCCGAGCCATAAACAAGATAACAATCAAGTATAGATTTCCCCTGCCAAGGATGGATGACCTGATGGACTGTTTGAGTGGAGCTCAGTACTTCACAAAGATTGATCTGAAGAGTGGATATCACCAGATCCGGATTCAAGAGGGAGATGAATGGAAGACTACCTTCAAGACCAAAGAGGGCCTGTACGAGTGGTTAGTCATGCCTTTTGGGCTAACCAATGCACCGAGCACATTCATGTGGCTCATGCACGAGGTACTAAAAGAATTTTTGTGAAGTTTTGTTATTGTGTATTTAGATGGTATTTTGATTTTTAGTAAGACGTTGGATGAACATCTAATGCATATTCAGAGAGCCTTTGAGAAGTTGAGAGAAGAGAAACTGTTGATTAATCTGAAGAAGTGCAGTTTTGTGAAGAGGGAGTTAGTGTACTTGGGTTTTGTTGTCTCAGCAGAAGGTCTCAAGATGGACCCAGAGAAGGTGAAGGCTATTCTAGAATGGCCTACCCCAAGAACTACTACTGAGGTGAGATCTTTCCATAGTTTGGCTAGTTTTTATAGAAAGTTCATTAGAAACTTCAGTAGTATTTGTGGACCCCTAACTAAAACAATGAGAGGGGATAGAAAATAATTCAAGTGGAGCACTAGAGTGGCAAAGAGTTTTGAACTGTTGAAGTAGAAGGTAATAGAGCAACCTATTCTAGCCCTCCCAAATTTCAACAAGGTGTTTTAGGTTGATTGTGATGCCAGTGGTTGTGCCATTGGAGCAGTGTTGAGCCAAGAAGGTAAGCTCATTGCCTGTTTCAGTGAAAAGTTAAATGATGGCAAGAGAAAGTATTTTGTATATGATCAGGAATTTTATTCAATAGTTCAAGCATTAAAGAAATGGAGACATTATTTGTTGCCGAAGAAATTTGTTCTATATATTGATCATTAGGCCTTGCAGTACCTAAATAGTCAGGGAAAATTAAATCAGAGGCATATGAAATGGGTAGAGTTTTTGCAGAGTTATACCTTTGTTTTAAAACATAGGAGTGGGAAATCAAATAGGGTTGCAGATGCCTTAAGTAGGAGGCATACATTGATGACAAATATGTAGATTGAAGTGGTTGGGTTCAATGAACTTAAGACACTATACACAGAAGATCCTGATTTCGCAAAGGCTTGGAAAGCTTGCAAGGAACCTATTACAGTGGACAGGACAAGGTGGTTGGATTTCATAATTCAGGATGGCATGTTATTTAAGGGAAGTCAATTGTGTATCCCGAGGAGTTCCATGAGGGAGAACCTGATAAAGGAGAAGCATAGTGGAGGAATGGCAGGACATTTGGTTTGGGATAAGACCATTGCCATTGCTCCGATTGAGCATTATTAATAGCCTCGGTTATCCACGGGATGTAGAAGAAGTTTGTACAAAGGCTGCGGGTATGGCAAATGAAGCTGAAAAGAGTGAGGCTAGAATGCAGGACTTATATCCCGGTACTTGCATGTGCGGAGAGGTGTGGGAGGATATAAGTATGGACTTTGTTCTTGGTTTGCCAAGGACCTGAGAATGATTAGGTCTTTATGGTGGTTGATAGGTTTTGAAGATGGCACATTTCATTCCATGTTAGAAGACCCATGATGCAGTCCATTGTTGACTTTGTTGTTCTTCCAAAGGTGGTGTGAGGCTACATGAAGTGCACTTAAAGATTGTATTTTAGATTGTTAGGCACTAGAATTGTGGGGTACTTTTGGAGGACCTTGTGGAAGAAGTTGAAGACAAGAAGTTGAAGTTCAGTTCTACACACATCCAAAACAGATATGTATCTGAGAGGGTTGTTAATAGGAGTCTGGGTAACCTACTGAAATGTTTGGTAGGAGATAAAACCAAGGGATGGGACTTGATCTTACCCCAGGCAGAATTTTCTTACAACAATTCTGTCAACAGAAGCACTGGTAGATCACCGTTCTAGATTGTGTATGGAGGTAGCCCCAGAACAGAGGAAGATGGACCAAGAGAAGAAAATAAGTGTTGAAGCCAAAGATTTTGTAGAGCACATCAAGAATATACATGAGAAGGTATGAGAACACATTAATAAGATAAATATACAATATAAGGCTAAGGCAAATCAAAAGGAGGAATAAAGGAGTTTCCAGGTGATGAAGTAATGAGGTCCACTTGAGGAAAGAAAGGTTTCCCATGGGAACCTATAACAAGTGAAGATGAATAAATTCCGGTCCACAGCAGATTTTGAAGCATGGTCGAGGGAATGCATATGAAATTGGTAATACATTGGGATGTGTTTCCCAATGTTCAACATTTCAAGATTTGACAAAGTATCATGAAGGTGGAAACGGAGGAAGCACCAACAATAGAGGCTGATATCGCATTCCAACACCTACTTGAAGGGAGGAGATTGAAGCAATCTTGGATGGTTGTGTGGGAAGGGAGTACGAGGAAATAAGTAGTATAGAAAGTATAATTGAAATGGAAGGAAGGCACGTGGGGTCATCACGGCTATCTAAAGAGGCTGATTGGTTGGCCGGTTGGGTTTTCCTCCAGCCATCACGAGACGTGATGGGTCACTTCTCAAATTACCTTGGGTATCTGATGCAGGAGCATCTAGTGGTGTAAGGGCAATCTTACATCACCCAAAAATAGTTAAATTTTAAGTTTCTCAGTTTTTAGATGTTTTTACATTTTTGGATACCCTTTTCATCATAATGAAATTCCCAATTTATGGTTTTTATTTTATATTCTTGGGTTGAAAGATATTGCACTTTTAGTTTCCTAGATTTGCACCTGAAAATATTTTGAGTTAGATTTGAGGCACTTATATTTCCCGAAATGGCCCCGAAACTTGCCAAAATCGGCGTAGCATATTTCAAGTGCATTATTGACTTCGAGACCTTTCCAATGGTTCAAACAATTTGCGAATTGGAGTCCCGTATCAAAAGTTATGGCCCCAGGAAGTTGGCGCACTTTCTAGAAGATACAATTGCACATGTTCTTTTGAAATTTGAACTTCAAGTTGTAATTTTTCAGCACCAAACTGCCTAAACTCAAATTTGAATGTTTTTTTTGGCTCCAAACTAAAGAGGAGCTCTATTTATGGGCATGTTTCTAATTTTTGGGTAACCTTTTGGGGACAAGCTCACATATTTCGAAAGGGTGATTCTATAGCTTTCTGTAACTTGCACGTGTTGTAGAACTTGGGGATTTGAGATCCTTTGCATGTAAGAATCTCCATTTTCTAAATAATAAAATTATTCTCTTATTTGTGGGTTATTTTCTAAGTTTTGGGCTGCGCCCTCATCACTTAAGCTTCCTCCTAACACAATCAGTCCTATCACATAAATCATTGTGTTTTCAATGGAAGGGAAAAAGAATTGCTCAACATGATAGTTTTTACCTTCTCTAATATACCCATTAATCTCCCTAATTTTTTCCTTTGGACCTTCCATAAGCTTTTCAAACTCCTTTCTCACAAGATCGGTATGTGGACATTCTTCAAAAAATACAACTAAAACACCAAGAAGAAAAAGAATTTGGTTGTCTTTATTTCAAATTACCTTCACAAAGAACTAGAAAGACCATAAAGATTTTGATCCCTACCTTCAAAATAATGACTCCTATTGTTGCAATATCGCATTGTCGATCAACATTGGTGGGTGGCTCTGATGAAGATACGGGTGTCTCTAATGAAGATGCCAGTGGCTTTAATGAAGATGTGCATGCCTCTAATGAAGATGTGGGTGCCTCTAATGAAGATATGCATGCCTCTAATGAAGATGTGCATGCCTCTAATAAAGATGTGGGTGCCTCTAATAAAGATGGGGGTTTCCTCTAATGAAGATATCAGTGCCTCTAATGAAGATGTGAGTGTGTGTAATGAAGATGTTGGTGCCTATGATGAAGATGTTGGTGCCTCTGATGAAGATGTTGTTGCCTTTGATGAAGATGTGGATGCCTCTGATGAAGATGTCAGTGCCTCTAATGAAGATGCAAGTTCCCTTGATGAATATGTTAGTGCCTCTGATGAAGATGCATGTTCCTCTATTGAAGATGTTGGTGCCTCTAATGATTCCCACTTCCAGTAAGGCCTAATTGAGTTTTCAACATCAACATCTAACACTAGTAGGATCTAGCACAACAATAATACTGGTGTGGTATTTTCCATAGCATAACATTCCACAACAAGAGCTATCACACACTAGTTAAATAGACCATCCAGACATGTGAATCCCCTTATAGACTTATAATATTGATCTTCTAAAGCACTAAAATCTGCCATATCTACAAAATTCATCAACAGTCGCACTCATCTAATGTTTTTGTAATCTATATGATGGAAGAAATTATCAATTCTAGCCTCTAAACCCTAAATTCCTATAAGTTTAGGAAATAAAGCAATCTTGCAAGAAAGAATTTTCTTGGTATTTATATGGGGACTATGTTCCACTAAGCCTATATAAGCTTAATGAAACTTATCAAAAAATTAGAGGTTCAAAATGGGCTAGCTTAACCAACACACTCTAAGCATTGACCACTTAGGTGGTTGGTGTGGGCCCATTCCATTTGTTAGTTTCACTGCCTCCATTTTTGTTTCCCTTAGTAGTTATGTTAATCATTGTAGTTAGTTAGTCCACCACCTAGTTCTTTCCTATAATTCAAACCAATCATTCTCGTGTTCTCAAAGTTTGGTGGATGTTCGTACAATGAGTTTTCTCACATAAAATAAAAAGAGCCTTTCATGAAATATTTTTATCACAGCAAACAAAAGGTGGAAATGTTGGAAAGGCTCTAATAGACATTTATACAAAATGTGGAAGCATTTTATTTTATGATGGGCAACTATGACTTCAATATGTAGGGGGCAGTTATGGTTGACATCGATGTTCGGCATATCATTTTGGCTAAAGTGGAGGTGATGAGACAAAGCCAAGTGTCCCACCAAAGCTTGGAATTGTGTGGGGTCGATGTTGTTTGGGACATGGGTTTCCTGCAATGCTCTATTGAGGATTTCTTGATGTACCGGGGAAGACTTAAGCAAATCCAAAATGGATATATGAGCGGGGGTCTTCCTTAGATGATCAAGGATGTTGTACTGAGAGTTTACAGGAGTTGGTTGGGCGGGTGCAGAAGCTGCGGGAATGGTGATGCGGGCTCGTCGTGTAGTCACAGCACATTGAGGGTCTTTGGCTTTAACATGTATCATGGATACTCGTGGTTCCACCTGCTCAATGTAATGAATAACACCCTCATAATTGAAGGGCACATTCTTGTAATTTACATTATTTGTGCTGTTGTTTCGGGGATTACTGTTGGAGGTGCTAGGGCCTTGACTATGGTTTGGGAAGGCGTTTTGATAAATTTGCAATTGAGCATTGGACGATGAAGGTTGATTGGGGTCAACCTTGATATCTCCTCGATCAATGAGATTTTGGACATAGTTTTTCAAACCCTGACACTTATTTAACGAGTGTCCCTTGATTTTATGAAAGTCACAATACTCATTTTCTTTAAACCATGCCGACTTGGGTTTGGACTCATCGAATGGTTTGGTGACAGTGTATGCGATGGGGTAATTGATTTGTAGCAATTTATTAAAAACAACACTTAGGGGTTCACCCAATTGGGCGTATTGACGTTTGGTATTCCCCTGACTTTTTTGGTTTGACTGTTGAGGGGGACGAGGTGCCCCCTGTGGTACGGATATGGCGTTGGGTACAGACTGCTGTTGCTTTTGGGATGCGTTAGCCACTTGGACATGTTTGGTGTCTGTCACTCCGTCATTCACCGCATTTTTGTTCTTGTTCCAGAATCGTGGTTTATCCCCAAATGACCTTTCTTTATCATGACTGTGTATTTTGATGTGTCCTTTGGCAATAAGGGCACGTTCAAGGATAGGTCCCTTTTCCACTATCTCGGCGAAAGTGGTGACACAATGTAATCTAAAATTGTGGGCCATGTCAGGATGTGAATTTTCCATGAAAAGGGTGACCATGTCTTTTTCTTTCAGAGGATTTTTCATTCGACTTGCTAGTGCACGCCACCGTTGGAGGTAGCTGGTAAAGGTTTCTCCATCACGTTGTTTCTCTTTTAGGAGATCTAAGGTGTCCGTATCCTTCTGCAGATTGAAAGAGAAGTAGGATACAAACTTTTCTGATAAGTCTGCAAAAGTTTTTATAGACCCTTTCTCGAGAGTCATGAACCAATCTAGGGCATGGCTTGCTAGGCTTCATGGGAACAAGAGCAAGAGATAGTTATCACTGTACATGACTTCTTGACACTGGGAATAAAACTCTTGCAAGTGAGCCTTAGGGTCTTTGTCTCCCTTGTATTTGTCAAATTTTGGTATCTCAAAATGTTGAGGAAATGGGATCAATGAGATGGAGGGATCAAATGGATATGGGCATATATCCTCAAATTTGAATGATTGTTTTGTAGCCTCGGCTTAAAGGTCTTTAAGTGCGGCTTTGATTTCCAACAAATCCGAGCTAGCGGGTGGCGGGTTGGGGGGATACTGATGATAGAATGATGAGGGATCCTACTGAAAGGGCGTCGGATTGTTGAAATACGGGTTTGGATGATTGGATGATGACATGGTTTGTTGGTAAGACAAGGGATTCTGTTGATACGGGGGTTGTTGTTGTGGGGCATAATATGAATTTGTTTGGTAAAGGTGTGGGGTAGGTTGTTGAGGAACTTGGATAGGGCATTGCGTGTTGGTTTGTTGATATTGAGGATATTGTTGTGATTGTTGGGAGGTCGTATAAAATGGTTGTTGGGGAAATTGCTGTTGATTATGATGATAGTAGTGTTGGGGAGGTTGTTGTGATGTCAAGTGTTGTATGGGTTGAGGTGGGATATTGTGTTGTGGTTGAGCCTTTGGACGCAAGAGGGACGCGAGAAAGGGAGATATGGTTTGGGCAATAGGTTGAGATGGATTGCCTTGTGATTGGTAGGATGGTTGTTGTGAAGAGGCCAAAGTATTGCGTATAGGTTGTTGTGGATGAGATGGCGGAGGTAGCGTGGGCGTGTTTTGTAGAGGGGGTTGTTGGGTACCGCTCAAAATGTTCAGCTGGGGTGTGCCTTGTGGAGGTATTTGAGGCGGAATGGTAGATTGGGGAACCTATTGAGGTGGTATATTTGTAGTCCCAGGAGGTGGAAGCCATGTGACAAGGAGGATGAACGTTGACTGTAGGTTGGATTCGAAAGAATGCTTATTTATAGAAGTTGTGGATTTTGTTGCACATAAAAAAGGATCATGGTATCAACACTTGACTCCACACATGGATGTGAAGCGTGCGGGGGATAAACCTGGCAAAACGGGTACCAAATGTAAGTTGATGAACCCCTACCTAGGAAATTGAGAACATGAAAAAAGGTTTTTGGGATTCTAATTTCACGTTAAAACATACTTGATTTAATAGTTAACATTTGAATTTGACATATTCTCAATTAGGTGGGCCATAGATTTCTTCCACATTTTTTGAGCAAACTATCAGTCATTTGTACATTAGGATTATAAAAAATAAAGTTGAGTTTAGGTTGATTAACCAACTTCTTCACCATGTGAGGTTTTATATTCTTTTGAATGTTTAAGTACCATTATAATCATGATTTACTTGGTTACCTTTATTAGGATCTGATCAGACATGAGTGTTTTTAGATCTATATTGTTTGATTGGGTTTTGGGTTGACGGTCGGCCATTTTTTTGCCTATGAACGGGTCTACTGCATGCAAATTTTTCTTCATAGATTATTTTTCTTTTTAATTGTGTTAGAAAATTGATTTTCTATAGGTTTATTCATTCAGTTTTTTGAATATATTGGATAATTATTCGATTTTGGATTGGATTTTATTTGATTTTGGATTTGAATTGAATTGGACTTATGGATTTTTGTATTTGATTTGGATTGTATTTGGAGATTGGAGCTTTGGAATTTGATGGCATTGACTTTTATTAGATTGGACTTTGGATTTGATTTCGAAAGGAACTTTGGATTTAGTATGGTCATATGAATAAAGTCGGATTGGACTTAACGGAAAGACTCGAATTCATTCAATTTATTGGAAACTTTGATAGAAATGATTTTGGTCTCGATAGACTTGGAATTGATGGGTATGATTCCCATGAAAAAAAGAAAGATCTTAGTTTACAAATAATTGTTACACCATTAACAATGAAACTTAAATTGATTGAGAGGGTGATTAATGGAACCAAATCATTAAGATAGGATCGGATTGATTGATTGAAATGATAACATACACAATGAATTCACATCAATAAATCAAATTGATTGGGGTCAATTAAAGTTATAATCAAGTCACATATGGTCAATTAACCGTTTGATAAGACAATGAGTTGGGTTTGGTTAGGAAATAATAACAATAAATGAGTCGAAATTATGGTGGAATGACAACATTCATAATGAACGAGTTAAATAATTGTGGAGAATGTATATTTAGAATGATTCGGGAAAGTTAATGAATAATAGATGAATCGGTTTCAAATGTGAAAACATTTTTTTTCACAACCAAATTGACAAAAGAAGGCTTCACATGATAAGAAATGATAATTTAAATGATTTTTAGAGGCATAAACCATAAAGAATGATTTTGGGTTTCAGAACAAATTCCCCATCTGAGCAAACATTTGTAATTTTGCATAAAAAAGGGGCGGAGATCAATATCACTGTGGTAAAAAAAATAGTCACTATGCGGTAAAACAAAAGCTTGGTTTTGCCAATCGACATGGCAAATGATTTAAAATGACAAAGATAAGGAAAATTGTCATAAAGTTCACTGGTTTCCACAAGAAAACACTTCAAAAAATACAAACCATCCAAAGACTAATTCACAAGGTGAGGGAGTCCTCAAATACTTCAGTTCTAACAAGCCCTCAATCAATAGTTCATTATTAATCACCCTCTTTCCTTCGCCAACTGACTTTGTTTTCGCTCTCCCCCCTTTAATTATGGTTGGAATTCAGAAAAATCCCATGGTGGAGCGAAAGCAAAATGGTTTCAATGGGCACCCCCCTCTAATTAAACTTTCCATTTCAAATTAATAAAAAGATTGAGCAAATGGATAGCCCTCATAAAAGATATTTTAATTAAAATCATTTATCCTTTGTCAAAGAAAATTTCTCCATGCTTATAATCTATATATTTTGCTTCATGTATGCATATATATAATATATATATATATATATAATATATATATATATGTATATACACATATATATATTCTACATGTTTAGAATTCTCTATAAGGTAGTGGAAGAAACATCATGTTCTTTCAATTTTTAAATCATATATTTTATAATCCTTAAGTCTACTCACATAAAATTTACATCATCTTCAAATTCCTCACAGTTTAGCCACTATAGGTGTCTGAAAGTGAAAATTTAGTTAGAAAAAAATAGTTCAGTGTCCAGTTTGGCCAAAAATTGTAAACTAGTATTGTAGGATCACCCCTTATCCAATCATGCATGTATGTCAATGTTTAGCATGATGAACTATGGTTCTTGTGGGTGATTTATTATAGCCAAACATATTATGCTATGAACGGGTTTAAGGGTTCATCCCCCAAGGTATAAGATGACAAAATAATACATAGCTAGCATTGCATTAATGAATTTATTGAACTAGGTGTAAGTGATAGGACTAGGGGCATAGGTTGGGACATTGAGGGTAGGAGATGTAAAGAAATCATGTTTTGGTAAGAGTTTGGCAAGGGTTGTGAGGTTAATGGTAGGATATGAGAGGGAGTGACAATAATGGTAAGAGAGGATCAAGCAAGATAAGTGAAGGGTAAGGGTTGAAAGGGTAGCACATAGGGGTAGAAGGTAAAGTGGTTGCCTAAAGGGACATGATCATAGTTAAAAGGAGGAATGAAGAAAGAGACATAAATAGTAGGAATTTGGGTTGGACGAGAAGGAGTAGGCATACAAATTTAGGTGAAGGAATATGGAGTGGTAGGAAAAAGAAAATAACTTGACTAGAAGAGAGGGATGAAGGTAGGAGAATTGGACTAGGAAGGGACATAAGTGTGGAAAATATATCATATACCTTGTAATATCTCTAGCCCATCAAGATGGGTGATGATGATATTTGGTAAGGAGTAGGTGACATCATCAGGTAGGCTACTTTGGAGGACAGACAAGGAGCCAATTTCGGTGAGTGACAAACTCATAATCATCTAATAGGGATTCATTATCAAAGTGGTCATCATTTTGAGACATGTAGAGTGGGACAACATGTGGGGCACGAATGACAATAGATGTAGGAAGGGTAATGAAGGAAGGAAAAATACATGGATAGGTTTAGATGAGGGTTCTTATAAGAGATAATGTGTGAGGAAGGGATAGTCAAAAGAAGGCTAATAATTTTTATCAAAGAATGTCAAAATGATTCATCCTCATATACTATAACAAATTTGAGTAGTATAATGTAGAGTTTTATTTTAAGACGAAAATAAAAGACAAGGACAACAGTGTAGTAAATGGACACTAACCTAATTGTGATAAGGTCTATATGTTGTGACTATGTTTATGTTTAATCAAAAAGAATTTTTGTTGAATGATGATAAAATTAAAAAGCCAAAGTAGAATTAACTAAATTTCAAACATTAGAATGAGAGTTTGTTATTTATAGAGAAATATTCTTTTGAAGATGAAGAAAGGAATAGACAATTAAAGTTAGGATTGACATCAAGTTAACTACAAATATAGATAGGAGATAGATAACCTACATAATTTAAATGTAGGAAAGTCTTCTCAATTATCTATCTTAGGATTCAACTAGTAATCTATCACAAATGAGTTTACTTAAGTTAACACACACACAAAAATTATCTACCAATTAAATATCAAATTATTTTTATTTCTAGTTAGATTGCTTAACATGTCTTAAACTAAATTCTTAATCTAAATGAGACTTAATTGCGAAATGATAAGAAAATAAAAATTTCACTAGTTTACTAAAAAAATAAATTTATGGATGACAAGATTATTTAAAGACTTTTTAAAGGTAATAAGAATGAAAGGTAGAAACTAGATATTGGAAAATAATAAGAAAGTATTGAAAAATTGAGGTTGCTAATAGAAAGAAGGAAGTTCAATTTTAATATAAAAATTTGGGTACATCTATGATTGGAGAAACGAAGATTATGATAAAGATGTAGAATTCTGGTCGCAAAACAATTCCTAACCTTTGACTATGCTTCCAGAAGCATTTGTACATCAAATATAATTTTGCCCATACCCTGTTCCAAAGCTCCCGTTTTGGCTTTACACCTGCCAAATGTATTTGGCAGGAAAGTTCCTAAACCCTTTTAAAAAAGTCAAATTCATGAATGATTGCAATCAGGGCATTCCAAAAGAACACGTTTCTTCGAGGCATTCTGTTAAACAATTCACATGCCTTGTCTATGCTTCCACATTATGCATATCCTACAATCATGGTAATCCATTTGACCGCATTTCTTTGAGGCATTTTGTCAAACAGTTCACATGCCTTGCCTATGCTTCCACATTTCACATACATGTCTACCAGGGTAGATGCAACCACAACATCTGAAAAAATTCCTTTTATCATTTGATGGATTCCATACCCTGTTCCAAAGCTCCCATTTTCGCACTAGCAGGGAGGCTGCTGGCGAAGGTTGAGGAGTCGGGCTTTACAACAGCCAGATGCATTTGCTTGAAAGTACCTTCCATTAGAGGCTCCTTTTCTATAATGTGATCAAACTCTTTACGAGCATCTGCCAAACTTTCGCAGCGCAGGAACGGTTTTGAATTTGATTTGAATCATAGAAGGGAACTAGGCAGTTGACTGCTGACTGCAGCGGTTAACATGACTGCTAAGAGAAACGGAAACGGAGGTTGATGAAAGGATCGGATAGAATGGGGGCCACACCAGCCACGCAACGCTTAGAGTGTGCTGGTTAAGCCCAAGTATGATTCCAGCCGATTCAAAAACAATCCTTGCTCCAAAAAATCCTGTGCAAGACAAGTGTTTATTCAAGAAATTATGTCCTGCTTCTTACTATCGACTTTATCTGATGAAATTCCATCGATCTTTTCAATGTATAGGATTGAAAATTGGTAGGAGTAAAGTGAAGTAGTGTTTGGTATAACATTGAAACAATTTCAAAATTTATAAAAGAATCTGATGCATTTGCAATTAGTGCCTAGTCTGAGGTTGGTGTATGTCAAGACGCTTTGAGGCAGAGGCAGAGTATCAAGCTCTGTGGAATATCTTCTTCAGATTGGGGGAATTTATTGGGTTGCACTGTTTGGGAGTAGGCATTAGATAGATTGGGCTGTGCTTGGATATCATCCAGCTTGGTCAATTTTTTTTTTCTCCCTTTTAAAGATATGATAGCTGTCTATCTCTTCTTCATGTGAATGAAATGATAGATTCGTAGATCTGCATTTTGTAAGCAAGAGGTCCCAGGTGCCAAGTACCAGTCAGGCGCATTTCATCACTCCGAAATATTTCTAAATTACCAAACTGGGTGATTTTTTAAATAGACCTGATTGAGGACACAGGAAGTGTAATGGCAGTCATGCACGCATCAAATTGAGAATTCTGGGTAATATTTAAATAGAGTTGATTGGGAACAACTTGGTGATGTTGAATATTGAGGACACGGTATCAAGGCAGTTGCCCACACAATGCTTTTTGAATGCTGTATCAAAAATTCTAAAAATTACTAAACTGGGTAATGTGTAAATAGAACTGATTGAGTATGATCCGGAAAGTTTGAAGACAGTAATACACACAATGAATTATGATTGCTGGGTGAAGTTTAAACAGCGACCTCATATTGGATTGTGATTGACGCGCAATGTTTAAATAGGCATAGGAAGTCTCAAGGCAGCTCCCCACAGTTGAATTGAATTAATCACAAGTACTTCCTCTGAGATTAAGGCCTAGAATTGCTTCCCGTCTGGAATAAATAAGGAATATTTCTTCCTAGAGGTATTAAATTACTCTGTTTCCCATGCTGCCAAGCTTTCCCCGACATATCTGCAACCACGTGAACATCATTCAGCCGCAAAAATGTTTGAAATTACAATGCCTGGAGTAAGACCTTAGATCTTTGCTTTGTGAATGCCAGAACATGTGCATTCTTAGAAGCAGAAAACAATCAAACCTGACAAGTGGAGATCTTAAGACATTAAAGATAAAAGTCAAAGCACTAAATCTGCGTTTCTGCAACAGACTAGAAACTGAAACAAAACCATTAGAAATTTAAGCAGATTTTCAGAAAGGTTTCAGCGAAATAAAGTTAATATTCTGTAAATTACTGTGAACTAATAAATAGATCTATTTCATAAAAATATTCCGTAAATAGATCTATTGCTCCAAAAAGTGCGAAAGACAAGTTTTTATCGAGGAATTTATCTTCTGCTTCAAAGTATCAGCTTCATCTGATGGAATCCCATCGATCTTTTCACTGTATATGATTGAAATTTGGTAGGGGAAAATAGTGTTCGATATAACATTTAAACGATTTCAAATTTACGAAAGAATCTGATGCGTTGGAAATTAGTGCCTGATCTGAGATTTGTGTATGGAAAGAAGCTCAAAGGCAGACAATTCATCCCATTGTAGCAAGCTTTTTGGAATTTCTTCTTCAGGTTGTGGAAATTTATTTAGTTGTAGCATTTCCTGAGTTTAGGTATCAGTGCCGCGTTTAAATTTCGTCCAATTTGGTCAAATGCAACATTTTCCCTTTAAACTAGGATAACTATTTACCATGTTTCATCTGCCTGAGGTGATAAGGCAGATTGTTAGAGCTTCTTTGTAATAAAGGTCTCAAAGTCAAGTCACGCTCACTTCAAAAATTCTGAAACTTACCAAACTGGATATGTTTAAATAGAGTTAATTGAGGACACCAGAAGTCTCAAGGCAGTCATGCGCTCGTTCAATTGCAATTGCTGGTTAATATTTGAAGATGTTTAAACAGAGCAGATTATTGTCGCGTGAAGTCTTAAAGCAGTCACGCACGTATGAATTCCATTGAATTGTGATTGCCGGGTAATGTTTAAACAGTCACGCACGCATAGAATTGTGATTGCTGGCTAATGTTTAATTAATCACGGACGCATGGGGATAGTGATTGGGAAGGGCAGGGGAAGTCTCAAGACAACCGCATACACGTCGAATTAGATGAATCGCAAGTCTTTCCACTTAGATTAATGCCTAGAATTCTTTCAAAACTGAAATAATCAAGGAACATTTCTTCCCAGGTATTAAAATCTTTCTGCTTCCCATGGTACCAAACTTTGCCTGGCATGCCTGTAGCCACTTGAACTTCAGCCTCCAAAAATGTTTGAAACTAAAATGCCTGGACTAAGACCTTACTATCTTTGCTTTCTGAATGCTAGCATCTATTCATAAAGAAGCGAAGCTGACAATTGGAAAACTCAAAACATAAAGATGAAAGCAAAATCAGATTAAATCTGCGACAGGATAGAGACTGAAATAAAACCATTAGAAATTTAAGCAGTTTTTGAGAGCGATTGCAAGGAAATAAAGTTAATAGTCTGTAAAAATTATTGTGAAGTAATAAATAGAACTATTTCATAAAAATATAACGCTGTAATGTTTGAACATGAAATTACAGGAGTTTTGCCATGCAGCTTCATGTGTAGTGTAATGACAGAATTTGCATTTGAGATAGCAAAAGCTATTAATGTAGCACTGTAGCGTCAACCATATGGTATTCCACCTTATCCCCGTTCAGTCTTAAGAGCTTACACAAAAATTTTAAAAATTGGGAATTTGATGTCACGTACAATAATAAGGTATGGACAAGGAAAATTTGTTTTCTTGTCATGCAGTTTCAGTTCCCCCAACCCATATAAGGCCCCTCAAATAGGGAGGATAGTAGAAGATTGTTTATAAACTTAAACTTTGACATATACACTACAAATTCTTACAATTTAGCTGAAGTGAAATTTACAGTATGGTTCATATGCATAGGATTGTTTATAAAGTTAAACTTTGACATGTACATTGCAAACTACATAGATGATTATATACACTACAAACTCTTACAATTTAACTAAAGTGAAACCTACAATATGCTCCATACAGAGCAGATTGTTTATAAAGGTATATACAAGGAAATTTATTTTCTTATCATACAGTTTCTGTTTCCCCCTCAACCCCAAAGAAGGCCCCACAAAAAATGGAGGATAGTAGGGGATTGTTTATAAAGTTGAACTTTGATATATACATTACAAATTAGATGGATGATATATACATTACAAACTCTTACAATTTAGCTGAAGTGAAACTTACAGTATGCTTCATATGCAGAGGATTGTTTATAAAGTTAAACTTTGACATATACATTACAAATTACATAAATGATTATATACATTAAAAATTACATAAATGATTATATACATTACAAATGTTTAGCTAAAGTGAAACCTACAGTATGCTCCATATACAGAGGATTGTTTATAAAATTAAACTTTGGCATTACACTTAAAATTACATAGACGATATATACATTACAAACTCTTAACAATTTAGCTGAAGTGAAACTTACAGCATGCTCCATATGCAGGAGGATTGTTTATAAAGTTCAACTTTGACATATACATCACAAATTACATGAATGATATATACATTACAAACTCTTACAATTTAGCTGAAGTAAAACCTACATCCTCTCCATATGCAGGAGGATGATATATACATTACAGACTCTTACAATCTAGCTGAAGTGAAACCTACAGTATGCTCCATATGCAGGAACCAAGAAAGGGACCATAATTACTTAGCAGGATGTGAAGTTGCTTGGAGCTTCTCAATCATCAAGCCAATCCAAAGTAAATTGTGGTTCCACAATTTCAACTCTAAGATCAGGGATGGAAGAGGCCTTAACTCGCAACCACTGGTGCCCAATCTTCTCATCACAGATGACATGTTTCAGAGAGTTTAGTTCACAAACACTTCTAGGCAACCTCCTCAGACGAGAACACTCTCTCATGTCAAATTCTTTCAATTTCTTCAGTTGACCTATTTCCTCTGGAAGTTCTTTCAAGCCCTCACAGAGTGAAATGTCTAGAAATTCCAGCTGCCCAAGTTTTCCAATTGATGCCGGAAGCTCTTTCAGGCCTGGTAATGCTGATAATCTTAACATTCTTAGAGAGCTCAGATTTCCGAGATCATATGGTAATTTTTCAACCAGATGGCAGTTGGTAATAGACCATATCTGAGCAGAGTGCATATGACAGATATCAGGTGGCCATTCCTCCAAATCGCTGCAGTGGTCCAGGTTAAATTCCTGTAGGTTGGTGTTGCTGAATGTAGAATTATTTCCAAACCCTCCACACAAACTTAGAGATAGTTTGTCTAATTTTTGTATTACTTTAATCTGTTCTAAAATAGTGGTTGCATCCACCTTCTCCAAGCGAACACTCCTGAGCTGAGTGAGTGAAGATAAGGCATCTAAACCTTTTATTGTGGCCCTCTTTGAGCTCAAATTACACAACATCACAAATTTCAGTTTTTTCATGGGTTTGATAAATGGTGGTAGGAAGTATTCGCTCGCAGAAAAGTGTACCATCAAAACCTCTGTCTCTGGAAAATCTATCTCATACCACTGATTCTCAGACATAGAGCCTGCAATATATCAATCACATATGCAATTGAATTAGAACATCTTTTAGTGGCCAAGAATGACAGCAGTTAACGGAAAGAAGTTATATCAAAGTATTGCTTTTTCAATCGTCTCATTATTCATGATGACAAAACCACAAAAGCTAAGACATTTTAATAGTTCAAAAATGGTATGCAGAGTTTGCCAATAAACAAGTCAGAATATTTTTGGCGGAATAACCTACCTGTGTGAATAGAGACAACTTGAGCATTAAATGGTCTATCATTAAGCATCTCCCACTCCCCTGGCAAGCTCAGCTCCTTCCTGGGCATGAATAATCTCTTCCTATCGACTATATTGTCCTGGCTTCCCAAATATATGGCTAAATCTCGCATTACATCATGCTGAGAAAAGTACAGCTCAGAGGCATTTCCATAAGAGATTGTTGCTTGGCTTCTGATAATTACAGCCACAATATCAGTTATATGTTCAAATAAATGATAGCAAGAAATTAAATATACTTAAAGGATTGGCAAATACCCTGCACTAATGATTAAATTCAAGAGATTTTTGCTTGCAAGTTCCAATAACATGATAAAGGCATCTTGCCACTCCAGCTTCCGCACATAAACCCAAATGTCCAGCAGTGCATCAGCACAGATTTTCTTGTTCTCTGGAAACGAGGCTAAATCTAAGAAGCATTCCCTCCCAACATTATCTAAGAAATCAATACTGGTCTCCAAGCATCTAAAAATCCTTTCTTTGTGATAACTGGATATGGACTGCCCCTGGGAAAGCTTATTCTTTGCGTTCAACCAGGCCACGTGAGGTTCCCCATTCAAAGAGCTCCCAATCACCTTTAGAGCAAGGGGTAAGCCCTTACACTCAGCTTGCACCTGCCATTCAAAGATTGATATTTTTATTAGTGTCCAAAGGGAGCTCTGTAAAAGATAAAAAGACGGGCGAAATTATAGTATATAAGTTGAGCCATATTTTTTATGGATTAACTGCTTTCAACTGTAGAATTATTTAAATCACTTCCTTAAAGTACTGGAACATCCAGTAGCTGCAAGTTCTTGAAGAAAACACAATTAAGCACATAAGAAAAGACCATACCTCCATGACTAGATTTGCATCTGCGGTACGTGGAATTGATGTCTGTCCAAAAGCCGAGAAGCAGAAAAGCGAGAGAGCGTCCTCGCGGCCCAACAATGGCAACTGATATAGTCGAGTACAGGGGGTTTTGGGGATCGTAGAACTGTCTCTGGTTGTGACAACAGTCTTGTACCCTGGCGCTTCAAATAGTAATTCTTCCAAAGTAGCCCTGGACCAGACATCATCCAATATCATCAGGGTTCGCTTGGATTGACTAAAGAGCTGCTGCTTTAGCTGTATGTGTGCATCTTCTACATTCTGAAACTCAGGCTTCTTGCTACCAACAATCTTCTTCCACATCGTCTCTATAATTCCCTGCAGATTTGGAGACTGTGAAACAGTGATGAAATGTACATTTCCAAAATAACCTGATGTTCACAGAAGAAAACAATTTTTTTCAGTACACTGCAAAAGAACTGCTTAATGCTAGACCAGAGCATGAAGAAGAAAATTCATGATTGGAAATCTAAGTGTACTGTAAATTTAACAATAGAAATGGTAGGCCGACCCACATAACCTGATGGAATGTACATTTCGAAAATAACCTGATGTCCACATAATTCCCTTCGGATTTGAGTATGTGAACAGTGATGAAATATACATTTCCAAAATTATCTGATGTCGACAGAAAATATCAAATATTTTTCAGTACACTGCAAAATAACTGCTCTATAGTAGACCAGAGCATCAAGAAGAAAAATCATGATTTCTATCTAAAAGTGTACAAATTTAACAAAGGAAATGATAGGCCAACCCAAATGAAAGACACATCAATAACAGAGAATGTGTAAGGGTTGCAAACTAACTGGTGCTATTCAACAAACACTACTACTTTTCTCACTTATCTGATAGTGTACATACTACATAGCCGTTGCACAATGCACCCTATATGAAATGTCAAGAGATTTAATTTTGAAACTCTATACCCATCGAAACTGACGAGCAGGGAAACAAATCTCTAAGCATGTACACTATATGTCCTAAAATCGATCTTAGCCTTAAATATCCACAGATCAATTTAACCTTGATGTCTTATTCAGACAAATTCAACATCAACAACTCACTGTCAACAAATTCATGGCCAACAATTCATCATCATGACAAGTTTATCTGGTGGAAAATTTGTCGCCAATAATATGATATATATTGCTGGTGTTGAATTTTCTACAAGAGGAATTTGTCATGACGATGAATTGTTAAAAGTGAATTTATTGACGTTGAATTGTTCGTGATGAATTTTCCTAGAGCCGTCCTACACACCAAAGCCCTTAGCTGAAAATCTCAAGGCATTGATGGGATGGGCCAAAAAAAATTTAGTGGTTTCCTTGAAGGATTAAAACACTAATGAAAACGACAAAAATAGAAAGAAATAAACATGACCTTTAATATGGGGATCATTACAAATAGCCGAGGCCAAAGTCGTTTTCCCACCACCCCCCATACAATGCACCCCAACGACCGACACCTCGCTCTGGAATAAAAGCTCCTTCAAATCCCCAACAGGCTTCTCCAATCCCGCACAAAACCGAGATTTCACTGGACCATCACTAAGATACGAGTATTTGCTAGCCTCTTCCATTTCGGTACTCTGACACAGGTTGCCTAAACTCATTTGCTGTTGAATCATGATATTCAGCGCACTACTTGTATCTGGAGGTAATTCCTTGTATAGATCTTTCAGGACTGCCATAAGATTTCTAGCATCTAACACCATTTGCGCTGGGATGGAACCCATAAAGCCATTGATCTCCTGTTCTAGCTTGCGTATCTCTGAAGCATATCTACACTTACGAAATACATTTAAAGAGCTAATGGTTTCACAATATTTCACCAGCTCTGAGCACTTAAAAAGCGTGTTTAAAAACTGGTGAAAAGTGGGATTTTGCTGATCCTTGGGTAGTTGCAGGTCAGATGCACAAAGTTGTTGGCTAGCTGGGATAAGGGATTTCAGCAGGGCATCGGCTCTAGCACACACAACCTTGCTATCGAAACTCTCCATTCTATATTATTGCTAAAACAAAAAATTGTCTGTCAAAGCTTTCACAAATTCTCTAGGAACTCTGTAACTCGCGAAATTTCAAACTTGTAGCTGATTATTGCTATAGCTTATGTTTCTCTCGTTGAAAAGTTAGTAAGGCATGGCCGAGGCGTTTATATAGGACACAGAATTCTTGCCTTACAAGACACGTCAACATATATATCCAAATGCCGGCTGCCGTGGTAAGAGCCGTTGGTATAACATATTTAAATTGTTTAAAACCAAGAATTTGTCTTTTCGGATGAGAACTTGCCAATTATTCGATAGACAGACATTTTAGGCCAAACTTTGTATCGATAAACAGCAGCATAGGATACTGGATAATGAAATTACTATTTGCCGCATCTTGTCGGTCTACTTATTCGACGCAACGTGGAGGTTGCCTATTCCTTGAAGATCCCGACTCCGACTATTTTTTGCAACATGGTGGTTGCCTGAGAATTTTCTTTGAAACTTGATTCCCATTTTTTATTTTCTTTGTGTCCAACTTTTAATCGAAAACTGGTAGCGCAGAATTGTGGATAAGGCAAAAGACTATTAGCCACGTCTTGTCAGTTTACCTATTCGATACAACGTTTGACTATTTAAATGCGTTGGAAGATGGCGTCATTGCTTTGCGACGACAAAAAGGTCACAATGAAAATGAGTTCAACGTTATCAAAAGTCAAATATAAATATTGGATTAAAGTAAATTTCTTCTATCTAATAAGTTTGTAAACTACCGTGACAAAGTTAGTGTAGACAAAACGCACCTATGTATGTAACACTATATCATACCCCCCATCTCCCATCCCTGGACAAAACACACCGACGAAAAGACTTGACGAACGGTTAGTCGTGTGTCGTCATGTGTCTGTTGCCGGAAAAGGACACGCGGCTGACGGGAGAGTCAAAAGTCAATAGCCAAAACGCCCTAAACGTTGCCATTTTCCACATTTCATTTTGCAGTTTGCTAGGGAAGGACGTGCAAATGACTGAATGGAGTTGCAAGCAAGAGCATTTGGAGGTTGAACTAGTATGTTTTTATGCATTTTTTTATGTACATAGGTGTGTTTTGTCTACATTTTTGCCACGTCCACACAACTAAACATCGTCATTTGCCACATTTCATTTTGCAGTTTGCTGGGGCACACGGGCGAGGGCGACTGAATGGAGGCTGAACAAGAGCAACTCATTCGACAGGTGCGACAACTAGCCAACAGGGATGTATATCTGCCACATATATATGTCGTTTTGCCATTTCATGTGTTAGTGTAGGCTTTTTATTTTCCTTATATTAAGGGTATTTATTTTTTCCTACACATATTATTTAAGCTTGCTTAGATTTATTAGATGTGGTAAAATGAGGACATGTCCAACAAAATACAACTACATGTGTCACTCTCTCCCACACATGGGTAGTTGAGTTACATGCTCTCTTTTGGCTTGTTGTGCCACCTCTCATAACCACTATTTTGTATTTAACTAAGTAGTTTATAGGGTAGTTGGGTTTCTCACCTTCTTTTGGCTTTATGTGCCACCTCCTTTTTGTCTTCACCTAAGGAGTTTATGCCACATGTTTTGTCATTTACCAAGTAGGTGATAACCTACCACCTTTTATGAATAGTAGGAGTTAATGCACCTCTTGAATGTATTTGCCCTTATTTTTCTATATATTGAGCACTCTCCTCTCACCTTCACTAGTTCGACTAATTCAATGATCGCTCGGTGGGAGTATTGAGAGTATTCTGCAATTTATCTTGCCTTGTCTCTATTTTTCTCTCATTTCAAATTTCTCTTCATTCTGCAATTTTGATCTTCGATTATCTATTGAGTTAAGTTCCATGTGATCTACAACTGACATCAGATCCTAGCTCAGTTCTCGCTTCTCGCAGAATCTAACATGGTATCAGAGCCATGTTGTCTGGTATAGTTCATTGTTTTTCTAATTTTTTGAGAGATTTGAGACTAATAGAAAGCTAATATTTTTCTGTAAAAACTATGTTATTCTTCTACATCCTCATAAGACCTAGAGAATTAGAACGGTTTAAAGAAAAAATAAGCATATATTTAATCTAGTATATATATATTTGTTCCTATGAGATCTGGGTGATTTGCAGCTTTTTGGTAATGTTGGAAGCTTTTTCAGCATTTCCAGAGAATCCAAAAGGTTTGAGAAAGTCAAAATTGACTTTTATTTCACCAAAAATAGAGATTGTAGGATACAATAAAGAAAATTAGAGTTAAAAACTTGATTTTTTTATTGGATCCATTTTCAAGAAAAATGATTTTTGGGTTTTATTCCCAGCATCGAAAAACCATCTGGGTAGTTATTACATTTTGCAAAAAGTTGATAAAGTTTGTAGAAATCAAATCAGAAAAAGGCGTGAGTCATTTTTCGCATGCAAATTTTGCAGCTTTTTTCAAAATTGCATAACTTTTGCCTCGGGTGTCAAATTTTCACAAACGAGTACTTGTCAAAAAGATAGAAATGATCATTTTCCATCTGCGAAGGTTTGAATAGAAATTTCTTCATTTTTCAATTAGATATTGCAAGTTGAATTTGCTACATTTTTTTTTTATCTTCAACAAGTCTTATCTTTCACTTTTGTAATCCATTTTTCAAAAACAAAAAAAGTGTTGAAAAGATATTGAAGAGTAAAACACAGCTGCAAGGTTATTTTTCTACATTTTATTTGAAAATTAATTTGTATAAAATATTGTAATTTTGGCTATTAAAAGAGCCTTATAAGCCTTGTAATCTAGAAAAGCCTTGTAAAAGCACTAATCATAAAGTGCCAACATTGTAATATCTAGGGAGGTGATTTTTGATAGTAGTGGAAAGGGGGCAAGGGACGAAGGGGAGGCGGGGGGGTGTCTCATGTGTCTTCTTTCTTCTTTTCAATCTTCTTTTCTGCTCTCATGGTTGCATCTACAGTTCCAAAGTTAACTCCATATAATTATTTTGAATGGAAATCTAAGATGATAATATATCTGAAAAGACATGGATTTCATTGTGTAACAATGGGACTTGAAATTGAACCACAAGATGATGCAGAAAAGATTAAATGGTTTAACAAATGTGATGAAACTTTTGGTATTTTGTGAATGTTAGTATCTCTAGACCTACTTTTTCATATTAAGTTTGCTACTACACCAAATGAAGTGTGGACTAAATTGGAAAGCCTCTTTGGTAAGTATGATGATTTAAGGGGTCCTCAGTTAGAGAATGAACTCATAGGGTTAAGTCCTAATAGTTTTGACACTATATAGGACTTCTTCACAAAATTGAAGGTCATTAGATTGTAGTTAGAATAGTGTGGAATCAAGAAGGATGATAAGCAATTGATCTTGAGTATTCTTTCTAAGCTTGGTCCTAACTATTTTGTATTTCTTTCTACATTCTATACTACAAAATGTGCCCTAGGTTCTGTTAAAACAAGGATTTGCACCCAAAGACAAGTTGAAAAACTCTTAAATCCTGTGTACATGGGACTACTCTCAGGCTGTGGGTATCCTATGGTGAGAATAGACCTCTCGGTTATGGGCTAGTTCCCTTTGGATATTTCTTGAAAATACTAATTTTTTAACAGAGGTAAAGGGTAAGAAGGATAATGCATAAACTAAAAAACTAGAAAACAAGATGATTCACCAATTGATAAGTGATTTGAAAATTGCTAAAATCTCATAACAGACTCAATAAATAAAGCTACATAATCTCACAATTCAGTTATTCATGCCTGCAAAAATAATTCTAATGAAAGACTTTGACTTTTCTAATGCTTAGAAAAAAGGAAAAAAAATATGTTTTCACAAATCTTTATGCAAGGGAATGAAAGCATTAACATAGACCTGCACTATGACATGATATTCTTCACATTCAACATTGAAGGAATCTGATAAAATAAAGGATAACATATTATTCTATCTTGTAACTCACAATCAACACTAAAGAACAAAGAGATATGGAGAAGGAAATAAGCTTTTTATTGATAAATGAGAGATATCTACATTACAAATCTCAAGAAGTCTCAAGAAAATGAGTTGCAAAGTAAGAATAATCTGCCACAACAACCACCAAACTGAGAACTAGTCAAAATAATGATAGAAGAGAGACTTATAGAAAAACTCTTAAAATTCAAAATTTGAATCTTGGCTCCAAAAACTAATGTGTTGTCCATCCTCTCCCTCAAACAAGGCATATAATTGAAAGCGACTCCTCAAAAGATGCAGAAAGAGTTGTCAAACTCAAAACAACCTCATGGGTTGTATGCAACTGAAACCCCTCCAAAAGAGGGTCATAATTGAAAGTGAACTCCAGTTTTGTGCCTCAAATCACTCCTTGATTGAAATTCAATCAAATGAAACTCATAACTGAAGGTTATATCCTGATTTAGGGCTTCAAAATCCCTAACTTTGCTCCATATGTTGGCACTATTTCCTCAATTATCTCTAAGATTCAAGCTAAGTTTGAATGATCCATTTAACTCCCTTTGACTAAGTTTTTCAAAAATGTAATAAAGACACTTTATCTTTCACTCAGAATATCATTTATTTTAAATGATTTATAATTATCATTCAAAATAAAGATTTACATTTAATTAAATGCAAAATCAAATAATGTCTATTGTTTATTTTGTATTTTATACATAACTTTTATTTGAAATGATTTTCAATCAATCATTCAAATAAAGTAATACATTTGAATTAAAATGCAAAATAAAAAAGTTTTAAATGATGATTACCAAAACTTCATTTGACTTAGTTTTATTTATCTCTCAAAAGAATTCAAAAGAATTAAAAGGAATTAGGAAATGCCACACACCAAAACAAGTGAATAAAGTTTTTAAATAAAAACTTTAAAACATAAAGGAAAAATGCCTTTTATCATCGATCCTTCTAGGGTTTTAACCCTAAATGAATGTTAGTCATATTCATTCATTTCATTTTATCACTGCTGGCTGAGAGGAGTTTTGATGCCGTGGGAGATGGAGATTTCTGCCTTTGTGTTGATTTCAAAAGTTTTCTTTGGAGATTTTCATGAGAAACACCGATGGTGAGTCCGATTTTTGCTTTAAATCTAGAAATTTCATTCTGTTGAAAGCTTTTTGTAAGTTTACAGGTACAACCTCTCTTGCATTTGCTGATGGTTTCTCTATGCTATTTTGTTTTTTGTTGGTGCTTTTACCTTGACCACCATGTTAAATCTTGTTTGAGTTTTTTGGAGTAATCCCATAAAAGAAGTACGTTGGTTCTTTGTTGAGTTTCTCTCTAAAGAAAAATCTAGTAAGTTGAAAATTCATCTCTTCCATTTAATCTACAAAAGATGCATAATTTGAATATGGAAATGAACAACATAGTGAATATTCTTTGCCCCAATACATGAATTTTCATCGGTAGGTCGTGCCCTACACACATTGTCTTCTTTCTCTACAATTGAAAGATATCCTGAAATTTTCTCATTTTATAGCATTCCTTGAATAGCTCCATTCAAGTTGTATATTTCACTTTTCTTCTCCTTGATGACAAAACCCTCCATGAATGGTCATGGGTTTTCTTTTACTCAATCTGGGCATTTTTCATTGCATCATATTTGCATTCTATAGCAATGCCTTGAAACAGAAACCTCATGTTTTCTTTGATTTCACAGTCTTCTATTAAGATGACCTCTCCTTTATTCACTTTTAAACTCATTGTGGATAGCTACAAGAACATAAATATGACTCTATTTTAAAAGTGTTTCCCTTTGTTGCTAACATTGTGATGGCATCAATTATCTTGAATATTCAGAGTGATAGTGCCTTCTACAATATGATATTCAACAATATATACTCTTCATTATATAACAAGGCTTTGCAAATGATGTAATCTCCATTGATATCAATTTATTGATTGACTATTGTAAATGATCTGTTCCTCTTCTTTGCACCAAGAAAATTACAATGAAAGAATAAGAGGTTGCCTTTTAGTATTTCTATAAAACACAATGTTGATCTCATGATGTTTGCTCTACTGATATCACTGTTATCTTGAACTTCTGTAGCTCCTTGAAGAGATATTTTGAATTTAACATGTATGCATGTTCCCTATCATTGAAAAGCTGATATAATGGATTTAAACATTGCATTTCCCTCTTAAATAAGCTCAATTAAGCTGATAAATCACCATCCCAAGCTCAACCCTTGTGGGGGCACGTTTTAACTCACATGTAATTTTGATGAAACAAAGTAGCAACAATACTTTTCCTGTATTTGCACATGAAACAAACAAGTTAAAAAAAATAGTTGAAGCTGAAAGCTTCCATTGAACTTTGTGTTCCCTGAACATTTTCTTTTTTGATGACTTAATCATCTAATGAATGCCTGATAAGATGTATATTACATTTCTATTGGTAATGTAGGGATAAGGCAACATATGATTTTTCATTGCTCTAACACCTCCTTTCAACAATCTTGCAGGTAAACCTTGGAGCTGGAGTTTGACCAAGATCAACACAACTGTAACAACGATTCGTTATTCCAAACAATGATGAATGACCTTCTCTCCATGTTCTTAAATATTATCTTCAGTTGTGTGATATACATTTCTTTCTTGTATAATTCAATATTTGATTAAGTAATGAAATCAAGCTACTTGTTGATGTGTTTTTTATGCACTTTTCAACACAGACAGTGCGTAGATGCACTACCTCTCTTGAAAGACAATCTTCCACAATCAGCTTGCAGAACACTATCCCAAGGTCTCTAATGTTAGGTCTTGACAGTGCTTGGAATATCTAAGTTGTTTGATGTGATTTGCTGGAATCACAAGGCGGACTTATGGATGATTTACAAAGCATGGGAAGTTGGGTCTTGAAATGGAGTTTCTAAGATGGAGAAGTTGTGCGTTTGCTGTAGGTTCAAATAACAGTCTTGAACTCCATTTTTATCATTGGATTTAGCTTTACAATGTGCAATGAACCTTTTCCTAAGGTACTTAAAAAAAAGGGAAAAAAGGATAGGGAAGAGAGGAGGCTCCTGGATTTGCAACTAACTATGAACAATGATAATGGAGTTCCTGCAATGGAAAACTTCTTGGAAACAATATTCCGCTTAACCAGAAATCTCACAGTCTCATGGAATTTGTGCTATCTTCTAAGGTCTGCAAATGTTTCATCTTTCATTCACCATGTGCATGCATAAAAAAAGACGAAAATGTGGAGCAGCTTTGAATTTAAGCCCAGACTAACTTTACACAGCTATCTACCATCAATAAACAACAAAAAGAATGGACTAAGAAGGCATCTACACAGCAGGAATTTCACAGCCACAAAACAACATTCCTAAAATCTATCAAAGCAAGAATACAACTAGCTAGAATAACAATGCAAATCTAAGTCAAGCATCTAACAATGGAGGTTGAATCAAGTAACATGTAAGAAACTCTGAAAATGCACCAAGTCAATGTATTTTCATTATAAATTTCTGCAGCATGTCTTTACAACAACTCAACTTCTCTTTGCAAATGAGAGGAGAGTCCTATTTATAGTGCCCAAAAGTCAAATGAATGGCCAAGATTAATTCTCATTGTGTGGCCAAGATTCATTACAAAATAGGGTTTTACCAACCCTCAATATATTACAATTTAAAATTACATTTTGTCCTTTTCCCTATTTTGTCTTCTAGTGATGACACTGTAGCATTTTCGTCTTTTGTTGATTGCTGTTTTACTGTAGCTACTCTTTAGGGAGCTCTTTATCATCAACCGCGCTATCCTCCCACTTCTTAGAGGCTATGTATTCCATGAACTTTAGGATGACTGACTGGAGTATGTCTATTTCAATGATTTTATACCGCAGCACTTGGTAGCTCCACTCCTTTGCATTGTCCTCTAACCTCTTCCAGTCCTCATCGTATTTTTCGCCTTGATCTCAGAACAGCTCTGACTGATTGAAGGCACAGGCAATGAAACTCATGAACTCCACTGTGACTTCACTAGACATCCCGTCCTCCATCTTCTTTTGGAAGTAGGGCTTTACCTTCTCCGGATCCATCTATACTGCGGGAATGTCATATTCCATCATTAGCTTGAGGTACAAGGCACATTCCGCTCTGATTTCCTTGATCCATTTGATATCCGGATCCACTTTACTCATTATATGTTCCAACCTTTCCTTCTTGTTGCCAAAGTCTGGCCGCCACACATCCATTAACCAATGATTGTCCTTGTTAAATGCAAGCTCCTTTTCCCATGTGGCTTCTAGCAACTGAAGGATAGCCTCGATCTTTGGGAAGGTGGATTTGTATTCTGCAGGGAATTCAGTGCATATCCTCTTTGTGCCCTCCAAAGATTGCTGCAGGTCCAGGAACTTGTTGGCTATCTGAATAGCTCAACTAATTCCCATGTTTCCGACGTATAAGACTTGTCGGAACCAATCCTTTGTAAGTTTTTCCAAGTTTTTTCTCCTTTCCATCTTATCAATTTGTTCCTTGGATAGCAGTTGGGGTGTGGTCATGGACGTGGTAGGTAGGTTATCCACC
Source organism: Sequoia sempervirens (assembly GCA_007258455.2). Taxonomy (NCBI): domain Eukaryota; kingdom Viridiplantae; phylum Streptophyta; class Pinopsida; order Cupressales; family Cupressaceae; genus Sequoia; species Sequoia sempervirens. The sequence continues at coordinate 396,557,446 of VDFB02281492.1, forward strand.
GAAGACCATTGTTGGATGTAGTCTGTTAAAGCAACCACCTGTGCTTTGAGCTCATCTTTTGAAATTTTGTCCTGCTTTATCAAATGCACCACCGTGGCCACTGACTCCTCAAGATGCTCAACTTTCTATTCTCTGGTGGCAGTCCCCAAATCGATGGTGGAGATGTTGTAGTTCACCCCAACCTGGCCAACCATAGGCGCTACTATCTGCACGGCCCAAGATCCGGATGCATACATTGTTACCTTGGATCTGATTTTTGGCTTCTTCTTTTTTGTTGTGATCTGAGCTCGGGATAAGATAGCCTCTAGTCTCGCTCGTGGGTCCTTTAGTATAGGATTTTTTCTATCGAGTTGTCTCTCTAACCAATCTAGTACGACATACTTTCCCTTAGGTGAATCATGGTCACCCTCGCCCCTCTCAGCCAAGGCCAAAGTTTTCGTTCTCTTATCTTCTAGGGACTTTTCTTTCTCCTTGGCAGTATCTCCTTCTTCTTCATCAAAGTCTTGGATGAACATAAGGCATTTAATAGGAGGCTTGGCCAACGATTGTTGTAGGGGACTTTCTTTCTTTTCCGTCTCCTCCTTTCCCTTTCATTTAACTTATTCAACCTCGTGCATAGGTTCCTTGAATTGCTCGACCTCGAGGCCCTTGACAGCTTGGGCCTCTCCCTCAGTTTTGTCTTGTTGTTGTTGTTGTTCTTCCTCAAGGAGTGACCTTTTTGCCTCTGTTTCAATGCCCTTCGGCTGCCGGGCCAGTTCTTCCTCAAGATCATCATCGAAGGCCCGCATGATGACCTTGCCACCAGCGTTATCTTGCTCGCCTCCACTCTTCGAGGAGCCAGTTCCTTCTTCTTCGTAGGCCACCCTGTCAATAGTGCGATGTTCATACTCTGGGTGTGCTCATGGTATTCATCGCCCTCCTCTTCAAAGGGCCCTAAGGCTTCTCGCTCTCGTTTCTCCCACTCCTTAAAGATTAACATGCTGGCCTCCATAGTCGGTGGCCCTGTCGGGGGTTGTGAAGGTTTAGCAGTAGCGAGGACCCGAGCTAATGCTGCTTGAAGCATGGGGTCCATGAGGATATGGGAGAGCTCGAAGGGGATGTTTTGCATATGCTTGGAGAAGGCCTCAGGAAAAGCAGATGCGGGTATAGGTGCCGTCACCACAACTAAAGGGAGTGACATGGTGGGCAACATAGCAGTGGAGGAAGGAGGAGTAGTCATGGTGGAAGAGGATTCAATTACAATCACATGATCGGTTGGGGGCGAAGGGGCAAGAGGGGCCTGCCTAAGAGACACATCCGAAAGGAGAACTCGAAGGTGACTCCAACCAGTTTTTCATTCGGGCCAGTATACAAATGGATAAGACTAAACTGTCAAGTCCTCACGGTATGTAGGCCTTAGCTGTACAGTGTCTTTCAGAATGGGGTACTACCGTAAAACATATAAGAGCCCCTAGTAGGATTGATTAAATCCTTTAGTGGCTTGCTAGATGCTCGCAAGGTGCCATGTCCCTGATGTTGTGTCACTAAGAACCTTGTTTGTAGTTTCCAACCAGTCCATCCAATGAGTTTATCAAAGTGGTGCATTGGAACTTGGATTCCAAGAAGTTACTTGCCGTGTCCGATCTTGGTTGAAATATAGAGGCTAAGACTTCATTCTTAACATATGTTTATATTTTATCCTTGGTTGCATGTAAAGTCATCTCTTCTACTACGAAGGGCATGAGGCAGGCCCACCAAGAAAAACGTACCAATTAAGCTAGGATGTTACATTGCTTGTTTGAAAACACAATGCATTTATCGAAAACATTGGAAAACCAACATTCAACATCATCATCAAAATTTCAAACCCCTTAGAGAAAATACCTTTGACATAACCCAAGAACTATTGCTTACCCTAGGGATTATGTCCTTAGAGGTTTCTAAGTAATTGGGTTTACATCTTAATTTGCTCTTACAAAGGTCAACATTAGGTAACCCTTGTCCTGATTTCTTGGAACTTCCACATAGCACTTTGTGGGATGAAAAGAAGTTGTGACATTGGACATTCAGTTTTAAACATAATCAAGTGTCTATTTTTGGTAAAAAGAAGTCATTAAAGCAAAGATAACAAATTTGACACCACACATGTGCTTGTTTATCTTTTTATCGTCTTTCGATAAAACATTGGTCTTTTGGGTTTGATTTACTCTTAGAGAAAGGCATGCTCTTCACTATCTTGGCCTAGTAAACAAGTCCCTCCTAGGTTCATTTAGGGTCAAATCAAACATTTCATCCATCGAAAAAAAATCTATCGAAATCCATCCCATAAACAACTTTAGAACTTCGGAAACATCATTACCTAGACTTGAGTACATCCCTAAACCAAATCAAAATCATTTGTTTAGTTAGGTGTGTTTGGATGAATCCTTCCACACACACTTAGTTAAATTATCACCTCTTTGAAAAAGTTCATCCTAAGATAACATCTAACATCTTAGGGTTTACAAATTCATTAATCCAAATCAAACTAATCAAAATCAAACCCTAAGTCTAGCATTGATCCAAAGTTCCTAAACATTCAACACTCATATCATCACCCCTTTTCATCATTCACCTCATCATTGGTCCTAAACACCTTAGGGGTCACTTTTGCAACAAGGTCAAAACATAAGGAGAACATGGAATACAAACATAATCCATACATCATGAGTAATCGAAGTCAAACAAACTTTCAAAGCCTTACAATGTCGATTGATTATCAACACTCACATTTATACAATCTGTACATGGGATCGTTGTCTCCTATAAACATCAATGGTACAACAAATGTGAGTATGCCTAGTCAAAAGTTTGGAACACCTTTTCCAATGATAGATTTAAATCCAAGTCCAAACTTACAAATCTACCAACCGAACAATCAATGCATGAGCCTTCAAACAAACAATGTCATCCCACCAAATCCTTACATACCAAATGAGAATGTACCAAGTAAATTTTTTTGAAACATGAATCTGGAAAACTTTGGGATGGATACATTTAAAAATCATACGAATATTCCAAACATGAACAATGGTCAATTTCAATCTATCATCATCCCAAGTCAAGACAATGCCCAAAATCAATTTGTCCATGATCCCATTCAAACACCACAAGTGTACATCCCAAATCCGCTTGAACAAAAGCCAAATCAAGGGAGTCAAATTCAAAACCAAAATAAAATTTCGCTAGAACAACTTGCTTCACATGCCAAACTAATTGAATTACTGAGCCAAGAGATATCTTCACTCCAAAGTCAATACACTCTTCCATTGGTTGAACCATGTCATCAAAGCATTGAGTTGTGTCCACAACCACATCAAGAACAAAATCTCTAATGTCAAGAAGTCAGATATCAAGATCAACATCGACAACAAACCCAATTACCCCATCTCAAAGATCAATCACCACATCTCCAAAATCAATCACCAGAAGGTCAATTTAAAGTGAAAATCTCACAAGGAAACAAATGAAAATACACACCACTTGGGAGACCAATTGAATCAGTCCTGCAACAATTGGTACAAGGAAATCTCATCAAAATCCCCATTTATGTGAATTATCAAAAACCAGCCATAAAACTACCAGGGTATAATGAGAAGCACCTTTGTGATTATCATAGAATAAAGGGACACAAAACATCAGATTGTGTTCGACTCGAAAAACTCATCCAAGACCTGATTGATCAAAAGATAATCACTATTGGGGACAATGATAGCATTGTCAATATCTCCACCACAACTGTTGAGAACAAGGATCAAGATCAATCCATCATTGAGCACCTTGAAGTTATTTCTATTTCATCTAATGATCAAATCAACATATGTCAAGAGTCACTTTTCAGTCATGATCAAAATCCACCAACAATACCCAAAAATGATGCAATTCAAGAAATATCAACATCACTTTACCCTATGGTTGAAGACATTGACAATCTACCCATCACAATTGTTGAAAACAATGGTCAAAATCTATCCATCAATGAGCACATTCAAGATGTTTTTACCCCATCCGACGACCAGCTCACCATACATCAAGAGTCACTTTTTAGTGATCCATTTCAAGGAGTGTTAGGATTATTGGATCCTATTGACATAGTGCACGATCCGATGACCTATGATCATGTTGAAAATGTCTCTACGTCGCCTTATGAGTTAGAGGACATATCTCAAGAATTCATTCCAAAGCAAGATCAAAATCTTCCACTAAGGTCTAGCAATGGTCCTTTCCAAGACATGTTGACCCCCTTCTACCTCATGGTTATAGATACCGAAGGAACCCTGAACTCGACACTTAAAGATATTGAACCACTTACCATGTATAATGATGAAATCCAAAAACCCCTTATAAGCAATCCATCCTTTGGAATTGACCTATGTCAAGAACTTGATCCAAAACATGTCGAAAGCAACTCCGAAAACATTCAAGATCAAGAATTTGTGTCTTCAAGATACTACAACAATCTAATGGACACTCTCCTATCTATACAAGATGATCATATCCATGATGCACATACTCCTCCACCTACCCATGAGATGCTTTCTATGGATGGACATGTAGATGATCTTCAGCTAGAACAAGATTCTATTACACAAAAGGAGCATATTATTAATTCCTCCAGTCAAATAGAGTTGTCAACAAAAGTATTAGGTATATCGAAAATGCAAACTAAGGACATCATGAATAAGGATATCAAACATTATCCACTCAAGGAAGCAAATAAAAAAGAACAGTATATTCCAGAGTTAGCACAGTGGCAAATTGAAACAATGTCATCTACTTGGTCATTTATCAGAGCATGATTACTCAACAAGATATCTCAGAACAAGCAGAATCAAAGCATGAAGGTACTACTTCCACATTACTGGGGGCAACTTCATCTCAAGCAAACATCAACATAGGGAGCATGAAGAGTCGTTATGATGAAACTAGTGTCAATACTACAACCAGCCACGTCATGAATCTTCATCCACTCATCACCTCATCCATGAATTGGGACCAATGTCAATAGAAAGAATTGAATCAAAGTAAGAAGAAAGTTATCAAAGCAAAAGAAGCTGAGAAGCATAATGGACAAATCAAATACAAATGGTTACCAAAAAATACAAAGAAAGATCATCCTTATCAAACTCCATTAGTCAAAGAAACTATGGGAAAAAATAAAAAATGGAAAAGTATCCATCAAAGATGTCCGCAAAAGAAAAAACAAGCTTCTCAAGCGATGTACAAAGTGTATCAAGCAGTTGGTCCTAATTCCACATACAGTATCCACCCATCATTGCTCATCTTCCCAAGTTTGGAGAGTCAAAGATTCCAAACTGTCAACCAATCCATCTTTTAACCCTAAACGCACTCCATCTACGCCTCCACGCATGATATCCAATCCTCACATTGACCATGTATTGGCAACAACCCTTCATCATAAGGATTCAAAATTCACTCTATCGCGATGTACGCACAAAGACAAAGTTAACTCCGGTATCGACGAAGTAGATCCAGAATCCCAAAAGTTACATACAAGTGCACGTATCTTAGCAAAGAAGCTCCTTCAAGTAGGATATCAATGGCACATTATGACAAGGGCATCTACATCAGCAACACCTTGTGATTCAGCATGAGCTTAAAATCTTTTAGAAAATACAAAAAAATCAAAAAAAATGAAAATCCAAAAAAAAAATCAGAAAAAGGATTGAAAATAGTAAAGAGAAAAAAAAAATCGCCCTCTAGTGAAAACCGCATGGGCGGCACTTTGGGCAAGACCATGATGAAAACATGACAAACAAGCATCATGTGTGGAATTGGGCATCTACGTACGCCATGCCAGGTGAAAGCATCCCATCCCATTCGTAATAAATCAAGGATTCCATCCATCTCAACCATAATAAATCCATTCATCCACGAACCATTTATCCAATCCCTTTTCATCCATCTGCATCCAAAATCCAAGTTATCTTGATCTTGATGAAAGTTTGGGGCACACTTTATGCTTGCTTATGGTGAACATCTTGACACAGGTCGTTTTCATTGATCCTATCCTATGCAGCATTATCTAAGCCATGAAGTGTTATCCAAATGAGCATTCTTTATCCAAATACCTTATCTTATCGCAATATAATCCTTAGCACCTATTTGAGCATTCGTCCATGACATTCCATACATTGCTAGACACTGGGGGCAGATATTTAGATCTCGCTTTAGGAATAAATCTTGATCTATACCCTCCAACTTATGTGGCGATCTGAACATTGGAAAATGTGAAACCAAATTGGTCAAAGCATCTATAATCCAAAATCCGAATCACTAGCCCATGACATATTTTGACGAGAGGACATTTCTTATCAGTCTTCATCTTTCAGCGAACATCAATCCAAACAATCAATATCAATTGCATCTAATGCACCCTTCAAACATCATGTCAAATCACTTGAACAACTTTTGATCCAAATCAAGCTTCATCAAACATGATCAATGAAATCTAATCAATAAATCATCAGGATATCCTTGTGTTTCTTAAACACTATCCTTGCATTGTTGTGCATCCTCAACAATGTTATCATCGTTAGTCTTGATCAAATGCAATCAATCCATCATCATCTTATCCTTGCATTGTTGTGCATCCTCAACAATGTTATCATCATCAATCCTGATCAATCAATCCTTGCATTTTTGTGCATCGTCAAAAATGTTATCGTCATCAATCTTGATCAATCAAATCCTTGCACTATTGTGTATCCTCAACAATGTTATCATCATCATCAATCCATCGATTCGATCAATCAACGTCAGCTTGGTCTTCAACAAAATTGTAAATAGATAACTGATATCATCGTACATATCCTTATCCAAATCATCAAAATCATGCGAAAATCCAAAAACATCAGAAAATCCAAAAACATCCAAAACATATCAAAATCCAAAAAAAAAAACATTCAAAAACATCAAAATCCAAAAATATTCGAAAAATCAAAAATCAAAACTGTGAACCCCAATCCAAATACCTACAAAACAACATGAACAAACACATTAAAAGGTGAAATGCAAGTAAGAATAAGGATTCCTCAAGAAATTCATTTGAATAGCAAAAGAGATAGAAAATGAAATGAAGAACACAATGAAACTTAAAAGCATATCAAAATCTATTCTAAAGCAAGCAAACTCCTAATCTCTTGAGGGAATTGGTGCCAATTTGATGTGAAAATTGGCCCTTTCCCAACTCCAATTATGCAATGTTGATTTGATGAAGAGATTTGATGAGTGATCCACTTTGTTGATGCTTGATGTATGCTCCAAGATGAAAATCTGCATAAAACCTAACTATGCTTGGATGAAATTGATGATAAATTGCTATGGATTTGAGTAGAGTAAGTTTACTCAAATTTGTGGATGGATAAAATGAAGGATGAGCTCTTCATTTATATAATGCTAAGATGGATGAATGTCAAAAATGAAGCAATGTGGGACTAACATTCAACCAATGGCAAGGTGCCACTTGTCAACATGTGAATGGAGGAAGCTTGAGCACATTTTGAAGAATGTGCAAAGAGGGGGGAGATTCAAATTCAAAATATGGCTTGAAGGATGAGTTGAAAGGTGAAGCACATGCACATGGCTCAAGAAAAGGACATGTAAGATTTTAAATGCTTTGTTGAAAGGACAAGTCCTTTTGGGGGGGAGATTTATAATTTGAGGAATATTCCCACTTGGATGCCTTTTTTGAATGAAAATAGATGATTTATAAATCATTTAAATTGATTTTCATGTGCAAGTTGCAAAATCTAGAGGATTTGAATGATTAGGATTAAATTAATCAAGATTTGATTAATTTAATGAGGGATTAGGTGATTTTGACTTTTGACTTATTATTTTTGGATTAATTTAAATAAAAAAGAGAGGAATAATGATTTAGATTTAATTAAATAAATATTTTGATTTATTTAACTAAAGAGGGATGGTGTTGGATAAAGATTCATTTAATTCAATAGAATGACTTAGAGATTTAATTAAATAAAATGTATTATTTAATTAAAAGGGGGATTACAAAATTAATTAAATAAAATTGATTTATTTAATTAATAGAAGATGATGACTTAATTAGATAAATGATTATTTATTTAATTAAGGGACGAATAGTGATGATAAGCTGACGAGGTGATTCAGGATGAAACAATGTTAGTTAATTGGGATCAAGTGCATGAGATCAATTAGTATATTTTACGTGTCTACAAAAACATTTAAAAATCTCAAAAAAACACCAAAAACAGCCTCAAAACATTTCAAAAAAGAGCAAAAACATTCAAAAAACCCAAAAATCCATCTGTCTCATCTCGCTTGCACCCGCAATAACCAATCATGCATAATAAAAAAATTGTCACCTTCATCCTTTGGCAAAACAAACAGAAACAATCACAACAATCAATAAAAGCAAGCTTCAATCGTAAAAATCAAAAATCAAACAACAAACATTTAAAACAAAATCAAACTCTTGATCGTCGCAAACATGTCAATCAACCTTATATCAACAACCTATCAATCAACTTATCAAACCATCATCATCCTGTACAATGCATGTCCTAGGATATATCGTTCGACAATGGGCATCATTTTGGATATCATTGGATTCTTATCCTATCAAAACACATCCCTTTGGCTAGAGATATGAAGAACATTGACTTTTTGCATACTTGATCTTTTCTTTTGATTTATCTTATTAGCTAATTCCAGGACCTCTCGATGATATCCAAACGAAGGATTTAGAGATAGGAATGGGGCAACGATCATTATCTTTATGCTATGCTTGTTGGACATTCTTATAAAATAACTTGGTGAATACTTGCTTGTTAGACATGTATAAAGGATGTTTTGGACAGCTTGTTGGCTATTGCATTGATTGGTTAGACCTTTATGTGTTTTGGTTCGAGATGTTTGAAATTTATAAAGTGCATCCTAGCAGGGTTTCCGTATGTCAGGTGTGAACAAGAATACTCCTATCTATTTGTCAAGTCAAAGTCCATCACACTAAGTACAATGCCATCCTGGTCCTTTATACCTTGATGTATCGTGCTTAGGCGTGTCATCAAACATAAAGTAAGTGACCCTTTTAAAATCCCAATCCTTGATAAGCAAATCATCAATCTATCATCATCATTTTCTCATCATCATTTTCTCATCGTCATTTCCTCATCATCATTTCTCATCATCATTTCTCATAATGTGGGCTTGCTGGATGCTCTTGTCATCATCTGATTTCTTCTTTTCCGTACTAACATCACAGCATGAATAGTTAAGCATCATCACCAATACATTCACCAGTGCATCCATCTTGCATCCACAAACCATCAATATTCTACATATCATCTCACATGCATATCATCATCATAATATAGATCTGTTAGTTTAAGCATCCCATAAATCATCCATTGCATAATCACAACATATCACATCATCAACATCATAACATCATTTAAGTTGTTTAGGATAATATAGATTTGTTATTCTAAGCATCTTAAAATCATCTCATCTACATCATCATCCATAACCATCCATTTTGAACCTCTTTATCGGGAGATCGACCCTCAAATTGAACCTTTTCCCTAGATCTCTCGAGGGGGCAATGTACCAGTGTACTTCTTTTCACTGGGGCATCCAAAAAATTAGAAAATTTTTCAATTTTAATCACAGCAAGTTTATTCTTTGAACCAACGCAACAAGTACATTGCTTCAAAGAGGGGAAAAATGTAGACATGCAAAATTAACATTTTTCATTCAATCAGGTTAATTCATCAACTAAACTAGGTTTCATATTAGGTCCATTCACCAATTAATTAGGTTCACCTTCATCCATTCATCAGGTAATATCATCTCCTAAGGTCATTCACTCAAAATTAAATAAACATTATCATCAACCTTTTAATCAAATAAATCAAACATCCATTTAATTAAATCCAAATGCATTTTCCATCCTTTTCTGATTTAAATAAATCAAGTATTTAAATCAAATAAGTCAAAACATCCTAATCATCATTAGGCTAATCTAATCCTAATTAAATTAACCTAATCATCCACGTGCACAAATAAATCAATTTATTGATTTATTAAAATCCCTATTTTCTTTCAACATGGCATCTTGGAAGAATATCCTCCACTCATGCATTTTCAGAATTTTAAATTCTGACATGTTCCCCACTCAGAATTTAAAATTCTGACATATATCCTCCACCCATGCATTTTCAGAATTTTAAATTTTGACATATCCTCCACCCATGCATTTTCAGAATTTTAAATTCTGTCATGTTCCCCACTCAAAATTTAAAATTCTGAAAGTCTTACATGTCCCCCCACTCAACAATTTTAAATTCTTGGCACATTGACCAAAATGTGCTCACTCCTCAACCAATTAGAGGTTGACAAGTGGCCTCATTTCATTGGCCAATCTCTCATCAAAAAAATCTATAAATGGAAGCTTAATCCTCCACAATTGGATCCACATTTTACATGCAAAGCCATTCTCTTACCTTGAGGATTGATTTTGGCTCTCCATCATATTGGCATTTGCATCATTTTAGCTTTGATCAAGGATTGGGAAAGGGTCAATTACACATTTGACACCAATCCACTATGGAATGCTATTTACTTTATGATTTATTGTTTGCTTTCATCTAGTTTATTTAATCCTTTTTGTTGTTTTGATGGCATCATTAAATCATGTTGACTCATTTCATATGGATGTTGAGGTTTTACTTTGTTTTAAACTGAATATGCTAATGTATGTTTTAAGGTTTAACCATTTGCAGAAATCAGCAACCATAGTTACAAATCTAAATTCAAAAGAATTAGAATTTTATCCTTCATGGAAAAAAAGTTATGTGTTATACGGTGAGTGTCACTTTTAAAAAAATGATGTTTTATGAAAAAAAAAACTAGTTTTTGAGGGAGATGGAAAAAAAGGTGCAATCTAATTCCAAAAATTTTGAAAAAAATATTTTTAGAATCTAAAGACAAAATTTCATGAAACTCTAGTTTGCATCATCTTCAAATTCCTCACGATTTAGCTGCCATAAGTGCCCAAAAGTGAAGATTTAGTTAAAAAAAAAATTCAGTGTCCAGTTTGGCCAAAAATTTTAAACCACTATTGTGGGATCACCCTCAAGCCTATCAAAGATAGGTCTTAAAACTTGTATGTGCTCACTTCTCTTCCTTTATTTTTCCAAAATATTGTCCACATAATCTTTAATTGTTTTATGGATCATGTCGTGGAAGATAAGGGACATTGCTCTTTGATAGGTTGCTCCTGCATTCTTTAACCCAAATGGCATCACATTCCAACAATAGGTTCCCCATGGACAAGTGAACACAGTTTTATGTTGATCTTCCTTGTCGATTATGATTTGATTGTAGCCTAAAATACCATCCATAAGTGACAACATTTCATGCACAACTATTAAATCTACAATGAGATCGATTATGAGAGGGAGAGGGAGTAGTTGGGAGATACTTGAGAGAGAGAGAGAGGGTGGGATGGAGAGACCTAAGAGAGAGGGACAAAGAGATAGAGTGGGAGAGAGATAGAGGGAGTGAGAGAGAGTGGGAGAGAGAGTGCGGAGATCAGATCAGATCAGACATTCGCGATCAAAGTCAGATCAATCAAAATCAATCGTTCAAAATCAGGATCGATCGCGCGATCAAATCAGGCTGCCGAGATCGACCTGGAGATGGGGTAGAGAACCAAAAGCACTAGAGGGGGAGAGAGAGAGGGAGTGTGAGAAAGGGGTTGGTGGAGATAGATTTATCTAGGTAGGGTGGGAGGAAATGAGACTTGAGAGAGAGGGAGTGTGAGGGGATTGGAGTGAGAGATAGTAGTCTAGGTAACATGGGAGAGAGTGAGATCTAAAAGAGAGACTTCAGAGGGATAGAGAGTTATCTAATTAGGATAAGGAGGTAGAGAGCATACGAAAGTTAAAACCTCAACTATCCATCTACAATAATAAACCATGCACTCTCAACATTATCAAAGTGGTTGAGCAACGAGAGGGAAAAATTAAATTTTGTTCAAAGTAGGTCATTTGGCGATTGCCAAATTTGGTGCTCATCAAATGACACATCACATTTGGTGCACACCAAATTTTGTGCTTTCCAAATGTGATGTGCCATTTGGTGAGCAAAAAATTTGGTGCTTGCCAAATGACCTGCTTTGGACGAGTGAATAAACAGGATTTTTTAAATTTCCTCATATTTTTGTCTGTGCTCACCATCATGTTTGCACGTCTTTCAATGCAAGTTTATAAAAAAGCCGTGATGGTGTTTACCTATCTCTTAGCTATCTAAATGTATAATTATTTTTTCATTTTGATTCAGTTAAGATTTTGATCCATAACTTCTATTGTAAATGCCTCTATTTTTGGTCAAAAACTAACATGTGCTAGTTTTAGGATAGATTTTTACTCGTTCATCGAAACGTGAAACAAATTACGTTTTTTAAAACTAGACTTCATTCTACACATGATGAACTTTTTTTTTTCAATTTTTGATTAGTTTTCAAAAAATTTAGGGGGAAGCATGCTCAAATTTTAGCTTTTTAGGATGTGTCCACTTTGAAAATTCATAAAATATTATATATTCATTAAAAAAATTATTCGAAAGAACAAGGGGGTGAACCCATAATAATGGGTTACAATTATTTGGATGAAGAGAAATTAGAAATGGACATAAAAAAATCAATTAGGTGGTTCGAATGAAGGGGGTTCATTCGAAGCCTCCCCCCTCTAGTGAAGGGTGGCTTCAAATGAACCCCCATTATTTCCAAGGTCCCTTATCATAGTAGGGTACAATGTCAAGTCGCTTCACAATGTGGATATATTTCACAATTTATGTAGTATTACTACCTATGTATACAAAAAGCATCATTATCTAAATCCCCCATATAAGGTATATAGGAGTGTATAGACACTTTCTTCCAAATCATAAGAATCTAAATCTTCCCTTGTCTATCTCATAGACAATGATCTTCCCTTTCATGATCAAGTAATCTGCATATCCCTTCCTTAAGCCATCAATAATAATAGCAATTGATTTTACAATCAATATATATATGTAAGGTATGGTGTGATAATAGGTCACAACTCTTAACCTTTCTACTATTTTTCTCCAAAAATTCCAATACCTTGTCCTTGTGGTCATGAAATACATTACTTAATTGACATCTTGACTTATGAAGAAGTCAAAATTTCTTCCAAATCGAAAATATATTCATGTTTTTCATTGGGTAGGGTACTTAATTCGAGTCAATCCACTCTCTTTCTTCCCTCCTTAGTGTTTCCACGATATTTGTTTGACTCAAAGTTGAACTCCTAGCAAACATTTTCTTTCTTGAAATTATTTTCCATTCCTTATTGTTGGCTTTCTATTGCCTTTTTCTTTCCTTAATGGCATACCTTGCATATAAAATTTCCCAAAGTTAGATTCAATACTAATCTAATAAACCATTCTAATATTACAATTCTAGTCCATGTAGTGCATTCTAGTTACCGAGTGTAGGGTTATAAATTCTAATCATCTAGGCAACAACACTAAGCTTAGTGTGGTTTGTCATACGAGGTTAATCAACCAATCTCTTCATTGAAGGGTAGGGTCATCTATCATTGATATATGTGCGGGGGATCGCATATGAATTTGTGGTTGGTGAAAAAGTGCTTGAGTGATGCTTCTCATCCTTAGTAAGTGACAAAAGACCAAGGTTTTGAAAGGCGGATTCCTGGACCATCTATATCTATTTCTCTAAAGCTTGGTTGAGCTATGTATGTAATTGTGTACATTATTGTAGAATTGTAATTTGTGAAATTACAATGGAAGTTTTGAAATAGTGTTATTTCAATTATGTATGTAATTTACATTGTGAAAAGAAAAAAATTTATTGCTATGTATTTGCATCATGGTTTATCACCTGAGGTGAAAAGATTGGAAATTTTATTGTGAATAACACTGGGGTTGTTGCATGTGGTATCAGAGCTACCGAGTTTAGCTCTAGAACCTATGAGCTCATTACGTAAGTGTTACATGAACCTTATTGAAAGATAATGGTAGAAAAGTTCTTATGCCAAGATGGAAAGAGAAAAATACATGGAGAAATGAAAAGGAGGAAGAGATTCCTAGAAACTTGTTTAAGTTTGGGACTAGCTAAGATTCATCCCTAGAGTTAGAAACTCCTAAACCACCAACTTATTATGATATTACCTTGGATTGTGGAAGATTATGCATTCAGGTTATGTAGAAAGGTTAGGAAGAATAACCAATATATACCTGCATTATACAAAACAGATATAAAACTCTGAAGGATAGAGAGGATTGAGAGAATATCCCTTATTGATAGCAACCTATAGCTTTGAAGAGTCAAGGATTCTTGGATTTAGTAAGAATACTTCAAATCTATGAGTATGCATTGTTGGCATAATTTGGATCGAAGTAGAAAGTCAACAAAGGAAGTATCCAAGAGGTTGGAGAACTCTTGACTTGAATCTAATTTCTGAGCAAGGCTAGGAACTTATAAGGAAGGAGATAGTACCTTGGAATAAGGGAAGAGACCAGAGTGGTCAGAAATGAAGTAATAAATGAAGTGGACATCTTTCCACCAACCAAAATCGATGAGATCAATTTGGAGTTTTGATTAAGGTGAGAGAAAGAAACCAAGCAACCTTGGTATCTTTAAAGGTTATGAGAGAATAAGTTACCATGAATTGGGACAAAGTCACTTGAAAAGGTGATTGTGTGAAAGAAACCTGAAAAAGTAAATTAGCTTGGCCTGACAAAGGTTTGGATAGTACATAGATTGGTTGGAGTCTAAGTAGAACTCACCAACATGTTAACAAAAACCAACATATGTTTAGAGGTTCCAAAAGGACATGGAATATAGTGAGACACTATGTGTCAGAACTACTGAAATAGTAAAGGAAAATGCTTTTAAGTTAAAAAGTACATCAACAAAAGAGGCTTTGAGAGTATGGATATTCCTCCACAAAAAGAATATTTGGAAGAGAATTGTAATATTAGAGAGCCTGTTAGCTAGTTAAGTTTACCTCAAGTGATAAACCATGATGCGAAAACATAGCAATACATTTTTTTCTTTTCACAATGTAAATTACATACATAATTGAAATAACACTATTTCAAAACTTCCATTGTATTCCATTGTAATTTCACAAATTATAATATTACAATAATGTACACAATTACATACATAGCTCAACCGAGCTTTAGAGAAATAGATATAGATGGTCCAGGAATTCACCTTTCAAAACCTTGGTCTTTTGTCACTTGCTGAGGATGAGAAGCATCACTCAAGCACTTTTTCACCAACCACAAACTCATATGCAATCCCCCACACATATATCAATGATATATGACCCTACCCTTCAATGAAGAGATTGGTTGAGTAACCCCGTATGACAAACCACACTAAGCTTAGTGTTGTTGCCTAGATGATTAGAATTTATAACCCTACACTCGGTAACTAGCATGCACTACATGGACATGGTGAACTGAAAATGGAGCCAAAGGAAATCACACTACTTTGGCCAAAGTGTTCTCACTCAATACTTCGAATGATGGTCAATTATTCACTTACAATTCTTAAGCTCATTTTGACTTAAGGCCACTATAATCTATGCATAAGTAATCCCTGCCATGGTTAAGCTTTAACCCCAGGATTAACCTATCACCTTTTATAGAAACTCTAGGGTATCTCTACTCATTAAGCAAATGTACAAGTCCCCTCCCTTTAATGGACAACAATTCTAGGAGTAAGCCACTAGCTAAATAGCATAATCAAATACTTAGCCATGAGTAACCATTAAGCTACCCTTGTTTAATCATATCTAGTATGTTAATACCTATTACAAACAACTCCTATTATGGAGTAATTACAAGCACTTCACAAAACAATATAACCAGCTTCTAATTCCTTTTCAAAGCAATACTATTATCCCCTAAATGCAAGTATTCACAATAAACTAATTTAAGCAATCATGAAAAACTCTTTCAAAAGCCAAGACAAAGAAAGGAAGATCATCCTTATGCCTATATTTGCTTATCCAATTGACTCACTGCAACTCAGCTTTCCAAAACAACAGCTAGCTTAGCTTTGATCCCTCAATCAATGCCACTATAAACCTCTTTCTCTCAAGTTGCTAATGTACTTCACTTAATATGCTAAGATACTCTCACAAATACTCAAATCTCTCTCTCAAAATATAGCAAAATAATGCAGATAAGAAATGTAGATATATTGCATATAGAAAGCTTGTGGAATGCATCCCATTCTAAAGAGATTGCCTCTCTATTTATATAGCAGGAAGGAAACTCCCTAGCCTATAGAAAAGGCATGAGTATTGAAAACCAACTCCACCTTAGTCGAATCACTTAACTTGGAAATAAGGTGGCAACAAGTTGAGAGTGTACTCAACAAAATAAAGCTACAAATTGACCTCATTAGTTAACAACAATATATGATTATTTCAAACAACACATGCTCAAAAGGTGACATTCAAATTGCTCTCTAAATAGACTTCTACAATATTTAGAACTTCATAAAATGACACTAAGCAAGCAACCACTCTCCCTATGGCACGACCTTTCTCATTGAATTAGTCTACTCTCAAAATGTAACACATGCTTTAAGTCAACTAATTCTTGATGTTATCACTTCCTACTATCATGCATTTTACATTTCAAGAGGTTGGCTTATATTCCATCGCCTTATATCTCTATCTGACTAAGTCAGGTGATTGCTTACCCTTTCACTAAACTCTTGCTAAACCCATAATCAATGTGCTGCCTTAATCTCCTTCTTATTGCACTATAGCATAGTGCACATTACTTCTTATTCATCAACCTACATATAATTTTATGGCTTGACCTCTATTACCAAAAAAATATGTGTAAATTGAACTCAATTACTTTGCACAGAGTATATATATAAATCGGCCTCGAAAGCATTACATATGTTAATTGATCTCTAAGCAACAGACTTAGTTTATTGGTAGTGCTATATACCTATGCATTTGTTTCATAAGAGCAGTGCGCCATGCATAAGTATTATAGTGTTTTTAAAATAAAACCATTATTTAATTATGCATTATATATAATGTAATATATATCCATATATTATATTATATATATCCTTACAAATATATATATATATATATATATATATTATCTTTTCCAAAGCATCATTCAATAATAGAATGCATGACTCACATTATCACATTCCATAAATAATACTATGTGTGTATATTTATACACATATACATATATAATATATATGAATATATATATATATATATACATACATACTTCTCTGATAAGCATTTAACACTTACAAGTGTATTTGTATATATATACATATACATAATATAACAATATGATATACAAGTAATCCATTAGATATTGAATGATTAAGAACATGTGATTATACACACAATAGCATCATATATACATATATGCATATCTATGTACATATGTTGGTATACTCATATAGACATCATATTATATCCAATGTACACGTGTGCCAACATATGCATATATATACATATGTCATTATACTCATATGGACATTCCATAATATCCAACGAACATGTATGCCAACATATGCATATATATATATATATATATATATATATATATATATATATATATATATCCCAAATACTCATTCAGCCATACAATCAAGCATGTTGATATAAGGAAGGACTCATAAGTTCCAAACATATAAACATCATCCAAGCATGCATTCAACAATAATCATGACCCTTACTAATGCAAACACATTATTCTAAGGATGACATACCATTTCCCCAACACTATGTCTAGACTCAACCTTTCTATTGTGAATGTGTGAAAGCTCAGATAGGTTACGTTACTAGTTACCCAACCAAGATCTTCTCCTGAGTGATACTTCCCCTCGACCTGGAGGAATGAACTTGTCTCTGCAACCAACTCAACACATTTTCTTTGGTAGTTAGATGTTCATGATAAATCCATATGCATCGTAAAATTAAGCATATTCATATAGCAATAAATGTAATCATATTTACTCTTTCAAAGCCATTTTAAGCATTTATCAATACTTTCACATAATACCTACTTCAGTATCCCATTCCTTAGCAAGCATATCAAACTCATGATTGCATTTACAATCCTATTTACCTGTGAAGGTAAAATTAAATTGATAATAACTAGACAAGATGTGACAAGAATGAGGCTAAATAAATAGAGACATTAGAGGCCAAAGAGGAGATGGACTTAAAATGATCTATCACCTATGTATAATCATGTACTAAGTGTTACAAAGTGTTTATAAAAGTTGGATATTTATGCAAGATATTTTGATTGCGATGCTTTGGGAAAATACTCCTAATAAACACGCTCTTGATATTAGAGTTGGGAAGACGCTATGAGATTATGAAAGAATGCACTGATGATAAAAGAAAAAATCCATCACCTTTTTATTTATGTCTTGATTGCAATGTATAACATTGATGAAACTAACCTACAATCTTATACTGAATTGAATGTGTTCCATGAAAAGATAAGTGAGATAGAGGAACCCAAAGAATAGGTAGATAAAGAGTAGAACTATTTTATGTTTTTTTCTTAATGAATGGATAAAACTTAGCAATGAATAGATCATCAAATTAATAATCAATGCACATTGATCTATAAAGGATTGGACATGCATATTAGGATTGCTTATCCAATCATGCATGTATGTCAATGTTTAACATGATGAACTATGGTTCTTGTGGGTGATTTATTATAGCCAAACATATTATGCTATAAATGAGGTTTAAGGTTTCATCCCCCAAGGTATAAGATGGCAAGATAATAGATAACTAGCATTGCATTACTGAGATTTCTTGAACTAGGTGTAAATGATAGGACTCTAGGGGCATAGGTTGGGACATTGAGGGTAGGAGATGTAAAAATATTATGTTTTGTTAAGAGTGTTGCAAGGGTTTTGAGGTTAATGGTAGGATATGAGAGGGAGTGACAATAGTGGTAAGAGAGGATCAAGCAAGATAAGTGAAGGGTAAGGTTTGAAAGGGTAGAACATAGGGGTAGGAGGTAAAGTGGTTGCCTAAAGGGACATGATCATAGTTAAAAGGAGAATGAAGACAAACATAAATGGTAGGAATATGGGTTCGATGAGGAGTAGGCATATAAATTTACGTGAAGGAATATGGAGTGGTAGGAAAAAGAAAATAAGTTGACTAGAAGAAAGGGATGAAGGTAGGAGAACTAGACTATGAAGGGACATAAGTGTGGACAATATATCCTATACCTTGTTATATCTCTAGCCCATCGAGATTGGTGATAATGACATTTGGTAAGGAGTAGGTGACATCATCAGGTAGGTTGCTTTGAAGGAAAAACAAGGGGTCAATTTTGGTGAGTGACAAATTCATAACCATCTAATAGGGATTCATTATCAAAGTGGTCATCATTTTGAGACATGTAGAGTGGGACAACATCTGGGGCACAAATGACAATGGAGGTAGGAAGGGTAATGAAGGAAGGAAAAATACATGGATAGGTCTAATGAGGGTTCTTATAAGAGATAATGTGTGAGGAAGGGATAGTCAAAGAAGGAAGGCTAATATTTTTCATCTGAAAAGAATGTCAAAATGATTCATCCTCATATACTATAAAAAATTTGAGTAGTATAATGTAGAGTTTTATTTTTAGATGAAAATAAAAGACAGGCAATAGTGTAGTAAATGGACACTAACCTAATTGTGATAAGGTCTATATGTTGTGACTATGTTTATGTTTACTCAAAAATAATTTTTGTTGAATGATGATAAAATTAAAAAGCCAAAGTAGAATTAACTAAATTTCAAACATTAGAATGAGAGTTTGTTGTTTATAGAGAAATATTCTTTTGAAGATGAAGAAAGGAATAAACAATTAAGGTTACGATTGACATCAAATTAACTACAAATATAGATAGGAGATAGCTAGTCTACATAATTTAAATGTAGGAAAGTCTTTTCAATTATCTATCTTAGGATTCAACTAGCAATCTATCACAAATGAGTTTACTTAACACAAACACACACAAATTATCTACCAATTAATTAACAAATTAGTTTTATTTCTAGTTATATTGCTTAACATGTCTTAAACTAAGTTCTTCATCTAAATGGAACTTAATTGGTATATGATAACAAAATAAAAAATTGGTTGGTTTACTAAAAAATATATTTATGAATTACAAACTAATTGATAGAAAATAATAAGAGAGTCTATTGAAAATTGAGGTTGTTAATAAGAAGAACAAAGTTCAATTTTAATATAAGAATCTCGGTACGTCTATAGAATGCAACAATACTTTTATTACATTTAAAACAAAAGAGTGCTAAAAGTTTGGAAAAATGAAGATTACAATAAAGATGTCCACATTTTACATACATTTGTACATAAAATATAGTTTTGTCCATAACCTGTTCCAAAGCTCCCATTTTGGCTTTACACCTGCCAATTGTATTTGCTTGAAAGTTCCTAAAGCCTTTTAAAAAAGTCATATTCGTGAATAATCTGCAAAGAGGGCATTCCAAAAGAACACGTTTCTCTGAGGCATTCTGTTAAACAATTCACATGCCTCGTCTACGCTTCCACATTATGCATATCCTGCAATCATGGCAATCCATTTGACCATATTTCTTTGGGGTATTTTGTCAAACAGTTCACATGCCTTGTCTATGCTTCGACATTTTGCATACATGTCTACTGGGGCAGTTGCAACCACAACATCTGAAAAATTTCCTTTATCATTTGATGGATTTCATACCCTGTTCCAAAGCTCCCATTTTCGCACAGGAAAGGAGGCTGCTGGCGAAGGTTGCGGAGTCGGGCTTTACAACTGCCAGTTGTATTTGCTTGAACGTACCTGAAGCCTTTTAAAAAACCCATTTTGTATATATCCTACTATCATGGCATTCCATGAGACCACATTTATTTGAGGCATTCAATCAAACAGTTCACGTCCCTTGTCTATGCTTCAACATTTTGTATGTCTATCAGAGCATTTCCACATGCCTTCCGCTGCAATATCAATATTCCATGAGAGGCTTCTTTTCTGTAATGTGATCAAACTCTTTATGAGCATCTGCAAAAACTTTCGTAGGGGGTGAACGGTTTTGAATTTGGTTTGAATCATAGAAGGGAACTAGGCAGTTGCCTGCTGACTGCAGCGGCTAACATGACTGCTAAGAGAAACGGAAACGAAGGTTGATGAAAGGATCGGATAGAATGGGCTCCACACCAGCCACCTAAACGGTCAACGCTTAGAGTGTGCTGGTTAAACCCAAGTATGATTCGAGCCGATTCAAAAACAATCCTTGCTCCAAAAAATCATGTGCAAGACAAGTGTTTATTCGAGAAATTATGTCCTGCTTCTCACTATCAACTTTATCTGATGAAATTCCATCGATCTTTTCATTGTATAGGATTGAAAATTGGTAGGAGTAAAGTAAAGCAGTGTTTGGTATAACATTGAAACAATTTCAAAATTTATGAAAGAATCTGATGCATTTGCAATTAGTGCCTAGTCTGAGGTTGGTGTATGTCAAGAAGCTTGGAGGCAGAGGCGGAGTATCAAGCTCTGTGGAATATCTTCTTCAGAATGGGGGAATTTATTGTGTTGCAGTGTTTCCTGGGAGTAGGGATCAGACAGATTGGGCTGTGCTTGGATATCATTCAGCTTGGTCAATTTTATTTTTCTCCCTTTTAAAGATATGATAGTTATCTACCACTTCTTCATGTGAATGAGGTGATAGACAGAATGTTAGATCTGCAACTTGCAAGCAAGAGGTCCCAGGTGCCAAGCTCCAGTCAGGCGCATTTCATCACTCCGAAATATTTCTAAATTACCAAACTAGGTGATTTTTAAATAGACCTGATTGAGGACACAGGAAGTCTAATGGCAGTCATGCACGCATCAAATTGAGGATTCTGGGTAATATTTAAATAGAGTTGATTGGGAACAAACTGGGTGATGTTGGAATATTGAGGACACGGAAGTATCAAGGAAGTCGCCCACACAACGATTTTTGAATGCTGCATCAAAAATTCTAAAAATTACTAAACTGGGTAATGTGTAAATAGAACCGATTGAGAAGGATCTGGAAAGTTTGAAGACAGTCACACACACAATGAATTGTGATTGCTGGGTGAAGTTTAAACAGTGACCCTCATATTGAATTGTAATTGATGTGTAATGTTTAAATAGGCAGAGGAAGTCTCAAGACAGCCCCACACATTGAGTTGAATTAATCACAAGTATTTCCGCTGAGATTAAGGCCTAGGATTGCTTCAAGTCTGGAATAAATAAGGAATATTTCTTCTCAAAGATATTAAATGACTCTGTTTCCCATGGTGCCAAGTTTTGCCTGGCATATCTGCAACCACGTGAACATCATTAAACCCCAAAAATGTTTGAAATTACAATGCCTGGAGTAAGACCTTAAGATCTTTGCTTTGTGAATGCCAAAACATGTGCATCTTTGAAGCAGAAAACAATCAAACCTGACAAGTGGAAATCTTAAGACATAAAGATAAAAGTCAAAGCACTTAATCTACAACAGACTAGAAACTGAAACAAAACCATTAGAAATTTAAGCAGATTTTCAGAAAGATTTCAGTGAAATAAAGTTAATATTCTGTAAATTATTGTGAGCTAATAAATAGATCTATTTCATAAAAATATTCCGTAAATAGATCTATTGCTCCAAAAAGTGCGAAAGACAAGTGTTTATCAAGGAATTTATCTTCTGCTTCTGAGTATCAGCTTCATCGGATTGAATCCCATCGATCTTTTCACTGTATAAGATTGAAAATTGGTAGAGGAAAATAGTGTTCGATATAACATTTAAACGATTTCAAATTTACGAAAGAATCTGATGCATTTTTAATTAGTGCCTGATCTGAGATTTGTGTATGGAAAGAAGCTCAGAGGCAGACAATTCATCCAATTTATTCTTCAGGTTGGGGAAATTTATTTAGTTGTAGCATTTCCTGAGTTTAGGTATCAGTGCTGTGTTTAAATTTCGTCCAATTTGGCCAAATGCAACATTTTCCCTTATAAATTAGGATAACTATTTACCATGTTTCATCTACATGAGGTGATAAGGTAATTTATTAGAGATTCTTGGTAATAAAAGGTCTCAAATTCAAGTCACGCTCATTTCACCCCTTCAAAAGTTCTTAAAATTAACAAACTGGATATGTTTAAATAGAGCTAATTGAGGAGGACATTGGAAGTCTCAAGGCAGTCATGTGCTCGTTCAATTGTAATTGCTGGTTAATATTTGAAGATGTTTAAACAGAGCATATTGAGGACGTGTGATGCCGTGAATTCTCAAAGCAGTCACACACATATGAATTCCATTGAATTGTGATTGCCGGGTAGTGTTTAAACAGTCACACATGCATGGAATTCAAAAATTTAAAGAGGGGTAAAAATTTATTAAAACAAGCGCAATGGATTGCAATTGGAAATGGCAGGCGAAGTCTCAAGACAACCGCATACACGTCGAATTAGATCAATCGCAAGTATTTCCGCTTAGATGAAAGGCTAGAATTCTTTCAAAACTGAAATAATCAAGGAACATTTCTTCCCAAGGTAAATTATTCTGCTTCCCATGGTACCAAACTTTGCCTGGCATGCCTGTAGCCACTTGAACTTCAGCCTCCAAAAATCTCTGAAATTAAAATGCCTGGACTAAGACCTTACTATCTTTTCTTTCTGAATGCTAGTTTCTATTCATAAAGAAGCGAAGCTGACAATTGGAAAACTCAACACATAAAGATGAACGCGAAATCAGATTAAATCTGCGACAGGCTAGAAACTGAAACAAAACCATTAGAAATTTAAGCAGTTTTTGAGAGCGATTGCAAGGAAATAAAGTTAGTAGTCTGTAAAAAATATTGTGAAGTAATAAATAGATCTATTTCATGAAAATATAGCGCTGTAATGTTTGAACATGAAATTACATGAATTTTGCCATGCAGCTTCATGTGTAGTGTAATGACAAAATTTGCATTTGAGATAGCAAAAGCTATTAACTATTAATGTAGCACTGTAGCGTCAACCATATGGTATTCCACCTTATCCCCGTTCAGCCTTAAGAGCTTACACAAATTTTTTAAGAATGTTCTTTTAAAAATTGGGAATTTGATGTCACGTACAATAACAAGGTATGGACAAGGAAAATTTGTTTTCTTGTCATGTAGTTCCATTTCCCCCAATCCATATAAGACCCTTAAAATAAGGGGGATAGTAGAAAATTGTTTAGAAAGTGAAATTTTGACATATACATTACAAATTAGATGGATGATATATACATTACTATGTCATAACCCCTTAATATTTTGATAATTATTTTGCATGACCCCTAGTCCCGTTGTAATTTGGACTAGGGGTGTAACTTCAGACTCTAATGTGAGGATATATGTATGTGTGTTTGTGTTAAATATGAATCTTGATGTTATTGTTATTCAATGTGATCATCAATCTTATTATGTTATTTAAATTTAAAGCATGAAATGTTTGGATTAATGTAGACTAATGATTTGGTTGTTGTATTTGTTTGAGGATTGTCATTGGATGCAGGTACCAGAGGTACAAAGTGAGGTGGATTATGTGGTTCCATTGTTTGAGAGAAAGATAATGACATGCCATTCTAGAGTTAGACCTTGTTTGTGGTTTTTGTCACCTCGAGGTTTAGTATACCTAGGATTTTGATATATATATTATTGCTATAGTTATTTGTTTTGGCTAAGTAAAGGCAATAGGTTCACTTAAAATATTTCAACTATTTGACTATGCTTAAGTGGTAAATTTATTAAATTTTTATGATGAAAAGGAAAATATAAAAATAAATAAATACAATAATAAGTAAAAAAAAAAAGCAGCTAGGTGATGAAGTAGAGTAAAAAAAAAAAAGGACATCAGAGCTTTTAATGTAGCTTGGTGACCCCGACAACTAGAGAAATGGTAGGATGAACCTTAGAATGGCGTGCAACTCACCCATCTCATCTTTAAAAATGTTTGGCTACATTTCATTTGAGAGGAGAATTTGGGGAAAAGAAGAAGAAGGAGGCGTGGCAATAGAGGTGTGTTGGAGGCAATTTAGGGTTTAAATATTGTTGATTCAAGGGTCTCAATCTCAGATGCAAGTTTTCTTCTTTATTCACAGTTAATATTTTCTGTTGGAACCCTTAAGAAATTTCCTTTTTGGTATTGAATACTCTATTATTTGGAATTTGGAGAAATGATTTGTGGTTTCATAGTCAAGGCTTGCATCCTTCTCAATATGGTAGAGGTTTTTCTTTCTCTAATAGCTAACTGAGTATATATATATACAAATATATATTCAATAGCCTTGAGCCATTCAACTAGAGCTACTCTATGGGATTGCTTTTCCAAATCATTTACTAGACATTATGTTGGATATAGACACTTAGCTGTATGTAAAGTGTAGAAATATTATGCTGTAAAGAAGAGTTATTGGTGTTCTTTTAACTTTGATTTACAAGAAAGCATAAAATAGGGTAAAAGAGTTGGTGAACTTGTTCCCAAGCCCATCAAGACTCTGTTTTGGGAATTATTTTGGTGGGAATCCCTAACATTAGTACACCCACTTATAGTTCCACTATTCATAACAACTATGTGGTAATATACCTTTTCCACAAGATAAACTAATGTCGTCTAGGAGTATTGTCCTACACTAAGGTTGTTTTATTTTGGTACATAATGCCAACTGCATAACCTACACCAGGGTGTTATGGAAGTATTGTGCTCTTGGTAGTGAGTTAGTTACTAAGGATGCAATGCTTTCATAACATTTGGAATCAAGCACCAAATCTATAACATAAGCCTACGATACATACATATTGCTAAAACAAACATTGTTGGAAAATTCACACAATTGTACATACCTATTGCTGTGACAAGTATTGTTGTTCATACACATTGCTGAAACAAATATTGTTGGAAAATTTACACGATTGTACATGTACATATTGATGTGACAAGTCTTACTATTCATACATATTGCTGAAACAAACATTGTTGGAAAATTTACACGATTGTACATACATATTGATGTGGCAAGTCTTGTTATTTATATGTATTGTTGATACATCTTATTGTCACATATACTTGGTTGTATACCTATATTGCTGTGACAATATTTTTGTTACAAACATGTTGGTAATACATCTTATTGTCACATATACTTGGTTGTATAAACATATTGTTATGTGTCAAACTTGTTACATACAAACAATTTATCACATATACTTGGTTGTATATCCATATTGCTGTGACAATCTTTTTGTTACAAACATGTTGCTAATACATCTTATTGTCACATATACTTGGTTGTATAAACATATTGTTATGTCAAACTTGTTACATACAAAAAATTGATACATCTTGTTGCCACATACACTTGGTAGTACATACTTATTGATGGGACAAGTTTTGGCTGATGTTGTCACTTGTTGATACAAACTAAGGTTGGTTTTGCTGCTGCATCTTAAGGCTATAAGCATAATATGTTGTGTATAGAATACAACGAGGCATAACTAGAAAAAAATGCATTCTGTTACAAAAAAGTATTAGCTGGAAATGTGTAGTGATCAACTCTTATAGTTGCCAATTTGTGTAGTGTAAAAGTTAAAAGGAAATTGTGAAATTTGGAATGGGCAATATATTTTATCTTTGGCACTCCAGGATTAGCTAGTAACAAGCAACTAGGTACAGTATCTAGATAACAACTTGAAGTTTCCTATGAATTATTTCTAAACTTATCTTGAAATTAGGTCCATTAGAAGCTAGCAATCTTGTTGAGAATATATATATATATTGCAAATATTTACATTGAATAACTTGGTAAACCTCTCTTGAATAATGTTGTTCTTTAAACTTTAATGGCCTGATTTTCTCAAACATTAGGGCTAGTCAAGTCTGTGCAAATAAATGGATAATATGCTAGATTCTGGCCTTAGGTAAATCTGCTCATTACCATTTTCTTGGTAGGTTGATAAGACATCCATCCATCCACCTACTAATAGCTGTTATGATCAATTGACTGATAGGGAATTCTTACTAAACTCACTAGTGGCATTATGAGAGTGTAGCCCTTATGAGTCCATGCATTAGGAACATTCCTAAAGGATAGAATGAATTAGAACTTCTTCCCAAAAGGACGAAGAGTGATTTTTCCAAACATGGCTGCAATCTGGATGAGATCTACTAAGCTTGGGTTGGGAACCTACTTCTAGTCTAGTGCTAAGCTTGAGCAAAGGTTTAGTACTTGCCCGAGATGGACAATAGTCTAGGAGTAGTACTAGGGTCGAGATGGATAAAATACTAGGGGTAGTACAATGCTTGAGATGGACCATAGTCTAGGGGTAGTGCTAAGCTCGAGATGGACAGTGGTCTAGGGGTGACACTAAGCTCAAGATGGACAGTAGTCTAGGGGAAGCACTATGTTCCAGATGGAAAAGAGTCTAGAAGCAGTACTATGCTTGAGATGGTCATTAGTCTAGGAGCAACTACACCAAAAATGGTTACCTTAGTTTGCTTAGCTAATAGATGGACAACATGAAGGTAGATTCCCAACAAGCTAAAGTAGGAAGAAATAACTCCCTGTGTAATCCCTATAGTCGCTAAAGGAATTATAAGCTTATTATTGTTAGGTGCACCTTGAGAAGAGGGTCACTAGGATGCCATATCTGCATGTAAGCTTAAGGGTTGGAATGACAATTCTCTCTCTCACCACAGGCCACATAATCCACTTGGAGGGGTGGATAGGGTTTGTATCCACTTGGTTGGGATCAGTTTGCACTCCACCATGACCAGTTCAAGCGGGGACTTGGAGATTGAATGAATCCCCATCATGAAGGTATGAGCAATCTAGTTAGTAGTCTTCATATTTAAGGTAGCAAGCAGTGCTAATGGAAATTATGTAACTATAATAATGATACTACTTAAGCTATTCTCCAATAATATTTATATGCTTCTAACCTTCTATGTAATCCTTTTTGCATGATGATGAAAAAAAAGTGCAGAATTCTCTTCTTCATTGGGGCTGATTTTAGATACTGTAGACATCCAAATTTGACCACTTTCATATGGTCAAACCCATCTCCTTCATCCGCCTATTTCATCAATAAATTAATATTTCCCCTTTCCCTAAGATTCCTAAAGTATTTTATTTTATAATTAAATACTATACCTTTAATCCTTTCTCTAAATTAAATAAATAGATCAATTTATTTAATTTAGTCATTTAGCCTTTTTGTAATTTAATCAATTTTAAATTCCTTTTTTTCCTCTCCTTGTCACATCCTCCATAACCTTCTTCTAATCTGGATTAGTCTAATTAATCTATGATTAGGACGTGCACACCTTTAATCATGATTAATGTCACATCCCCCACATCTTCCAACTTGCTTATAATCTTCCATTAATCTTCTTAATCACTTGTTTACACAACCTTAATCTAATCAGATGCCATTTTTGGCATGTCTTCCAAGTCAACCTTTCATAAGTGCTTTATTTATTTATCCTTGACCTATTCCCCATGTGAATTGAAAATTCACATTTATTCATCCAAGGTTCTCCTCTTCCCTGTGGGTCTCATGTGTCACATCACTCACATGGGACAAGGACCTCCTTTATGAGAACCTTGTTTTATCTTCTAAACAACTCCCAATCATGTGAATTTTAAATTCACATTTATTCCCCCAACAACTTCTCTCATCCCCATGATGATAAAAGAGGAATTTCTAAAATTCTTCACTTGTCACCATCACCTTCATATGGGGACAAGAACTTCCTTTTTAAGGAGATCTTCCCCTAATCCCAAGGTACTTGCAAGTACCTCCACCTCACATGTCCCTTTTCCAACTCACTTGTCCTTGTGACATCTCATTCTCCATATGGCAAGATGTGAGGGTTTGTGAGTCCTCAACACACCATAGCCCTTCATCTTACCCATGTTGGCAAGATCTTGACCATTCATTTTGTTAGAGATTCTTCCCTTAAAATGGAAGATTTTCTCTCATAACACGATCACATTTTCATTCATCACATTCACATTGTGACTTTGAAGCTCTCACACTTGCATTTTGGGCTTCACAAAACCTCCATTGTTGCATGTTTTCAAGCTTTCCTCACTTGCATTTGTATTCATCAATCCAACTATCTACATAGCTCATTGCATTCCTCATCTCACCTAGATCATTTTGCATCTATTTTCTAGTCCATTTTGTCATCAAGGAGCACACATAACATCAACTATCAAAGGGCCAACCAAGGAGCAACTCACACAAGGTATAAATATGTTTTTCTTATCCTTATTTTGTTTGAGTTTAACATAGCCCAATCTTGAGGTGTAAAGTGTTGTTTCCTTTTGCATTCTATTTTGCATTATTTAGGATGGGAAAATAACACTAATCACATTTCGGGGATGCCCGGTGGGACCCACAGATAGGTCTTTTTGCTTTCACGTTTGTTGTTTTTTAATATTTTATAGGTTTAGGTTACATAGAGGTGACTCTGCCCTGAATAGGGATGAACCTACCATAGGATAGGCAAACCTGCCCCAAGACAGGCGACCTTGACCTAAACAGAGGTGACCCTGCCCTATAGAGTCGCCCATCTGAAAGACAACAACAAATTTTACCCCCTATTTTCTGCATAGAGGAAAACCTACCCTAAACAAAGGTGAAATTTCCCTGAATAGGGGCAAACCTGGCCCAAATAGAGGTGTCTGCGAGGTAAAATAGTGGTTTAAAAGTCATTTTGAGAGTCTATTTTTTGTTATTTTGATTAATATTGACCCCCTAACTCGTCCTGTTGGTGATTGTGCTAGTTTTTACTAATATTTGTGCAGTTTGTTTCACGCTTGGTGAAGACCGAAGGATAAAACTTCTAACATATTTGCTACAGGATGAACGAGCCTAGTTATTAGTTAGATAGTTTGGCTTTTATTTTTCATACTACTTAGGCACATAGTTTAACTAGGGGAAGTCAAATATATTGTGTGTTGTGTTTTTAAAGTAAGCTATTGATGTATCCAACCCCTTTGTGCCATTTGGTGATCCTGGGTGACAAGAAATCATAGCTTACTTTGTCCTTTTTGTTACCCAAGGGGTTCTACATTGTTTAACCTTTCCCCTTGCACTTCATGTGAGCCTGGGGAGTAGCTGAAAATGGTTAGTGTTATCTTTTTAGTAGAACCTACTTGGGGATTTCATCACCCTAAGGGACGATCCCAACCACGTGTATCGATAGAGTATACAAATGGGGGAGAA
Source organism: Sequoia sempervirens (assembly GCA_007258455.2). Taxonomy (NCBI): domain Eukaryota; kingdom Viridiplantae; phylum Streptophyta; class Pinopsida; order Cupressales; family Cupressaceae; genus Sequoia; species Sequoia sempervirens. The sequence continues at coordinate 396,587,836 of VDFB02281492.1, forward strand.
CCAAAGCTATACCCCAATCCAGTCATGTCATGTTAGGTGGAGCATTCAAGCTAGGGTGATACCTAGATAGACATGAAGAGTTAGTCTGAGCCTTCAATACCTCGTTGGGGTTCTCGACTCATGCCTATGATGGATTGGTGTTCATAGTTGTGCCTCACGTACTAAGCATATATCGAGAACTCCCTAATTTCCTTGTTTAGCCTAGTTAGAGGACTATGTTGGCCATACCCTTCATACTAATCTTAGGATTGTGTTGTTTGAACTATTTTTTTTTATGAAACTAGTGAATTTTTGCTGAGTCAAGTCAGTCTTACCTTCTGCTTACTATTTATTGTGTTTTTGGTCATTTTCCATAGTTGTTTTCACCTAGGTCAGGTTCAGGTTTGTTGACAGAGGTGACCTTTCCCTAAATAGCCCAGGCGACCCTGCTCTGAACATGGGTGAACCTCCCCTGAACAAGGGTGACCTTTCTTTCTGTCTTAATCCTTTCTTAGCCTGTTCTATCAAGATTGTCTATCTTTTCACCAAACAGGTGAACCTGCCCTGAATAGGGGTGAACCTACCTTAAGTTGGGTGAAGCTACCCCAAGTTGGGTGACCTTGCCCTAAGTTGGGAAACCCTGCCCCAAGTTGGGTGATTTTACACCTTGAACAACCAATTTTGCCTTTCGTTTAGTCATTTCAAGTATCTATTTTTGCATTCTGAGCATCGATTTGCCCATTCTGAGCACCCGTTTCCCCATTCCGAGCATCTGTTTACCTGTTGTGAACATCCATTTTCCCATTCCAAGCATCCGTTTGTCCACTCTGAGAATCCATTTCCGTGTTCCAAGCATCCGTTTACTCCTTCCGAGCATCCATTTACCTATTCCGAGCATCCATTTTCCCATTCCAAGCATTCGTTTACCCATTCTTAGCCCCCATTTCCCCGTTCCAAGTGTCTGTTTGCCTATTTCAAGCATTCATTTTCCTGTCCCAATCCTCTATTTATCTATTATAAGCATCTGTTTGCCCATTTTAAGCCTCCATTTTCCCATTCCTAACATCAGTTTTCCCATTTTGATAGTCCATTTGATCCTCTTTTCTAATTTAGATAAGTCTGAAAGTTAAGTTAGGCGACCCTGACCTCAACTTGGGTGATCCTAACCCCAAGTTGGGTGAACCTAACCTCCGGATAGGTGAACCTAACTTCCAAATAGGAAAACCTGACCTCTAAATGGGTGAACCTGACCTCTAGTTGGACGAACCTGATATTTAGATAGGTGAACTTGACCTCTAGTTGGGTGACCTTGACCTGAACTTGGGCGAACTTGACCTCTAGCTAGGTGAACTTGACCTCTAGTTGGGTGAACCTAACCTTAAGTTGGTGAACCTAACCTCTAGTTTGGTGAATCTAACCTCCAGTTGGGTGACCTTGCCCCCTAGTTGGGAAATCCTACACCGTGGTTAGACGAGTGATCTTTATCTAGTCATTTTGCATCTTTTGTTCACCTGTAATTTACACCTGCATCATCTGAATCATATAGGTACATCATAAATCATCTCTAGGTTGCATATCCCTCATTTTTTTCTCAATCCAAATCCTCTGAACTTCATTTGAAGTCATTATCCAAATTGACCTAGGTGTGTGAAATCGATTGTCATCCTACAACGTTTACTTAGGATCACCATCCCTCCTGAGTCAATCATCATCATTTGACCCTGTCAATCCACTTCCATCTCAAGTTAGATTTGGTGCCACAATCATCTACCTATCCTTAATCCAATTAATCAACACCTTAAGTCACCTAGGGTGATTTATGAACCTGGTTTAGAATCCCTTCCGTCATCCAATCTTATCCAATCATCTAAACTTATCAATCGTTTCATCAACAAAAATTATCCAATTTAATCCAATCTAATCCTTATCCAATCATCCAATCTATCAATCTAATCTAATCTCATCCTTATCAAATCATCCAATCAGCTGATCCACTATCTAGCCATATCAATCCTTCAATTGCCATTTAGGAATTGTATCCTAGAGTTTAATTGCATCTTAGTCACACAATAGTTTTTCATTTTCATGCCCATTCAAACTCAAACACAAGCTAATAAACAAATGGTAGAACAACAAGGCCAAGGTTCCCAGCTAAATATCCCTTAAGATCCCAGCAACACTACAAACATCCTACAAGATCCCAACAACGATACAAATATCTCTTAAGATCCCCATAATAGTGCATCGTCACAGTCCAATATTAACGTCCAAAACACCTCATTGCCCAGAGATTGAAACATGGTCAATCAACCCAAAGTCATGGTCAACGAATACCTAAGCAATCCTGCTAATGTTCAAATGATGGATCACCTCCTCAATGAGCATGGGGATAAGATTCTCAATACTCTAATCATGAAAGGGTTCAAACCACCACCCGACTTTAATATATCACAATATACCAGCTCCCAGACTCTTTGTGCACCTCAAGACCCACAGACTTCACAAAATGTTCAAGGAAATTTGTATGTTCCCAAAGATCCACCTATAGAAAATTGGTATCGTGCTAAGTTTAGGAATGTTGTAATCCATCAAGTTGCCAGTTATCCTTGCTTTCCATCTGCTGCCTCTATGACGCCACCTGATCCTAATGATCCCTATGCCTATGGCATGTCACAGAATATTCTGTCTGCTCCACCACTTCCACCTCAGCATCCTGGTCAACCACTTGTTAACACTAGGGGAACTCCAATTCTTGCATTGATGCCACCTCTAGGACTTGCACCTATTGGTAATCTACTACCACCACCTCAAGGTAATATCCCTATGTTTCAGTAGCCTCCCGTTAATCTGCATCAATCCACTGTGATGCAAGCACCACCACAACACACCACTATCCCTTTGCAAGAACCACCACAACAAGCTATTGTTGCTACTATTTCATCTCAACCACCCCATCAGAAACCTCCATAATAAAATATCACAATCCTGCAAAAAAACATCACCATTCCATAGCAAAATGTTTCAATTCCTCAACAACACACTACCATTCCTACACAACCCCCACATCAAGTCATACAAACAGCATCACAGTCACCGCAACCACCCCATAATGCTTCTGCAATAGTCCCATGACAACAACATATCCCATCTCACCCACTTTATCAGCAACTACCACAACAACAACCACCCCATCATACACATGTTCCCACACAAATGCAATGGAATCCTCTCACACAATATCTTTACCACCCATCTAGTACGTACACCGCTTATGTTGCTGCGTCCAATCCTAATCAAAGCATTCATGTGACCGTTCAAAACCCCCCATGGACTCAAACGCCACCTTACACTAATCCTTTGCAATCACACACAAATCCATACCAACAACAGTCTAATCCACAACAACCAACTCCGTATACTACACAACAACCCAACATTGCATACAATCACTAGTCTAATCCATACTATGCTTAGCAGTAGCTTTCATTCCAACAAGGTATTTCATCCACATCCTATACGCAACAACAACCACCTTATCAATAGGGTGCTCAATCCACCTACTATCAGCAACCACCACCTTACCAACAAAGGGCTTCCACATCATCATACTATCAAGCTGCCACACAATACCAACACAACACTCCATCCGCTTCATAATATCAACAACAACCACCATACCAATGCCTCCATATACACCTCAACCCACTTATGATCCAACTACTTCAACACCATCCTCATCATATTAGTAGTATCCACCATACAATTAGCCTAGTTCATCTAATTCAACTTCAGCAACACCTATTAATCAAGATCTAGAAGAAGTCAAAGCTATGTTAAAGGACTTACAAGCTGGGACCGACAAATAATCGTTCAAGTTTGAGGACATTTTTCCCTATCCATTTGATCCTTTTGTTTCATTAGTTCCTTTCCCAAAGCATTTTGAAATGATAAAGTTTGATAAATATAAAGGAACCAAAGATCCCAAGGCTCACCTTCAAGAGTTCTACACCCACTATCAAGAAGTCATGCATAATGACAATTACCTCATGAGACTGTTCCCTAGGATTTCATGAGGAATAGCTCTTGACTAGTTTATGCGTCTTAAGAAAGGATCTATCAAGTCCTTTGCTCATATTTCATAAGATTTTGTCTCCCACTTCTCCTTCAATCTAGAGAAGGATATCAATACACTAGACCTCTTGAAGGAAAAACAACGTGAGGGAGAAACCTTTGCGAGCTATCTTCAAAGATGTTGAACCCTATCCAGTTGCATGAAATCCCTATTACAGGAAAAGGACATGGTCACCCTATTCACCAAAAATTCCTATCTTGACATGGCCCACAACTTTAGACTCCATTGTGTCACAACCTTTGCTGAAATCTTGGGGAAAGGTCCTATTCTTGAGATAGCCCTCATTGCCAAAGGGATAATCAAAATCTTTAATTCTGATAAGGAGAAATCATCAAGAGACAAACCTCGTTATTGGAACAAAAACAAATTTTTTGTCAATGATGGTGTCACTAACACTAAACACGTCCAAGTGGCCAATGCTTCCTAGAAGCAATAATATCCTCCTCGTTAACAACCAATTCCTAATGCCATTTTAGTGCATCAAGGGGCACCTTGTCCATCCAAACAATCCAATCAAAACAATCAAGGGGGTAACAAGCGTTAATTCACTCAATTAGGAGAACCCCTAAGTGTCGTGTTTAACATACTCTTGCAAGCCAATTACCTGATCTTACATATCCTATGACTAAGCCCCTTGATGAATCCAAACCCAAACCGAACTAGTTTAAAGAAAATGAATATTGTGAGTTCCATAGAATTAAATGACATACATTAAATAAGTGTCAAGGTCTGAAGATGTACATCTAGGATCTTATTGATCGAGGTGACATACATGTGGATGCCAACACAATGCCATCGTCCAATGCTCGATTACATATATATCAAAATACTTTCTCGAAGCATAATCAAAGTCCTAGCACATCAAACTCAAACCCAAGACCTAGCAACAACAATAAGTAGAATAACAACTCTAATAACATTAGTTACAAAAATGTACCACTTAACTATGAAGGTCTCATCATGCACATCGAACAAGTGGAACCACGTGTATCTATGATACACATAAAAGGAAAGGATCCTCAGTGTGTTGTTACCACCCATCAAACCTACATCATAGTCCTTGGAGCCTCCACATCCACCCAGCCACATCCTGTGAATTCTCAATACAACATTCTTGACCATCTCAGAAAGACTTCGACACAAATATCCATTTTGGATTTGCTTAAGTCTTCTCTTGCCCACCAAAAAATTGTAAAGAAGGCCTTACAAAACACCCAAGTCCCTAATGACAGACTCTACCCAATTCTAGGCATTGGTAGGAAACCTCTTAGCAACTTATCAACTAGGTTTTAGCCAAAACGGCATGACCTGTATTGACTCCAATCATAACTATCCCCTCCATCTAGAGGTCTTGGTAAACTGTCACAAAGTAAAAAGGGTCTTAGTAAATAATGGTTCTGCCCTAAACCTTTGTACATTGAAATTCATAAAATAGGTAGGATACACCCATGTTGATTTAAATAATCAGGTCATAACAATCAAGGCATATGATAATGCAGAGTGTGATTCTAAAGGAACAATATGTCTTTCGATCCAGGTTGGTCCAGTTGTACAATACACTGCTTGTCATGTCCTTGATCTAGAAATCCCCTATAACCTCCTCCTCATTTGTCCATGGATTCATGCCATGCAAGACATTCCATCCACATACCATCAATTTCTAAAATTCCCATTCAATGGGGTAGAAGTTACCATAGATGTGGATCCCCAACCATTTGAATATTTTCACGTATTAGAAGCTTCTTTTCCTCATTCCCACTATTGTTCTGGAGTGGAAATGGGACCACCACAGATGTCATCATCCCAATCATCTACCATCGCATTAGCCACCACTTCATCCACTCCATTATCCACATTTGATCCCACCCTTACTAAAGTCCAAATCATTGACAAGGGATGTGGTGAATATGAGATGTGCACAACTTTAAACATGGCAACTATGCCACCCTCATCACACACATATGGCCAACCTTCACAGTCCACATAAAAACCAGAAGACAAAACTATCACTTTGAGCTCCAAGAATGTGGGAACTAGTACTTACCGCTCTCCTGGGTTAAGACAAGATGCTCCAGAAGATGACATAAGCCAATGGGTCTATCATGAGAAACCTGATCCCTCACCTCTTTTGAAAGAATATTTCTAGAACTCCCTCTATGTTTGTAGAGAAGTACAATTATCAGGGGGGAGGCCTTGGCGTCAGAGAGCAAGGAAGGAAACACCATATTGAGGCTACAATAAGACCAAGATACTCTAGCCTGGGTCATGACACAAAACAAAAGGGACCTATAGCACCATCTAGTGCCTCTAACAATGTCAGTGAGAGTAACAATCTCCTTGAAGACATACCAGAGGAGGAATCCATCATACACACATACGATGATGTAGATCACACTGACCTCTCTTCCATGTTTGACTGTTTATACATCTACACCATTAGCCTATCTCTTAAACACCCTAAACTCATAGTTTGGGACCTACATGGTAGCACACCTATCGATAACTTTCCCACAATGGATCAATATGTACATCTTATGGGATTGGGGGAAGATGAACACCCTAACCACAAAAGTAAAAAGAAGCAAAATAAAAAAAGGTCACCTAGCAAAAACCTCCTTGAGGCACTTCTTGACCTAGAAAAAGTAAAAAAAAAGGGTGTATCTGATAGTGAAAACCTCAATGAGGCATTAGAAGATGGGGATGTTCATCTTGCCCTTGTAGGAACTCAACTATCTAAATGATCCTCCGTCCTCAAAGAAGAAACATAGGAAATAAATTTGGTAATTGAAGAGGATCCCAAAATTACATATGTAGCCAAATCATTGTCAGAGGAAGAACATTCTACCATCGCCAAGCTTCTCAAAGAAGGCATCATCAATTTTGCACGGACATATTCAAACATGCAAGGCCTTGATCCCACCTTAGTAGTGCATCATCTAGACACAAATCTTGATGCTAAGCCTTTCAAGCAAAAGCTTCAGAAAATGCACCCCAAGTGGCCCTATTGGTTAAGAAAGAATTAGAGAAGCTATTGGACAATAGATTCATAAGACCCATTGACTATTTAGATTGGATCTCAAATGTAATGCACGTAGCCAAACCAAACAATGCTACCAGAGTATGTATATAATTCCATGATCTCAACAAGGCTTGTCCCAAATATGATTTTCCTTTGCCAAACATTAACATGTTGGTTGACCTCACTGTAGGGCACAAAATTCTTTCCATCATGGATGGATTCTCTATATACAATCAGATTAGAATTGTGCTTGAAGACCAACATAAAATAACCTTCACTACACCATGGGGCATGTTCTACTATAATGTCATGCCTTTCGGTCTCAAGAATGCAGGAGCAACCTACTAGTGAGCCATGACTGTTATCTTCCATGATCTCATTCATATAATAATGGAAGATTATGTTGATGATCTATTAGGGAAATCAAGAAAAAGGGAAGAATATCCTCTAGTACTCAAGAAGATCTTTGAGCATCTAGAGCAGTATAACCTAAGGCTAAATCCTAAGAAATGTGTTTTTGGGGTCACATTAGGAAAACTACTGGGTTTCGTTGTCTCTAGAAGAGGTATAGAAGTAGATCCAACGAAAGTCAAGGATATTATGCATATGCCTCCACCACACAATCTCAAACAATTAAGAAGCCTACAAGGTAAGTTACAATCCATTCGGTGATTCATTGCTCAATTAGTCGACAAGTATCAGTCGTTCACTCATCTCCTAAAGAAGGATACCGCTTCAATGTCAATTTGGCTTTGACAAAATCAAAGAGTATTTAGTTCGCCCACCAATCCTTCTGCCACCAATTCTTGGTAAGCCACTCTTGTTTTACATTTTTGCCACTTCAGTGGCACTGGGGTCATTATTGGCACAAAATGATGAGTTATCAAAGGAAAGAGCAATCTATTACATTAACTGAGCCTTGGTGGGTTATGAACTCAACTATTCCCCAATGGAAAAATCTTGCCTAGCCATGGTTTTCAATTTGCAAAAACTTTGACATTACATGCTCAGTCATCTAGTAAAGCTCGTCTCCAAGGTCGATCCACTCAAATACCTATTATCTAGGACAATTATAACTGGTTGCACAACTAAGTGGGTCATGCTTCTGAGTGAATTTGATATAGAATATGTGGATAAAAAAGCTATTAAAGGACAAGTGATAACTAATCAACTGCCAGATGCTCCCTTAGTAGATGACTTACCCCTAACAATAGAATTTACTGATGAAGGAGTCTTCATAGTAACAGAAGTGGCCACATGGAAACTGTACTTTGATGGGTCATACAAACATAATGGATCAGGGGCAAGAATCTTACTTGTCACCCCCCAAGGGGATTATATACCGAAGTCATTCAGATTGGACTTTCCATGCACAAGCAAAATAATTGAATATGAAGCTCTTCTTACTGGCCTCAGAATAGCAATCCAATGGCATATCACTCACCTTAGTGTCTTTGGTGATTCTCAATTAATCATCAAATATGTCAGTGATGAGTTCTTCACAAAAGATGATAAACTACTATCCTAGAAATGCATGGTAGATGACTTCAAGAAGTATTTCACTTCCATCTAGTTTGATCAAATTCCAAGAGTCTAGAACAAAGCAATAGATGCCATGGCTACCATTGGGTCCTTAATTGACATGCCCAAAGAGAAAATAGAGTGTGATTTCCTCATTGAACAACTCTTAATCTTGACATATGATATCCCAGGAAGTGAGATGGTGTGTAACATTGTAAGTCCCATGTCCCCTTGGTACCATGATATCTACACCTACCTCCACAACAACATATTACGTCCTAATCTCATACAATATCAAAGAAAATCTTTCATCCAATGAAAATCCCATTACATCATTGTAGGTGATACACTTTATCGACATGGGTATGATGGAACTCTCCTTTGATGTTTGAATGAGATTGAATCCCACACTACGTTAATGGAAGTACATAGTGGTGTATGTGGGGCCCACTCAAATGGCATGTCCCTAGCTAAGATAATTATCCAAGTAGGATATTACTGGCCTACATTAGAACATGATTCTTGTGAGTTCATCAAGAAGTGCTTACCCTGTCAACAACACACTGATCTGATACATGCTCCAACACAGGACCTGCAACCTCGTGTAGCACCATGGCCCTTCTCTTAGTGGGGTTTCTACCTAATCAGCAAGATATATTCCCCGTCCTCTAATGTCCATACCTTCATCATTACTACAACTGAGTACTTCACCAAGTGGGGGGAAGCAATGCCACTCTCACAAATCACAGAAACTCAAATTTCAAAGTTTATCCTCTTCCATATTCTCTACAGATATGGAATACCATCAACCATCATTTCTGATAATGGGAATTATTTCCAGAACAAGGATATGAAACACCTTTGTGACACCTTTCATATCCAACATCGTTGGTCTACACCTTATTACCCCCAGGGTAATGGTCAGGCGGAAGCCACCAATAGAACCCTCATCAAGATCCTTAAAAAGGTGGTCAATAATACTGGTCGAGAGTGGCACCTTCACATCCATCCTACCCTTTGGGCTTATCGCACCTCCATCTGCACCCCTACTGGCATCACTTCGTATTCTCTAATTTGTGGTGTTGAAGCCATCTTGCCGATTGAGGTAGAAATCCCATCACTAAGAATCTCCCTAAAGAATCTTATCAGTGATGAAGATGCTCGAGTTTCAAGACTCAATCAACTAGAAATCCTCGATGAAAGATGGATCAAAGCATATGACCACCTTCAAGCCTATCAAAATCATCTAAAAAGAAGCTACAACAAGAAGGTCCATCCTCACCAGTTCAACATTGGTGATTTAGTCCTCAAGGAGAATCAACACACTCAACAGGACTAAGAAAAGAAGGGAAAATTTGAAGCAAATTGGCTTGGTCCTTATGTCATCACCGCAAAATATGGATCAGGGGCCTATAGACTAGCTACACCTAAAGGAGATCTACTAGAGGATCCAATTAACATCATGCACTTGAAAAGGTTCTACACTTAAATCAACTGGGGTATCCTATCCTGCAAAAATAAAAAATACAAAAAAAATAGAAAATTGTCAAAAATACAAAAAAATTGATAAATTAGAATTTTTTTTTCCAAAAATAGTAAAGAGAAATAATTCGTCCTATGGTGAAAACCACCCTTGGTGGCGCCTTGGATTAGTACGTTTAGTGAAAACTTGGTCACAAGCGCCATTCGTAAAGGGATTAATCATTATCTACCTCCCATCCTAGTTATTTGATGCTTCCATCCATCCCAATCTCATATCCTATCATCCCATTGATCTCATCCTTTCATTTGCATCTTTCATCCAGCGCTTGGTATATTTTTGTTGAGCATTGGAAAAACCTCATCTGCTATCTATCATCCTAAGTATTTTATCCTAATCTGAGCTTGTGTCACCAGTCTTGTTATCTTTCCAGTCCTTTGTGTCCATCTAGCTTCCTCCATCACGTCGATCTCCATTTAGATCTCATCTAGTCATGTCAGTCTTTTCATCTTTGTTGAACTACATTTCCCCTATGCTTTCATGTAGGCAAGGCTAATCATTTGATCTTCCTCTGGGGCATTTTTTCCATCCTATTTTTAGTCATCTTTTGTGGTCTCCATTGTCCCCTTTGTACTCTTGTGTAAGGAAAGCAACGGTGCAGAAATAACTCTCCTAATGTCAAAACCTCAGGGAAGAATGCAGAGGTGTTTTTAAATTTTCAATTACAGTTCAATTAAGATACACTTGAAAGCAACAATAGAAACAAAGAAATAAACATACATAGATGAACACCAGATTTATGTGGGAAAACCCTTACGGGAGAAAAACCAACCACACCAAGAGAAGTCACTTTGTATTATAGTAATAAATATTACATACAAAGATTAGACTTATCTTTCTGATGTCAAATTACAACATCAGATTCAAAGATCAACCTTGTATAGAACATTCAAGTTACAATACTCTCATAATAGAATTCACACTGATCACCCTTTGAACTATTCACCCAACTGTTCATTGAACATTGATCGAACCGAACATCATTTGCAATTACAAAATATATCCATGTCATCCCTGTCTGTCGAACTTCCTCACAGAATGGCCACAACAGACTAACTTCCAATGGTTCCCATTCGGCTTCTCTGATTGGTTGTAGACTCACCACGTAGGATAGCCAACACTCGGTCAAAGGAATTCAAACCTTATTCGCATGTCAGTGAGACACTAATTGTGTCTCCCCGATGCCACAAGGCCTGATTGTCGATATCGACCAGACTCATCACTATCGACAAGAGGTTACACCGAGTTCACAAGCTGTCGCTCAAATTTCCCCTTGTCGCCAAGACATCATACCGATATCCATCACATGTATCGCTATTCGGCAAGACCATTTTTATTCGGTGAGACATCATATCTAAGTTCCAAAGTCACGTAGACATTAGTATTCCCTTCGGTAAGACTATCACTACTCGCCAAGAGATCACATTGAGCTTTCAAGTCATACCAAAATGAACAACCGTCGACAAGTCTTATTGCTATCACCAAGAGGTAATACCGAAGTCTTCAAATTATACCGAAACTAACAACCATTGACAAAACTTACCGCTATCACTGAGATTTCTTATCGAAGTCTTCAAGTCACCCCAAGATCAGCCTTCACCGGGAGTCATACCGACAACACCCCATAGCATCGGTGAGACAAACACCCGTCGCCAAGAGTTCTTACCGAACCCTTATGTGTTACTCCGATGACTCCGAGTGCATAACTATTGGTGAGAATTTCCATATCGATAAGACTTCATATTGAAGCATATGAGTTACTCTGATGACTCCAGTCGCTATGAATTTCCCCGACCATCACAAGGAACTAAACTGTTGGCCAGAGATCTCCCCGAGCGGTGAGAGATAGAAACTATCACAGCAATCAACATGTCATAGCGATAGCTCCATTCGACATGACAGAGGCAAGGTCTTGGTGACCTGAACATTTCACAAGGTTTCAACTACTAGTTGGCCAGACACAAAGAATGTCACACCGACTTGGCTCTTTCAGAGGTTTTAGCCTGTGAGATTGAGGCACATAATTCCAACATCTTGTCCCTAGTTCGTCTTTTGTCCTTTTCAAACTACGTTGCCCCAATGCTTTCACATAGGCAAGGTCGATCTTTTAATCCACCCCTGAGGATTTGTTTTGTTTTTCTTTCTTGGTCATCATTTTCTATCACTCATCTTCATTAGTCCCTTTCCACTTTTATCCATATTCTTTTCTTGAACTACGAGGGCTTTGAGCTTTCACATAAGCAAGGCTAATCTTTGATTGGCCCCCAAGGCCCTAAGTCATTAGGGTGTTTCAATCTTGTGTCATGTCCTCAAGTATGTCCTTATCTAGCTGGTTCCTCACAAATGAGATCCACTTGTATCATGAGATTCAATTGATTTCAGAATCTCCCACATCATGATCAATTTTTTAGTTTAGTATCTATCTTTGCTTTCAACAAGATGCATCCTTCCTAATAGACCTCATCAACCCCATCCATCCTCTTGATCCTGTGGTAAAGAAAATTTTGAAATTGATTGTGATCTTTTGATACTTTTGGCTTTTATTTATCATTTGAGCTCCCTATCAGAACTTGTTAAGGCCACCATGATCCATCATATTATGGTGTGTTTTGATCAATTAACATAGGGGCATATCTTGATATTTTTGATGTGCTTCTATCTTCTTGGTTGTCCCATGTAGTACCCACCAAGATCCCCAAGGTGCTTGTGGTTAACCCAATACCTGGCCCAACCAAGGTCTTCATGACTTTGGGGTGTTGGGATAGCCTTCTTGTTTGTTGTGTTTATTTTATGCATTAGATGCTAATTTTCCTTGGTTTGCATACCATGGTACCTGGTGTCTTATGCTATAGCAAAAATCTGTGCTCTAAAAATGGAAAATTGCATTAGGATCACATTTCATAATCAATTCCATTACATTGCATTCATACCTAACCTATGACCTATGATTTTGGTTGTGCAAACATTCACTTTCCATCTCCCATTCTTCTCAGGATACCTATAGTTCTCGATAGGTTTTCACACCCATCTTCCCTTAATTTTATAATTATTACAGGGAAAGTACTTGCCATTAAACCAAAAATATGCCTACCACCTACCATCATTACTATGCAAGTCCTTATTGACATGCATGTTCATGATGCATTTCATTTCATGTTAGGCCATCTCTCTCACATATCACACACCTTTATTTTGTATAAGCTAAAGCAAGCATGATTGCAAAAGAAGTTCATCTAACATCCACATTACAATTCATCTATCCATTAGTGTTTGTAAAAAAATTAATTGCATCTCATCCCACATGATAGGTTCATTACATTTCATCTCATATGCATTATCATCTCATATTTCTTTTAAGTTGATCATATTAATCATATTTTGTTATTCTAAGCTTCTTAAATTCATTTCATTATCTATTCATTTTCATATTAGGCCATATCATTAGCACACTGCATACATCACCACCTGCATCATACATGTTAGTTTTCATAATGTATATAAACATTAACATGTACATCATCATAAGCATATCCATACATCATCTCATAATGATCATCCATAAAGAAAATCATCAACATACACATATGCATAAATAACATCATCCATCATATGTACATCACATGGTATCAATAAAGGCTGTCAAATATCATATATAAAAATCAAAATATGAATGTATATAACATGGTCCATAATAATGTCCATCATATAACCAAAATATACATCCATTGCATATAACATCACATAAGGTACAAGTACAAGGCTCTAGATCAACTATGTTCTTTGTTCCTTTATACTGTACATTCATCATGCACTTGTCAAAAACTAGTATCGTGTCACCTATCCTCTCCCCTCTCTACTATGAGCTGCCCACATCTGATCTATGGTGTGAGTTTGACACTCCCCCTCTACATGGAGGAGTCTCTCCAGTTCCTATATCTATGGGTATGTGTCCTTCCTGATTGGGATGGGGCTGGCATCTGTGGCCTTGCTCGAATGTCGGGAGGTACCTGCTGCTCCTCTGACACTGATGTATAGTAGGATGCTATATAATAGCTAGCCTCTTACATATACCCATCCTGCTCCACCACTTGATATCTGATTGCTTCCCACTCTCCCTTATATTTTTCCTGTGATCCACATATGTATCTCTTCTATTTCCATGCATCATGTGCATACCTCATCTGATCTATCTTTTCCCCCATCCATGCCACTTGCCTTGTGGCCCTGTCCCTTTCAGCCTGCATCACCTATATTTGTGCCTACAATCTCTGTACCTCCACCCCTGTCTCACTACCCTCACCCTGTGCTACCTGTGCCTGAGCCTGTGTTGTCTCTCTCTCTCTCTCTCTCTCTCTCTCTCTCTTTGCAACCTGTGCTCATGCCATCACCGCATCCCTCTCCCTCTATAGGGTCTACATCTGTATCTGTATTGCATCCCTCTCACCCTGTAGGGCCTACATCTATATCAGTGATACATCCCTCTCTATCTGCAAGGTTTGTACCTAAACTATCATAGCCTCCTCTCTCTCCTATATTAGCCCCATGTCTCCCACTATCTAATCTACTACCTTGACTTTGTCACATAGGTCATCTTAGTTTAGTTCTCTCTCTCAGTAGCCCCTCCATCTGTATTCTCAAATCATCCCAATGCTTCTCTGCCTCTGTCATGGTCCCTACAGATACCTACTCTGTCGATCCTTCAAGCTCACTATCCTCTCGCTTACAGTATAGTCACCACTGCCTCTAGCCTATCTCACTCCCATCTCACTGCTACCCCCTCCTCATGCTCTTTGGATATCTCTCCCTCAATTTGAGTCACCTCTACTTGTAGCTAGTGCACCTCAGCTAGCAAAGTATCCCTCTCTACCTGTAACTCCTCATGTTGTGACATTGCATCAACTACATCTTTGAAAACCCTCTTGTCCTCTGTCCGCACACTAGCCACTTCTGCTAGCAACATGCTCACTTTTGCCTCTAGTCTACATCTTGAAGCCAATGCATCTCTTAGTATCTATTCAATGATCTGTAATCTCGCCATGGCACCTCTCAACAGTATAAATGGATCCTCTGCTATAGGTGACACCATAGCCAATGGGGGAATATTATGAACATCCATATCCATTGCCTCTTCCTTTGCCTCATCTAAGCTCCCATCCACCATCTCCACATCTACCTAATCTCTCCCATCCTTTTCCTAAATCTCCACCTGGGCTCTCCTCTTTGGTCTCCTCCTCCTCCTCACCCTCTCTTGTTGCTCTGCGTCCCCATCCGCCATCTGTCCTCTCTCCTGCTGCCCTGCTACTCCAGCTGCCTCTTGCCCTCTCCCATCCCTCTCCCCCATCCTTGCCTCATCTCTCCCCTCCTTTTCCTTGATCCTCACTCTAGCTCTCCTCCTTTGTCTCCTCCTCATCCTCTCCTACTACCCTATGGACCCAACCTCGCCTTGTCCTCTATCCTGCTATCCTGCAGCCCCCACATCCCCTTGTTGCCTTGCTGCTCTAGCTGCCTCTTGTCCTCTCTTTTTTTGTCCCCTCCTCCCTCTCCTCTGGCCTACTAATTGAAGCTCATCCTCTAGCCCAAACCCCAGTGCCCCCATAATTGACTCCTCTGGAGTGATTCATGGAGGTTGGTGACGGGTATGCCACGTAGTGTATCGAACTCTCACTCTTGCCTCTACTTCCCCCCAGTCCTACCTAGGTAGGTCACCAACTATAATGTCTCCCAATGCTCTCTCAAAAACCTCAGTGAAATCGACTCTCCCCATGGCCACTCTTGCACTATTCGTTGGAATCTATCCGGTCCACGCAAAATATCCTACATCAGCCCAAATTGTCTAGAGACCCTGTTTGGTCTATGTGCCTCCACTGTACATGGCTCCCTCCTGAATATGAAGCATCTGGTGCAGAAGTAGCCTCTCTAACTCTCCTCATCTCTCCACCATCTTGAAAAACCGCTATGTTATGTATGACCTCCACACTATATCCTCCTTCTAAAGGCCATCCGATGTCCTCCTCCATCTATCCTAATCCCAAAAGCCATCATAGTGACACACCCAGCCATACTCTGCCCTGTACTAGTAAGCTATTGGTGCTACATCATCCTCCAATCCTAATCTTACCACTCCTGACCTAGCAACATTGATGTGCTCCCAGACCCATACCTATAGAAGCGTCATCTGCGTCATGTTGAGCACCTCTCGGTAGCACACAACGTGCACGTCTCTATATAGCTATGCTAGTATGCATGTACCTTATGCAAACTGCCCCTCTCTCCACTCGACAATGTGTCGTATCACCTCCATGTAGCTCAATTTGTAGAAACACCCACTCTGGTCTATTAACAACAATCCACTAATCAACCCACATACGTATAATGGTAGTGGTGGCACCCCCAACGCCAAACATCGGTCCACGTCCAACCTCTGCTTCTTCACAGGAAGGTCATCTTTTCCAAATAACACCCACACAATATAGTGCAACTCTTCGGACCCCTCTAGTGTCATCCCACTCACTAGGTGGCCTAATATAGGTAGCCTCAGTATCTGCCACACATCCTCCAACGTCATAGTCATCTCCCCTATCGAGAGATGGAAAGTCAAAGTCTCAGAACTCCAGTGCTCAATCATGGCTATCAACATCATTTGATGCACTCTAATCATAGGGTATCCTAATAAATGCAACAGTCGTACCCATGACAGAGCCTCATGGTCTGCTCCATTCATAGCCACTATCGTCACCTTCAACACCTCTAACTGCCACTTGCGTGTCCATAGAATGTCAAAGCTTTGCATTCACACCAAACACCACATGTCAATCATCTTATCTTTTTCCTCAGCTCCTCCCTCTTGTCCATTTCCCCAGCTCCGGGCTTTATTTCACTAATTTTTCCCCTCCCCCTTTCTGGCCCACATTTTACCCGTTTCTCCTGGTCTTGTTTTCTTTTTTCTCTTTTCTATCTCCCCCATCCTCCCCTTGGGAAAACCCTCCTTGATGGCGGGTGATCCCGCTCTAGCCATGGGAAGACTTGCCCTGACTATAGACGAGCCCACCTTGGATGCGGGTAGACCCGCCTCAGCTTAGGGTGGGCCCTCTTAGGTTGCGAGTGTGCCTGCTCGAAGGGCGAGTGAACCCGCCCAGTTGGGGGTGAACCTGCCCCTAGATGGGCGGCCATGCCTGGGCAGGGTCGCCCCTCTTGGGGCAAGGTTGCCCCTCTTATGGGTGGGGTTTCCCCTCAAATGGGCCTAATCGCCCCGTCCCCCTGGTCTGGTATTTCGGGAAAATTTGCCTGATCCCAGGGAAAATCCACCCTACCTTGTTCTCCCTTGGTCCTTTTTGGGCCTATTTTTTGATTTTTCTAGGTGTATTTACTCTCTAATTGAGAAAATTCACCCCCCGTTCCCTCATCTCTAATAGGTAATTCTACCTACCCACTCGTTCAAATCAAAATTTCACCCCAGACCCATTTTTCTAAACTACCCCAATCCCAAAACCCATGTTTTCAAAAAGCATTAAAAACTAAAAATACATCATAAAATGCTTAAAATCACAAAGAGGGTTTTGAATTTAACTTGGTGTGGAACCATGCGCTCATGGGAGAACCGCCATACCTTGTGCTCCCGGTGGATGATGTTAGAATCATAATCCTCCAATATCCTCATCTCCTTCTCCTTCTCTTCACTCTCTCTCACTCAACTTCCAGGTGTGCAAATGAGGAATAGTAATTTCCAAACTTACCTTACATAACTTTTTCCCTCCATTTTCACCTTTTTTAAGTGAAGGGTATTTTCCCCCTTTATTTAAACCTCTTTTTATCCTTTCTCTAAATTAAATAAATACATCAATTTATTTAATTTGGTCATTTAGCCTTTTTGAAATTTAAATCAATTTTAAATTCCTCTTTTTCTATCTCCTTGTCGCATCCTCCATAACCTTGTAATCTAGATTAGTCTAATTAATCAAGATTAATGTGACATCCCCCACATCTTCCAACTTGCTTATAATCTTCCATTAATCTTCTTAATCACTTGTTTTCACAACCTTAATCTAATCACATGCCATCTTTAACACGTCCTCCAAATCAACCTTTCATAAGTGCTTTCTTTATTTAGCCTTGACCTCTTCCCCATGTGAATTGAAAATTCACATTTATTCATCCAAGGTTCTCCTCTTCCCTATGTGGGTCTCATGTGTCACATCACTCACATGGTACAAGGACCTCCTTTATGAGGACCTTGTTTTATCCTCTAGACAACTCCCAATCATGTGAATTTTAAATTCACATTTATTCCCCCAACTTCTCTCATCCCCATGATGATAAGAGAGGAATTTCTAAAATTCTTCACTTGTCACCATCACCCTCATATGGGGACAAAAACTTCCTTTTTAAGAAGATCTTCCCCTAATCCCAAGGTACTTTCAAGTACCTCCACCTAACATGTCCCTTTTCCAACTCACTTGTCTTGGTGACATCTCATTCTCCACGTGGCAGGATGTGAGGGCTTGTGAGTCCTTAACTCACCACATCCCTTCATCTTGCCCATGTTGGTAAGATCTTGACTGTTCATTTCCCTAGAGATTCTTCTCTTAAAATGGAAGATTTTCTCTCATAACACGATCACATTTTCATTCATCACATTCACATTTTGAATTTTGAAGCTCTCACACTTGCATTTTGGACCTTCATATAACCTCCATTGTTGCATGTTTTCAAGCTTTCCTCACTTGCATTTGTATTCATCAATCCAACTACCCACATAGCATCTCACCTAGATCATTTTGTATCTATTTTTAAGTCCATTTTTCCATCAAGGAGCACACATAACATTAACTATCAAAGGGCCAACCAAGGAGCAACTCACACAAGGTGTAAATTTGCTTTTTTAATCCTTATTTTGTTTCAGTTTAACATAGCCCAATCTTGAGGTGTGAAGTGTTGTTTCCTTTTTTGCATTATGTTTTGTATCATTTAGGATAGGAAAATAAAATTGATCACAATTACAAACTCTTACAATTTAGCAGAAGTGAAAATTATAGTATGCTTCATATATAGAGGATTGTTTATAAAGTTAAACTTTGACATATACATTACAAATTACAGAATTGATTATATACATTAAAAAATGCATAAATAATTATATACTTTATAAATTTTGAGTTGAAGTGAAACCTATAGTATGCTAAATATACATAGGATTGTTTATAAAATTAAATTTTGGCATTACACTTAAAATTACATAGATGATATATACATTGTTAATTTCTATAACTTAGCAATAGATTAATTGCACAATAAATTCATAGAAAGAAATATAATTTATAACAATTAACACAACTGGGTTAATTAACAACTAATAACAGTAGAAGAAAAAATAATAAGAAGCCAATCACAAAAAGACAATAACACAAAATTACCTAGGAAACCCCAATGCGGGGAAAAACCTGAAAATAACCTAACAAACTTTTCTTTCGAAAACACAATATGAGTTTGCTACAACAATCTTACACTTATAGAGCCTAGTTGCTTTACTTAGCGTGCAAGGAAAGAATCTTTCCTTGCTTTCTTTGGCTTTAATTACACATAAAATCACTCTTGGATTTATCTTATCCTCACGAACTCAAAAACATTCTATTAAAGAATTAAAAAACTATTGTTTCTGAAAATCCAATTCGAATTGCTTTAAAGCATATCTAACTCGAGTCAAGCTTTAAAGTGATTTAAAGCATATCTAGCTCGAGTTTCTTTAAAACAACTCCACATCCCACCTTTTGAGGTACAAAAATCAACACTCCCTCATAGTGAGGAAGGTGTTCTGCACCACACCCAACTTGTCCCTGAAGAATTCAAACTTGCTCTTCATCAAGGCCTTTGTCAGGATATCTACTATCTATTCGTCAGTAGGAATGTAAATGAGCTTCAATATCCCCTTCTCCACATAATCTCTGATGAAGTGGTACTTGATCTCAATGTGCTTTGACTTGTCATGAAACACTAGATTCTCAAAGAGTTTGATACAACTCTAATTATCACAGTAAATGAAATTGTATGATCCAACTCCTATTCAAAGAGCCCAGCTAGAAGTTTCTGAAGCTAGATAGCCTCACATGTAGCCATACTGGCTGCCATATACTCGGCCTCTGTATAACTCAGCGCAATTGACTTTTGCTTCCTACTGTACCAAGAGATTGCTCCTGCTCCCAATCTGAAATTGCACCCTGAAGTGCTCTTCCAATCAGTTGTACTGCTTGCCCAATCTACATCGGTAAACCCCTTGAGCTTCACTCCATCCTGCTGAACATACTTCAGCCCATAATCAACTGTGCCTCAGAGATATCTCAAAACATGCTTCGCAGCTATCTAGTGCACACATTTAGGTTCCACCATAAACTGACTGAGTGAGTTCACTACAAAATAAATGTCTGGCCTTGTGTTGAATAGATACATAAGAGATCCTATCAACTGTCTGTATAAAGTCAGGTCCACTACCTCTAATCTAGAAGCATCAATCTTTTTCCAATTGGTCACAAGTGGCATTGACATAGGCTTACAGTTTTCCAACCTAAATCACTTCAAGATATCAATTAAGTACTTCCCTTGTCCAAGGAAGATCTCTCCCTCTTTCTGCCACAACTCTAATCCCAGAAAGTAGTGCATCGACCCCAAGTCCTTCATCTCAAACTCTCCTACAAGATCCCACTTGCAGTGTGCTATGAGCTCCTCTGACCCTGTGAGAAATAGGTCATCAACATATAACACCAATATGATAAGTTCACCCTTCACCTGAAGATAGTACAAGTTCAGATCCGCCTCACTCTTGAAGAAGCCCACACTCTGCAAGTAATTGTCGATACATGAATACCACGTCCTAGGAGCCTACTTGAGTCCATACAGTGCTCTTTTCAACTTGCATACATGAGAATAACTCTCATGTGCTTCAAATCCTTCTAGTTACTCTATGTAAATCTCTTCCTCAATCACCCTATTGAGGAAGGTCATCTTTACATCCACCTGGTGAATCCTCCAACTCATTTGTACTGCTATAGAAATGATAGCTCTTATGGATGAGTACCTGGCTACTGGAGCGAAAGTCTCATCATAGTCGACTCCTTCCTTCTAAGAAAACCCCTTAGCCACAAACTGGGCTTTGAACTTTTCCACACTACCATTTATAGCATGCTTAATCTTATACAACCATCTTGAGCCCACCACAAACTTATCTTCTGGTCGCGGTACTACCTCCCACACACTATTCTTCATGATGGAAGAATACTCTTCCACCATGTCATCCCTCCATACTTGGTGTTTGGACGCCTCTTGAAAGCTAGAAGGATCTAATTCAATTAATTCACTCATAAGTGCCACATACTCAAAATAACGTCTGGGATCCCTTCTCTGTCTAACTGAATCTTGAGGATAACCTACATATTCTTGGGCCTCTCTCAATGTCTGCTTAGCTGCCATGTTTATCCTCTTCTTAGTAATAGGAATATGAGGCTGACGAATTATTGTTTCCTTTGTCTAATCACCCTACTCGGCTTGCTTGCTTTGCTCTCTAGCTTGCATGACTGAAGTTTGAGGAATTTGTGCTACCTCAAATGTGGGTGATTGTTCCTCCTCATTCATCAAGTTGGTTGACTTATGAAGAGCCCTCTCTTCCTCAAACTTCACATCTCTGCGAACCACTATTTTCCTAAGAGCAGGAATGTAAACCCAATAAGCCTTAGAAGTTTCACTGTACCCAATAAGGATACCCTTCTTTGTAATAGGTTCCAACTTGATTCTCTTCTCAACAGGAATGTGACAATACACAAGGCATCCAAAGATGTGAATGTGCCCAAAATATGGTTTCTTACTAGTGAACACCTCTTCTAGAGTCAACTTTCCCAACACTTTGTGAGGGATTCTATTTTGCAAATACACAGTTGTTTTGTAAGCTTCTACCCATAAGAACCAAGGCAGATCCTGATCATGAAGCGTGGCCTTGGCTGCTTCAACTATAGCCCTATTCTTCCGTTTCGCAAACCCATTCTGTTGTGGGTTGTACGAAACTATCAACTCTTTCTTGATACCTTCCTGAGCACAAAAATCTTTGAAGGAATTCAAGGTATACTCGCCTGGAAATTATCAGACCTTAGTATCTTGATGTTCCTCCCTGTTTGGTTCTCCACAAGAGCCTTAAACTCTTTGAACCTACTGGAGACCTCATCTTTATTCTTCAGAAAATATATCCATGTCTTCTTGGAGAAGTCATCAATGAAAGTAACAAAATACTTGTACCCATTCAAGGATGTTGTTGACATGAGCCCACACACATCTGAGTGTACAAGATCCAAAATCCCTTCGGATCTAGTGTCACTATTTGGAAAATTGGTCTTGGCATATTTCCCAAGTGCACAACCTTTGCACACCTCATGCTTTTCTATTTTCATCTTAGGCAATCTCGTCACTATTTCCTTGAGAATGTTAAGTGCTCCATGGTGAAGGTGAGCCATCCTCCTGTGCCACAATTCTCCTAGCCCTTTATAGCCACTAACCAATGCATGTGCTAGCTCAAATTGTAATGGAAACAAGCTTTCATGCTTGACTCCAATCACTTTTGCAACCTTGGAATCTTTGGGACGAATATAGACTTTTCCCCTCTCAAAGGTCACGATGTAACCCTTGTCTTCCAAAGCATAAACTAAGATTAATTGTTTTGTCATGCTAGGGACATACAACACATCCTCCACCAACAAAGGTTTTCCATATTCTCTCTGAAACTTGAAGGTGCCAATACCAGATGCATGGTACTTGACATTATCTCTGAGCTCAATATAGAAATCCAGCTTCTTCTCCTCCAACTTGGTGAAACATTCTCTGACTCCTGTTATGTGGCGAGAAGCCCTATTGTCAATATACCATACCCTGTTGGAAATTGAACTTGAGAAGGAAAAATCATTCTCAAATCGTGATGGAAACTTGTCCACCTTTGCTGTAGCAGCAACTTGCTTCTTTTGCTTGTCCTTATTTTTCTTATTCAAACATTGACTATCATAGTGACCCATCTGATGGCAGCAAAAACATTTTATCTTGCTTAGATCTTTCTTCTTCCCACTCTTGGAAGAAGAACCTTCCATTTGCTCTTTATTGGACTTCTTCTTACCCTTGCTTGCAAGAGCAAGATTTTCTTCATCTTGAACCTTCTTCGTCTGATCTCTTCGATGAGCACCTTCACGAATCTCCTCCTGAACAAAATCATCCCAAAGTCTTGCCCAATCAGGTAGCCGATCTCTGCTGACAACACACTTGACAAACACTTCCTAGTGCTTTGAGAAACCATTCAAGGCTATACGCACCAATTCATCTTCATCAATCATCTCTCTAACAGCAGCAAGCTCATCTCTGACCTGTGTCAACTTGGACAAGTAAGAGGTCACACTCTTTCCTTTGGACATCTTGGTATTATGCAATTTTTCCTTGAGCATCATCTTACGACTCTGATAGTCGCTTTGATAAAGTTTTTTTGAGTGTGTCCCACATCTCCTTGGCGATGTCTTTCCATGATAAATGAGGAATTAAATGATCTCTTACTCCATCCAAGATAATCCTCTAAGCCTTGGCTTCTTTGACTTCATGTGAATCTAAGGCAATATGATCATTTGTTGGTGGAGTCACTTCTGTGCTAGCATAGATCCATAGCCTGTTCTCCTTGAGAACATATGTAATCCGAACCTTCCACTGCGAGAAGTTAGATGCACCCTCAAGCCTATCCTTGTATCGAACACTAGTTGCCATAGCCACAAAAGAACTAGAGATAAAAATCTGAACTTTTTTTTTTTTTCTTGAAATTTTCATCACAAATCTTGGCTTTGTATTTAGAGTTTAGTGCTCTGATACCATGTTAATTTCTATAACCCAGCAATAGATTAATTGCACAATAAATTCACAGAAAGAAATTTGATTTATAACAATTAACACAACTGGGTTAATTAAGAACTAATAACAGTGGAAGCAAAAATAACAAGAAGCCAATCACAAAAAGACAATAACACAGAATTACCCAAGAAACCCCAATGTGGGGAAAAACCTGCAAATGTTGGATCTTCTATTTAGCCTAACAACAAACTTTTCTTTTGAAAATACAATATGAGTTTGCTACAACAATCTTACATTTATAGAGCCTAGCTACTTTACTTAGCGTGCAAGGAAATAATCTTTCCTTGCTTTTTTTGGCTTTAATTACAAATAAAATCACTCTTGGATTTATCTTATCCTCACAAACTCAGAAACATTCTATTAAAATATAAAAAAACTATTGTTGCTGAAAATCCAACTCGAATTGCTTTAAAGCATATCTAACTCGAGTTGCTTTAAAGTGATTTAAAGCATATCCAACTTGAGTTGCTTTAAAACAACTCCACATCCCACCTTTTGAACTACAAAAATCAACATATATTACAAACTCTTAAAATTTAGCTGAAGTGAAACCTAAGCATGCTCCATATGTAGGAGGATTGTTTATAAAGTTAAACTTTGACATATACACCACTAATTACATGAATGATGTATGCATTACAGACTTTTTAAAATTTAGCTGAAGTGAGACCTACAGTATGCTCAATATACAGGAACCAAGAAAGGGACTGTAATGATTACTTAGTAGAATGTGAAGTTGCTTGGAGCTTCTCAATCATCAAGCCAATCTAAAGTAAATTGTGGTTCCACAATTTCAACTCTAAGATTAGGGATGGAAGAGGCCTTAACTCGCAACCATTGGCGCCCAATCTTCTCATCACATATGACATGTTTCAGAGAGCTTAGTTCACAAACACTTCTAGGCAGCCTCCTCAGATGAGAACACTCTCTCATGTCAAATTCTTTCAATTTCTTCAGTTGACCTATTTCCTCTAGAAGTTCTTTCAAGCCCTCACAGAGTGAAATGTCTAGAAATTCCAGCTGCCCAGGTTTTTCCAATTGATGTCGGAAGCTCTTTCAGGCCTGGTAATGCTGATAATCTTAACATCCTTAGAGAGCTCATATTTTCGAGATCATATGGTATCTTTTCAACTAGATGGCAGTTAGTAATAGACCATATCTGAGTAGAGGGCATATGACAGATATCAGGTAGCCATTCCTCCAAATCGTTGCAGTGGTCCAAGGTAAATTCTTGTAGGTTGGTGTTGCTCAATGGAGAATTATTTCCAAACCCTTACACAAACTTAGAGATAGTTTGTCTAATTTTTGTATTACTTTAATCTGTTCTAAAATAGTGGGTGCATCCACCTTCTCCAAGCAAACACTCCTGAGCTGAGTGAGTGAAGATAAGGCATCTAAACCTTTTATTGTGGTCCTCTTAGAGCTCAAATTACACAACATCACAAATTTTAGTTTTTTCATGGTTTTGATAAATGGTGGTAGAAGTATTCGCTCGCAGAAAAGTGTACCACCAAAACCTCTGTCTCTTGGAAAATCTATCTCATACCACTGATTCTCAGCCATAGAGTCTACAATAGATCAATCACATATGCAATTGAATTAGAACATCTTTTAGTGGTCAAGAATGATAGTAGTTAACGGAAAGAAGTTATATCTAAGTATCGATTTTACAATTGTCTCATTATTCATGATGACAAAACCACAAAAGCTAAGACATTTTAATAGTTCAAAAATGGTATGCAGAGTTTGCCACTAAACAAGTCAGAATATTTTTGGCGGAATAACCTACATGTGTGAATAGAGACAACTTGAGCATTAAATGGTCTATCATAAAGCATCTCCCACCCCCCTGGAAAGCTAAGTTCCTTCCTGGGATGAATAATCTCTTCCTATCGACTATACTATCCTGGCTTCCCAAAAATATGGCTAAATCTCGCATTACATCATGCTGAGAAAAGTACAGCTCAGAGGCATTTCCATAAGAGATTGTTGCTTGGCTTCTGATAAATACAGCCACAATATCAGTTATATGTTTAAATAAATGATAGCAAAAAAATAAATATACTTAAAGGATTGGCAAATACCCTGCACTAATGATTAAATTCGAGAGATTTTTGCTTGCATGTTCCAATAACATGATAAAGGCATCTTGCCACTCCAGCTTCCGAACATAAACCCAAATGTCCAGCAGTGCATCAGCACAGATTTTCTTGTTCTCTGGAAATGAGGTTAAATCTAAGAAGCATTCCCTCCCAACATCATCTAAGAAATCAATACTGGTCTCCAAGCATCTAAAAATCCCTTCTTTGTGATAACTGGATATGGACTGCCCCTGGGAAATCTTATTCTTTGCGTTCAAGCAGGCCACGTGAGGTTCCCCATTCAAAGAGCTCCTAATCACCTTTAGAACAAGGGGTAAGCCCTTACACTCAGCTTGCACCTGCCATTCAATGATTGATATTTTTTATTAGTGTCCAAAGGGAGCTCTGTAAAAGATTAAAAGACGGAAAAAATTATTTTATATAAGTTGAGTCATATTTTTTATGGATTAACTGCTTTCATCTGTAGAGTTATTTATATCACTTCCTTAGAGTACTGGAACATCCAGTAGCTGCAAGTTCTTAAAGAAAAAACACAATTAAGCACGTAAGAGAAGACCATACCTCCATGATTAGATTTGCATCTGCGGTACGTGGAATTGATGTCTATCCAAAAGCCGAGAAGCAGAAAAGTGAGAGAGCGTCCTCGTGGCCCAACAATGGAAACTAATACAGTCGAGTACAGGGGTTTCTGGGGATCGTAGAACTGTCTCTTGTTGTGACAACAGTCTTGTACCCTGGCGATTCAAATAGTAATTACTCCAAAGTAGTCCTGGACCAGACATCATCCAATATCATCAGGGTTCGCTTGGATTGACTAAAGAGCTACTGCTTTAGCTTTATGTGTGCATCTTCTACATTCTAAATTTCAGGCTTCTTGCTTCCAACAATCTTCTCCCACATCGTCTCTATAATTCCCTGCAGATTTGGAGACTGTGAAACAGTGATGAAATGTACATTTCCAAAATAACCTGATGTTCAGAGAAGAAAACAATTTTTTTTCAGTACACTGCAAAAGAATTGCTTGTTGCTAGACAAGAGCATGAGGAGGAAAAATCATGATTGGAAATGTAAGAGTGCACTGTAAATTTAACGTTAGAAATGGTAGGCCGACCTACATAACCTGATGAAATGTACATTTCGAAAATAATCTGATGTCCCTTCAGATTTAGATATGTGAACAGTGATGAAATGTACATTTCCAAAATTGCCTTCGATGTCCACAGAAAATATCAATTATTTTTAGTACGCTGCAAAATAATTGCTCTATAGTAGACCAGAGCATCAAGAAGAAAAATCATGATTTCCATCTAAAAGTGTACAAATTTAACAAAGGAAATGATAGGCCGACCCAAATGAAAAACACCTCAGGAACAGAGAATATGCAAGGGTTGCAAACTAACTGGTGCAATTCAAACTAAACACTACTACTTTTCTCACTCATCTGACAATGCACCTATATGAAATGTCAAGAGATTTAATTTTGAAACTCTATAGCCATCGAAATTGACGAGCAGGGAAACAATCGTCTAAGCATGTTGACTATACGTCCAAAAATGATCTTAGCCTTAAATATCCACATATCAATTTAACCTTGATTTCCTACACACCAAAGCCCTTAGCTCTAAATCTAAGGCATTGATGGGATGGGCCAAAAAAAATTCAGTGGTTTCCTCGAAGGACTAAAACACCACTAAAAACGACAAAAATAGAAGGAAAGAAACATCACCTTTAATATAGGGATCATTACAAATAGGCGAGGCCAAAGTCATTTTCCCACCACCCCCATACAATGCACCCCAATGACCGACACCTCGTTCTAGAGTAAAAGCTCAATCAAATCCTCAACAGGCTTCTCCAATCCCGCATAAAACCGAGATTTCACAGGAACATTACTCAGATAAGAGAATTTGTTAGCCTCTTCCATTTCAGTACTTTGACACAAGTTACCTAGACTCATTTGCTGTAGATGCATGGTATTCAAGACACTACTTATATCTGGAGGCTGTAATTCCTCATACAGATCTTTTAGGACTGCCATAAGATTTCTAGCATCTAACACCATGTGGGCTGGGATGGAACCGATGAAGCCATTGATCTCCTCTTCTAGCTTGCGTATCTCTGATACATAACTACACTTATAAAATACAATTAAAGCGCTAATGCTCTCACAATATTTCACCAGCTCTGAACACCTAATAAGCTCGTTTAAAAACTGGTGAAAAGTGGGATTTTGCTAATCCTTGGGTAGTTGCAGGTCAGATGCACAAAGTTGTTGGGTAGCTGGGATAAGGGATTTCAACAGGGCATCGGCTCCAGCGCACACAACTTTGCTGTCAAAACTCTCCATTCTATATATTGCTAAAACAAAAATTGTATTTCAAAGATTTCACAAATTCTCTACGAACTCTGTAACTCGTGAAATTTCAAACTTCTAGCTGGTTATTGCTGTAACTTCTTTCTTTTTTTTAACTACTTTTATTTTTATCTCATTGAAATGTTCTAACCCCATGTCTTCATGTGACTGTTTAACTTTATTTTTTGCTTAAATTTAAGCACTTGGAGTGTTCCCATGGAAAATTAAAAATTGGTAAAAAGATAATTTAGAATCTTTTCCTGTTTTCCAGAAGCAGCTATTGTTTAGCTGTCAAAAAATTAGGGAGGCTGAAAATAAGCAGCATATTGTGAAAAATGTAGGTGGCTTCGTAAATTTCCTTCCCTCCTTTTTATTTACCTCCAATTCCTCTCCAAATTTTTTATTAATAATATAATACTATTCATTCATCTAAATAAACAGGCAACAAATTAAATTTTCATAGCAAGGTACATATTTTCATAAAGAAAATTAAATTTTCAATTTTATTGAAAATAATAAATTTGATTACCATCATTCTTTGAAATATTGATCTTGCACCTGCATCTACCCATTTTTTAAGAATTTAATTGCAACAAAGATAATTTGTGTTTGAATGTGTACATTGCTTTTTATCTTTATTTATAACTGTTTGAACTTTATGAATGATTTTACAAATTTTGTAATGAAGACGATAAAGTTGTGTCATTGGAGTATGATGCATATGCCATTGCAGATATGTTAAATGTGAGCAAGAAGATAATTTAAATATTAAGTGAATTTGAGATGCAAAATAAAATCCTCAAATAGTGAAATGTAGCTTTGTGGTAAACATGCAGTTTGGTTTCCACCACAGGAAGGTTGGCTGAAATTAAATTTTGACGAGGCTTCCAAAGGAAATCCTGGCCCTTCGGGAGTAGGTTGCATAAGCAGAGATCACAAGGGGCTCACCATTGGTAAGTTAGCAGTTCCTCTTCCAAAAGATACTAATAATATTGCAGAATTCAATGCATTATATCTCAGCCTAATTGAATGTAAAAAGAGGAAAGTTATGAAACTTGAGATTGAAGGAGACTCATCCATAACGGTAAATGCAGTAAGAGCAGCAACGACTCCAAACTGGAGATTAAAAGCTCTTCTGGATAGAATAATGATAATCTTAGCTTACTTTGAGTGCTACACCATCAACCATACCTATAGGGAGGCAAACAAGGAGCCTGATGAGTTATCTAAGTTAGTAGTGGAAGGCTTTGAAGAAAATTGGTGGTTAGAAAATGATGGAAATTGCAGTTATTCTTATATCTCGTTGAGATTCTCGTTGCTCAAAGTCTGCTAGGCAGCGGGAAGAAGTAAATGGTGGAGGGTTGATGTTTTTGTTGTTCCTTTTATGTCTGTTTTATATCTTTATGCTGAAGTTAATTTTAGGGCTTTATGGTTAGAATGCTCAGAAACTGTGTTTAAGTGTAGCATTTGAAAGATACATATAAACTGCTTATTATATTATGATATTGCTATCAGGATTCAACCGTGTAGTTTCGAGTCAAACTCATTGACCCATGTTTCATGAGTAGTGGTTCAACAAGAACCCATCTCTCATGATATTGAATGGTCCACTTAGCACTCATTGCATCTAGGTGATGCTCAAAGAGGTGAAGAACTGGTCCGTCCCAGGAGGTCACCCATCCCAGTACTGCTCCAACTCAAGCACGCTTAACCAGGGAGTTAAGCGCGCTTATTATATGTTTCCTGATGTATTAGTCTTGATTTATAAATAATTTTGGCCTTGGCCTCTTATTAACCAAAAAAATATATCTGTTTTTCCTTGCAACTACTTTGGGAAATAGTTTATCTATGAATCCTTTTTCATCTATCTACTTTGAAATTTTGAATAATATTTAATCTATCCCCTTCTTGCTTCATCTTTCCAGCATCATAAATTGGCACTCCTAGTACTTGAGCATTAGACATATAGACATATCTGTTACAAAACCTCACAGTTTGTATTAGAGATAAAATGCATTTGTTTAGGTTTTTGTATAGATGATTTACAATGTATGTGGATGGAATGGTGGAGTTTACAAATCTATATGTAATCTCATGATAATAAAATTACTAAAATTTAACAATTTTTGGTTAAATTTGATATCAATGCTTTGATTAGACAAATAAAGGGTACTCATCTGGAATTTTAAAATTTATATAATTTATTCATGTTATATATTTTTCCATCTTCTAGTACCCTTGTACAATGTTTTGCAAATGGTGTCCCCATCCCAATTTTGGTCTCCCATATCTGAAACATATGTTGTCTTTGAGTGAATATGAAAATATCCATTTGAATAGTATGTATACAAAATTTGTAGTTTTTGAATTTGTGTTGTAACAATTCATGGAAATTATATTTTTGAGCCAAAATGATTTTGTAAAGGATTTCTCATTCCCCTTGTAATAGGTAAAGTCCCATTTAATGAATTTCCTAGAGCAAAAGAAGGAATACAATTTGCAAGCAAGTAAATAGTAAGTTGAATGTCATCTTCTAATGTTTTGATTGATGGCGCATAGAATATGATGAAGAAAACAAATTAATAGAAAGGAGCACTTCTTTAGGAAAAGCAATTATAGAAGCCTTGCAAGTACATGGATAACATCTGAACTATTAAGGCTTAACAACTTTGAGCAACATTAATAGGAAAACTGAAGAAAACAATATAAGCTTAAATGCAATTTACTAACAAGACAGAACATGTGACTATATTAAACAAGAAAACATTACACACACTTAGGCTCAAACATGCACCATACACAATGGGGAGGTTTACTTCAAATACATGAGAATGGATCTCCACCATTCAATCCACATATAGTATACATGAGAATGGATCTCCACCATTCCATCTGTTATGCTATTAGATGACTAGAGAAAATGAAGGGGAATAGCCAAATTTTTGAATATCTGAAATATGAATAGACTAACCAAATCATTTAACTCAACATAAGCTACATGGGGTTAGACTTCTTAAAATTTAGTCTCGGGTCAATCTGTATTGTTAGGGAATAGACTGACAAGAGGAGTTACAAGCTGCAAAATCTAAAATTATAAAGAACATTCATCAAATATGAAATAAATAAGATGGAGATTACACTATGGTCAACACACAAAATATGAGTTGAAGAGAGTATTGGGTGCATGGCAACATTTTTGGATAGCAGGGGATTGATGGATCAAAACGCTAGGCATTTTAGTGATATCCCAAATTTTCTTGTTCATTAATTTGTAGGGGAAGTATTTGTAAGGTGTCATATTAAGTGAAGGTTAAATGTTTTTAATAATGGGTTTAGTGTACTATATAATGCATTTGAATAGCAGGAGCCATTGATCATAAAAAAACAACACTAAATCTATGGTTCATCATTCATTACTATTTAATGTAACCCAAACACGTACAATTAGTTTTTTATGTTGTTAAAAGACAATTGATATCCATTATATGCTTTCAATGTAAATTTCTATCTCTATGCTGATCCAAACCATATTTTGTTGTTTCTTTATTTGAAATTGTTTTGGTATTGGAACTTCTGTAGAGATATTTTTTTCATTTCATATGGTTAAATTAATTTATTTTTTTATTCCTCATCCAAATTTTATCTAATATACATTATCCATATCTATTAATAATTATTTTGAGGTGGCTCAATGCTGTCAATTTGGTTGTTTTAATGTAGGTAAAAATGATACATTATTTTTCATGGATAACATTACATACCTTTCAATTCGTTGACATGGTTTCTTGAATTTTACATCACTACTTTTACAATATGGCATAACTAAATTTGTTCTCCTCTAATGATGATTATTACCCATATTTTGTTATTAATACACAAGTGAACAATGAAGAAGTGGTCATCGAAGAAGTGGCCATTGAAAAGGAAGTTCCAACTAGTAAAGTAGAAGTCACAAAAAATCAATGTCATGTACCTTCTCAAGAAAAAAGTAGAGTTTGTTGGAGCATTGAAAACATGATGGTTCTAATAAAAGCTAAGAGAATTGAGAGAGAAACATAATCAAGTGGTGGTGGTGCAATGAGAAAAGCATTAAAATCCACTAAAAAGTGGAAAATTATTCAAGAATATTGCTCTACTCATGGTTTTCATTGCACAACCAATCAATGTCGAGGTCGTTGGGAGCATATTCAACCCGGTTACAAAAGAATTAGAGACTAGATGAACATAATATTCCATCTAGGCATGATAATTACTAAAATATGACAAGTCGAGAAATGGTTGAAATGAAACTTCCCACA
The DNA here is from genome assembly GCA_007258455.2 of Sequoia sempervirens. Classification (NCBI taxonomy): domain Eukaryota; kingdom Viridiplantae; phylum Streptophyta; class Pinopsida; order Cupressales; family Cupressaceae; genus Sequoia; species Sequoia sempervirens. The sequence goes on from VDFB02281492.1 coordinate 396,620,691, forward strand.
AAGTTCATTCTTGAGCTTTATGATGCAATGGAGACCATATTTGGTAAAGATTGAACTATCAATCTAGGAAATATCACTATTGACTCTTCTAATACAACATATATGTATTTGATGAGAATAATATTCCAAATGAAGATGAACCATTGAATTAACTTGGAATACCAAATATGGAAAGTCATGACCAATCTAAAAGTGGCAGTGAAAGGGACAAACAATGCACAAGGACAAAATGAAAATCAATTTCCAATGCAACATGCATGAAGGATGTTATTGTTGAGAACAATAGGTTGTTGATTTCTACTTTACAAATGCCTGAGGAGGGAGACATGATTTACCATGAGCAACACATGAACAAGGATGATTTGAATGAACAAAGGTTACTGAAACTTGAAGAGCATAAAATTAATGTCCAAATGAGCATGGTTTCAACATTAAACAAATTGGCCAAGCAATGTTGAAAATTAGTCAATCATAATTTGCAAAAGAAGAGGGTAAATGCAAGAAGATGAGTCCATGAAACGTGGAAGTTTTTTCCTTAGACAAAAACCCAAAATTGGCTTCAAGAAAATGAGATCCCATTTTTTAATAAATGGGATCTCGTTTAGGTTCAAGGTCTCGAGCCAAAAATAGGATCCCATTTTTTAGTGACTCATTTAAAACGAGCTATTAAGAAATAGGATCTTATTTCTTAAAAACGGGATCCTTTTTCTTTAAAACGGGATCCCATTTCTTAAAAATAGGATCCCATTTTTTAACAGCCTATATTCTAAAACAAGATCCCACTTTTTTGATAGGCCATTTCATTAAAAAAATATTTTTTTTATACTTTTAAGAAGTGGGATCCCATTTTACAGAATTGAACCCTGTTTCATTTAAGTATAATTATGTTTTAGAACGAGATACCATTTTTGTTAAAAAAAAAATTGGTTAAGTTTTTGCTTTGTTTTTCGATTTAGGAAAGGGCTTGTGAACCCGAACCTAAGCTTTGGACTTGGTGTGACCTGCAACTTGAAGGTCACGTTAATTTCACAAGAAAATATTGACTTTCGATATATGTCTAAAGACCTTTTTTTTTTTTTTTACGAAATTAAAACCCATTATAGATGAGACAGTGTGGATTCCAAAAATGTAATTTTTTACAATTGGATTATTTTTTCTATTTTTCAATCATTTTTTGATGAAACTAGTCCATAAACTTGAAATAACTAGGTTTTAAGTATTTTAATAACTTTTATTAAAATAATTTTTTGAAAAATGAATTGTATGAAAGCGTACTTTAGACATTCTTTTCAATTTGAAAAAAATAAAAAAATGATAAGTTTAGGTCGTCTTATCCATGACATACACGACGATTTTTCAAAACAACAAATATGGCCAAAAAAAATTTAACAAAAAAAGATTCAATAAAAATTACAAAAAAATATCAAAAGCGTGCTTCAGTGAGTTACAAATCTTTTCCCAAAAGGATTTAGAAAAATATTATTATTTAGAGGCCAAAATATGGATGACATACATGTGCATGGTATGGTAAAAAAAGTGACTTTTAAATTGTGGTTTTTAGAAATGCCTACTAAAAATCAATTTGTATGATCTAGGTATTAAAATAAATTGTATATTTGGAAACTAGACTCTTAGTACTACATTTTATGATCATTGACTTTTTTTAAGATTCCATCTCTATGTCCTTCAAATTTTAAGGTCAAATGCGACAAATTCTGAAAATCAGGGAAAAGTGGACTCAACTTCTTGCACACACCGAAGATTGATTTTGTATTTGTTAGCAACATACAACTATAAAATGATGAAAATAAGATGTATAAAATTGCTTTTGAAAAAATGTCAAAGTATTGGTTAAGTTTACTTTCAAAGCCTATTAATTGAATTGCTATGGTAATATTAAATCCATCAAGTTTGCTATCATGGTTCAATTATATTTTATTTAATCATTGGTGCATTATAGTTGATAAGAATTAACACCAGAGAAGTCATGTTTTAGATGTATGGTCGACATTTTTAGGTTCCTACATAGCACAGGTTTTAATATGTGCATTAAATGGTTGGATCTCTATACTTCCTATGGGGATCAAAAACTATCCTAAGCACATGTAAACAATTTCAAGACTAATTCAATTGTTTGTAGCACACAACCACTTTACATTTCACTATTTTTAGCTCATAAGTTGCCAAAATGTTGAAAGTGATGTCATGAGTACATAATTATATTACAAATTGTTGCTCCCTCAATATAGAAACATCTTTAACCATGGGATATGGAAGATAAGATTAAAGAGAAGAGGAAGGAAATAGAAGTGTACACAGACAAAAGAAGATTGACCAAAAAGAGTAACAATAAAGATGCCTCAAATGAGTTTTGGTCTCAGAGAACATGATTAAGGCTATAGATGGTTACATGAATTGCACTTGATGGGACCACTCATAGTAAGTCTATACTCTACACCAAGACTTGGCAAAAGATCAAAAAACAAAATTTCAAATCTAGGCTCTAGAAAAATATTGGCTAAATATCAGTGTTACCTTGAGTTTCTAGGACAAGGACAATAGGGGACAACAGGATGAGTCCCCAAGTCTTTTTATTTTTTGAGCCAATTTTGGGGATGGCTAGGGGATGACTATATAAAATATAGGAAAATTTAAAACTTATAGGGAAATTTTAAATATTCATATGAAAACATGGATAAAGCATGCATATATATATATATATATTATAGAAACTTAGAATATAAAAATTGTGTTAAGAATTCATTACTCAATATGCATCCAGAATTCAGAATTTATTGTTAATATGCATGTGATATTAAAAAATAACATACAAGCTATAAATGTATAACAAAATTCCCAAAGGCTACATTGTTGCCATATAGTTCTTTTTTCAATTATGATATGAAAATTAAAATAAAAAACACATAGTTCACTTCCTTCGTCCCCTCATTGTCCCTTGTCCTCGAGACGTCCCTAGGATGAGGATGGGGGGATTTAGACCTAAGGATGTGTCCCCAAGTAACACTACTAAAAATAAAAAATGGATTGGGAATTTCATGATTTTAAGAGATCAACAAACCAAAATGTCTAAACTAAAGGCACATAATATAAAATAACTCAGTCTAAATCAGTTCATCAAAAATTAAAAAGAAAAAATACTACAATAGCTATTGTACTTTTGAAACATAGTTTTTTTTCATGATCAAATTCTATGATCAATATTGCCTATAAAATTACTTCTCTTGATCTTTAAAGAGGTTGACTAATTGGGTGATTTTATAGGCATCTTTGGCCTTCACAGTTTTACTGAAAAAAGCTTTTATTTTACTTTTTTTAAAAACATGTATAATTTTTTACTAGTAGGTATTAAACTTGTTAAATGGAATTTTCTTTTTAAATTCTCTCTATAGATTGTTATAGATTTGTAATTAATACATCAAGGGATTGTACCAAGCATGTAAAGCTCTGTAAAAACTCTCTTTCCCATTACCTCTTACCAAGTATTATTGTTTGGTTTTTGTAAGTAGTTTCAGATAGGGAAGGCCATACATATGGAGGAAATACCATTTATGGTCTGAACTAGCTTCAATTCAATTCCTATGTGGACTAGTGAACAAACTTTGGCCTTAACACAACTTTTATAATTACTCTGACTACCTCTAGATTTACCTAGAATTTATTTGGTTCAATTATTAAAATTCAAAAGGCTCATTCTTATGTTTCCATGATCATGACATGTTTCATTGCTTGGTATAGTTATTACATAACTATCATGCATTGCTAGCTAGTCCATTAGTCTCCCTGCTCCCCAAGGGTGGTGGAGAACATAAGCTAGTTTGATAAGATATTTACATGGTTCTGTAGGTTCTGCTAATTTTGTAAGTATTATGACACTTTGATAAGACCACTAGAACTTACATATTAAGTGACAAGCAAGGCCACATTCCATAAAAAATTGTGAAATCCAAATATGCCTATAAAATCACCTTATGATCAATATTGCCTATCAAAGAGGTTGACTAAAAGTGTAGCCATGTTTTGGGATAATTCAACAACTCCATAAGGTGCTTGAGAATTTGCATTAACAAATCAATTTATATAAGTAGCCAAGATGATGGTGAATACATCCGATAAGATCACTAGTAATGGTAAGGTAGTTCTTGTTTTGATCACTAATGTAGGGGTCTCAAGTTATGGGGAACAAAGAAACCAAGCACATACAACTTCATGTGGGTAAATACTATGGACACTAAAAAAATAACCCTTCTACTTTTTTTTGTCTCGTTTCGGCCCTCCTTGTGATTTTGGCTTAACACTTTTCTAGGGTCTTGTTAATTTATTTCACCTAAATAACCTATTTTCATCATTTTCCAAGCCTTGATTCAAAGTGTCATAACACTCTTTCACATTTTTCTAGGTTTGTCATTAATAATTGGGATTTCTTATTCTTTAATTGGCCCCATTTTGCATCAACGGGCCTTATTTATGTGTATTTTTGAGAATAATCTCGACAAACATCATTTAAAGCATCAAAATCCTAAAACCCACCTTAAATGCCTAAGGTGGGACTCATTCGCCATTCTGGGCGAATGGGTCCCCTTAGGTGGGACCCATTTTCCCAGGATGGTGAATGAGTCCCCTTTAGCTCAAAATTAAAATTTAATTCAAAATTCTAGTAGGTTTTTATTCTCCAAAATCTCAGGTTAGCCTATAATGTTGTAATTTTGGGAATTATTGCATAATTGAGTATAAATACAAGCTTCTTTCCCTCATTTTCATACCTAGTATTCAAGTATTCATGCATATAGTTTACAAGAGCATTTGAGCGTTCACAAGAGAATTCAAGGGAAGATTATCAAGCAATCAAGAGATTTTTTCAAGTTTCATTCATCATATCAAAGATTGTTTGCATCATGTTGTTTTAGAGCTAACATTTGGGATGTAAGATTGCGTGATTCAAACAAGCAGTGCATTCAAGATCTATCAACATCAAGCTAGATTCCAAGTCCACATCCATTGGAGCCAATATCTACATGTTTGTAGCATCCTTATTGCTATTGTTTGGGCTAGGTTGCAGATTTACCAAGAAGTTAAGATTGGAAAAGGGTTCAACACAAGTCAAAGTTCTCAAACTCATAAGAGAAGCTTGGAGAAGATATATAGGATGAATTTTACAGTTTCGGACCCAAATCTATATCAGGAGCAAAAGAGAAAACTGAGGGATACAATTTCTTGTTTTGAATTCCCAAAAATCTAGAGGTGGACTGATTCACCACTATTGGCGAATGAGTCCCACTGCCCAGGCCTAAACATGAATTTTATAGATCTGAGTACCCATTTATCTGAAACCTGTTCGGACACAGTCTTCCCAAAACTGGACTAAGTCGCCCAACTTGGTATATGAGTCCCATTTGGAATCCATAGTGTATTTTTTAGGATTCCATAGCTCCATTCCATTTCCAACAAGTTTCCAGGTGCACATTTCTAGTTTCATAGATTTTTGTTACATTTTACTTGCATTTCTAGGGCTTTTTGCATATCACACTATGTTTTCAAACATCTTGCATTTTCCAAGTTTACACTTGGTGGTGAACCCATTTCTTATCTCCATTTCATCTTTGAGTGAAGCCACAATAGTGGTTTACAATTGAAGTGAGGAAGGAAAACTCACAAAAAATGAATGGATGGAAAAAAAATGATTTTAGGGGTTTGTACAAACCTATTGGTTCGACCGAACCCATTAGGGGTTCGCTAGAACCTAGGTTCAGGTGAACCCTCCTAATACTTTTCTACCAAAAAAGCCATCAAAACCCCTTATAGAAGGGGGGTTTGAATGAACCCTGGTTTGAGTGAACCCCTAGGGGTTTGCTCGAACCCCTATGGGTTCGTTTGAACCCCCTTTAGTTCGAACCCCCTTTATTCCTCATCCCCTCCCTAAGACACAAAAAAACCTAAATTTTGGCACTTCAGAGCTTGGGTTGAGGATGAAAATGGAGGAACCTTCACAAACCCAACTTGAATTAGGTAGTCCTCAGAATGAGCTATCCAATGAATATAATTTTAATATGTCTTGGTTTTATTATGTATTTTTTTTTTAGTTTTATTAAACATAGGTTTTTCATTGAAAATGAAGGTCTCTGTTCTGCACATGTGGAAAAATAGAAAATTATCAAAAAATAAATTTGAAAACTATGAGTGCACGAGATATTGAAGTCCTTGATCCAACAAAAATAAATAAACTGAATTTTGATATATACAAAAAAGTTATGCATTATACAGTCACGCTATGTTTGAATTGTAATTGGTTTGACTTCCAAACTTGATTAAAGTAAAAATATTCAATAAAAAACTATCTAACCAAGTGGAAAAGCTAGATATCAGAGTGACAAATCTAAATTCAAAAGAATTAGAATTTTATCCATCATGGAAAAAAGTTATGTGTTATACGTTGTGCGTCACTTTTTAAAAATGTTGTTTTTTGAAAAAAAATCAATTTTTGTGGGAGATGGAAAAAGAAGTGCAATTTGATTCCAAAAATTTTGAAAAAAATATTTTTAGAATCTATAGACAAAATGTGACAAGACTCTAGTTTTCATAATCTTCAAATTCTTCATGGTTTAGCCTGTAGGAGTTTATGGTGAACTCCTCAAACACCTCAGAATCACCTGCAAGACAAAATGACTTCCACAAGAGAGAAATGGTAGAAATATTATGCTATCATTAAGATACAAGAATGCCAAATTGAATATGATATTATCACACTCAATAAAATACAATATGGATCAGCACTCCCTTAAACCGACTGAGCTAATATGAAGCTCATATGAACTTGCTAGGAGGGAGAGGTAAGTGCTGATTATATAGCTGAAAATGGGAAAATAATTCCAAGAGGGTTAATAACTCCCAAATAACCAAATTAGGTGGGAGTTATGCCTACTTGGAAAATGACAAAATATGTGGCATAACCTCCTCAAGTGAAGACAAGAGAGAGGTGGCACATAAAGCCAAAAGAGGGTGAAAAACCCAACTACCCCATAAACTACTTAGGTAAATACAAAATAGTGGTTATGAGAGGTGGCACAACAAGCCAAAAAAGGATGTGTAACTCAACTACCCATGTGTGGGGAGAGAGTGACACATGTAGCTGTTGTATTTTGCCACATGTCCTCATATTACCACATCTAATAAACCTAAGCTAGCTTAAATAATAATGTTTAGGAAAAATAAATATTCCCTAATATAAGGAAAATAAAAAACCTACACTAACATAGCCATTATAGGTGCCCAAATGTGAAGATTTAGCTTAAAAAAATAATTTTAGTGTCCAATTTGGCCAAAAATTGTAAACCACTATTGTGGGATCACCCCTCCAATGATATCTTATAGTCATATCTCTCATATCCTTCATTGGGTTGAGATCTCTAAGGTACCCTTGAATGTGGATATTATGAAATTGGATCTGTTCCTTCTTTCCCTTTTATGTGGACAAGGAAGTTGAGCATCCATTTCTAGTGTCCACATTTTGGTGAACCCAACTTTTGAGCATCATAGTTTCTATTTGGAGTGCATTTATGTCCTATATTTAGCTTGCATTAACATTTCCTTGGATTTTACATTAGTTAATTTGCATTTTAGGGTTTCAAAATTTGCAGTAGTGAAAAATTCATTTAGCTTGCATTATTGCACTTAATTTCATCAAAAATCAGTAAAATTCTACATTTGCATCTCAAATTAGCATTAAAAAACATAAAAATCATGAAATTCATTCCAAAAATTTTGAAAATTTTCAAAGAATCAATACTAGGACTCATTCGCCACCTTGGGCGAATCAATCCCTTTGCATAGTTTGCACTACATTTTCTGGCATTTACTTTTCATTTTCTTATTTCCTATTTGTTGTTGTTATATCTCTATTTCAGTTTGCAGATTTTCTATTTCATTCAATTCATTGCATCAGTTTAATTTTGCCCATCTTGTGCATTGCTTAAATATCAAAAGTGCATTTACAACATTATTGCATAGTTTAGAATCTAAATTTTCATCATGGATATTGGTTTTAATAAGCTTTGGATGTCATTAAAATCCTTAGTAGATATGTCAAGTTGTGCCTTTGGAAATGACCCTAATGACATTGAACTCACTCACACTCCTTCAACTCCTAATGCATTTCCTCCTCATGATGTTGACATCATTGGAGAAGATTATGACAACATGAATAAGTTCCTAAATGATTGTCTTGATAACCTTGAAGCTAATGCATCCTTTTATCCATCCATGAACCAAGAAAATCCTCCTACAATACCACCTCTTGACATGTTTGGTTACTTACATCCTAAAATAAAAGTTGAACCTAAGTTCCCTACAACAGGGGAATCTAGTTCCTCCAAACAAACAAACACTCAACCATTTTATGATAACAAAGTAACAAACACTCCAATCAACCTTGAAGAAACATATAGAAAATGGTTCACAATCTTGAGAAAACAAGGATGTGACACAACAAGTGAACATGAAATTCATCAATTCTTAGAGCAAAAACCAATAGATGAAAACATAAAGGGGTTGGGATATCAAGATCCCTCTCATAATAGCAAGCCTCCTAGAGAATATCTAAGGCTTCATAATGATGGTACAATAATATTTGATTCCCCTCCTGATCTAAATGTCCTCCTTCCTAATGAGAAACCCTTGAATAATAACAATAAAAAGGATGAGAGGATCACTTTGGGTCCTCCTCCAATTAGAGAGTAGGGTGAATCTAGCAAACACAAGAGGCCTTACAAGTTAGAAAAACTAAAGTCTCCTCGCCTACCACCTAAAAATAAACAAAAATTAAAAATTCTTCTGAACCAACGATTAATAATATTACTACCTATGAACCAACTTGTGATATATCCTAAGGATGCAAAAGTTCCACATTGTGCATATCATCGAGTCCTTGGACATAGTAGTGATGAGTGTTGTGCATTGAAAGAAATATTGAGCAAGTATCACTTCAATGGAAATAATTGCTATCCTATGATCGCATAACACACTCTCCTACTCTTTTTCATGTAATTTAGTTGTAGAACATTCTCTTGTCACTATTACATGACCTTCCCCATCACCTATTTTGGCTCATTCTTGTCTCACACTCAGTGGGGGAAAGCATTTGTAGGCCTTTCTCTAGTAATGCATTTTTCATTGTCCCTTTGATTCATCATCTACCTTCCGCTTAAATATAGACTAAGATTGGGAGGAAGATGACTTTCTCAACGGTTGACTTGCATTTTCCTTACTAGTCTTTTGTATTTTCTTTTTCTTCTTTCTTTTTTTCTTTTCTTTTATGTGATTGCATGTGCGTAATGTGATCCCTCGTGATGTTTTGTTTGATGTTATTTCTCTTTGTAACATTCCTCTATTTGCACCTTCATGCTGCTCTATGTCATGCATCACTTTCACCTTTTTTTATCTTTCTCTTTTTCTTGTGTTTTCCTTTTGCATATGACACAAGGCATTGAGACATTACTTCTAATACATTGGTCATATTAAAGTCAGTCTGATATGGAAGGAGAGAGCCAAGATTTGGAACGCTCTCTTGTTCTCAAACCCTAACGCCATTTTCGCTGCTTTTTTCCGTTGTTTTCACATTATTCTTCAACATTGTGTTCTTCTGGAAGTACTTTTTTGGGAATTCATACTATTGCTTTGTTTGCGCAAGTTGAATTTGGAAGCTTTATTGGTGGAGTGGGCATGTTTAGGCCCCTTTAAAAGAATTTAATCTTTCATTCCTATGTTGTGGCTACCACCATTTGGAATGCAGATAAAAACAAAAAGCTTGTAATTTCAATATTAGTCTTGATAGGGGTGAAGACTCTAAAGAGGGTCAAAAGGAAAAGCTTAATGCAAATGGTGATTTTCTTGCAGAAGAAGATTTTCAAGTTGGAAAGAATGGAGACAAGTAGACATTAGAAATAGAAGGACAAAAGGGTGAAGATGCAGGTAAAATTTTAGAATTTGTTCTTCTTGATGATGTTATGGATTACATTGCTAAGTGCCAACACAAATCTATGATTTTGTTTTTTTTAAGAGGGGTCCTTGCTGAAGCTAATTTTTGTAAATGGGAAAAGTTAAACTAGGAAAACAAGGGTTGGGAGATTAAAACATTGAGGGGTTTGGGCAAGGGTTATGTGGTTTGCAAGTTTAAGCATGCTAAACATGCTTAAGCGGTTCTACAGTATGGCACATGGGTCATTTGTGGACAAGTCTGTTATTTACAGGCATGGACCTTGGACTTTCACCCGGAAGGGCTTTCCAGATCACAATACCCAATGTGGTTGGAACTTCCATATTTAAAATTTTCCTTCAGGCCTTTTTTACAAGAGATTGTGGCTCAATTGGGTAGATTCATTTGGTGCAAAAACAATTCTGATAAGTTTTCTAATTTCAAGGTTCATCCCAGGGTGTGTGTTGGGATGGATCTTAACCAACAATTACCTGATAATATCAAGATTATTGGGCCATGATTTGAGTTTTTACAACCCATAGTGTATCTAAACAAACCAAATTCCTTTTTTAACTGCTGCTAGGAAGGTCATATAATAAGGGATTGTCCAAACAGAAGGAATAAAATGACACAACCTCAAGTTTTAACTCATTACAATCAAGTACAATTTGAGAATCAAGCCTTAGTTCCTTTCATGCCTAAAGACTCAACTCAGACACAGCAACAGTCTAATATGCCATTAGATACTCAAACTAATAAGGAATTTGATCACAACATTTCCTCATATAGAGATGTTGTGATGGAGGATGGTTGGAGGGTGATTAGGAAGCGCAAAGAGCCACCTAATGTGGCTACTAGGAAAATTGGTGTTACTGATTAGCAATGTTCTTTCTCCACTTCTTCACAACCGATAAAAAATTCTTAGTCTCGTTCTTCCCCTTCTCCACCCCCTACTGTGAGGCAAAGGTCTTGGTCTCCTATTGCTCCTAATGTTGAGTTGCATTCTTGTAATCAACATCCTTCTTCAAGGCTTAGATCTAGGTCTCCATCCCCCTCTACTGTTGTGTCAGACACTTTTGATCATTCCATTACAGTTGCTAATAGGTTTGATGTGTTGCCACAAGAGGATGACCCTTCACTTTCCTCTTTACCATGAATTTTAAAACAATTTCCTAGAATGTAAGAGGGATCTCTCTCCCTCATCGTAAATATAGAGTTAAAGATGAGATTATCAAGTGGAAGCCTAATATTGTGTTCCTTCAAGAAGTTAATCTGGTTGGCTCATATCTTGCTTGTTCTTTATCCAACATTTGGAGAAATGTTTTTTTTTTTCATACGTTGCATAGTGAAGGTAAGGGGGGAGCAGTAATTGGTTTATCTTCTTGGATTCATAAGTTTGTCATTGATAGAGGTGAGGATCCTTCACATAGCTGTGTGTGGGTCCTAACCTTTATTAATGGCCAACCTATTGGGTTTTGTTTTGTTTATGCTCCTAATTCAGCAAAAGACAAAAGTGTTTTATGGGATTGGTTGGCTAAAAACCTCCCTAATGCTAATTGGGTTATAGGAGGGGATTTTAATATGGTTGAACTCCATAAAGAACAAAGTAGGAAAAGTCATATTAAACTATGCAATGAAAAGTTTGATAAATGGTTGTCTTGTAGAAATTTTGTAGGGGTGATTGACCCAGCCCACACTAACAGCTCCAATCAAGGCTGAAATTGGTTTACATGGTCTAATTGCAGATTTGGGGATGATAAATTTGAGTAGAATTGACATATTTTATATTTCTCCTAATCTCTGTGTCATCCATGATTCCTCTGGCTGTAGTGTGAGAGTGGATTATTCCACTACTCTTTCAAATCACTTTCCTATATTTTGTCTCATTTTAGAAAATGCTAATAGTAATGTGGAGTCTAATTTTTCCTATAAACTTAATACTTCTCATCTAAAAAATTCTTCTTATGTGGCTTCTCTTGTTGGGATTTGGAATTCTATACCTAAACCAAGTGAAGGGGAGTCTTATAGGGAGTGGTGGAATTTAGCTATTTGTCATTGTGTTAAGTTTCTATGTGCTTTTGATAAGAGACTAGCCTGGCAAAGAAAACACAAGGAAAAAGCTTTAAAGGGAAAGCTAGAGCATCACAGGAAGCTTCTTAATGCTGATCCTAACAATATTGCCCTTCAATCTTCTGTAACAGCTTTAGAAACACATATCCAAAAAAATGATTCTTATAGAGGACAAGGAGCAAAAATAAGAGCCAGACTTCATTGGGTTAAGGAAGGTAATAAAGGCTCCAAATATTTCTTTAAATTTCTAAACTATAAACATAGGAAGGAGTACATTGGAGCTATTTAGGATGATTTTGGTCATGTGCATACCAGTCCTAAAGAGGTTATGGAATTATTTCAAAACTTTTATGAGAATTTGTTCTAGTAAGAACCTCATTGGCATGATACTCAGTCAGTTCTGAAAGACATGATCAAGGAAATTATTCCAAAGAAGGTGGATATTGAAAGATGACTTCTATTTGTTGTACTTAGAAGCCTTAGCCCAAGGGTCCTTAGGTACTAATATTAATAAGGGGCTTATTAAAATCCTTCCTAAAGGGAAGAATGAAGACTCTATTGATGGTTGGCGTCCTATAACCCTATTGAACACTTCTTACAAAATTATAGCTAAAGCTATTGCTTCTAGAATTAAACCAGTGGTGAAAGAGATTGTTAGACTAGAACAAAGTGGTTTCCTTGGAGGGAGATTTATCCTTGATAACTTGATTAGAATTGCATGGGAAACTATTGAATGGGCTCAACAATCAGGTCAAGACACTTTAGTGGTGAAGCTTGATTTTGATAAAGCATATGATAAAATGAGATGGAGTTTTATTCTTAAAATGCTTGATTGGCTGGGTTTTGGTCCTAAGATTTGCAAACACGTCCAAATGTTGTTCAATGAGGCTAATGCTTAGCTAGTGGTTAACAAGAAATTATCAAACTCCTTTCCCTTGCAACGTTCAATAAGACAAGGTTGCCCATTAGCCCCTTTTCTTTATGTGCTTGTTGTTGATGCTCTTGGGTATTTGCTTCAAAAGTATAAGCAGATGAATTTAATAAGGGGTGTTTCAATACCAAATGATGAAGTTGTGATTAACTCACATTTTGCTGATGATGGCATGATTTTTCTTCTTAACTCAGAAGAAGAGATTCATAATGTGAGGGGGGTTCTTGAATTTTATTGTGTTGTTTCTAGTTCTAAATTAGCTCATCATAAAACTGAGTTTATTATGGTTAAGTATGATCTCATCCCAGAGTGGATACCTAATGAATGGAAACAATTAAACATGGAGAAATATTCCGCTACTTGAGGATTCCTTTTGGGATGGGTGTTATGCTTTCTGATATGTGGAAATGGTTTCTTAATAAGTTTAAAGATAAGCTATCTTCTTGGGGGAATAAATTTTTGTCCTTAGTTGGAAAGATCCAAGTGGTGAATTGTATTTTTCTGGCTTCTCATGTTTATTATTCCTCTTGCTAGATGCCATCTAAAAAGGGTTATGAGGATTTAATAAGAATCATTAAGCAAGATCTTTGGTCTAACTAGAATGGTGAGGTTGGTTTTAAATCAACCTCTTGGATGAATTGCATACAACCTAAATCAAAAGGTGGGTTGGGCTTTTTGGACCCAAAAACTCAAGGAGTTTGTTTGGCTGCTGAATGGATAGTTAGAGTTGTGGTTGGAGATTAACCTTGGAAGATCTTGGTTTGTTATCGAATCATGCAAGCTACTATTGAAAAAAATGGCAATCAGTTAGATGGATTGATAAATTTTTGTTGACTCCTTCTTTTTAGCTCAAAGCTTCCTTTCCCTTGCTATCTATACGGAAGGCTTGGCAATTGGTCTACAATTTTTTAAGCCGGAAAAGTGAATCATTACAACATGGGTTTAGTTTTGGTGTTTCATCCATTTGGTGGAATAAAATGGTTCAATTTATAGGGACAACCTCTTGCTATTTCTTTTTCGCAACATTCTCTTCTTTTATTTAATAAAGGGATTCAATAATTTGGTGATTTATGGGACTTTAATACCTTGGATTGGGCTGCATGGCATATCATTAAAAATAAATTTGGTGTTAATGATAAGTTTCAAGGTTTTGTTATTTTTGTGAGAGATTTGGTTCCCATGGAGCTAATTATGAAAATTTGTACTCCCTTACATTGTAATTCCTTTAAGGATTGTTGGTGGCTGAAAAAATCTCAATTTTGTTATTTTCCTTTGAAAATGATATATCTCAGCTTGCTTCAGTCAGTGTCTTTAACTCCAAGGATAAATCAGAAATGGAATTGTAATTTCAAAGAAAAGACTTGGAGAGGATTGAGTGCTCAGATTTGGAGGTCTAAAGCTGAGGCAAATGCTCAAATCTTGGCTTGGAAAGTTTTACACTCTAAATTACATGTTGGTGATAGGTTAAGATGTATGATGGTACAATAGATTGAATTCACCTTTTTTCATTACAATGAAAGTATGAAACATATTTTTTGGGACTGTGCTTGGACAAAAAGGAAATGGAGTGTTATTTCAAATTTCTTCCTGCTATCTTTAGGCATAAGTTAAGATGGAAAGAAGCCTTATTAGGTTTTGGGCTGCATAGGAATGTTGTTGTTGATTCTATGAGACATGCTATTTTACTTAATATATGGAAATCTCAATGTTTGGTTGTTTTTGCAAAGAATAATGTGCACCAGGAAGTGAAAATGCTTAAATTTTACTCTGATGTTATATTCCAAATTGTTGTGTTGTGCTCTCAATTGCAGGGGGTTCCCAAAGAATAGGTGAAAATCAACAACCACTTGGATGAGATAAAGTATCAATTGCTTCAACTTCATGAAAAAGACTCTCTATGTTCATAGCAGCTACAATGTTTGCTTAAATTCAGATCTGAATGTTGTTCATAAGCTGAATTATGGCTGTCTTTTAATGACTTTGTATTTTACCATGCCTTGAGCTTATGGTTTCCAGTTGTGTAAGGTGTATCTGGTTGTTTGCTATGTGATTCTTCTTTTGGCAACCTTCGTGTTCCCTTATTCTTATTGTACACTTTTTGCATTGTTTCAATACAGAAAGAAAAGCATTGAGACAATGATGTCTCCTTCATGTTGACCCAAAAGGATTTCTTTTTTCTTTTCCTTTTCCTTTTATCTTTATCTCTTTTGTGTTTTCCTTTTGGGGATGATGCAAGGCATCGAGAAATTCATGTCTCCTTCATGTTGACCCAAAAGTATTTCTTTTTCCTTTTCCTTTTCATTTTATCTTATGTCTTTTGTGTTTTCCTTTTGGGGATGACAAAGGCAATTAAGACATTCATGTCTCCTTCATGTTGACCCAAAATATTTTCCTTGTTCTTTCACCTTTTCTTTCTTTCATTTGTCTTGTGTTTTCCTTTTGGGGATGATGCAAGGCATTGAGGCACCCTATGTCTCTTCCATGTTGACCCAAAAGGTTTTTCCTTTGTTTTTGTTCTCTTTGTGTCATTATTCTAGTTTTGTGTATTTGGGGAATGATGACAGTTCCACGCTCTCTAAAAAAATTGTAGCAAAGAAAATATTGACCCCAAATCCATAGATCCCTTATGTGCTTGGTGTTTCCATTTTGGAGGCAACCCCTCCCTTTTCTCTTTATCTCGCATGAATTAGCTTTACTCAGAAACATATGACTTGGAATAGGGCTTTCCAAGTTGGCTCTCATGTCTTCCTTTTTGTTAGCATTTTTCATTTGCTACTTTAAAGTAATTTCTCACAACATGGTGTTTAGAAATTCATTTAAAGTCCAAGGGCATACATTGGCCTTATTCTTTTTCATTCTTCCTTTTCTTGGTTATTAGTGCAAGCTTCTTACTTCATACAATGCATTTGTCACTTTGTGGATGACATTTGGTATAATGTCCTTCATGATTGTGATCTATCTTAGCAAATTACGTTCCTCTTAGTGGCTTGATGCAACACACTGCATCCCCTAAGTTTTTAATCTTCTATTATTTGATTGATCCTCTCTTGGAGACATCAGACATAATGTTCCCTAAGTTAAATACCTCACATGAAGTAAGCAAGACTCCTTTGAACATTCTTTGCATGCTGCATTTTGCATTTGTTATATGTCCACCTTGCATAACACAATTTGCATGCCTATGGAGCTATCGTGTTTATTCATGAGTTCCAAGCATACAAAGTTTTACTTGTCTCATGAAGCTTGAAAGACCAATTTTCTTTTTGTGGTGCCTTATTAAAGTTATTAGGAGGTATAACTTTGGTATGGTTGAGTGGGAAGCCCATTCCGAGGCATGAATTTCCCCATAGCCACCTGCGTGTGTGTGATTGCATACCAGACATGATTGTATCTTTCTCACCTTTTAGGCCTTCTCACTTGGAAGAAATCCATGAGTTTCATTGCCTCAAAGTGAGTATGTGTTTTTCGGACAAACAACCTAGATCTGATCCACATCGTGTTGGAAAAACATTCGAAGCGTCATCTGATTCTTTATTTTCCTTTTCTTTTTCTCTTTTTCATCTTTGGCATTGTATGCTTGTGCATTGTTGTTATTGATATCATTTTCATGTGTGTTCCCTTATGCTTATGTTGGTTTGTCATGGGATCCTGATCATGGGGGCTTGATCACCCCTCTTGATCGTTGTCATCCCATCTTGCTAGCATCAGTTCATTGGAAGCCCTCTTGATGCACATTAGTCTACTTTAGCATGAGTTTGAAGCAGATTCATCCTCTCACTAAAGTGGGGGCTAAATGTGGACACAAAAAAGTAACCCTTCTACTTTTTTTTGTCTCGTTTGGGCCCTCCTTGTGATTTTGGCTTAATTTTTCTTTGAAAGTGCTATGTTACTTAAGTGTTGTAAAGGGTTGTAACACACTTTCACACTTTTCTATGGTCTTGTTAATGTATTTCACTTAAATAACCTCTTTTCATCATTTACCAAGCCCTGATTCAAAGTGTTGTAAAGTGTTGTAACACACTTTCACATTTTTATAGGTTTTCCATTAATAATTGGGCTTTCTTATGCTTGAATTGGCCCCATTTTGCATCCACAAGCCTTATTTATGTGTATTTTTGATAATAATCCCAACAAACATCATTTAAAGCATCCAAATCCTGAAACCCACCTTAAATTCCTAAGGTGGGACTAATTTTCCATTCTAGAAAAATGAGCCCTTAGGTGGGACCCATTCACCTAGGATGGTGAATGAGTCCCCTTTAGCTCAAAATTCAAATTTAATTCAAAATTCTGGAGGGTTCTTATTCTTCAAGATCTAAGGTTGGCCTATGATATTGTAATTTCGAGAATTATTGCATAATTGAGTATAAATACATGCTTCTTTCCCTCATTTTCATACCTAGCATTCAAGTATTCATGCATATAGTTTACAAGAGCATTCAAGGAATTTCAAGGGAAAGTTATCAATCAATCAAGAGAATTTTTCAAGTGTCATTCATCATGTCAAAGATTTTTTGCATTATGTCATTTTAGATCTAACATTTGTGATGTAGGATTGTGTGATTGAAGCAAGCATTGCATTCAAGATCTATCAACATCAAGCTAGATTCCAAGTCCACATCCATTGGAGCCAATATCTACATGTTTGCAACATCCTTATTGCTAGGGTTTGGGATAGGTTGCAGATTTACCAAGAAGTTAAGATTGGAAAAGTGGCAAACACAAGTCAAAGTTATCAAAGTCCTAATAGAAGCTTGGAGAAGATCTATAGGCTGAATTCTATAGTTTTGGACCCAAATCTATATCAAGAGCAAAAGAGAAAATTGAGGGCTATAGTTTCTTGTTTTGAATTCCTAGAAATCCAAAGGTGGAATAATTCACCACTATTGGTGAATGAGTCCCATTTCCCAGGCCTAAACAAGAATTTTGCATATCTGAGTACCCATTTATCTGAAACCTATTCTTACACAGTCTTCCAGAAACTGGACCAAGTTACCCAACTTGGTGTATGAGTCCTAGTTGGCATCAATGGTGAATTTTTTAGGATTCCAGAGCTCCATTCCATCTCCAACAAGTTTCCAGGTGCACATTTCTAGTTTCATAGTTTTTGTTACATTTTACTTGCATTACTAGGTCCTTTTGCATATCACACTATGTTTTGAAACATCTTGCATTTTCCAAGTTTACACTTCGTGGTGAACCCATTTCTTATCTCCATTTCATCTCCAAGGATATATTATAGTCAGATCTCTCATATATCCTCCATTGGGTTGATATCTCTAAGGTACCTTGAATGTGGATATTGTGAAATTAGATCCCTTCCTTCTTTCCCTTTTATGTCACGAATAAGGAAGTTGAGCATCCATTTCTAGTGTCCACAAATACTAATGAAGATAATGTATGCAAAAAAATTTCAATAGTTACATTGCTTGGACTCATCTTGGATCAAATGAAGCCACAACTAAGTTGGAAACATCTACAAAATATTACACAAAAGATTCTAAAAATTAAAAATGCAAATTCATTCCACTATAATATATCATTTTTTGATTCAATATCTTTGTATGATTTACCTTTTAATTTGTTTCATTAAAAAATCTATTAGATGGAAAATCATTGTGCGAGTTCATGTGCTTGTAACAATTACAATCTATTGAAAATTTTAGATAATCCTTGTTATCTAATACTTTTCATGGTTTTTATTCACATCGGTAATTATTTTGTAAAAGAGCTGTCAAAAATTCTTTAGTCATAAATTGGGGTTGTGTATAATAAATTTGGTTGACCTCTACTTTTTTTTATATATTGATTCATATTGTTATCTTAAATTGTATCATTGTATTTGTAATTAAAATATTTTTTTTGGTCGGTAAAAGGCCAAAGCTAGAGAGTTTTATGTTGATATTCTTTCAAAAAAATCCATGTCAAGGGGAACAAGTCCCAGATTTTTCTTCACCTAGAATTGCTACCCCTACTGCCAACCAAAATCCAAATACATTTGATGCTCCTTGATCAAAATGAATCCTGTCTAGCTTCCAAATTACAAGGATCCCACATTGTTTAAGAAAAAACTCACAATTTTGTCTCAAAATATTCACAACATGACTCTCAAAACCTATTGTTACTCCAACTTCATACTTGCTTGATCACTACACTTGAGTGTGGGAGGAGGCCACACATCCAAGGCTAGCTAAGCTGGTTCTTCTTCATCAATCTCCAACTCTAACCCTTCCTCCCTCTCTTCTTCATTAGAATCTAGGGACCCCTACCCATCCAATTTCTTTGCATAATTAAAGGTGATGACCCACTCCTCATGTCCATTTAATGAATCCCCCAACCCTTCTCCAAAGAGGCCACCCAAAAGTAAACCCATTACATTCTTCAAGAAGTCTAGGTTTTGGAAAATTCTGGCCTTCCTTCCTGAAAACATTTCCTCATTACCAAGACCAAGCATGGGAAATCTAGAGACAAGGATTCCCTTCATAGGGACCACAAAAAAGTCTTTTGGCAATGGAAAAGTGAGGTCCCTATCGATACAATTAATGACCAACCTCATAAGATGCCAGGCTACTCTTTTACTTATCCAAATGAAGGATTGACTAATTCTCTTCTAGCACTGGTCCAATTGCTTTGGAATAAAACCCATCTGCAACTAAATTTGACATAACATCTATGTTTGCATTCGCTTCGCTATATATATTATTGAATGTATATCCTTAAAAAAACTTGCGGATTTCCCTAATTCTATCAACTTGTGTCCATAGTTTCTAATTAGGTGTAGATCCCGACCTTACCACATTAATGGTAAGGGCTAAATCGCCTTCAATTTCCAATTTATAACATCTCAAGATCCTTATAGAAAAGAAGACCCTCGATGAGGGCACTCATCTTAGCCATATTGTTCATGTCTCTCTTCAAGGGAATAACCAATCTACCTACTGTCTCACCATTCCACATTGGAATGATAGACCCTACCCTTGAAGGACCTAGATTACCTCTCGAAGCCCCATAAAGTTCAATTTGAAATAGGAAAATGGTGGAGAGGACTATTTTTCCTTCATTCTATCTTCTTTTGAATCCTTACCACCATCCCCCCTGAAGGGTGGGACATAGAGTCCAAACCAATTGAATCTCATCTTCCCATCCCAAGTAGTGAATTTATCTTTTTGAGTTGATCTCCATTGAACTCTATTATTTGATATCTCCACCACAACTTCCTCCACTTTATTGAGAAACAAAAGGATATGCATGGATTTGTCTTAAAAAATCCTCCTATTCCTTTCTTTCCAAATTTCCCATACAAGCAAAGAGGGACTAATAATCTAAAGCATGTCAAACAAACCCTTCCCTAGTCTAATAGGCCAAATTTTGAAAAGGCTCTAGATGTCATTTGGTGGAATAGTGATCCATCATAGTTTTACATAGAGCCATTTCTAGCACTCTTGGGAGAATTGACATCCCAACAAAAAATGATCGACATTCTCCTCTTCCCTCCTACACAAGACACACATACTCGGTCCTTCAAAACCCATTCTTATGAACTTTTCTACTGTCCAAATATTCTTTTGTATAGCCTCCCACATGAAGAATCCTTCTTTTGGCACACAACTTATTCCAAAATAGCTCAATTGGGAGATCTTCCCTTTCTTACTCCTCTACCTTAGCCACTATCTTGTATCCATCCTTCGAATTGAAGATGCTAGATTTGGAGCCTACCTAGATTAACCTATCTTTGCTTGATCTAATCACTATCTTCCTCTCCAAAACAATTCCCAACAATTGGTATATTTCATTCCTGGGAAGTGGAAGGACTAAAAGTCCTTCCAACTCCACCCTACTATTGGATTCTTTGAATGGATAGAGACATAGTATTTAACCTTAGTTCCCTAGTGTTGGGTTAGAAAGGTTTTTTTTTGCCCAAATTTTATCTTGTTATCCAAGCTCAGATAGCCACCCCAACAATCTTCCCAAAAGAGAGTTCAACATCCATCAAATATGTCCAATGTAGCATACTCTGAGATCACATGTCTACAATTTAATAGAAAATTACATACTTTGGACCCCTTAGGGGGGTTGGAGACCCTAATAATTTCACTAGGATTGTCACTATTTAGGTATTTATCTTATAGAATTTTAACCCATTTGAGATTCAGTTCTTTGAGCATCTTCCACACTAGCTTGGCCCCAAGAGCCTTATTCTTCCACAACTAATTTATGAGACCCATTCCTCCACACTCTTTCGGTTTACACACTTTCTCCCATGAAAAAGAGGGAATTTATGTTTCTCCCCCTTCCCTTGCCAGAAAAACTTTCTCATTTTTTGAACTATTGATTGATTAACCCCTATAGTCAATGCTAAAAAGGAAATAACGTATATGGGGAGTTATGAGATCACGGATTTTAGCATAATGATTCTTCCAACCCAAGAAAGCCAACGCCCCTTCCAAGAGCTCAGACTCTTATCTATTTTTCTTTGAGGGGTTCCCATAACTTTGTATTTCTTAATCCTCTATCTAGGGGGAGGCCAAGGTAAGAACATGGCAGCTTTACTCTTCTAAATCCTAGTATGGTCAGTACTTCCCCTTCCATTCTAGAGGATGTTGCCAAAAAGAATACCTATGATTTGGTTTTATTTATCTCTTGCCTTGAGGCCTTGCTGTATTGCTTCAATATTCTTCCAAATTGTCTTGTCTCTTGCTTTATTTTCTATCTCACACAACAGGGTATCATTTGCGAATTGGTTATGAGTAATGGGTTGAGTATTGCTTGATATTTTTTTACCTCTAATCTATTCCAATTCTTGAGCATTTTTTATGGCTCTCCCAAGAGCTTCTGCCATGGTGATGAAGAGGAAAGGGGATAAAGAGTCTCCTTGCCTCAATCCCCCTGAAGGTTCAAAAAATCCCTTTGAAGAACCATTTACCAACATTGAAAATCTAGGTGTAGAGATGCAAGAGAACACCCAATTTATCCATTGAGTGTTGAAGCCAAAGGCTTGCAATATCCTGCATAGAAACCTCAAATATGTCTTGTCATATGCCTTCTTAATGTCTAATTTTATTAGCATTCCAAATTTTTGAGTGCTTTGCAGAGAATGGATGATCTCTTGGGAAATAATCACAGCATCTAGTATTGATCTCCCTAGAATGAACCTTGTTTTCTCCTCTGATATAATGATTTCTAGCAATGGTTTAAGCCTATTTTCCATAATTTTTTTCATGATTTTATAGATTGTGTTACATAGAGATATCGGTGTAAAGTCCTCCAAATTGGAGGGATTTTCTTTTTTGGGATTAAAACTAGAAATGTGTTGTTCACTTCTCTTAACACCTTCCCTGAGTTTCTTGTGCATTGTAGAGTGTTTATTTGTTCTTCCCCAAATATATGCTAACATTTTTGAAAGAAAAAAGACTGAAATCCACCCTTCACTAGGGCTTTATCCAAATGTAATTGACTGAGAGCTAATTCTACCTCTATTGTTGTTATCTTATAATTTATCTTAGCATTCTTCTACTCACTTATGATGTTTGGGATGCACTACAACAACTCTATCTGAGAAGCCAAATCAGATCCTTACCAATTGTTGAGAATATTTGTGAAAAAACTTACTATCATTTCTGAGATCTCTTTAGGATATTATGTGACTGAACCATCTAGCCTGTTTTTCTTTGTTATCTTATTGGCATTTCTCCTAACTTTTGTGATATTATGGAAATACTTAGTGCTCCTATCTCCTTCAACTATCCAAGCATCCTTGGATTTCTATTTCCATAAGATTTCCTCTTTTGATAGGATATCCTCATATTCTCTGATAAGCTCTTTCTCTTTCAAATAACTCTCCCGATTCATCCCCCCTTTAGTTATCTCCTCATTGAGGTTGTCTAAGTCCTCCTCTATTCTTTGTTTAGCTTAAAAAATATTCCCAAAATTCTCCTTGTTCCACTGTTTTATTTTTTTCTCTAATAACTTTAGTTTGGCTACAAAGTAGTACATCTTGGATCCTTCCATGACTTCTTCTGACCACCAATCTTCTACAATGTTAAGAAAATATTTATCTTTGAACCATATTTTTTCAAATTTGAATGAAGAGCAGGTAGGCCTCTTATCTTCCTTAGTTTCCAATTTGATTGGAAAGTGATATGATCCTAAACAAGGGAGAATGGATGCTTCCATTGTAAATGGGGAGGATGATAGATCCCTTTGAAAAAGAACCTTTCCAGCTTTTCTATTATATTGTTGAGATCCATCCTTTTGTTATTCCAAGTATATTCAATCAATTAGCTATTTCAATTTCTAAGAGCTCATTCCTAGAGACCCACTCCCCAAAGTCATGTTGTGATATCCATGATCTAGCAACACCACCTCTTTTGTCTTTCTTAAATGCAAGATGTCATTAAAATCCCCTCCTATAAAGAAATGAAGAGTGGGGTTGTTCCTAAAAAAATTATCTGATTCCCCCCACAACTCTCTCTTCTTGATGCAAGGCATCAGACCATAGACATTGACCAGTTGCACTTGTAAGTTACAACTTAGGCTTGAAATTTTGCCTCCAATCTAGTGTTTTCCTCCTCTGAGTACTTCAAAATACACCTTGTTCTAGTCCAAAAAAATTGCTAAGCCCCTTGAAGCTCCTACTGCATTAACAACCTCTATTTTCCATCCTTTTAACCCTTTAGAAAAAATTTCCACTTCTACTACTGTGAGTTTGGTTTCTTGCATTAAGATCACTTCTTTCCTAGTTAAGCCAATTCTTCGTTTGACAAGGTTCCTTTTGTTAGGGGAATGTAAGCCTCTAACATTCCACGTGAGGAGCATCATGGCTCCTGGGGAAGGGGGTTTCCCTTCCTTGAATAGAATATAGTAGTTATTTTTACTCAACCCTCTGCTTCCCCATCCTTAGATCTCAACTCATTCCTAGATTTTCTACAAACCAAGTTCTTATTTGAACCATTTCCACAATCCATTTTTGACATATTGGAGGGAATTTGTTGGATCCCTAACTTTTCTACTCCATCCTAATGCTCTAATTTCTCCCCTGAAACTTTTGATAGTATGGGAAGGCCAGTCTCCTCCTCTTCCAAATCCCTGCCTTCCATGAAGAAGGCCTCATTCTCTTTCATCACTATCTCTCCTTCTTCTAGTATTGACTGCAACAAGGCTTTCTTTCTCTTTTCCAAATTTTTATCTATGGCTTTACCAACTTTATCCAAGGAGGGTATATTTTTTGTTATCCTTAAGAACTCGCAAACTGCCTCCATGTCTAAATTGGTTCCCTTCCCTCTTCCTTCTATCTCTATCTCCCTTTCACATTTGTTCTCCAAATATTTTTCCATGTGATCTTGCATTTATTTCTTCAATTCAACTTTTCCTTCTTCCAATTATTGTTTTGGGTTGTTCCCTATCTTCCCTTGACCTAGAGGTTCCCAATTAAACTGTCTTATCTCCCAAACCACTTGCCTACATTATTCACTTGGGATTTTTGCTAATTGTAGGCTAATATCCTTTTGGAGCTCTTATGTTTCTTTCAATAGAAGACATAGTTTTGTTTCAGTTTGCAAAGCTATTTTTAAATTCATTGTAGGAGGGTAGGTATCTCCTTTTAACCCTATCTCATATTTTTCTAGCTTCCTCTTTTTGAATTTTAACCTTTTTCCAGGGAAGGGCTCTGCCTCCCTAGAGGTGACATCATTTTAGGAGTTCGACTATTGAAACCCCTCATTCAAAATCTCTTTCCATTTTCTTTGTCCCTCAATCAGGTCCTTATTCTCCAAGATACCTAGATCCTCTACCTCATTCCCCAAGCAACCTTCCCCTATAATTTTCCTAAAATGAAATTTGTCGATATTTGATCCTTCACTCTTGACTACTCTCTAATTCCAACTTCCAAACTTTGATAGAATTTCCAAATTTCAAAAAATCGCAAATCCTCCATCTACTTCCACAAATATGTTTTCCATTGTCCCTTCTTTGTCATTGAGAAAGTCTTCATCCACACCTAGGAAAACACCTAAAGAATCCCCGATCTTGAACAAGGTTTTCATGCACTGGTATTCTGTTGGGAGTGCTCCAAGTTTAAGCCAAACTAAAGTTTTATTTATGGTGTATTTCTAGGGATCAAAGTTGGGAACCCAGTTTAAATAGTGAAAGCTAGATCTATTCATGAACAGGGGATCCTCATATAATATTTGTTGTTTTAAATTAAGATCAATGCATTCAATAAAGAAGAAGGCATTCAATAATTGACAAATACTTACCCTATCTCTAAAGTTCCTCCTCCACTAGTCCATGAAATCCTTTCTAGAGCAACCATCCCCACACCATTTGACAATCAAATCTCTTTCTTTCAATTTACTAAACCTTGCTGCTATTATTTCTTAAGGCAACATGAATAGCTTACTCGCTCTTGGTTTGAATTTGACGTTATTGTTTCTCTTGTCCTCTTCTCTATTTGTCATTGCCTCCCATGCCCTTGAGTAGCCCTACTCCATAAGCAGTTAGGTTTAGGTGAACCCTTAGTTTGTTCCCTTTTACTCCATTTTGTAGCTCTCCCCCTTACAGGTATGACATTTGTCCCTATTGTGGGGGGATCATCCCTAGGAATTACCCTCCAATTTCTTGTAACTAGTTGTCTCCCTGCTTGCGATTTCTTTGTTCCCTCCCTAGGATTTCCTCTCTCTTCCTTTCACCATTGCATATTTAGCCAACGATGCAACACAACCCTAGTATTTTGTTCATCAGTCCTTCTCCTATGTTTCTCCAAATTCTTGTAACATGGGTGACATCAATCCACCCATCTCCCTTTCTCATACACCCACTAAGGAGTGTGTGCGTTATCACCTGCCATTCTTTTTGTAGCATCATCCTTTTGTGAATACCCATCCATTACAACATGACCCCACACCCGTCCACCAAGATTGCTTGCCTTCTTTTGCTCTTCTTCACTCACCATTTATTTTTATAAACATAATTTAATATTTGTGATTACAATATTATCAACCATGCATTTTTAATTGATTTATATTGTTGATCTATATTATACAACCATGTCCATTATCATATAACATAAATGTTGGTCGACATTAATAATGTTAAAGGAATGATATTAAATTTTAAGCATAATAGAAATGTATGTGGCCTAGAGAAAAAATTGGTATCATTGAGTAATTTAAGGTAAGCAAAGTAAGTTGTTTTGATGTAAGCAATGTGTAAAGATTGAATATTTTGTTATTGGTCAACATTGGTTAATAATTTACTACCACTATGTTGGATAGTGATAGTATAATATTTTTACTTGTTAGAAATCTAGTCTCTTTGCACTATTTTTGCAATAAACAATTCATAAAGTCTTTGTGCAATTGCATAATGTTGTCACTGAACCATCCTCTAAATCAATATCTATTTAGTATGTTTGTATCCCTTAAATGTGGTAAACCTATTTTTCTTAATTGTAGTACTTCATTAATTAGATGTATCTTATAGTGAACAAGTTGGGGCATAAATCTTGTATAATATGTAGTAATATGGTTATTTTGGTTTTTCAAGCTATTTGTAGCAAAAATTTCTCAAATAGAATTGTAGTCTAAGTAAACCATTTTTGGGTTTTATTGAATCCTTACCTTTTTGGAACATTTTAAAATTTCAAGTTCCATTGAGAAATGAAGAATTTATGATAGTTTACCATTGCTTAGTAATTATGCATGTGTTTTCAATGTCAACTATGAAGGCAACTAAGTAAGGTTAATCGATTAAGTTGATGAACAATGGTGCCTCTAGTTTTGTGGGATACATAGGTATGTTAGTTTATTATGAGCTCTCCCCTAGGATTGTCCTACTAAGTATTATGAATTATTATCCATATTTTTATCTTAAATAGTATCATTGTATTTGTAATTGTAATATTTACAATGTGTAATTAGAGCATATATATTATTCTTTAATTTCTTAAGTGCAATTTTTTTATTGATTAATTTTAATTTTACATCATATGTGATGGATTCCAATGATAGAAAAAGGGCTAGAGTATTGTTAGAATGTCTTACAGTGATAAAACAAATAACATTGTAGGTTTGGTGTGATGTTGAAGACTCAAAGAACATATTAAAGAAACATAAGAATGAA
Source organism: Sequoia sempervirens (assembly GCA_007258455.2). NCBI lineage: Eukaryota > Viridiplantae > Streptophyta > Pinopsida > Cupressales > Cupressaceae > Sequoia > Sequoia sempervirens. Next base: position 396,647,795 of record VDFB02281492.1, read on the forward strand.
TCATCTCAAGCTTCTCATCATTCAGATGATAAGGTAGAAGATTAGATATATTTAGAGCTTCATGCGATATGTTGTGAACAACAAATTTTACTCATCAATTCATATTTTTCTACTTTTGAATGGGAAGGGAAGGTTAGTGGTGAGTGGTATATTAAGCCACGATCCTTGCATTGGAGAAACCATTACATTTTTGAATTTAAATGTTATGAAAAATGATTTCATAGTATCTTTAGGTTACTGTATGCATTGTTTCAATTTCTATGTGAATCATTGTATGAAGATATTGAGCAAGGTGATATACCTCTATCTTTAGCAACATTTATCAAGATTAGGGTCCTTCCAGTTGTGAAATAGGTGGCTATTTCTATTTTAATATTCTCATCTAGAATGTCTATGACTAACATAAGTGAATGTTTTTGGAATGAAAAGTCAATGGTTGCAAGATTTGTGAAATTCATCAATGTTATGCATGTTAGTTTTTGAAACTACATATGATGACCAAGTGATCATTCAACACTTGAATTTTTCAAGTATGGCTTTCACCAAAAATAAATCTTTCCAAATTGTTGTGAGGCTATAGATGTAACTCATGTTGATTTTGAGCTTCCACCTAATGAATGTTCATCTTGTTGGTATGATTGTGATCACAACTAGAGTATATCATTACAAGCCATTGTTAATAGTAATATGCACTTCATGGATTTTTTTACAGGTTGGCCTGGATCTATAAATGATTCTAGGCTCCTAAGAAATTCTTTCTTCTACAAGTTATACGAAGGTGGAGAGGTTAAATGGAATTTCAGCTTCTATTGGTTCATCAACTATTTAGAGAGTACATTGTTGGTGATGACATATATCCATTGCTACAATGGTTAATTGCACCTTTTAGTGGAGCTGTAATAGATGATGAAAGGTTATTCAAATTTAAACTATCTTCAACTCGTATTGTTGTTGAACGTGCCTTTGGAAAGCTAAAAGGTATTTGGTGAATTTTAAATTCAAAAATTTGTCATATGCTTCCAAAAACTATTTTCATGTGTTATATTTTGCATAATATTATGTTGACAATTGAAGAAAAAGACAGTGAAGCTAGTTACCTTGACGAGTACGAGAGTAATATAGCAAACAATGAAGCAATACCAGGGGATTCTACCATAGGGTTAGTTTGAATTTCCTTAATAGAATTCAATGGTAATGAAAATGTTGCGCATTTGAACAGTTGTAGGCTGAATGTTGGTCAAGACTCCAAAATCTTCTTACCTATTTTTCTGAATTTTGTCACCTATATTATGGTTCTTTTTACAATAACTCATGAGTATTTTTATGATATATTAGTTTCCAAAAGTAATACATTTTTTAAAATCATTTTTTATGCTTACTTCTGCACTATTGTTTTTTTTCTTTCCTATTGTGGCCTAAAAATAGAATTATGGTTTCTTCATTTACTAATGCATTCATTTGTTTCTCATGAGTTATTATTATAGAGAAGTATTTTGTTAAAAAAATTATGCACTAACAAAGTTATCTTCAATATTCAACATCATCTAACAAAGTCAATCGATTTATCTATAAGTGTGCAACTATGCACAAACTTGTAAAATCATTATGCTTTTATTCTTTGCTTTCTAATGCATTGAGGTAATATTAGAAGCACCTCACACCAACAACCAACATGCTGCTGCAATAGTTCAAAATATTTAATTTAATTTTCACCAAAGTCAATTTTACAACCTGCCACTTGAATAAGGTTTACCTATTGGAAGTGTTTTTTTTGAAGTTCTATGTACTATCATCAGAAAGGTAAGATGGATTCTTGTATGTTCATATTTGTTCTATTAAGTAGTCTGGAAAATAGTGTAAAATTGAATGCAACCTTGGTAGCATCCTTTCTGCCTATACAAATTGAGAGCATTATAACATATTTGAAAATAATTTTTGGTAGATCTAGAGCATTAAAACATATCTGAATTTCTTCTTTTGTAATTTTTTTTTCAATAATAACAGATTTGAATTCTTCGTCAAAATTAACATAAAAAAAAGGTAATTAAATATAAGAATATACAATTCATAATAGTTAATGGCAACAAATGATAATTAAATATAAGAATATAACAAAGGATTTTTTATTTATTTTTAAATATACATTTCAAAAAAGGAGCTAGCTAACTCCTAGGTAAAACACACCTATGTACATATGAAAACACATCAAAACATACATAAAAACATAAATAAGATGATGGATGGTATAGTGTGGGGCCCAATACAAATAGCAAGAAGAAGTCACGGGAGGTTGCCTAAAGAGTAAATAGACGTTAGGAAATGGATGGAGGAAATTTAAAGAAAAAAACAAGATTTTTAAATGCCAACATCCTCACCTCCAAGTCAAATAGTACGACTTTTAGTGTATGCTCATAAAAGTGGTACAGTAATGGGATTGCGCTTGGTCAGTATTTGTCAGGAGTCTTTGTATTTGTTAAATTTGATGTCAATGCCTGTGAAAATATGTGTGAACACAACAACAATTTAAGGGAGGTCACCTTCCAAATTTACCACAACTATTAGTTAGAGTGAAAACTGTATTTCATTTTCTTCGTACGATCAAAAAATAAATGCACAAATATAATTGGAGGTTGGAAAACACAATTTTAGTTATCAGCTAGTTCATTGTGCTTGTTCAAAGCTCAAGGGAAAAGAGGTTGGGGAGGATTTATAGGTGGGGAATACACAAAGCTAACCAAATTGAGCTAAGGGATAACTAACCAATAGGGTATTTAGGTGTAGAGGGTTTTACAATAGTATGTGGGTTGCATGTTTAATAACACAATGTTTTCCAACCTGTAATTTTACAAAAGAGTAAGAATGTAATGAATGTTTTTTGTTATTTACATAGTACGAATGTAATGAAATTCACCTTCAAAATTTATAACAAGTCTTATTTAGAGTAAAAAATTTGTTTCAATTTCTTCATATGTTCGAAAAATAAATGCAAGATATAATTGGATGTTAGAAAACACAGTGGGTTAAATGAGTAGATGGTTTATGAAGCCTACAACCAATACATTATTTATCTCATTCACTTTTTTTTTCATCTTTTCAAGTGTTTTTAGAGAAGATTCCTTTTTCATTTCATACATTCTACTGCCTACACAAAATAGTTGTATGTTGGAAAATACAATGTCGGTTGTCCATTATTTCATTTTACATCTTCAAATTTAAACAATGGAGAGTATGGGGAGGAGTTGCATTTTGGGGATACATAAAACTAACCAAATCGAGTTTAGGACTGACTAACCATAGTCTCAATATACTTCCTCTAGTTTAACCATAATTTCTTATTATTTATATTTCTATGTATTTATATACCAAGGATAAATCTTATAGGACCTACATCTTTCATCTCAAACCGATAATCCAACTAAACCTTGAGTTCTCTAATGAACACTTCAATATTCCTAATGATTGAGATATCATCAATATGTAAAACTATGATTAACTCATCTCGATTCCTTGGAAAACCCAATTCTAATGCATTGGGTCATCCCACAATAATGGTTTACAATTTCTAAGGGATCTTGATTTTTGTTGAAATCACATATTTTTAGAAAATATAATGATTTAAGCCTTGAAAAGTTCCATTTAAAGGATTTGAATTGAAGAGGGTTTGATCGAACCACCTTAGATCAAACCCCCTTGGATAGAACCCCACTAGTTTTAAACCATACCTATAATATAGTCTCCTTTACACCTATCAAAATGTTGATAAAAGACCACTTTTGATTTACCTTTTGGGGGATCAAATGAATTCATTTAAAATTTATTTTTTGTAAGTATGTAGTCCTTATTATAAGCTTCCCAAAAAGTATAATTTTAAATAAATTTAGTTTTATTATTATATTTATTTTTTATTTCTTGTGAATGTAGGTTTTTCACCAAAAATCAAGCTCTCTATTCCGCATGTGGAAAAATAGAAAATTATCAAAAAAAATTTGAAAAATATTAGTGCATTGGATATTGAAGTCCTTGATCCAACAAAAAAAATTGAATTTTGTTACATACAATTTTTTTTATGTTGTATACAATCTACCTATGTCTGAATTGTAATTGGTTTGACTTCGAAACTTGATTAAGGAAAAAATATTTAATAAAACACTATGAATCCAAATGAAATAACTAGATATCATAGTTACAAATATAAATTCAAAAAAATTATAATTTTATCCTTTATGGAAATTTTTTTATGTTGTATATGTTGAGAATCACTCCTTAAAAATGGTGTTTACTAAAAATAACTAGTTTTCGAAGGAGATGGAAAAAGAAGTGCAATATGATTCCAATTTTTTTGAAAACCATATATTTAGAATCTATAGAAAAAATTTCACAAATCACTAGTTTGCATCATCTTCAAATTCCTCACGGTTTAGTTACTATAGGTGCCTGAAAGTGAAGATTTAGTTAGAAAAAATTAGTTCAGTGTCCAGTTTGATCAAAAATTGTAAACCAGTATTGTGGGATCACCCCATATGGATCAAATTTTTGATACAACATACATGGTGACTAATTTAATGCATACAAAGACCCTTATAGTTTACAATCCAAATATTCTATACCCCTTATTTGAAATTATGTACCCTTTTAAGCCATTTCCTATTTATAAAACTAAATTTCTAGTATGACACATAGTTTGAGTCAAGGATCTTGTATCTCCCCTTAATCCATCCTCCTAGGATCCCTTAATTAATTTCCTTAGCTACCCTAAATTCATCCTCTTGCATCCCCTTAAGTCACTCTCTTAACTCCCCTTAAGCCATCCTCTTAGGACCCCTTAAGTCATTGTGTTAGCTACCCTAAATCCATCCTCTTGCATCCCCTAAAGTAATTATCTTAACTCTCCTTAATTAATCCTCTTAGGACCCCTTAAGTCATCCCCTTAGCCACCATATCATCCTTTATCTATATAATATTAATCTATTCTTTTATTTCATTATGAATTACTACTTCCCTTTTCTTCAATTTCTTCATTATAAGGCCTTTCAACACCATCTTTATGTTTCTCTTTGAATTAATTCTTCATCATCATTGCATTAATCCATTAGGTTAAACCTTAAAACCTAAACCCTAAACCTAACATCCATCACCATTACATTAATCCATTAGGTTCATTTTAGGCTAATATAAATTTATTAATATAAGCATCTTTCATCCATCATAGTCCTTTCATTATCCATGCATCTTTCCATCCTAATCATTACATATCTCCCATATCATTAACCAAATAATCTTGAATCCAAAAGCTTTATTTTGGATGGAAATGATTCTTGTACCTATTCAACCATATTATTTTGATAGATAATGGAATAAAAGGAAAGCTTCACTTGTATGATGATATCTAGTGATAAGGTGAATGTGCCTCAACATGGTAGGTTGAAAAATTACTCAATTAACATCTTTTCTAGATATTTTAAAGACATCTTGGATTAATGTGTACATTTTTTTGTGACAAGTATTACACCCATTTTATTGGGGAAAGGGTCCTCTAGTTACACATTACTTTAGAGAAATAAGGTCTTCTAAACTATATTGAAATCCTTTTTTTGTAACTCTTAATAAATAATTTGTAAAGGATAAAAATGGAGGGGATTTTCATATGGAATCATAGCTCATTAATGAAACAAATTCTTTCATGAAATTCTCACCTCCCCTATAAAATAAAGGCTAGGTACAAGGTTCTAGTGCATGTTATTCCCCACTCCAAGATCACCACCTACTATCCCAATCGTCTCCCTCTTTCTCTCCCTCACTCTCTCTATCTATTGACAAGGGATAGTAAGTGGGATAGAGGGGGGAGAGAAAGAGGGAGGTAATTGGAACCTAGGTACAAGGTTCTAGTTCATGTTATTCCCCACTCTCTCTACCTACCTCTCCCTATATTCCTTCAGCCTTACCTCTCTCTACCTACCTCCCCATATCTCCCTCATTTCCTCTCTCTCCCTTTATCCCTCCCATTCCACCTCACTAGGCCTCTTCGTCCCCCCATAACTCTATACTTCTCTATCTCTCATCTCTCACCATCCCTCCTAACCTTTCTCTCCTCCTTTTTCCCCTCTTTCCCCCCTCTCTCTTTCCACCTACCCCTCCATTTATCTCTCACTCTATCCTCCCTCTCTCTCTCCCTCCCTCCATCCCTTCCAACCCACATCTCCCTCACTCTACCTACCCCTCTCTCCCTACCTCTCCCTCCCCTCCTCTCTCTCTCTCACCACCTCTCTCTACCTCTCCCACCCTACATAGATCCCTATCTCTATGTACCTCTATTATGTTTACCTTACCTCTCTCTACCTACCTCTCCATATCTCCCTTCTTCCCTCTCTCTCTCCCTCCTTCCCATGCAACCTCTCTCCACCTACCCCTCCCTCCCTCCCTCCCTAATTCCCTCTCTCACTATCTCTATACCTAAATGTCCCACCTTACACCTCTCTCTCTCTCTCTCTCTCTCCCATTTACACACACACAAACTCTATACCTATCCCTCCCATTATCCATATCTCCCTCCTTCCCTCTCTCACTCTCTCTATACATAGCTATCCCACCCTACCACTTCTTATAAGAAATAATTTTAGATAACGTCAAGATAAAATAGAGGCTATGAAATATTTAATAATAATGTGATGGAGTAGTTAGGTCAATTTGATTGGTTTTAGTGCAAGAGAAGGTACATAAGGAGCTCATGGTGAAGATGAATGCAATATAAAAAATAAATAAACTCAAATAAAGTAAGTTATTGGATTGATAGAACTAAATACTATATAAGTACTCATAATGGTTGAAGGTACTCTCATTGGTCCTCATATCTTACCTATCTACATGTGCTCCTTGGGTTGCCAACTATGAAATGTATTTTCAATTTTATGATTCAATTTATTTTATTTTGTGTCAAGTAAAGATATGAAGATCCCTATCACTCCATACAAAATCATGGGATAAACTTATAACTTTATGTAAATTTCAAATATTGGAGATATACTTAGATCTTTTAGTTTTGATAAATTAACATGAATATGTTACAACCAATAGGATACAATTAGAATTTTAATCCTACAAAAAAATATTAAGAACATTTGATATAAACATGATTAAAAACTATATAGTAATAATTATAATATACATGGGTTTTTCAATAAAAATCCATCTCTCTACCCAACCCTCTCTCTCACACACACTAGATCTCTCTCTCTTTTTACCTCTCCCATCCTACCTTTGTATCTATCTTTACTTACATCACTCTTTATTCCTTCCACCTTACCTCTCTCTACCTACACCTCTTTCCCTCCCTATTTCCCTCTCTCCCTCCCTCCCTCCCTCCCTCCCTCCCTCTCTCTATTTTCACTCACCCTCTCCCTCTCGACCTACCTTACCCTCAATTGATCTCACCCCACCTCTTTTTCTAGAAGAATTATTTCCATCCAAAATAAAACTTTGAAATTTAAGATTATTTAGTTAATGGGATGGGAGATATGTAATGATTAGGATAGAAAGATGCATGGATAGTGAAAGGAATATGATGGATGAAAGATGCTTAGATTAATAAATTTATATTAGCCTAAAATGAGCCTAATGGATTAATGTAATGATGATAGATTTTATGTTCAGGGTTAAGGGTTTAAGGTTTAACCTAATGAATTAATACAATGATGATGATGGATTAATCCAAAGATAATGGGAGAGAGGTTGTGTGTGTGAGAGGGAGAGAGAGGTAGAGAGAGAGGGAGAAGTAAGGTGGGACATGTAGGTATAGAGAGAGTGAGAGAGGGAATTAGGAAGGTAGGAATGGAGAGAGATAGGTGGAGAGATGTGTGGGAAGGAGGGAGAGAGAGGGAAGGATGGAGATAGGGAGAGCTAGTCAGAGAGAGGTAAGGTGAAAAAAATAGAGATAGGAAAGTAGAGGGAGGGATATAGGTGTAACATCCCTCTTCTTAATGCTTAAGTAATCTCAAGAATTTACTAGAGGTAAATAAACTTAGTAAACATGAGAAATTTTTTTTTTTTAAATAATTTCATAAGTACAAGAAATAAGTATAACTTTTCCAAATAAATTCAAACTTGAATTCACATGTAATCATAACTAGAATCAAGATAAATTCTTACAATATTTATTTTTATCACACAAGATACACTTAGCATGAAGAATAGTCTTACCTCATAGGTTTTGACTGTCGTAAGCCAGAACTTGGGGTTCACTGCATCTAAAATGTTGATTTCTATCTTCACAAGCCTCATAGAGTCGACTGCTACAGAGGGAGAGCATCATCCAAGTGCTTTTCCTCCAACCACGGACTCAAGTGGTCCCCTGCGCACTTCCAAACTGGAAGTAACCTGGCCCCTCTCGAAGAGTATAGATATAAGGAACTGCCAAGTTTCACCATCTAAGTCCCAGTGATATGTCCTACAGAACTCAATCAACCATAAAACTCTAGATCCCTTCTAGCTTAGTATGATCATTTGATTGGTCATGCCATCTAGACACACACCTCTGACTCATCTTAGAATTGTCTCATCCTATAGTTTACTTACTTTATTTGGTACTCTAGTCACAAACTAGTCTGTATAGAAAATCCATTCTAGCCAATCCGACTTAGATCTAATCCTTAATCTAGGATATTTATTCAATATAATTTTTTTTTTGGTATTTCAAACCTTTTTAAAAGTCCCTTATTGCATCCTTGCAATATCTAGGGTTTATGACTTCTTGTCATTTTACTCTCAAGATTCAATACCCAACATCTTGATGCGTTAAGTCGAGTTTCAACATTATCGTAGAATCTCTTAAGGTATTATAAAGACTTCATGTCTTGTTCTATGGTTTTCCTTGACCTTTCTCTATCAACAGTATATATATGTACAATGTCATATCCGACATAAGCATTATAGATTTCCTATATCCTTCTTGTTTCAATTCTAGGTTTTAGCTTCTCTAACCCAATACATGGAAATATCAAACATCCTTGATTTTCCAAAGGTAATAACATAAGTGTAATTAATCATAAGAACAAATTGCTTCTAGTATTTCCTAGACCACTTGACATTGTTTGAGTTTACATTTTACATACATGAATAAACATAGTATTCAATCTATTTCTTTACCAATATAATATCTAACAGAATACTATCATTTGATATCAATAGTCTTGATCTAAGTCAATCTTCCAACATAAGTTAGGTTTCACCTTCTCACCCACTCTTAGGTTCTTTAGCCATATGGACAACACCATGTCGTCATCAAGACATACATAAGGTTATAATAAGTATAAAGACATCCTTTTCAAATACCCCACCAGTGTGTTTCCTATAAGGAATATATCGAGGAAGGAAAGAGGTTTTTCTTTTCCAAGGACCGGATTATTAATACAAAGTCACTCAACAAGTAGTTAATAAAAGAACTCAAGAATAGTTATACATTACTCGAGTAAGCATTCTTGATAGAAAATCTAGGACTTAGTTATGCTTCAGTCCTTTCTTCCACTTATTTACTTCTCAATTAGTCAAGCTTGGTTCACTACCAACCACGAACCCATGGTTTGATATTACCTTTTAAATAATGAAAAAGAATCTCATAATAAGCAATGATGGTTTCATGCTACATTCCCAGCCATATCTATGCCAAGAAGGGTTTGAGGGTAACATACCCCGACTACCTTTTTAAGCATCTAAATCACTCTAGAACAATCAAGAATTAAGCTTTCTTGTTGTCGACATTCTAAATAAATATCACAAAGATTCATGCATGAAGTGGTTTATAGGCAAGACTGCCCCACTACTGGTTTCATAATCATTGTTGTTACAATGTATACATATATAAAGGGATAAGGCTATATCCATTCTAAAAGAAGAAAGATTGCTTTACTTACCGTGTATGCAATAACTCGTCATCTCTCAACTATTTTGAATTTGACCTTGTAGTTAATATAGTGCAACAAGAATTTGGTTTAAGCCTCCATGCTAAGGAAATTTTTTCTTCAGCTTCCTTCTTACTTTTTTAATACCTCCAACGTAGACGGTACCATTAATCTTCAGTCATCATTCAATAGTTCATAGTGCACTTAAGAAGTGGTTTCTACCTAGAATTTGGCTCATATGTATCGTGCCATTTTACCATCTAGTAGTCAGAATTGACCCTGCCAATCAACACTCCTTATCATTATTGACCGACTTGATGGGTGTTTGTACAATCTTCTTTGGGATACCAAGTAGCAGTTTTTAGAGAGAGAGTCGTTTGGCCTCGCTTCCACCCAGGCTCAATATTCTGCACAAAATACATGCATCACGCGAGTGTATGGGAAGATAGTGTTAGATCCCACAACCTTTTCCAGCATCCATTCTACCAGTGCCCAAAAATGGGAGCTTTCCAACAAGGTATCACATCCATTTAAGCATAAAGGATGTATATATTTTGTCCGACTTTATATCTATCACTGTTTTGTTAGGTACATATGCCAAAGTGTGGACACATAGACCAGGCCCGTGAACTGTTGATAAAATGCCTTAAAGAAAAGTGATCATCTGAGATTGCAGTCCCTGTGTGATATGTACCAAAAAAAAACTTATTGAAGATGCTTTTTTCCACCTTGAAGCGAATGACCTTCGCTGATGTAAGCAACTTCCCCCCCCCAAAGCATAAAGAAAATAAGATTCATTTCAAACGAACTTTCCCCCCACCATTACTAAAACGGTTGCTAACTGCATAAAGATCTTCCCTCGTCCCCCATAAAAACCCCAAGTTTCTGGAGAAAGATTCCCCATTTAAGAATGGTAGTTATTGTATTGATTTAACACCACCTTGGATCGAGATGGACACTGCCATTGCTACATGCCATTTCCATCACTATCCAACCAATCTCTTCTGCCATTGCTACGTGCCATTCCCAAGTCTGTTAGCCATGCTGAGAAATTGTCAAGATCGGTGAGTTAGGAAGGATCCATCAACCCACCATTATTCAATTGCACTCCCTCCCCCGTTTTCATGGTGGAACATGATGAAATGGGTTTAAAAATTAGTTACCAATATTAGGTTTAAAGGATCGGTTTAAGAAAACAACGAACTTGATTTACGTGGTAATTCTTTGAATTACTCCTACATTCTCCCCCACCACATTAGTTATATTGTCTACGGCCTTAAGTTGGCTTTCGAGATCACTAAAACAAAATTAAACTTTTTACTCGAATTCATTTATCAAAACGGTTGTAGAGCCATATAAACAATGAGGTAAGTATATCCCAATGAGCTCCTCCTTGAATTGAAGGTCGAGTAAGACAAGTATTCCACGTGATCCTCTTTTAATAAGAGTCGAGCAAGAACACAAAACCCATGGTCATGTTGGCCGATAGGCATCTGCAATGTCACCCATAAGTTATCAATAGTTAAAAATTAATTGAAATCTGCACATATAATATGCAACATATATGCTTATATGTGTATTAATATCAAAAGTTGAGACATTCTACCCTTCATGTTAGAAGACAATCATGTTGTTTTCAATTAGACTAAATCTAGAATTTGACATCAAAACTACTAGCGAGGAACACATTATCCATAAAACCAATTATGCAATAGGTCACAACATAGACTCGTTTACGACCTAAGAAGCGACATGTTAGACAGAAAGTTGTCTCTGTTGCAAAACAAATAATGTTAGACTAGGTTGGCATTGAACAACATGAAATAGACTATAAAAGACATTGACAACTTGTCAAGTCAAGGAATAAATTCAGACCAAAAGGGGGATTGAGTATCATTTACCCAATTCAACTAGGTTCACCATTTTGTATCAACAGTAGACCTAAGATGGTGACAACCCATTCTTTTTCTTGTATCTATACCCTTCTCTCTGATGATGCTCTCCCTTCCTTTCAAGAAGGGCAGAACCTTGTTTCCTGAATGTAGCTTGCCATCAACAACACAATATGAGTGTATCATTAATCATTTCATAATCCTTATGAAATCATCACCTCTTGACTACTTTTAAACACATGTCAACTTTAGTCAAATAAACATAACTCATGAAAACATTTTTTTTCTAGACATTTTCCTAAATATCAAATGATTGAATCATGCGTAATCATCTACTAATTACTTTAAAAGTAAAAAGTAAAACATAGTTAAAGTTAGGGATGTAACATATCTCTCCCCATAAGAGTCACCATCCTCAATGATCCAATGCTTGTAAAACCTTAATAAGATAAAAAAAATTCTTATCCTGTAAAAGTGTAAGCCATTGAGAAAAAATTTGATATAAAATCATGGTAAACTTTCCATGTCATATTACCGTTTGGATACTAGTCTCGTTGGACCTTGCATTTAAGAAGCTCACACTTGACCACTCCTTGGTCTTGTACCTGTAAAACATTCTGAGAATATAATTATCATCTGTTATATACTTTTCAATATAATTCATATAAAACATTTTACCTCCTAGTAATGGATGATACTAGAATGATTATATAATCAAACAAATTGATAACTTAGGAATTTTGAAGAGTCCTTTAAATCTAGGAATTAGTTAGGAATACATTCCTTATTTTATGAAAATTTCCTTCTCTAGCCAAGAATTGTGTTAGTGCACGATTGGAATATACTTAACTTTTCTATCTAACATTAGCTTCCACCAATATTTTTGATCAGTTTGATTTGTTTATCCATTTTGACAACATTTCAAGACTAATGCTAATCCTATCATCTAGGAGTTTGGCATCTTTTCTATCAAATGTTTCAAATGGAGTCATCCTGATAGTAGAATTATACAAATTACTACCTCAAACTCCATAAAAGATGGATACTCTTTCTACGTGTAACAATCAACTACTCTTACATAGGTTTACCAAGAGAATGACAACAAAGTGAACAACATTAAATAAGTAAGGTGTCACCATTCATCAAGTAAGATACAAGGAGTAACATCAATCTTCACCTTTCTAGCTGAAAAGGTTATTCATTAAGTACCAATTTCATTATTTCATGCATCATTTAAACAAGTTGATAGGTAAATACTAGAGAAAGGATCATAATTCCTTTTTTTTTTTTTTTTCTTTTGGTTCAACTGTCCTCCAAGACTTGGCATGCCACTGAAAAGAGGGAAAGCATCACCTAGCTATTTTTCCTTCCAACCACATATTTAAGCGGTTCCTCCGCACACTTCCTAATTGGAAGCAGTCCTACTTTTCGATAAAAGGCTATGTTGGAAACCCTCATAATTGCCATCTGAGCTCTGGTGTGTACCCCCACTTAACCAACTCTGTCACACTACTAAGGATACCCTCCTACCAAGTACGACAACTCTAGTTAGCTAAGTGTCTAGAGTATTGTGAATTGTCGAGTGCACATAGTGGCAACGACACTCACTATGGCCATAGTTTAATATACATACGCTTTTCATTCCACGTAGTAATGGTTCACCACCCTGCTCGACTTGGAGAGACTATTTACTTGGGTTTACTAGACTACTTGTCCACCCACATACCATATCACAAGGTTCAAAAAGTGATATCTGCTTAAGACCTCCTTAAGATAGTCTACATATTAATTATATAACCCAAAAGGGTTTGGAACCAATTCCCTTCCACACAAGGTTTCTTTCTTCTGTGAAGCTAAGGACATATCAGGTGCATTTCCATAATTTACTCCCTTACACAATCCATTAGAGGCCCATCTAGGCCATGATAAAGAAGAACATTAAATCAAACACAATGAACAACAAAAAAGTTCTCGTATAGCCACCACAAAACTCAACTCAATATCAAAATATAAGCAGTTTTAATTTCAACAATAAATCCAAAAATGAGCTCATTTCCAACAATAAATCAAATTTTGGACCAATCGTCCATAAGATAAACAATCTTTGAAAATTTGGTGGCTAGACCATTTCAAAATAAAGAAATAAAATAATGACAATCCTTGCCAATATTAAAAGGAATTTCACCAAAAATCCAAGTGTCAAAATCTAGAAGAACACTGTTAATACATTGTGTGACTTGACTAAGTCACTACAAGGAAGTAGATTGTTGCACTGTATTCAGATATTCCAAAAGCTTATAGTGGGTTAGAGATTGCGTTACAAGCACATAAAATAAATATGTCTCTTAAGACTTACATCATGATCAAAATTTTGCAAATAAAGGGATTATATCAGATTCACTCCTAATTCCTGGAGTATCTATCATTCACCTGCCAGATGACATTATAAGGTCATTTTATAGCAACACGAAAATATTATAGTAGGGACGCAACTTCTTTTCCTCATTTGGCATTACAAAACTCTATTCTTACTTCATTGAATAAGTTACATGTTAAAACTTAAACAATTGACTAAATATCTCAGTGATAATTACATTCACCAATGCGGTTGTAATTTCTAGCCCTACCAAAAGGAAAGTACCTAGCTCACAACCTTTAATGATCCATTGATTCCACTTGGCTCATTCCAAGCCATCTAAAACTTAGACTAAAACCCATCTTATCTAGGTGTCGTTGATACAGTTTCAAGGAATTCCAATGATTAGATGCTCCAGCACCTAGTTGAGTACTTCCAAGTCCTTCCATCCTTAATTCTTGAAAAAGAAGAGTAGTATTAAATTCATATAGACACTGCTCTACCCGAGCTCTTAGTCTGATTAGTAATTGACCACGGTTTTACCTTTCTAGTCATAGTCTCAACGTCTTTTAGAAAGTTTCTGTGGTTTTTCTCTATGCCCTTCTGACATCAAACCAACTCTAACCTTAGATAATATGCTAAATGTTTAATGTTTTTTTCTCGTAATGAGCTCATAGGTCCATGTGTTGAACCCGGTTAGCTCTGATACCATATGTAACATCCCTCTTCTTAATGCTCAAGTAATCTCAATAATTTACTAGAGGTAAATAAACTTAGTAAACATGAGAATTTTTTTTTTAAAACAATTGCATAAGTACAAGAAATAAGTATAACATTTCCAAATAAATTCAAACTTGAATTCACATGTAATCATAACTAGAATCAAGATAAATTCTTACAATATTTATTTTTATCACACAAGATACACTTAGCATGAAGAATAGTCTTACCTCACAGGTTTTGACTGTCGTAAGCTAGAACTTGGGGTTCACTACATCTGAAATGTTGATTTCTATCTTCACAAGCCTCAGAGAGTCTACTGCTATAGAGGGAGAGCATCATCCAAGTGCTTTTCCTCCAACCACGGACTCAAGTGGTCCCCCGCGCACTTCCAAACTGGAAGTAACCCGACCCTTCTCGAAGAGTATAGACATAAGGAACTACCAAGTTTTACCATCTGAGTCCCAGTGATGTGTCCTACAGAACTCAATCAGCCATAAAACTCTAGATCCCTTCTAGCTGAGTATGATCATTTGATTGGTCATGCCATCTTGACACACACCTCTGACTCATCTTAGAATTGTCTCATCCTATAGTTTACTTACTTTATTCGGTACTCTAGTCACAAACTAGTCTGTATAGAAAATCCATTCTAGCCAATCCGACTTGGATCTAATCCTTAATCTAGGATATTTATTCAATATCAATTTTTTTTAGGTATTTCAAACCTTTTTAAAAGTCCCTTATTGCATCCTTGCAATATCTAAGGTTTATGACTTCCTGTCATTTTACTCTCAAGATTCAATACCCAACATCTTGATGCGTTAAGTCGAGTTTCAACATTATCGTGGAATCTCTTAAGGTATTATAAAGACTTCATGTCTTGTTCTATGGTTTTCCTCGACCTTTCTCTGTCAACAGTATATATATGTACAATGCCATATCTGACATAAGCATTATAGATTTCCTATATCCTTCTTGTTTCAATTCTAGGGTTGAGCTTCTCTAACCCAATACATGGAAATATCAAACATCCTTGATTTTCCAAAGGTAATAAAATAAGTGTAATTAATCATAAGAACAAATTGCTTCTAGTCTTTCCTAGACCACTTAACATTGTTTGAGTTCACATTTTACATACATGAATAAACATATTATTCAATCTATTTCTTTACTAATATAATATCTAACAGAATACTATCATTTCATATCAATAGTCTTGATCTAAATCAATCTTCCAACATAAGTTAGGTTTCACCTTCTCACCCACTCTTAGGTGTCTTTAGCCATATGGACAACACCATGTCATCATGAAGATGTACATAAGGCTATAAAAAGTATAAAGACATCCTTTTCAAATACCCCACCAAGGTGTTTCCTATAAGGAATATATCGAGGAAGGAAAGAGGTTTTTCTTTTCCAAGGACCGGATTATTAATACAAAGTCACTCAACAAGTAGTTAATAAAAGAACTCAAGAATAGTTATACATTACTCAAGTAAGCATTCTTGATAGAAAATCAAGGACTTAGTTGTGCTTCAGTCCTTTCTTCTACTTATTTACTTCTCAATTAGTCAAGCTTGGTTCACTACCAACCACAGACTCATGGTTTGATATTACCTTTTAAATAATGAAAAAGAATCTCATAATAAGCAATGATGGTTTAATGCTACATTCCCAGCCATATCTATGCTAAGAAGAGTTTGAGGGTAACATACCCCGACTACCTTTTAAAGCATCTAAATCACTCTAGAACAATCAAGAATTAAGCTTTCTCGTTGTCGACATTCTAAATAAATCTCTCAAAGATTCATGCATGAAGTGGTTTATAGGAAAGACTACCCCACTACTGGTTTCATAATCATTGTTGTTACAATGTACATGTATATACAAGGATAAGGCTATATCCATTCTAAAAGAAGAAAGATTTATTTACTTACCGTGTACGCAATAACCCATCATCTCTCGACTATTTTGAATTTGAGCTTGTAGTTAATATAGATGCAACAAGAATTTGGTTTAAGCCTCCATGCTAAGGAAATTTTTGCTTCAGCTTCCTTCTTACTTTTTTAATACCTCCAACGTAGATGGTACCATTAATCTTCGGTCATCATTCAATAGTTCATAGTGCACTTAAGAAGTGGTTTCTACCTAGAATCTGGCTCATATGTATTGCACCATCTCACCATCTAGCAGTCAGAATTGACCCTTCCAATCAACACTCCTTATCATTATCGAGAGACTTGATGGGTGTTTGTACAGTCTTCTTTGGGATACCAAGTAGCAGTTTTTAGAGAGAGAGTCATTTGGCCTCTCTTCCACTTAGGCTCAATATTCTGTACAAAATACATGCATCACACGAGTGTATGGGAAGATAGTCTTAGATCCCACAACCTTTTCCAGCATCCATTCTACCAGCGCCCAAAAATGGGAGCTTTCCAACAAGGTATCACAGCCATTTAAGCATAAAGGATGTATATATTTTGTTGAACTTTATATCTATCACTGTTTGGGTAGGTATGTATGCCAAAGTGTGGACACATAGACCAAGCTCATGAACTGTTGATAAAATGCCTTAAAGAAAAGTGATCATCCAAGATTGCAGTCCCTACGTGATATGTACCAAAAATGAACTTATTGAAGATGCTTTTTGCCACCTTGAAGCGAATGACCTCCGCTGGTGTAAGCAACTTTCCTCCCCCCCAAGGCATAATGAAAATAAGATTCATTTCAAACGAACTTTCCCCCCACTATTACCAAAACGGTTGCTAACCGCATAAATATCTTCCCTCGTCCCCCAGAAAGACCCCAAATTTCTGGAGAAAGATTCCCCATTTAAGAATGGTAGTTATCATATTAATTTATCACCACCTTGGATTGAGATTTAATGCTGCCATTGCTGCGTGCCATTTCCATCACTATCCAACCAATCTCTTCCACCATTGCTACGTGCCATTCCCAAGTTGGTTAGCCATGCTGAGAATTTGTCAAGATCGGTGAGTTAGGAAGGATCCATCAACCCACCGTTATTCAATTGCACTCCCTCCCTCATTTTGATGGTGGAACACAATGAGATGGGTTTAAAAATTAGTTACCAATATTTGGTTTAAAGGATTGGTTTAAGAAAACAACAAACTTGATTTACGTGGTAATTCTTTGAATTACTTCTACATTCTCCCCCACCACATTAGTTATATTGTCTGTGGCCTTAAGCTAGCTTTCGAGATCAATGAAACAAAATTAAACTTTTTACTCGAATTCATTTATCAAAATAGTTGTAGAGCCATATAAACGATGAGGTAAGTATATCCCAATGAGCTCCTCCTTGAATTAAAGGTCGAGCAAGACAAGTATTCCACGTGATCCTCTTTTAATAAGAGTCGATCAAGAACACAAAATCCATGGTCATGTTGGCCGATAGGCATCTCCAATGTCACCCATAAGTTATCAATAGTTAGCAATTAATTGAAATCTGCAATATAATATGCAACGTATATGCTTATACGTGTATTAATATCAAAAGTTGAGAAATTCTACCCTTCATGTTAGAAGACAATCATGTCGTTTTCAATTAGACTAAATCTAGAATTTGACATCAAAACTACTAGCAAGGAACACATTATCCATAAAACCAATTACACAATAGGTCACAACATAGACTCATTTACAACCTAAGAAGCGACATGTTAGACAGAAAGTTTTCTCAGTTACAAAACAAATAATGTTCAACCTTTACAATGTTGCATTCCCCAAATGATGGCATTGAACAACATGAAATAGACTATAAAAGACATCGACAACTTGTCGAGTCGAGGAATAAATTCAGACCAAAAGGGGGATTGTGTATCATTTACCCGATTCAACTAGGTTCACCATTTTTGCATCAACAGTAGACCTAAGATGGTGACAAGATTTTCTTTTCCTTGTATCTATACCCTTCTCTCTGATGATGCTCTCCCTTCCTTTCATGAAGGGTGAAACCCTGTTTCCTGAATGCAACTTGCCATCAACAACACAATATGAGTGTATCATTAATCATTTCATAATCCTTATGAAATCGTCACCTCTTGACTACTTTTAAACACATCTCAACTTTAGTCAAATAAACATAACTCATGAAAACATTTATTTTTCTAGACATTTTCCTAAATATCAAATGATTGAATCATGCGTAATCATCTACTAATTACTTTAAAAGCAAAAAGTAAAACATAGTTAAAGTTAGGGATGTAACAGTAGGTAGGGTGGGATAGGTAGAGAGAGATGGTATGCATGTGAGAGAGAGGGGGGAGGGAGAGGTAGAGAGAGGGGTAGGTAGAGTGAGGGAGATGTTGGGTGGGAATGATGGAGGGAGGGAGAGAGAGGGAAGGAGGGATTGGATGATAAAGGGAGGGGTAGATGGAAAGAGAGAGAGGGGGAAGATGGACAAAGGGAGGGAGAGGAAGGTTAGGAGGGATGGTGAGAGAGGAGTGGTAGATAAAAGTATAGAGGAATGGTGGGAGGGAGAAGTGTAGTGAGGTAGCATGGGAGGGATAAATGGAGAGAGAGGAAATAAGGAAGACATGGAGAGGTAGGTATAGAGAGTTAGGTACAGAGAGTGAGGGGAGATAAAGAAAGTAGAGAGGGAAGGGGAGAGAGAAGTAGATAGAGGGGGGAATTTAAGAAGGAGGGAGATGTAGGTAGAAAGAGAGGTAGGATGGGATGGATTAAGGGAAAGGTAAGTAGAGAGGGAGAGGATGAGTGGGGATGGAGAGAGGGAGGGAGGGAGAGAGAGGGAAAGAGGGAGGTGTGGGTAGAGAGGTAAGGGTGTGTGTGAGGGAGAGAGGGAAGGAGGGATATAGGGAATGGTAGGGTGGGAGGGTGTTAGCTCTCAAAAACGCAAGTTGAATGCCTCAAGAGGTTTCCAATCTCTTGATACGCTTTAGGGTAACAGACAAGGTCAAGAGAACTCAACCTTCTACTCTTTACGTGCTACAAACCTGGGCGGGTGCACCTCTCTTGAACAATGCAAACTTAACTTGTGATTATCTTTCTGAAATGCTTTGTCCACAATGGCAGATAATAGTGAACAAATGAAACCAAACTTGATAACTACCTTCTGATCTAAATCCTAGAATGCTTAATTAACTGATAAAAGAGATTGAATGAATTCGAATAATGAAATTGTAGAGACCAGTTCCTTATTGGGTATGCAGAGTCAAATGAAACAGAAATGGGCAACTTATTTTGGCAAAAGATTGAATTGCAGGCATATGATTTGTTCATAACTTGTATGAACAATGCAAGATTATGATTATTGAGCTCTACTTTAATAATCCAGATGAATCTACCTGATTACTGTGATTATCAAAAAGGATTTAATCCCTACTTGAGAGAAACAAATCGATTAACCACACAAATGCAGCAAATGTGCATAGATAAACTAAAAATAAACTTGTTAACTCAATTTAAACAACCAAAAAGAATCAACATGGAGACAGCTTCAACAATTCTTTTCAATGAACTCGACATACAATTGACACCAAAACAAAATTGCCACACAGTTGAATTTCATTGAAACCATCGTTTGAAATCATGCACATAGTCTCTTAAAAGAGAAAATTATCCTACTATAGCCATCTGACTACCTTCTACTTCTAATCTAAAATATGATGTGTTCAATTACAATCCAGGTGTTTATAAATACACCAGCATTAGAAAATAAAACATAATGAAAATTCATGTCAGCCCAACACCAAATTCAGGCAAATCTCACATGTCGGCAAGCAACGGTCATCAAATAATTCATCACATCGGCCACAGGAATCATAATCTGCTATTTAATTAAATCCACATGTCAGCCACAACAATCAGAAATCATCATTCATTAGTGAACAATTGTCATGACACATTGGCAGTTATGCCGAAGGCAATTCAATCATTGATATCCCGTGTGCATATTGTTGTAGCTCACTCGGGTCGGGGAGATATCATATTAACTTCACATTATTTCACCGAGAGTTGTCCACTTAACCCTATGTCACCATGATCTCCCAACTATCCTACCAACCAAGCCACCACATATTTCATTTGGCAAGACCCCAAATTCTCACCAAGAGCAAACACCGATAACAGTAGGTCACACCGAGCCATCCTCTGTTTTGTTCATCCTCGCCAAGACAACTAAATTCTCTAGCTGAGGGGAACCCTTGTTGTAATAGTCGGTGAGACAAACCACATTCGGGGAGACCTCACCTCGACAAAACAAACTCATACCGATGAGTATCTACCCCCTCTTCTAGTCGGCATGATAGAATGAAGTCGTTGAGACTTCCCAATGATAGCATCCCCCTATGCTGATGAACCATCATATGAAGTAATTGGGGAGACAATGAGAGTTTTCTGAGACATCGGCCCAATATCCAAAACTCCTGCCGACGAGTAGCATATACCAAGCGGTCAGTGCGACAATTGATATTCGCTAAGACTCCCTGCCGATGGCCACAACCTCACACTGATAGAAAATGCATACATGTGGTTGTCAAGACAACAATGAAGTCCTGCCAACCACCCTGCACATCCAAATGTTAGCAAAACGGGTTGGGGAGACCCATAAAATGTCACAGCGAGATGAACCATGATGTGAAATATGCAAGACCCGATGGATTCAATAGGGAAAAATGGAAAAGTATGAGAGAAAAAGCATGTGAAAGGAGTGATTTGGAAGTTTATGAATATGAGCAACATGCAAAATCATCAGGAAATTCATAGTTCCAATAGAGGGATAGAAGGACCCAAAATAGACTTAGTAGGAGGGGAGATGTGATGGTGGATTATGGGACATAGGCACCAAAATTGGATTTATAGCATTGAGGAGGGATAGGGATAAAGTTTTTGGGTTGGCATGATGGAGGGGGATGGTCAAAAATAGTTTGGAAGAATGATAATACATAATTTATTTCCTCAAGAAATTCTTCCTTCACTTGAGAATTTGAGGAAGGAGCATGCACACTATGTGCACTGGGAAAATGAAAATTTAGAACTGGAGGCAACATGTACTAGAATGTATAAAATGGAAAAGGAATGTGCTCTAAAAACACATGAAAAGAAGTAGAACAAAGTGAATGAGATAGATAATGTATTGAATGAAGAGATTTTTCTTATTCTTGAGAAGTTGAGGAAGGTGTGTGTGCAATATACGCAATGGGAAAATGGAAATGCAAAAGTGGATAAACTCAAGAGGTTTCGTATTGTATATGAATTTGTGCAAGCAAAGAAAGTGAGATATTATTGTATAAGTAGAGTTGAAAAAATGAAGTAAAATATAAGAGGTTTTGATCAAACCACCTTATACCAAGCCCCCTTGGATAGAACCCCGCTAGTTTTAAACCATACCTATAACAAAGTCTCCTTTACACCTTTCAAAATGTTGATAAAAAACCAGTTTTGATTTACCTTTTGGGGTA
>VDFB02281492.1:396670197-396842500 GCA_007258455.2 Sequoia sempervirens
GTAAATTTTGAAGGCACCTTTCATTTCATTCATACTCTCTTAGAAATATAAAATGGTTTTCATTACAATAATTACAGGTTGGAAAAAACTGGGTGCTATGAAACCTACAACCCACATACTATTGTAAAACGCTCTATACATAACAATCCAATTGGTAAGTCACGGGCCTTAAGTCAATTTGATTAGTTTTATGTATCACCCACCAACAAATCCTCCCTGAGCTCTCCACCTTGAGCTTAGAACAAGCACAATCATATTACTCACAACCTCACTCTGTTTTCCAATTATATCATATGGTTAACTGATTTCTATTTGCTAATTTTAGGCTTTCACATTATCTCTTTAGGAACCCAATGTTGCATTGATAAATTTAGATTTACATACTTCTTGGAGCATTAAATTTATAATAGTTCACCTTATTTTAACAATATATAATCAACCTTATATTCCCTCTATAAACAAGCCACCCCTTATTGATAGAAATCCTCACCATTTCATTGTTCCACCTTCTTTACTCACTACCCCTTTGGTACCATTTCCTTTTTTGAAAATAATAACTTCTATTTATTGCAAGCCTCTATCAAGTAACCAACCTTCTTTCGTTTCATCCAAACATAACCAATAATCCTATACACATCATGGTGACCTCCCTAAACATGTCTTATCCATTCTTTTAAAATCTCAATTGATCATCCTACTTCCTCATGTGAATAAAAAAGGTCCTAAGCATTGTCATTCAACACCTCTCTCTTGTGTATATCATTAAGTTCTAGTTTATTTTGCTAATCAATACAAAGCACTAAAACATAAATACAACACCTAATTGATATAGGAGCCATCACTATCTTCTAATAATGTACCCCTCCCTTGTTCATGTGACAATGACATTAATTTGGTAGATGAACTCAAAAAAATTGTGGCACATCTTTTGTCAATAACAAAAATGTTATTGCCTACCTGTTACATAGAATTTGTGTTAGTATACACATCTTATTAATACTTTACATGATTTATAACCATCTAGGTATGTTTTGAGTGTATATTTGTATATTTTGAGGGCATAAAATTAAGAATTTCCTCTACCTTGTGAATCCAACATTTTAGAAATTCTATTTCTTCTTTGGAATACTTTGGATACTAGTGCATGACATTAAGACCATCTCTCTTTTTTGACCCATGGTTTCATGTTTCTTTGGATGTTGATATAGGACATTAAGATTACCTACACCATAACATTTCCATGCTCTAAGTCATATTTTTCCATTATTACCCATTTTTTTTCTTTTCTTTATGTTATGAACTTTTATTTTGATATATCTTTGTTTACTTGTTACTTGTAATGTGATTTTTTTTCTTTATGTTATGAACTTTTATTTTGACATATCTTTGTTTATTTGTTACTTGTAATGTGGAACTTATTTTCTCTTTTACTTGTTTCCATTTAGTAGTAGCACAAATTCAAGTGCATACTTTGTTTTTAGTAATAGCACTATGAAATATCTTATGCTAGCAAGAGCACAACCAACCATATCAAAAATTTTAAGAAATTCTATTTTGTTAAAGAATAAAACATTTGGCCACCATGTAGTAAGCTGCTTTAGGGATAACATAAAGCAGAGAGGGAAAAATGCATTTGATCTATTCTTTAAAAGGATAAAGTTTCAGACATGAAAAGTTAATCTATTGATAACTTCAAATTTACATAGATTAGATGTAAAAAGATGCTACATAGAAGGGTTGTCATCCCCAAGGATTTATACAATTCAAGATCATAGAAACAAGGAAGATATTCCTCTAATAGGGAAAAAAAAAAACCTAAAAGACAATGATTCATTCTCTACAATGAGATATTTTATGCATTTACAATTTAGTTTCAATGTGTTCAACATTCTCAAAGCTCTCATTTTCTTCCCAAATCTCAACAAAGCTTTCTTTATATTGTGAATGCTTTCAAGTGTGCAATCTGCTTCCTTTATAAATAATAAACATCACAAAACTATCCTTGCCTTGTCATAACTTGCAAAGATTGAAAAATGAAAAAGCTAAACAACATATTTACTAAAGGAAAGAACAAAGACATTTTTGAGAAAACAGGAAAAAAATAGAGCAGTCTTGGATTAAAAGAGGAAGTGGAAAAATAATCACAATAAAAAGGAAAGAAAAACTACAAAAGTGGCTCCAAGTTAAAAATCTGAAAACAACAGCTTGTAGATGCCTTCAAGTTAAAATTGGGTGGCTTGGTGAAGCAGGGAAGTAAACCTGAGAGGGCAGTAAAATTAGACACTCATTACCATGAATCTATAGAGAGAAATCATACATTGACATGAAATAGACGTGTACAGTTCATGAAAGATGGGTAGGCTAAGGGTAAGACATACAAATGAATAGATAATAGTCTAGAAATATATCACATAGTATACTCCAAAGAGGAAAGAAAAAAAATGTGATCAGACAGACAGAAATGTAAAATGTAACCTACGAATAAGTGAGAGCATATATAACATTAAGGTAACATATGAATATTGGCCATATAGAGGATTATTTCTTTAATGGAACATAATTAAAAATGTCCTCAATTTTGATTACGATGCAATATCCTTATAAAAGGGCTAAACGACAGGGTGTAAAAGCACAAAAGAAGTGACAAAAGTTTTGCAGGGAAAGATGAATGTAGAGTTTGAGCTGTGGCCATGTTGAGATAGGGTTCGAACAAGGAAATAATACAGTCCAACCACAAGCAGGAATGACACATTAACATTTTAGGGAATAAATATTTATGAACTTGAGAGAAGAACAGTGCATATCTGATGACAACAATTCACAAAAAGGAAGTAAATTCAATTTGCAACTACAGAAACTAGAGACTCTATAGAACACATTCAAGGTGCATTCTCATTGAACACATTGGTCATATTACAAAAACCAGAGACTCCACACATTGCCAGCATCAAATAACTCTTTATCCAAATCGCACGATTCAAGAACAGCAGTCAATCGTTGCAAACTTGCAGTCACAAATACAGAGGCACGATGGGAGCAACAAACAAATCGTCCTCCCCTTTTTGCCTTTCCCGTTCCTACACAAAGTAAAACTTCAACCAAAAACTGTCGTCCCTCCTTTCCACCGTCCAATACCTTCCAGATAGTCGTTTCTTCTCTGTCCCAACCGTCTACCTACTGCCTCCCTCAAAGGCTCGATCTGGCTTGGCTTTTGAATCGAAAACGGTCTCCCCAAAAGAATGCTTAGCTTAATACAAACAAAAGACATTAGTAAAAACTAATATAGACAAACCTCCGCCAAAGAGAAGCAACAGAACAGCAAAATGCAGAGGCATGCGTAACATACAAAAACGGGAAATACAGTAAAAAACAATTAATAAAAAATGAATTTGTTTCAAAATAAAAAAATCTGTGTACGTACAGACCATAAAAAATCAGATAATCAGAAATAGAAATGGGCATTCTGTGTACCTTGATTACCAAGCGCAGGCACATTTTGGCGGAGATGACCACTGGCCAAGCACCCGCAACACAGGATCATTTTCGCCATTCGTATGTGCATATATATACTCATTAGCTGCAAACGATAATGAAGGGGTTGACATTGTGGTTTGACTGGCAAATAAACTCTCCATCGCAGGCCGCCATCAAACCTGCAAAACCAATGATCAACAGAACAAAAATGATTTGCATATGCATCGCTGGAAAACAAATGAAAATTGATTTTAAAACTCCCGCTCCCTTTAAACATCCTGCTCATTTTAAATTCTGCTGGTTTTTCAAAATCTATACGTAAAGGCCGTCCATCGTTGTCTGTCAACTCCATTTTGTCCATCCGTCTCCATCTCCCTCCACCTTCAAGTCTTTCCGTCGTGCTTTTTGTCCAGCGCTAGGATGGGGGATGGGATGTTATGTTATAATGTTACATACATATGTGCGTTTTATCTATGTTTTAACTTTCTCCTCAAATAATACAATTTAAAATGACTGTTTAAAAATAAGCAACAAAATTAAATATCTATGGTGCGACAGATGCACAAATTTCTCCAAAAATATTGAATGCTAACAAAAATAAACTAGGCAGCTTCATGAGACCTGCCGGAAGGTTGATTTCTGGGATGCACACCAAATTCTTGCCTTACAGCCTGAGTTGGTCTAATGGTGAAGAACTTGTACTCTTGAAAGAGAGGTCACAAGTTCAAATCCTGCAGGGGGTAAGGTATGTACACCTCTTATTGTGGAGCATGAGTCAGGTGCCTCCCTCATATCGGGAGTACGAGGAGTCCCATATACTGCAAGCCATCTGTAAACCCAAAAACAGATTGCCTGGTATCGTGGACTATAAAAATAATATTATTATTATTACAAGACACGTCAACGTATAGCCAAAATGTCGGTCACGTGCGAAAATAAAGCAGCTCAAGTTCAACAACAGGGTACCCAACAAACAGTATGATGAAAATCGTTCGCCGGCCACCTGCCGTGGAAAGAGCCGTTGGTTTAACATATATAAATTGTTTTAATCCACGAAATTGTCTTTTCGCATGAGAATTTGCCATATATTCGATAGACAGACATTTTAGGTCAAACTTTGTATTGATAGACAGCAGCATAGGATTGTGGATAATGAAATTACTATTTGCCGCGTCTTGTCGGTCTACCTATTCAACGCAACACGGAGGTTGCCTATTACTTTGAAGATTCTGAACGATATCGGGGAACCGGGACAGATCTTCTCCTATTGTTTCTTGCAACGTGGAGGTTGCTTGAGAATTTTCTTTCAAACTTGTTTTCCATTTTTTATTTTCTGTCGCTTTTTATCGAAAACTGCCAGCACAGAATTCTGGACAAGGCAAACACTCTCATTAAAGGCAAACCATTGCAAAGAACATTATGGATTGTGGAAACTTGATATCATTAAAGGCAAACACTATTAGTGCAACAGTGACGTTTCCAATACGTTGGAAGATGGCGTAATTACTCTGCGACGACAAAAAGATCACGACGAAAATGACTTCAAGGTTTTCAAAAGTGAAATACAAATATTGGATTAAAGTCAAATTCTTCCATCTAAAAGTGCGTCTATGTATATCAAGAATAATTTATATGAATTATGTTGAGAGATATTATAATCAGCATGTTTATTTAATTATTTCATTTAATTAAATATTATATAGATAAATTAAATAATATCTCAATGTAATTTATATAGATTGTTTTTGAAATATTTTTTTTCGTAGATTAATTATGCATTGCTTAGCAACAATATTATAATTGATCATTAATTGTACAACAATAACGATAACAAAATCCTCTAAAGTCTAGGATCATGTCCTTTCTTCACAATTCATGAAATTCATATTTAGCCTACTAAACAATAACCAAATACAAAGTTTTTCTTGAGTATAAAGCTTTTTGTCAACAACTTTTCTTCAAAGTAATAGAGGGCCGCACATTGTTGCAAACAACCAAGGGGTCTTGGTCAGTTGCAAGCAAGCCCTAGACTCTATTTAGGGATTTTTTTAAACATGGAAAGAAGGAATGTTGTGGCAAAGGGTCATGCATGATGCTGAACACAAAACAACATAGGGGAACAAGGAAACAACCAACAAACGTGTGGGTCCTAGGTTGCAATCCAATAGATATAGATTTGCCTCATGTTGTCACTATTCTCTTTTGTTTTCTTTTCTAAGTATTTTCTTCTCTTTTGAAAACTTGGAAAAATCATAGTTCAAAACATGATGGTTAAACAAGGGGGTTTGAAGGAAAACTTAGGTCTAGTATGCCAAGGGTCCACCATAGAGTAGAATTTTTTTTTAAAAGTAAACAAACACCCAAAAACCTTGGGAATAGTTAAACGTGTGGTGACAATTCTAAAAACACGAATGGATCCTAAACACAATTGAGTGGTCCTGTGGCTAGTTTCTTATACCCACAGAGTGTGAGATCCCCTTGGATACACATATTTCATTTAACAAATGGACTTACAACTTCTTACAACAGTACTTCAATAGGGGATTTAACATGAGCTAGTAGCTCATGATAAGGATCCTAAGACGTAGACAAGCCTAAAAATTGAGGCAAACACAAAAGAAAAAATTTACCATGACTTTACCAAAAGTACATAACAATAATACATAGGTGTATAGCAAGATATCTCAAATTGGAGAAGAGAAAATTGGGAAAGATAAAAATAAAGGAAATGAAATTTGGTAGGAAGTTTAGAGAATTTTGAGTCAAGGCTGAAGAAAAAAAAAGTGCATGCCACAAACAAAGGTGTTAGAGAAGAAATGCCTCGAGAAAATAAAGCCATTTATAGCCTTATTTCTACACCTTTAATGTGGTCATCAGAGTTATACATGGAGGAGCTAATGAGAATGAAAAAGAGGCTTGAAATATTAAAAACAAAGAGATTGCGTGAAGACAATAGGGTAAAATAATCTATAGAGTATAGGTGCAAATTAGAAAGAGAAAATAAAGTAATCAAAGAACAAATTTTAAACCTGCAAAATAATATGGAAATAGGACAACAAGAATTGGTTACATTAAAACAAGAATTAGATTAATTGAAAGTAATTGATAATAAGAAACCAAAAATGATGAAGAGAGAGGACACAATACAAATAAAGGAGATTCAATCAACATTGCTAGACATGGAAATAAAATAAATCCAATTAAGAAACTACATAAAAGAGGCCAAATCATGACCACAAATTGTAAACGGATCATCAAATAAACAAAAGAAATCGTAGAAAAGTAAATCAAAATGCTAAGGGAAAAAAAGAACTAAGCAAGATTGCAAATATCATTATCAAAGGTTTGAAAGACTTCAGTGAGAAGGAAAGAACCAAAATTTTAACAAAAGACTTCCTTAGAGACAAGATGAAGTGGACATGCCATATTATATAATTTGATCCATACTTTTTTATTGATTAACTGCTTTCAACTGCAAAATTATTTAAATTACTTCTTTAAAGTACTAGGACATCCAGTAACTGTTCTTAAAGCAAAAAAAAACACAATTAAGCACGTAGTTCATTCTACTTTTGTTGTTGCCCTTATTTGATTCGATAAGAAGCTTTAGGGAAGGTAAGAAAAGACCATACCTTCATGATTAGATTTTCATCTACGGTATATAGAATTGATGTCTGTCCAAAAGCTGAGAAGCAGAAAAGCGAGAGAGAATCCTTGTGGTCCAACAATGGCAACTGGGCATAGGGAAAATTCACTACCAGCAATTTATCGATGGAAAATTCACCGTCAACAATTCATCATGGGAAAATTCACTGCCATGACAAATTCATCGTCAACAATTCACTGCAGTGGAAACCACATTAATATATTTAGTAAAATCAAAATTTTCAAAATATATATTAAAAAATATTAATGCAGTGAATTTTTCATGACGATGAATTTTCCCACGATGAATTACTAGAAATGAATTTTCCGTCAGTAAATTGCTAATGGTGAATTTTCCTATGATACATTCAAGTACAGAGATTTTTGGGGATCGTAGAACTGTCTCTGATTGTGACAATAGTCTTGTACCCTGGCGCTTCAAATAGTAATTCCTCTAAAGTAGCCATGGACTAGAAATCATCCAATATCATCAGGGTTCGCTTGGATTGACTAAAGAGTTGTTGCTTTAGCTATATGTGTGCATCTTCTACATTCTAAAACTCAGGCTTCTTGTTTCCAAAAAAATTCTTCCACATCATCTCTATAATTTCCTACAGATTTGGAGACTGAAATAGTTATGAAATGTACATTTCAGAAATAACCTGATGTTGACAGAAGAAAACTATTTTTTTTAGTACGCTGCAAAAGGACTGCTCAATGCTAGACTAGAGCATGAAGAACAAAAATAATGATTGGAAATCTAAGAGTGTATTGTAAATTTAACATTAGAAAAGTAGGCCAACCTACATAACTCGATGGAATGTACACTTCGAAAATAATCTGATGTCTACATAAGTCCCTTTGGATTTGGATATGTGAACTGCTTAGGTTGAGAGATAATGGAGGTCATGTAATGTTTTCTATCATGGATGAATTTCAATTGGATAGCATCAGACCACAAAAGTTATTTAAATAATTAATAATTGAGTTATGAAAGTAATATATGTGATGAATTGTATAAAATTTGAGAAAGTTCATATGATGGATGTCAGTTGTGCTCTTCTTAATCAAATTAATCAAATTCTTCTCTTTTAAATTAATTTACACATTAAAAATTTGTTGAAATAAAATTCTACTAACTTTAAATAAATCAAATATATATTTTATCGAACATAACATAAACTATTTACAATCTATTCTACTTTATCCATGTAACTGTTGCAACCTCACATAATGCAAATGCTTAATTTTATTGATTCTCAAAAGTATTTAAATGATTAATTATTAAGTTATGAATACAAATATTATCATCACCATTGAATGGGGAAATGACACTATCACATGAGCAAAATATTTTGATAGGCCATGTCCCCCAAACGTCTGACCTACCCTAGAACAATCTGAAATCTTAAACTATTAAGAGAGTTCATAATTCCATATTGTAACCTTTTGATAAAAATATTATTTTATTATTTTGGGTTGGGCATCAAAAAATGAGGGAAAATTATTTAAATATTTGTGCCAAGATTTTATATATATATATATAGAGAGAGAGAGAGAGAAGAGAGGGAGAGAGGGAGAGAGGGAGTGGCCCCTTTTGGAGTGATAGGGGTGTTTTAAAAATAAAATAAAATAAAATAAAATAAAATAAGCAAGTTATCTTGGTTGCCGAAATAAAGGAGGGAAAAAGATATTTAAATATATTTTAAAAATGCTTTTTGGCACCTAAGGCTAGATCGGAAAAGTAGGGAGTCATAAGGGAAGTTGTGTATTTCTATAAGGAGATTTGGAGGCATTATGGATCATTTGAATTTTATATCTACTTTTCTGCTCTTTTTATTGGAACAATTCTCTGCAGATGGAAACCCTTGAGAATCAAGGAGTTGAAAGAAACCCTAGCTTCTTCCAAGGAGAACCTCATGAAAGAGGTTCCTATGTGCTTCAATGAAGATAATTGCTAGTTCATGACAATTTTGCATCAACATTTAGATTTCTGATTGGAAGGGTGAGTTGTACAAGTTAGAGGCTCTAATTTAGATTTCTAGGGTGGAAAATCCCTAATATCAATCTAGCAGGCCAGCACACCCCTTGGTAGGGTTTTTGATTATTTTCATCATCATTTAGTTGCATACTTGTAGCTAGAGCAACTTCACCCAACTAGGGTTAGCTACATTTGCATTATTGGGGTTTCTTCATGTTGTGGTGCATGTTTGGAGCCCACTTTACTTTGTACTTTGTATTCATATTTTGTAATAGTAGACTAGAGGTTTATATCAGACATTTATTGGCTCATATTGAAGGATCTAATCATGCTATGTTGGTGATTTAATGTTACTATTATCTGCTATAAGTTTTCCTATCTTTTGGTTGCATTATGTGCTATTGTTCATGCATTATAATTTAATAAAAAAAATACACCAACATTCTAGGGTTTAATTATAAATTAAAAATAAGAAATTAGGGCATCAATTTTGCATTACAAAAATCATAAAATTGCACAAATATTGGTTGGGATATTTCAGTGGTATGAGAGCTAGGTTTTCCTTGCTAGCCTCTGTGTCTATTGTTGTGCATGTAGATCTACATTGGACATGAGTTAAAGGGGACCTTGGAGAAAGAACATGGATTGGTGACCTAAATTCTTACCCAAGGTAGAAGACATAAATCCTATTCAAGAACTATTGCTAAAAATAGGAAAGGAACAAGAAAGGTACCTATCTCAAGCTTCCAAAATTTTGGACCAATACCAAATTTTGTCAGATCATGCAAAGGCTTGTGTTCCCTTTGATGTGTACTTGAAGGCACTTGAGTGCCAATACCCCAACAAAAGAGGACTGTGACTGCATAAGATGAAAGAGGAAAGAAGAGGAAGATTTAAAAAATGCTAAAGAGGAGGTTAAGGAACAAGATCCAAAGAAATCAATTTTGTTGGAGGAAATGAAGCCTTCAAATCAAAATTAGAATCACTAGAAGTTGTCATTAAAGAAAGGATAAAAAAGAAAGAGGAATCACTTGCTTGTGACTTGTAGCCTACAAGTGATCATGGGAAGGACAAAAATTAGTTAGTATTCTGCCGTAAAGAAGACATGCTCAAGAGTTCATTTTAGCCTTATGAGGACAAGGATAAAGGAAATTCACTTATTGAAGCTACAAATGAAGAGCACATGAAGATTGCAAAAGATACTGCCATGGAGATTTTCAAACTAGCTATGTTAGGTTAGCTATATGAAGGTATAGATTCTTGTGATGTTTCATTAATTGAGACTAGAATTGCTTCATCATATTTACATCATTTTGGCAAGGAATCAAATTGTGGTTTGGATGTCCTTAAGCTAGATGTTGCCCAAAAATATGTGAGCAATTCATAAATTTTAGTTTGTAGTGGATAAATTGAATTAGATAATATTGATTTAACATTGCAAGATATGGAGGATCACTTGGTGGTTAAGGAGGTTATAGTTGTGCATACTCTTTCTAGACCAACCAATAAGGAAGATCATGATGTAGAAGACTCAAATCATTATTTTGATGGAGATCCTTTGATGAAGCATGACGATGACCTAGCTTCCACACATGGATGTAATGAAGAAGAGGCCATGAAGGAAGCTAGTTTGGAGGATGTTGGTCTGTTATTGCTTGAGGACAAGCAATCTTGGGAGGGGAGGATTGTCATGTCCCCAATTTAATTTGAAATTCAAATTTTGCAAGGGCAAGAAAAAGTGTTTTTGAACACTAGTTTCCATATTTTAATTAAATATAAAAATAATATTTTAAATAAATAATATATATATAATATAAAAATAAATGAATAAAAATAAATAAGCAAATAAAATAAATAAATAAATAAAAAATTAGGTCAGCCTTGTTAAGGTTAGTCATGTTATCCATGACATCATGATAATAATCTATTAGAAGTTTGGAAGTCTTTCATTGTTGATGTAGCCTGGGTGAACCCACAAAAGTGGTTTACAATTGGAGTGAGGAAGGAAAAGTTGAAAAAAATGACCCCATGCCAAAAAAATTCATTTTGGGGGTTTGAACGAACTAATAGATTCAAACAAACCAAAAGAGGGTTTCAATGAACCAAGGTTCAAGTGAGCCCATTCAATGAACTTCCCACCATTCTTTCCAAAAAAACCACTGGAAACCCTTTTTAAAAGGGGGTTCGCTTGAACCCCACCTGGTTCGAGCGAACCCCCCTTTTCCCACCTTCCCACTCTCTGACACATAAAAACATAAAAAAAATTCCCTTCGAAGCTCGGGCTGAGGATGAAAATGGAGGATACTTCACAAACCCAACTAGATGATGGTAGTCCTCGGAACGAGCTATCCAACGAATATAATTTTAATATGTTTTGGTTTTATTATGTTTTTTTTAAAAAAAATTATTAAACATAGGTTTTTCACCAAAAATCAAGCTCTCTATTCTACACATGTGGAAAAATAGTAGATTATCAATTTTTTTTTTTGAAAAATATGAGTGAACCAAATAAATTGAAGTCCTTGATCCAACAAAAAAAAAAAGAATTTCGATACATACAAAAACCGTTACACGTTATATGGTCCGCCTATGTCTTAATTGTAATTGGTTTGACTTCAAAACTCGATTAAGGAAAAGATATTCAATAAAACACTATCTAACCAATTGGAAGCACTAGATATCAGAGTTACAAATCTAAATTTGAAAGAATTAGAATTTAATCCTTCATGGAAAAAGGTTATGCATTATACAGTGAGCGTCACTCCTTAAAAATATTGTTTACTGAAAAAAACTAGTTTTCGAAGGAGATGGAAAAAGAAGTACAATTTGATTCCAAAATTTTTGAAAAAAATAAATTAGAATCTACAGAAAAAATGTCACAAATCACTAGTTTACATCATCTTCAAATTCCTGATGGTTTAGCCGCTATAGGTGCTCGAGAGTGAAGATTTAGATAGAAAATATTTCAGTGTCCAATTTGGCTAAAAATTGTAAACCAGTATTGTGGGATCACCTGCCTAGCAACATGAGCATGATGTGTACATACATAGGTTGATTCTACTAGCCTTGTGTTTTCATTGATGTCAACATAGTGGGGAAGAATTTTTGGTGTTATTTGTGTAGTACTATCGATACCGAAAAGTTGATCTAACAAAAACTTGGCTAAGTGTTCTCAGTTTTTTGGTCTGCACTTCATTGCAAGAAGAGGTACAAATTTGCACTATTAACCATATCATTATGACTAGCTCATACAACTATATTCAAGATCTCAAGAAATGTTGTGAAGAGTACTGAAAGATATCAATGACAGAGTTCAACTCTGTATACCACTGCCATCTCTTTATTCAGTATACTAGCGTGGGAGATTTTGCATTTTCTTATGGATAATTTTTTGTTGTTCTGGTTCTAAAGGGAGTCTCAATGATGTCAGTGAAATGAGAAACTGAAGAAATATCATATCTGGAAGGTGCACATGTTGGGAATCGTGTTTATATATTTGGAAGTTTTTGTGATTAGGTCCTATTCTTGGCTGACCTAATACATGATATCTATTGAGAAGATTAAACACATCTAGTGGATGTTAGTTATATTTATTTTAGATTCATGCCAACCTAAATTAAGTATTGCATGGGTTGTTTGAGCATAAAGATGTTTTTGGATCTTGTGGTGTGTCGACAAAAGCTATTTTGGATTGCCTTGTTTACATCTAATTAGGCTGACCTAATTGATGTATGCGGATGTAATTGGTTATATATACATGAGATATTTTAGAATTGATAAGTGAGACATACGTGGATGATCAAGCAAAAAATAGCATATCAAGTGCGAGTGGTGTTGTGTAATGTGAACATGTGAATTTAGTGGTAAGAGTTCAAGATCAAAGAAAAATTGTTGTGCGACAGTTAAAAAGAGAACTACTTCATATTCAAAGCTTCAAAGGAATTGAAATACAACACAAGAGAGGTGCAATTTGCATCAGTTCACACTTTGGAAGTGAGCCACATTATATATTGTACTTAACTCTAGTTGTGAGCCTTATAAGAACAGTCTGTCTTGGTAGTGAGCCCTTATAATATACTATATCAAGATATAATATATTGTAAGCTAATCCTCACCATGGTTTTTTCCATTTTGGGATTTCCACGTAAAAATCTTAGTGTTCATGTGTTTTGTGGATTTTTGGATAATTAATGCTTTGATTTCCTATTTCAATTAATATGGTTTGGTGATTAAATATGTTGTGTTCAAAAGTTATAGAATATTGATTCACTTCCCTTCTTAATATTCTGAATGTTTAACAATTGGTATCAAAGCTTGGTTCCTTTAGAAAATCCTAACAGCTTGAGGAAGATCTTGAAAGTTTGAACACATGGCAGATAAGAAGTGTCTTGTTCCTCTCGAAGAATTTTTTTGCAATTGAATATATAGAAGATGACTGCATTTTTTACAAAGAAGAACTAAAGGATGCTCTTGAAGACCTTGATAGATTTGAAACTAAGAACAAAAGCTTGAAGGAAAGCCTAGGAGAAGCAAATGAATATATCAAAAAAATGAGAGAACAAATCAAGAATTTCAAAGAAAGACATAGGGAAGTCAATATATAGTTGAAGCAAGTAAACGAAGAGATCATTAGACTGAAAGTACAAATGGAAGAAAAGAAGAGGATTGAGGAATGTTTGAATGCAGTGGTACAAAACAAGACTAAAGAATTCCATAGAATTGAACAAGAAGTGGTAAATCTCATATCTGATCTAAAAAAGGCAAGAACACATGAGGAGAAATTCAAAATAAGTACTACAATGTTTGATGAATTACTTGCAACACAAAAACCCTCTAAGGAAGAAGGTAGTTTGGGAGTCGATGAAGGAAAAATTTCAAAGGAAAATTAGAAATCTATCAAGATTGACAATAAAAAGAAGATTCAAGGCAATAGGAGACAATTTAGAAATCAAAGAAGCAATGCTAGAAGACCTATCAAACAACCGAATGCTCAAAGGTACCCATCTTTCAATAGTGTTTGTTTTTCATGCAATAAATATGAACATATAGCAATAGAATGTAGGAGTAGAATGAATTAGAATGTTGGATTCTTCTCCAGACAATATTTTGCATGCAAGAAATTTGGACATAGAAGTGCTAAGTGCATAAGTCATATGATGAATAATTATAATACATGGAGAATATTTCAATATTTTAATGGATACTGTTATTCATGCAATATTTTTGAACATAAGGCTAGAACCAATGTAGATCAAGGATGAATAGAATTTAGTTTGGTTAGGAAATTGTTATATGCTACTTTTGCAACAAAATCAAACATATTTCAAAATTTTGTAGAAGAAAAAATAGAAGACAGTCTAATCCGATAAGGAGGAAAGAATCTATGAAGAAATTTGATACTACTGATGTTAAGAAGGAAATGTAAAAGATATGGAGAAAGAAAGAGGAATCTAAGAGTAGAGATGATTCATGAACTTGAAATGCATTTGTACCTACCTCTGGTATAGATAATTCTTCTAAAAACTAAGCCCATGCTATGAATTAAGGGGAGCAATAACATAAAATTCTAATAGCCCCATAAAATATAAGGTTTCAAGTCATGGCATGAAGATATATCTTGGAAAAGGAATTTATGAAGCTATAGAAAGAAGTTGTACGAAAGGAAATATTGTGATGTAGAAGGTTGCAAAGCATTTGTAGATTATCTGTGGATACAAGGTTTCAAAGATTGACACAAATTTTTTGAAGCATTTTTTTTTGACACATTTATTGATACGGGTCAAATCATGGATTTAATAACATATTTGTGAAGAAAAAGTCAATTGATGTGAAGGAAATACAAGTTGAATAAGAGGAAGTGGATTCAAGGCATGTTCCAGAAGCAAAACATCAAAACCCTAATCTTCACTAAAGAAAATTCAAGTGGTATTTTGCTTACACAATTCTTCTTTGGAATTTTTATTTTAATGCAATGGATGGTTTGAAGGTAGTAAATGTCTCAGATAGACCACAAATTAAATTAAATAGGCATTCTTGGAAAATATGTTAGAAGATTTGGCAGGTGCATTTTTTGTCACTCCCCTTAGAGTTTCACCTATTGAGGATATCTATGCGTACATTTATGGGAAAATAGAATAAATTTCCTCTATTGGATTGAGTGTTTTGTGGACAAATGAATTAGAGGAAAGTTACATTATTATTAAACCATAATTCAAAACCCTAGTTGAAAAGAAATTAAACATATGGAAGAAGTTTCCACTATTTGAATTCGACAAGAAGTACACTCAAATTGTATTGAGCAGGATTCATACGAATCTATTTGGATTGTCGGTGCACACTTGATAACTAAGGAAGCAATAAGGGATGTGACTAGATTGTGCTCCTTCATACTAGTTCCAAGGTGGAAGTTTGTCAATGACGAAGAATTAATTAAAAAGATTGGTGCAACTCTCCAAGGAAAGGAACTCATCTTAAGTACATTTGGAAATCTGTTTATCTGGTATGCTGCAATGCTTGTTGGACATAAAAAATTTCTACCGAATGATGGCTATACAATCTCCACTACTACTACTCACATTACATTTGACATGATTGAGAATAGTGTGGATTATGATCTTTGTGAGTTACTTTGACAACATTTAGTGAAGAATTTGAAAGAAATCAAAAAGAAAAAAAAGACTGTTGGATGTTGTAGTTGTGTTGTTGATATGTGGTTGTCATTGATGTCAACACTATTAGCATTAATGCATTTGAAGTTGTATATGTCAAGGATATTGAGAAAATTGTAATGAAATGAGTTGCAGGTTGTCAATGGTGAAGTGAAGTTTAGTCTGTCAGTGAGTTGTATACATTGATGATCAAAGGTTTTTGGCTAAAGGGTTTCTTGTCAAGTATATCTAGTTTATCCATGTCAAGTTTCAGAGATCTGTGTGAAGATTTGATCGAGTTATGAAGATTTATATTTTGATAGTTTTTATGTTGCTTCAATCAGTGTTACTGATTGAAGATGTTGCGATTTTAGTTAGTTTAGCTGTTGTGGATGCTTCTCTGGTGATTCATGATGTTTGTGGATGTTTCTATATCATGCTATATCTTTGTTTCATATATGCATTGTTCGTTGTGCTCGTGGTTGGTGATTTTCTCTTGTGCATTCATGTTTTTCTTATTCTTGGCTGACATGGTGTTTGTAGCATGTCTTGGATCTTCGAGGAGTAATTAATTGAAGTTTTTGTGTTGGAGATGTTGAATTAGGTCTTCACTAAGTTGTGCCCGACAAGTGGTTGATTTTCATTATTAATCTTTAGTGTTTTGGGCTGACAGTTTATATTCATTTTATTATTTTGTTGAAGTTGACATGTTGGGATGAAATTTCTTGTTGTGGATATATATAAGCGATTGTTTATTCCAATTGATGTATGCCAATGGATGTCGAGTGTGTGTGTATGTGCGAATAAAGTTCTAATCATTTGAAGGCAGAACAAAGTGTGAAGAAGAGTGAAGAAAAGTGAAGAAGTGTTCATGTTCTTAACCAGAATTGTGATCAAGAATTAACAAACGCTATTTTATTAGTTCAAATTCTTGCGAATGTAATCCTATTCTTTCTGTAAGACAGTGTGTCTTCCTTTGGGCGTTTATCCTTGTTGTAATTGAGCAGTGAGCTATAGGCAGTGTGCCTGAATGTATGTGCATTCCTCATATTTCATTTCTTTATACTTTTAATAGGGTATAATCTTGTGGACTAACCTCCACCATGGTTTTTCCCCTAACAAGTTTTCCACATAAAAAATCTTGGTGTTATGTGTGTTTATGATGTGTTGATGATTTATGCTTTCATGGTTAATAATTAGATCTGAGAATAAGGTTAATAAGTTGAATAAGTTTTAAATTTCTGGGACAACTGATTCACCCCCCCTCTCATTTGTCTACATTGTGTTTCCAACAATTGGTATCAGATTAGGTTCCATGGAAGAAGTTTAATAGCTTGAGGAGATCCGAGATGGCAACATAGAAGAAGGATAGTTTGATATTTGATGGAACAAATTATTCGTTGTGGAAGACTTGAATGAAGTGCCATATGAGATGCATTGGTGAACCCTACTGGGGCATTACAAGTAATAGGTATGTTATACCTCAAAATGGTCCTACTACTACTGCTAAGATTAGAGATGTTGAGTATAATATTAGGGCTAAGGAAGCATTGTTGAGTGCTTTGACTGATACTGAGATGACTAATGTTACGGATCTGAAGACTTCTTATGAGATATGGAAAAAAGTTGAAAACTTTGTATGAAGGTGATGCTAATGTGAAGATTGCTAAGTTGCAGAGTCTAAAAGGGAAATATGAAATGTTGAGAATGGGTGATGGTGAAAATATTACTACTTTCATGCAAAGAGTGAATGAACTTGCATGTGGAATTAGATGTGCTGGTGGACAGTTGGAAGAATTAGAGATTGTTGCTAAAGTGCTTAGATATTTTCCTAATGCTTACAAAGTCAAAGATATAGCTATTGAAGAGCTCCAGACTGTGACAAATGTTACTCAAGATATGTTGATTGGTAAGCTTACTACTTTTGAGTTGAGTGAATTTGGTGATGCCATTCCTAAGATAGAATTTGCATTCAAGGCTACTACATTTGGAAGAGATAAACATAGATATGATCTGGGAGAGATTTCTTCTAGAAATACATTCAAGTATGAAGAAGAATCAAACAGATTGAAGAAGAAGAAAGAGATCTAGAAGAGCTTGAAGCACTTATTAACAAAAGAGTACTGAGAGGAAAAGGTAAGTATGAAGGAAAATGGCATCTTAAATGTTTTTCTTGCAATAAGATAGGTCATTTTACATCAAGGTGTCCAGAAAGAGTTTCTAAAGCAAAACATAACAAGCTTAAATTTCAAAAGAAGTGTTATTATTCTATTGATGAGGGAGTGATAGATGATCAATTTGATAAAGGAAATGGAAGTGAGGATGAATGGGTATTTATTTCTATCAAGGAAAATAATCCTGCATCTACTGAATTTGTTAGTTGTACAAATGTGGAGAAAGTCCTAACTGCTCGAGTTGAAGAGAAAGATGAATGGGTGATTGACAGTGGATGTTCACATCACATGATAGGAGATAAAAGTATGTTTGTGAGCCTCAAAAAGTATGATGGTGGTGTTGTGAGATTTGGTGATAACACAGCTAGTGTGATTTGTGGCAGAGGATGCATTTCTCTTGATGGTAAGAACAATACTGGTGATGTCCTATATGTGGAAGGCTTGAAGCATAATATTTTGAGTGTTAGACATATGGTTGATAAGGGTTAAATCTTCAGTTCAAGGATGGAAAGTATAGAATATTGGGTTGTTTCGGTAATGAAATTGCATCATGTACAAAAACAAGAGGTAATATCTTTCATTTGAATGATGCTAGTAAAAGTTGTTTGATTGCTCAAGTTGATGAAAGTTGGTTGTGGCATAGAAGAATGTGTCATGTTAATTTTGATAATATTGTCAAGATAAGTTCTACTAAGTTTGTGAGAGATCTTCCTAAGTTGGTAAAGCCTACTAATGCTATGTTCAAGGAATGTCAATTGGGGAAGCAAACTAGAGTTTCATTTCAAAGCAAACAACATAATTCAAATGAATTGTTGGAGCTTGTGCATACTGATTTGTGTGGTCCTTCTAGAGTTAGAAGTTTACAAGGTTACATGCATTTCATGTTGCTTATTGATGATTATTCAAGAATGATGTGGGCTACTTTCTTAAGGGAGAAATATGAAGCTTTGGAAAAGTTCAAAATATTTTAGGCTATGGTTGAGACAGAGACATGTCTGAAGATTAAATGTTTGAGATCAGATAGAGGTGGTGAATTTGCTTCCTGTGAGTTTAATTCTTTTTGTGAAGTACATGGAATAAAGAGAATTATTTTCCCTGCAGACACCTCAACAAAATGGAGTTGTGGAAAGGAAGAACAAGAGATTTCAAGATGTTTCTAGAACTATGATGCTAGAAGGAAATGTTCCTCATGTCTACTAAAAGAAGCTCATAATTGTTGTTTACATCCTCAATTGGGTACAAGTCAAAGGTGATATTGGTAAGACCCCTTTTGATCTATGGACTAGACAAAAGCCTACTATTAAATATTTCAAGATATTTGGAAGCAAATGTTATATCAAAAGAGATGAAGATTTAAGAAAGTTTGATGCTAGGAGTGATGAAGGAATATTTTTGGGTTACTCTACCAAAAGTAAGGCCTACTGGTGCTACAATAAGAGATTGAAGAAAATGGTTGAAAGTGAAAATGTCAAGGTTGATGAAGACATAGCTAAACCATCTAGAACCTGTGGATATGATTTTGATGATCAAAATGACAATACAAACAAAGGAAAGCAAGTTCAAAATCCAAATCAAGTGCAAATCATTCTGGTGAATCAAGAAGATCAAGAGGAAGGAGAAAATAGTGAAAGAGAAGAAGAGAGTTTAGAAGAGCCTGGAATTCAAGAACGTCCTAAGACTTCGAGGCATGTGAGATTAAATCATTTAGAAGATCATATTATTGGTGATAAGAACAAAGGTGTCTAGACTAGGAGAAATATTGTAGAAGAATATCGTTTGATTTCAAAGACTAAACCTACTAATGTGAATGAAGAATGTGTAAAGATGAACATTGGGTTGAAGCAATGAAAGAAGAGCTACATAAAATTGAGAAGAATGATACATGGATTCTTGTTCCTAGACCTAAGGATAAAAATTTCATTGGAACTAAATGGGTCATTAAAAATAAATTGAATGAGCAAGGTGAAGTGGTTAGAAACAAAGCAAGGTTGGTGTGTAAGGGATATTCACAGATGGAAGGAATTGATTTTGAAAAGACTTTTTCCCCTGTTGCTATAATTGAAGCTGTGAGATTGTTTCTTGCTTATGTAGCTTACAAAGACTACAAGGTTTATTAGATGGATGTCAAGTCACCTTTTCTAAATAGCGAGCTAGAAGAAGAGGTGTATGTTGAGCAACTGGATGGATTTCAGTCAACTGATCAGGGACATATGGTTTTTCGGTTGAAGAAAGCACTATATAGACTTAAGCAAGCCCCTAGAGCTTGGTATGCCAGATTGGATAAGTATTTGTTGAAACTTGAATTTAACAAAGGTACTATTGATAGTAATTTGTATTTCAAGAATGATGATAAAGATTTGATTGACAAAGTTTTTGTTGATGATAGATCATTTTTGGAGGAGATGATAGTCAGTGCATGAAGTTTGCTAATGAGATGTAGAGTGAGTTTGAAATG
This sequence comes from Sequoia sempervirens, assembly GCA_007258455.2. Classification (NCBI taxonomy): domain Eukaryota; kingdom Viridiplantae; phylum Streptophyta; class Pinopsida; order Cupressales; family Cupressaceae; genus Sequoia; species Sequoia sempervirens. The sequence continues at coordinate 396,690,574 of VDFB02281492.1, forward strand.
TCAATGATTGGTGAGATGAAATTCTTTTTGGGATTAAAAATTACTTAGTTAGATAAAGGGATTTTTATATCTTAGTCCAAGTATGCGAAGGAATTGTTGAAGAAGTTCAGTATGGAAGATTCAAAGCCAGTTGGTACACCCATGGTGATCGGATGTAAGTTGACAACAAATGATGATTCTCTGAAGTCAAATCAGACTAGATACAAATCAATGATTGGTGGATTGTTGTATTTTTAAACTCAAACTAGGCCTGATATCATGAATATTGTATGTATTGTTGCATGATTTCAAGTTGATCCTAAAGAATCTCATGTCGTTGTTGTGAAGAGAATTTTCAGATACTTGAAGGGAACAGTTGATTTTGGCTTCCAGTATCCTAGAGATGATGATCTTACTTTGAGTGCCTTTACTGATGCTGATTGGGATGGTGATGTGAATGAGAGAAAAAGTACTAGTGGTGGTGCATTTTTCTTGGGAAAGAAGTTGATGTCATGGTTAAGTAAAAAGTAGAATTCCATTTCTTTATCTACTGCAAAGGCCAAATAAATTGTTGCTACTAACAATTGTACTCAAGTATTGTGGATGAAGCAGATGTTAAAGGATATCGAAGTTGTGTATGATGAGACTATTGCTATATTCTATGATAATTCAAGTGCTATTAACATTTCTAAGAATCCCATTTGCATTTAAAGACCAAGCATATATCTATCAAGTTTCACTTTTTGAGAGAGAAGGTGAGTGGAAAGGAAGTCAGACTAGAGTATGTGCCTACTAAGGGGCAGATTGTAGACATCTTTACCAAGCCGTTGCCTAAGGATACTTTTGAGTATCTCAGAGGGAAGTTAGGGGTGATTACCCCTCCTAATCAGAACTAAGATGCATTGCATTGCATCGTTCTATGATTTTCATAGTCATATCTTGATTTGGATTGATGTTGTGGTAGTTGCTACTTAGGGGGAGTAGTTAGATGTTTAGATGCCCAAATATGTGGTTCAAATTTTGTGTGGAGCTTAGAGATCTTTTTCATTGATGTCAAAGGGGGAGAAGATAAATGTGAAAAACTTTTTGGGGAGAAGAACCTTGTGAGGAGAAAATTCATGTGGAAGAGTTGAGGAAAAAAGAGTCAAAACGTAAGGGGGAGTAAGTGTTGGAGATAGTTGCATTGATGGTTTTTTTCACATCATGTGTTTCCATCAATGCCAAAGGGGGAGATTTTTGAATTTTGTGGTTTTTCTTTTGATATGTGGTTATCATTGATGTCAACACTATTAGCATTAATGCATTTGTAGCTGTAAATGTTGAGGATATTGAGAAAATTGTAATGAAATTAGTTGCAGGTTGTTAGTGATGAGGTGAAGTTCGATCTATCAGTGAGTTCCATACATTGATGATCAGAGGTTGTGGACTAAAGGTTTTCTTTTTGAGTATATCTAGTTTATCCACGTCGAGTTTTAGAGATCCGCGTGAAGATTTGATCGAGTTATGAAGAATCATATTCTGATAGTTTTTCTATTACTTCAATCAGTGTTACTAATTGAAGATGTTTTGATTTTAGTTAGTTCAGTTGCTTTGGATGCTTCTCTAGTGGTTAGTTATGTTTGTGGATGTTTCTATACCATGCTCTATCTTTGTTACATGTCCTCATTGATCGTTGTGCTCGTGGTTGGCGATTTTCTATTATGTGTTCATGTTTTTCTTGTTCTTGGCCGACATGGTGTTTGTAGCACGTTGTGGATCTTTGAGGAGTAATTAATTGAAGTTTTTTCATGTTGGATATGTTGAATTGGGTCTTCACTAAGTTGTGGCCGACCTTGGTTGATTTACATTAATAATCTTTGGTGTTTTGTGTCGTCAGTTTATATTCATTTTATTATTTTGTTGAATGTGACATGTTCAGATGAAATTTATTGTTGTTGATATATATAAGTGATTGTTTATTTGAATTGATGTATGCTAGTGGATGTTGAGTGTGTGTATGTGAGAATAAAGTTTTAATCATTTGAAGGTAGAGTGGAGTGTGAAGAAGAGTGAAGAAAAGTGAAGAAGTGCTCATGTGCTTAACCAGATATGTGATTAGGCATTAGTAGATGTTATTTTATCAGTTCAAATTCCTACAGATGTAATCTAATTCTTTCTATAAGATAGTGTGTCTTCCTTTGGGCGGTTAGCCTTGTTGTAATTGAGCAGTGAGCTCTAGGCAGTGTGCCTGAATGCATGTGCATTACCCATATTTCATTTCTTTATACTTTTAACATGGTATAATCTTGTGGACTAACCTGCACCTTGTTTTTTCCCCTAATAGGGTTTCCACATAAAAAATCTTGGTGTTATGTGTGTTTCTAATGTGTTGATGATTTATGCTTTCATGGTTAATAATCAGATTTGAGAATAAGGTCAATAAGTTGAATAAGTTTTAAATTTCTAGGACAACTCATTCACCCCCCCCCGCTCAGTTGTTTGCATTTTTTTGCCAACAAAGACTACATTTAGGTACAGTACTTTAATATTTTTCTTACTTTTCTACTTCATGAAGGAGATACCAGTAATTTGAAAATGGGAATGGTCAAATACATAACCGATAACATGTTCCAGATATAAAATCTTATGATGAATCTTGGTGGATTGAATGCTCAAGAAGATGATCTTGCATCATTCTTTGGAATATTTTAGATGAGGATGAATAAGAGAATAAGGATATCAGAGAGTGTTGTGGAAAGATGCTCTAGAGATATCACTTTCCTTATCTCTACTGATTTTTGTTATATAGAAGAAATTGAGCCTAGACTTGTGTGGATTTCCAAGTTAGACTATGAAGTAACTATGGAGTGTGTGAAGAATGAAGAATAACACCTCATTATGTAGCTTTTGTTTTTTCATTGATGTCACCATGTTATATGAGTTGTAATTGTATCACCATAAGTTCAATCTTGATCCATTATTTTGAACCGGTATGCAAAAACAATTATTATCCTCTTGTATTTTGGTCCACAATCCTCCAATGATGAATAACATTCCTTGTAGTTTTGGAAAATGGTCTTTGGATGTTGGAAGTTTGTAAATTCATAATTTCATTTGTACAGGTGCTCGTATGGTGATTTGGAATCACTCAATTGTTGTATTTTGTAATGAATTATTTTTTTGTTGGGGATGTATATGTGACTTATCTTAGGTCCATGCCAACATGTTGTAGCATACTACATGTGTGTTCATTGTTTTTGGAAATTTTTTGTACAAGCTTTAAGCTGAAAATTAATATTTTTGGTGATAAGGGTTGCATCTAATTAGGCCGACCTAATTGATGCTTGCAAATGAGTCAGATATATATATATATATATATATATATATATATATATATATATATATATATATATATATATATATATGACAATTTTTAGATTGATGGTGTGGATAGATAAGTGTGCAAAAATGAATCAAGGTGAATACATATCTGTTCATATGCAATTTTATCAGAAGAAGTGTGGAAAGTCAATTTATTGAACATCAAAGGAACTAAATCAACACTTGTTAGGTGTAACTTTATTAGTTCATATTTTGGTTGTAAGTCATTTCTACATTGTATCTTTGTAGGTAGTGAGCCTCTCATTTTTGGACAACGAGTCCTGGCAATGAGCCACCCTTTGTATTATCTTATAACCAATTATATTATATTGTGAGCTAATCCTTACCATGGTTTTTCCCATTTTGGGTTTTCCACGTAAAAATCTTGGTGTTCATGTGTTGTGCTCTTTTATTTTCTGCTAATGCTCCTTCTCATTCTTACTATTATATGCATTGGAGTAATTGGATGGTGTATGTTCAATAAGTTTAAGAAGATATTGATTCAACCCCCTCTCAGTGTCTTGGGTGTTCAACAATTGGTATTAGAGCTTGGTTCCTTTGAAGAATCCTAATAGCTTGAGGAAGATCTTGAAGACTGAACAAATGGATGATAAAAAACTCATGACAACCCTTGAATATCTTGACAAGGCTGAAAATGAAAACAAATATTTGAAAGAAAATCTTGATGAGGCAAATGAATGCATCAATAAATTGAAATATCAATTGATTAAATTCAAAGAAAGGCATAGAGAAGTAAGTGAGCAATTAAAAAAAGCAAATGAAGAGATCACTGAATTGAAGGTGCAAGTGGAGGAAAAGAAGAGAATTGATGATTGTCTGAATACAGTCTTGCAAAGCAAGACTGATGAATGTTCAAGGGTCGAACAAGAAGTGGTAAACCTAAAATCATATCTAGAAAAAGCAATATTTTGTGAAGGTAAGTTCAAAACAAGCTCCACCAAGCTCGATGAGTTGATCACAGGATACAAACCAACTAAAGAAAAAGATGGTTTGGGACTGGAAACAAGTGAAAGGTCAAAGGCTATGCAGACCACAAACATAGTGGACAATAAAAAGACTCAACATAAAGGAAAGTAAACAAAAAATCCAAGAAGCTTAGCTAGAAGACCGCCTATCAGACAACCAAATGCTCAAAGATACCCATCTTTCAATGGTGTTTGTTTTTCATGCAATAAATTTGGTCATAGGGAAATAAAGTGTAAAAGTAGAATAAACCAATATGCTAGATCCTTCTTCGGACAATGTTTTGCATGCAAAAAAGTTGGACATAGAGCTAGTGAATGTATAACCTAGATGATGAATTGGTTTAGAGGAGGTAGAATGAATCAATCTTTTGTTGGCTACTGCTATGCATGTAATAAGTTTGGACACAAAGAAAACTAGTATAGATCAAAGGTTAATGGAGGTCAAAAAAATTAGAAAAATATTGTTTGCTACAATTACAACAAGCCTAAAAACATTTCATAAGTATGCAAAAGTAAAGGGGGAAAGCACTTGATTTAGTAAAGAAGAATGAACCAGTAAAAACAATTGACAAGAATGAGGTTAAGCAAGAAATGAATAAGAAATGGAAGAAGAAAGAAGAGCCAGTAACATCAAGTGTGTCTGTACCCTCATTTGGTGTAGAAAATTACTTTGACAGTTAGACCCAACATGGTCTTAGGGGGAGCATTACCACAAAATTATTCAACCCCCTGGATATCTAGTGTGTCAGACATTAGCACAAAGATATGTTGTAAAGAATGAATAAACAGAGATTATGCAAAAGGAACCAGAAGAAAGGTTGCAACATGATCATTTGTGGAGAAAATTAGGGTTTCTCGGTGCAGTGAAGAAGGTTTTTATCATATTTTGGAATTCTACAACATTTAATGTGAATTAGGGTAGCTCATTGATCTATAAAGAGGATTTGTAATATTTCTTGATCACTTGTGCATTTGAAAAAATTGGAGAGCGATTTGGAGCAATCTTGAGGAAATTTGAAGAGTAAGTTGAGAAAAACCCTAGTTCTAGTTCTCGCGAAAGAAAAAGGTATTTTACTCTTTTGTGCTATTGTGGGTTTGTGTGAATCTTTCTAAAATTATTAGAGCTTAGTTTGTGAAAATATGGCAACCCCTATAGTTGTAAACACGTAAGGAAGATCTAGACCTTCCTATAGGAAGTATTCCATGAAGGTTTTTGAAGACGACCCTCTAGGTTCCTTCTCATCAATTCCTCATGGTGTCATGCCCACTAAAGACAATAGAACGTACATTAATTTTAAGACTGAGGAATATAATCATAGAAAATTGATAGATATGTGGCACAATGAGCTTACTAGGGATGATTTCTTGGTAAAACCCAAGTATGCAAATGTTGTTGCGAAGAAGTTAGATCGATGGAATCAATTTACCAACTTTAGTTCCAATCTTGATCACAAGTATGTTAAACATGCTCTTAGTAGAATTCATGATAATTTTTTGTGGATAGATAGACCTCGCCTAATAACCAAATAAGTGATTAAGGAGTTTACTAGACTCTGTGATATCGGACTCGTATCGGTGTTGAAGTCTGTGAAAAATGAAGTGGTGATGGAACTCACTGGAGCAACATTCGACAGAAGAGCTCTTGCAACAAAAACTATCACCAATCTTGACGTGAAGTATGCATCTATAATGATCGGTCACAAGATCTACTTCACAAATAGGGAAAAATTTGTGTCTACTATAGCTATATACAATGGTTATGACATGCTAACAAATAGTGCAGAATATGATCTGTGTGAACTTCCATAGCAATAACTATTTGAAAATATGAAGATGACAAGGGAGAAGAAATATGCATTTAAGTTTGGTTCCCTGATTGTTTGCATGTTGTTTTACTTTCTTAGATGGCTTCCAAGAAGAGATGATGTGGTAAGTTGGGATACATCAAGACCTATTGCACACCAATATTTTTATTATATGCACATCTTGGGTGACCTGAAGAATTAGGACAATGCTTTTACAACATTATTTGTTGTATTCAAAAGCAACATGAATGAATGAGAAACAAAACCAAGGAAAATTGTTGAAAAGTACAAGGATGATATCGTATTTTATATCTCCCTAGATGAGTGCATGATTGAAGCAGTTAAACCTTGTATTGTTTGGATCCAACCATTGGGATATGAAGTTACAGAGGACAAAGCAAAAGGCTATATACAATTATTATTAAAAAGCCCAAAAGATTCCAATGAACCAAGAGTGGGCACATATGAAGAAAAATCTATGGAAATTGACATGAAGCATAAGATGTCTGTGATAAGAAAGAATCTAGATAAAAAGCTTAGAAAGGTTGGATTCACTAATGAATAGATTGCATAGGGAAGAGCCAAAAGAGAGTAGATGACGAGAGAATTGTTAGGACAAGATCTGGTAGGACTACTTCTTCAAAACCAACCACAAATTTTGCATCACTAAAGGTAGGTCCCAATACTCTTGGTAAAGGAAAAGGCTCAGCTCCTTCCAGACCTTCTACAAGATAAGGAAAAAGGAAAGAGACTCCTCTAGTGGCACCATTGAAGAGAGGCATAAAGGAAAAGGCAACAATGGAGAAGAAGCTCAGTATCACCGAAGAACAAGAAGAAGAGGAGGAAGACCCTACAACCAAATTGATAAGAAAGAAGGGAACATTCCCTCTGGTGAAGGTTCTTCATAGGAAGCAAGTGTTGGTACTAAGAGGTATCTATATGCGTCATCCTCTGAAGAAGATGAAGAATAGGGTTTTGGTATTCATGTGCACACCAAATTGGTCTTGAAAAAAGAAAATAAGTTAGAAGAGGCATCTCTAGACCAAGAAGAAAAAAAAGCCTCACCAATAATACCTGGTTCCCCTCTCGGATTAGAGGCATTGGTTAATAGCTTAGTACATTTTGAAGATATGCTGCAACCTACAACAAAAAATTATACTCAAGTAGGTAGAGAGGGAAAGAAAAAAATTATTTTATCTATTATTCAATATGTTATTACTTTGAAAGTTAGTTGGGACTATGTTAAGTACAATGTACCTAAGAAATTGTGGGATGCCTTGATGAAAATAAGATCAAAGGTTGCTGAGTTGGAAGAAAAAATAAGAACTAAGGTATTTGAGAAATTTGGGTCCTCTTTGACCCCAAATGATATGGAAACCTTGAAGAAGGTATGTTGAAAGATGTTTCAGATGGAGAAAAGGGTAAATACTTTGATAAAAAAAGATAAAAGGAAAATAAAGAAAATAAAGAAAGATATTGCAGAAGCCATCAAGAGTATGGCTAAGAAATATGGTATGTTTGGTGCACTCCCATCTGGTTCTACATCAAAATCAGGAGAAAAGGATTCTACAGAGGTAAAGGAAGACATTCTTCTAGAAATAGGTGATACATATATCCTTCTAGAAATAGGTGTGACAAATGATCCTCTGGAGATAGAGAAACAAAATGAGGAAGAAGTTGAAGCAAAGAAGCTTGATGTTGTACTTTTGGAGCAAGTTGAAGGAGAAAAAGATAAAGATGAAGGTGAAAGGAATGAAGAAGAAAATGACATAGATGAAAAAGAGGAAGAAGAAAGAGATGGGGAAACTGCGAGAAAGAATCAAGAAGAACAAAGGCAGGCTGTGGAGTCACAAAGGTCCTCTGGAGAATCCTCCTCCAGTGATGATGTATTAAAAGGCTTGTTATCCAAGAAAATAAGGTTCTAGCTGGTAATTCCTCTGGAACTTCTACAACTCCCCATGGTTTAAAGCAGTGTAGATTTGGAAAAAATATCTCCCATTTACAAATTGGTGTTAGGGGATGCATTGCATGCATTAGAAAGAAAATAAATTATGGAAACACACTAAAAGGGGATAAAGCTTATTGATGATTCCCTCAAAAATTTGTAGGCCACCCTCGGTACACTAATTGATACATCTCTCACTCTAGTAGAAAATATAAAACATCTATTGGACTCCTTTAAGGAATATGCCTCTAGATTAAGTGAGAAGACTGGGCAAGAAATTGAGGAGAAAATGGTAGAGAAAGGGATTTCAGAACTTCATGATAAGTGTGCTATGGAACACACCAATGTGGAGAAGAGCTTGGAAGTTATGAAAGCTTGTGAGTCTAAAGAAAATATTGCATTTTCTTACTACATAAAGTGGTCAAATGCTACACAAAGTATCAAAGATCTCATGGACTCCATTGAGTCCCAGTTGACAATTGTTTCCAGTACATACAATGCATCTAACGATAGAGACAGGTCAACTTTGAATGCTATCACTACTTACAAAGAGAAATTATTTATTCTACAGAAGCAGAAATAAGACATCATTAGAAGATTTGGTCAGTTAGGAAACCTTGTGAGAATTGAGTACACTCCAGTGGCCTGTAAGGAAAGCAGAGGTGCGGAAACACTTTCCTAATGTCAAATCCATAGGGAAGAATGCAATGCAAGGCTTTTAATTTTCAAATTACAATCTAATTAAGACACACATGAAAGATTTACAGAAATAGAGAAAATACACAAAGACAACTGAACAACAGATTTACATGGGAAAACCCTTTCAGGAAAAAACCCACCACACCAAGCTGAATCTCTTTGTATTACAGTAACAACAAAATTACATACAATCAGAAATACAACTCTCTGGTTATCAGTTCTTAGTAGCTACATTCACTATTCATCCAGTTATAGAAAAAACTCTCAACAATTTGATTCACTCATAATGATTTCAAATCAGAATCGATCCTTTAAATCTTATCCCATTCTGATTTTTACCTTCTATGCATCCTTATCCACCAATGCTCAATCAAAGAAAGTTTCCATGCCTTTTCAGATTTTTCCTTGCATGCAGTTTTTCTCCAGTGCTGCAACTGATGCAAAAATCCAACCGTCATCCATTTGAAAACCGCTTCCTTTGATTGGTCCAGCAGGATGCCACATAGGATGATCACACGGTCAACGGCGTTCAAACTTTGTTGGCATATTGGTGAGACACTAACAGTGTCTCCCCGATGCCACAAAGTTTCTCTATCGATATCGGCTTAAGTCTCCAACAGTCGGCAAGAGATTTCTCATTCGACAAGACTCATACTAAGTGCCATAAGTCATATCAAACTTGGAGAGACCATCGGCAAGACATACCAATCTCGCTAAGACCTCATATCAAAGTCTTCGAGTCATGTCGTCGAGTGTTTTCCATTCGGCATGACAATCGCTTTTTGGTGAGACTCATTTCGAAGTCACAAGTCACAACAATGAGTTATACTATCGGCAAGACACTTCGTTCTTTCCAAGACTTTCCACCGACCACTTCATGCTACACTAAATCCATACTACTATCGACAAGACCCCACAGTTTCGGTGAGATGTCATACCAAAAGACAAAGCTTCCTCCGAATGGTCTACCATTTTCATCGAGATGTCATAGCGAACATCCCATGTCACCCCGAAAGTCACATACTATCGGCAAGACTCATGTTGTAATTGTATCACCATAAGTTCAAGCTTGATCCAGTATTTTGAACCGGTAAGTAGAAACAGTTAAATTATCCTCTGATATTTTGTTCCATAATCCTCTGTTGATGAATATCATTCCTTGTTGTTTTTGGAAATGGTCTTTGGATGTTAGAAGTTTGTAAATTTGGAATTCTGTGTGTACAGGTGCTCGTATGGTGAGTTGGCATCACTTATTTGTTGTATTTTATTATTAGGTCTATCCTTGGCCAACCTAATCAATAATTGATGTTATAATGAATTAATTTTTAGTTGGGGATGTATATGGGACCTATCTTAGGTCCATGCTGACATGTTGTAGCATACTACATGCTTGAATTGTTTTTGGAAAAGTTTTGTACAAGATTGAAGCTGAAAATTAATATTTTTTGGTGAATAAGGGTTGCATCTAATTAGGTTGACCTAATTGATGCTTGTAGATGAGTCAGATATAAATATTGGATAGTTTTGAGATTGATGGTGTGGATAGATAAGTATGCAAATATGAATCAAGGTGAATACATATCTGTTGGTATGTGAGTTTATCAAAAGAAGTGTGTAAATTCAACTTACTAAACATCAAAGGAATTGAATCAAAACTTTTTAGGTATAACTTTATCAGTTCATATTTTGGATGTAAGCCATTTCTACATTGTATCTTTGTAGGTAGTGAGCCTCCCATTTTTTGACAATGAGTCCTGGCAGTGAGCCACCCTTTGTAATATCTTATAACCGATTATATTATATTGTGAGCTAATCCTCACCGTGGTTTTTCCCATTTTGGGTTTTCCACGTAAAAATCTTGGTGCTCATGTGTTGTGTGCTTTTATGTTCTACTAATGCTCCTGCTTGTTATGTCTTGCATAACCACCCCATTTTGTTTTTGGTCAAATGGGTCCCCATTGTATTTGTTTGTCCTTGGTGTTCTTGTTTGTGTCTTAGGAGTTGTCTTTTTTCTCCTAAGTCCATGTTTATTTTTATTTTTGGGTTTGGGTTTCAAGGAGGAACATGCACTTGTTACTTTTCAAAAGGTTCATGTTCTTGTTCATGTCTCGGTCCCAGCCTTGTCTCTTGCTATGTTCCTTTTCTATGTTCTTTTGGGTTTGGGTCGCGTGTCGCCACTGGAACTTGTTGCTTTGTGGAGTGCTATTTTTTGTTCATGTCTCAGTCCTGGTTTCATTTTTTCCTTGTACATTTTGTTCCTATCGGAGTCAGGTTTCAGGTCAAAAATGGAATCAAGAACTTTTCAAAGTTCTTGTTCTCGTTTCTAACCCAATTGTGATGTCTAACCTTTTTTTGTGTCTTTGTTCGTTGTGGGATCAGGTTTCAGAATGAGACTTTAACTTTGCACCTTTTCAAATTTCTAGTTCCTTCTCGTACCTTGATCCCAATCTCCATTTTATTTCATTTGTTCATTGGGTTTGGTTCATGGGCTTTTGATTGAACTTTACACCTAGTGAGGGTTCAGTCTCAGTCCATGTCTCAGCCCTGACTTCCACTTACCTTCTTTCTCGTGCCTAGTATTTATGAATCTGCTCGAATCTTGAGACTTGACCAACCCTCCATTAATGCCATAACTGCTCACACACATGAATGAGTCTTTAAACCTCATTTCTCCTTGGTTTCCATTTATTTTTCTTTGAAATTTTTTGTGAATAAAAATGAGAGTGATGAAGAGCTAGGGTTTCAAGAGTTTACCACGATTTTTCAATGTGCTACTAGAATTCTTTGGTGTTTTTGAATGTAGGTGTTCTTGCTTTTGTTTCTTCTCCTTGTTTTCTTGTTTTCACTTCCTTTTTGGTTGTTTTTCATCTATTGTGTTGTTATATTTTTGTTTGTTTTCTCTTTTCCATGTTCATTTTCAGTTTTTCTTCTCTATGTTTTCTTTCGCATAGTTTGGTGTGTTTCTCCTTCATTTTTGAACCCATGTTGGGTTTTTTGTGTGTTATTTTTTGTTTTGGTGTAATCATCATGTCTTTTGGTTGTGGGATTTCCCATCTTGATGTGCCCTAGTTTCTTAGGGCTTCACTCTACATTCAAGTTAGATTGCTTTAAATTGTTAATTTTGAATTATCGACTGTTTGGAAACAAGGCTTTTTGATCCACAACATAACCCAGTCCCGGAGGCATATTCTAGGAAACTTTCATATTTGATATTGCCTTCACTATCCATCACCCTCTCAAGTCTTAATCCCCACATCATTGTCTAGGTCAAGAATCAGACCCACACTTAGGTCTATCTACTCCTTGGTATCAGTTCCTTCACTTGTCCGATCCCCGCATTACTATCAGGATCAGGGGTTGGATCGGTACCATAGGTATAGTTTAAATTTTTTGAATAAGTGTTCTTCCAAGTTTCACTTATGACCCTCACATTACCATTGGGGTCAGAAGTTGTTTTGACATTGAACCTTCAGCCCATCAGTTAGTACATAGACCTAACGAAGTCCCAATCCCAACACCCGATATCTTATCGAGTTCAGAACTCAGGAAGCTACTTACACTCCTCCACTCTAGATGGGTCTAGTTTCGAATCACAACCCGATAACGCACATAGATTCAAGGTTGGGATCAAAACTCTACATAATCCCATTCATTGATTTTTTTGAACACCACTTCCAAGCCATGACCTGATCTTGACTCCTAACCACGTTACAAGATCGGACCATGGGTTGATACCCAACTTTTTTACTATCAATTGTCTAAGTTCCTAGCCAAGGCCTGAACCCAGTCCCTATTCCTGAACACCGTGGGGTTGGACTTTGAGATGAAACTAAAATTATTTCATAAACATAGGTCTGGTTCTGAATGATGACCCGATCTCAACTCCCGACCACATTACGGGATTGCACCAAGGAATGGTATTGAACTTCTTTTGTAAACATGGGTCTGGTGCCTAGTCATAACCTAATCTCGAAAAAACTTAGTTTATGCATGAAATAGGCTAAGTTCTTGGTTTTGTTTTGAGCCCAAAGCCTAAAAATGATCAAAGGAACTTATTGAACTGAATTTTTAAGTTGATGTTGATTTATTGTGAAAGAATGTGTTATGATGTTATTTGTATGTTTCCTTTTGTATCTAATGATGGTCAATAGTGCAAGATATTTAACAAATGTCTAACTATGAGGAAGAGATACCTACTGAGGGGTTTCCTGTTGAGGGAACATCTGAGGGAACATCAACAAGGGCCAGATCCAAGAGATTGAAACTAGAACAATTTCCCTACACAATGAAGTATAAGTATCAAGGGAATCCAGTTCCATCCAAGTTTGACTCTCAAGTTGTGAACATAACTAACACATTGGTGGGACATATGGATTTAGAGTAGTTCATCAAGGATACATTTTCAGAGGATGTTGGCCCAAGAGCTAAAATAATTATAGAATTAGGACTAGCTGATGTAGCTAGCTTTCTTATTGTGGTATAGTGTCCCGAGCTCATCCTAACGGTTGCACAAGAATATAACCCTACTCAGATACAATGTATTGATTCTTAGGGAAATGTTAGTATAGATTTAACTCCAGCCATGATTAGACATCTCTTTGACATCCCTCCTTACCCTGATGTGAAGATGATGACTGGGGCTAAGGAACTTGAGCTATGGAATAGAGATGTGGAAGGAAACAGACAAATCATCAAGAAATGGTGGCTGAAAAAGGAGAAGTCAGTAAAGAAGTTGCCACCCAATCCTAAGAGGTTAGAGTTCTCTCAAGACATAGGAGATATTATCACACTCTTGGCCAAAGCTTTTGGCAAATCAAAATCTCATATTTTTGAAAAATAGATGTTTCCTTTTATCCAATTGATTCTAGATGGAAATCAAAACTTGGATTGGGGGTAAATCATTTTAGATAACATTCATTCCCAACTCCTCCAGGTAACACAGACCAAGACATTTTACATGTATTCTTATATGTTGTATATTGTGCAATGAGGATTGGAAGGTTTCTTGGATTGAATACTATAGGGTCAATGGATGAAGGCCCAAATCAAAAGAAGGTTTGGGAACACTATGACCAATTGGAGCTTAAGGAATAAGAGAAGCATTTAAAAAGATTGAATGATGCTTTTTTGTATGTCATTATAAGTCAGCTCATAGGGGATATAGGTTTCAGATTGTCCTAGGAAGCCATGGAGCTCATTTAGGAATGGAGGTATTGGTTCATTCAATACCCCAGGTCAACTTATTTAGGATTATTTGGTTTTGATGGTCATCCTTTTAAATTACCAAGATGTTGTGGCAATAGGTGGGTTTTGATGGAGTTTTCTAGGAAAGTTGTAGAGATAAATGTTATTTTCTCTTCATAACATAGGACTGTTGCACATTCTTTTCCCTTGGAATTGGGATTTTATTCTTGTTCTTCATCAGTTATGGCTAAAACAACAACCGAATAATTCCAATCTCTTGTAGCAGCATACTTCTAGTAAGAATTTTGATCCAAAGAAGAAAATGCATGCACTTTACTCTTCTACTTTATTCATCATGTTCCTCTTCTTGAAGATTTTTGGGCTAACCTTCAAGATTAGTTTGAAGTGAGGAAAAGAGGTTACGAGAGGTTAACAACTCCCTAGATGAGGGATTTTGATATTAAAACTGATATTCCTGAAGGCACTATAGATGTTGGGTTCACTCTTGATCCTTAGTATGATATAGACCAAGTGTCTACAAAAAGCCTACCACCCATCAATTGGATAGAAAAAGAAGAGATGAAGATTGGAAATGTGTCACGAGTAGTGATAAACAGGAGCTTGAAATGGATTAAACTCCATTTGAAATAGCCAAGGGTTGGGGTAACAAAGAAAAGAGGTTCTAGCAATGAACCCACTTCGTCTATAGAGACCAAAAAATATAAAAGATTGATGAAAAGTGTTGCAATGGCTGAAGTAGCCACCTAAGAACCCCCACAAACAAACGAAGAGATTTCTTTATAGAAGCTTGATGATGCATTGCATAAAGAAAAGGTTACTTATGAGGTGGCTATTGTGGGTGTTATTTTAGGTTTTCTATTGTACCTTTGGTCATTGTTCACCCTGGTGAGGAGATTTTTGTAGAGAGACAGGTTGTTGTTCCTCCATAAGATGAGGGAAGTGCTCCTTCCATACCATCAACTTTGAGAGAAACAATTACTGAAGAAGAGGGAAGGCCCAAGATTAATGTTGAAGATATTTCCTCAAATTCTGAAAGAACTCCATCTCAAGAGGGAGAAGCACCTGAATGGGAGGATTATTTGAAAAAGGTTGAAGAAGAACTAGGAAAAGGAGCATAATTTGAAGTTGGTAGTCTACATAGTGAAGAGATGGAGTTAGAGGATGTAGTAATGGAAAAGGGACAAAGAGAATTGATGGAAGGTGCTCAAAAGCTAGCTGATGAATGAGCTTCCTAAGAAGAGAAGAACAAAAAAAAAAAGCTGAAGAGTTAGCTTGGGAAATGGAAGAAGCTAAAGCATAGAAGAAAGCAGAATATGAGGCCCTTCAACTAGAAAGGAAAGATGCACAAGAAAATGTTGTAGAGGAGGAGCTCCATGTTAAAGAATTAGAGCAGCAAAGGCTGAAAGATGAAGAAGAGGTTGCTAAATGGGAGGAAGAAATGAGGAAGATAAAAGAAATCAGAGCTGAGAACAAGAGAATTGAACATGAGAGGTTACAAAAATAACATGAAGATCTACATAAAGCTTCTTAGATAATTGTTGTAGCAATTTATTCTACACCTCCATCCTCAACACCTCCTAATGTTCAACAAGTAGCCACTCAGCTAGCTACACCCACTTGACTAAAATTGAATCTAGAGAAGAGGCAACAAGTACAAGCCCAACTAGTAATGTGGGGTGACATGAGGGTGGAAATTAATAAAGTAAAGGAAAAATAGAAGGCTTTTGTAGTGCATTCAACCAAGCTCACTAATGAAGGAGATCTAGTAGCTAAAATTGCTACCCCAATTGCTGATAAAGATGATAGAGAATTACAACTAGAAGATTATCAGATAAGTACTATAAATCTGGGAAAGCATACTAAAAATCAATAGATAAAATTAATTGATATTTTTTCCACTACTACCAAGTCCAAGTTGATTAAAGATAAAAAATGCTAAAGATGAGCTTAAGGCTCAAGTTGCTAAAATGAAAGATTTCTTGAAGGAGTTAATTGTTGGAGTTATGGATAGACACTGAGAGGGGGGGGTGAATCAGTGTCAAACACTTTTTCAACTTTGACCAAGATTTTCCATTCTGATTTCCTTTTCTTTCAACAATAGAGTAGAATAATCACTTTTGAAAGCACAAAGATATGACAACATTAACTCAGTCTATTTGACAACTTATGAAAATATGATTTGAGTGAGATATCTTGCATTTTCCAAAACATAGCTCAGATTTGATCTCAATATTACTCTAATTAATGCATTCATGATTTGAATGTAATCATTCATAAACAAAATTGAGAATAGTAATAAACCCAATAGAGAACTGAAACAACAACACAGAAAAGCAGAGAGCATACAAAAGAAAAAAGAGACAAAAGCTTTTGCCAAGTGGAAAACCCTCCTGGGGTATAAAAACCACTCCTAAACTGCCTTACTGGCTTAATCTTCAAAACCACTGTTAACAATGCCTTATAGGCTAATTTCTGAGCACCAACTCAAGGAGCACCAACCCCTCATTTAGAGACACCAATCTCAAGGAGCACCAACCCCTTACTTAGATTTCAGAATTACATTCATATTATATTAGAGGATCACTCATTTACAATTAAGTTCATAACACTACTTCTGATACTTTAGAAATCCAACTCTTGTATTACAAAGTTTTCCAATACATCTCTTGATAAAGCCAAAATAACTATCTCTCAGAATTATAGGCTAGCAGCCTCTTCACTATTTTTAATCATTTGTTTTTATATACCTTCCAAGTGTGTCAGTTGTGAAGAAATCTTCAACAAGCGTTTTTCACCAGATTCTCAAATTCTCTTGCTGATTTTTGAATATGAAGTTGATTCATAATGATATGTAGATTATGGTAAAAATCAAAGAAAAGCCTATCCATAGAGCTTTTAATTTTTGCACTGAATCAGGAGACTTCAAATTGTAACTGAAAGATTTTCATCAAAGTCATGACAACCCACAAATAGATAATCATATCCTCTGAAATCTCAGAGAATATTTTCCAAAGAATTGATACCAACCAAAGATGTCGCTATGCAACTAAACTTAGAAAATCACATGTTAGCCACAGAGATAGAGTTTTTTTAAATGTTCTCTGAGACATCTAGACAAGTATGCTGAAGAAAACTTTAACGTTAAACATACTTTGGTTTCTTCTGTTTCATCGTGACCCTTCGTTATTGGGCAGACCCAATAGAAAATTCACTTTGTTTTGCCAAAAGCCCCGAGCTCACAATAGATCTCCAAGACATTAATGATCTCACATCAACAGAAACCTTTTTCCTTTTGTGCATCGCTATAACATTATGATATCAGGGAGACCTCTTGTAGAGAACACCATTTCTTTCTGAAAGTCTTCAACCACTTGTGTGTCACTATGACATTATACTATCGGGGAAACATTATATAGCCAACATTGAGTTTCACTAATGGGCTTTATCCATTATGAGTCGCTGTCACAAAAATACACTCTCGCTAAGATGTATCCTTCATCCGCCTTCGCAAAGACTATGTGTAGTCAGGGTGACATCTTGTAGAGCATCCTGTGTCTTACTGAAAGCCTTCATTCACTTAGAGTCGTTGAGACAGGATAGATCCTATGCCGACAAGGTTCTTTTGTGATCCATCGGTGAGACCGAAGGTCACTCGCCGAGACCTCTCACCGAAAACTGTAGCTCTTACTGAAGAGACTACCTTTATATTTTCAGTCGGTGTAACAAATTGAATTCGCCAAGACATTATATCGATAGCCATTAGTTTTACCGATAAGTCTCCATATTCATACGGTCGGTGAGACACACTTGAATTCGCTGAGATACTAAACTGAATACTCCAAGTCTGGCCAAAGTGAAACTTTTATTGCGCCCATCGATGAGATAAAAAAAGTTCACTAAGACCATATGACGATGCCACAACTCATGCCGATAGACTTCCACATGCACTAGTCGGGGAGACAATATGATTTCGCTATGACCTCAGCCCGACGGCCAAACTCATGCCGATATGTTTATTCTGAAGCGGGTCAGTGTGACATTGCATGTTCGATGAAACATTACACCGAAGATGATTTCCTTTGCTGATATGCTCATTCTGAAGTGGGTCAGGGAGACATAATGAAATCGATAAGACCTTATCTCGACAGTATTACATATGTTGATAGATAACACTTTTCTATCACCGAAACCAAAGACAGGTCTTGCCGAAATAACCTTTCTTGTGTCGGTCGCCAAGACAATGGGAATGTCACGCCAAAAGCAGCCTGTATGTTAAATTCAATCCCCATGACATTTGAAATGTCTTGCCGATAGGCAACTCAGACATTTCAAAGTTGATTGGGGAGACCCTGCCATACTCATGTCAATGTGTAAGCCTGATATGCAAAGAGAACCATCTTGACAAAGAAACCATCTTTCAAACTCTGTCAGTCAAAGATGTAGCATTCATAACTTGAACCACAAATGGCACGAAGCTCAAACTGATCAGTACCATAAGATATTAAAGTTCTGAATGTAGACTGTCCACTTAATGCCAAGACAAGTAAACCATATAGACAAAATTGTACCAAGATAAAGCATGAGAGACCAATCTGAAACAGTCAACAAGTAGAATCAATTGAAAGGGGTTTTGACATCAAGGACAAACCATATGATCACAACTAAGATCCAACAAACTTCCCCTTTGTCCTTGATGGAAAAACACAAATGAATCTCCCCCTTTTTTCCTCAATGACAAAGGAAAAAAGAAAATGTGCATTACCATAAAACACAACTAAGGAGCCAACCAAATACCATAAGAAATGGCTGCAAATAGAACAATAGTGCAGCAGACATATTTGCAGGAGAGCAGTAAGATTATAACAAACTGATATCATAGCAAAAATAACAATATGTCTCTTTCAAGAATCTCAGTCCATATTATCAATGCCAAAGCAAAGGTACCAAAATATTATAATGTAACAAACCAAATTGATACCTAAAGATTGAAGACCTGTTACTTGAACATACCACCTTCTTTGACATGATCGATCAAGGCACATTCAAGATCACCTACTCCACATTCAATTTGATTAACTTCAATCTAGCAATACTAGAATTTGAACACAAACAATCTAACCAATTCTCAGCACAAGTAACCTTAGTCACAGTCCATGACAATACAAAGCAAAGACCAATGATACTGGTTATTCTTCTTCAACTGACACATATCACCTCAGAAATAATTCATAACATCAAACATGTTTTTCAATCACTGTTCTCCAAAGATAAATCCATCGACATCCCTTAAAAAAAAAAAGGTTTTCTTATCTTTAATATGTTGAGGAACTCGCCTATATGTCTCCACACCACTCAAAGATGTCATAAGGACATACCATTATTTCCAAAACCCAAGCATCTGGACAAAAAGTTCATATAAGAACAAAGTGCACAGTCATTTCAAAAACTTCTAAAAACTGTCAACCATTAGACCAAGCAAAAACAGTCCTTACTGCAGATATTTATCCATTACCTTTCAAATCAAATGATTTCCTTTGTCAGAAATAACAAAAGGTTAAGAAATTTAAGCCATTTCTCTACATCTCATATCACCAAAACCAAATACAAGATGTCATACCTCATTCTAGACTCCATAGGGGTAAAACATATTACCATAATAGACTCCCCCTGAGTCTTTGCTTCTTCTCAAGACATGGAAGCCAACTCTTGTGCAAGGAGTGCACAAGGATTTTTCTCAGAAGCATCTTTATTGCTCTTCTTGTCATCTTGATTGCTCTTTCTTCTCCACTCCAATGAAGACTTTTTCACTTGTTTGCTTGAAGTACCTATCTTTCTGTTGAATCTACATTGTTATACTTTATGTCCAATGTTATTACATCTGAAACAAATGACTTTGTGATTGTTTTGAGAAATAGAAGACTTTCTACAGAATTTTCCAGCATTGTTCCCTACATCATTATCACTTGTATTTATTCTATAGTCTCTTCTCAAGTGATCAAAATTGTTACAATTGTAACACACCACATCCTCATTTCTAGGAACATTAGAATGATTCTTATTTGACCATCTTATGCAATCAATTGCCTTATGACCATAGTCATTACAAACATAACATTATCCCTGGAAAGAATGATTATACCTAAATGAGTGATCATGCCAAGGATGTGAAGATCTGAAGACATTTTTCCTTTCTCTATGAATACCTTTAGATTGTCTTCTAGTGTAAATGTTATCCTTTGATGCAGCAATATTGTAACCAAGATCAACCTTCATTCTTGGTCTTTGCTTGGCTGTAAACTTCTTTCCATCTGAAGTAGTAACACTATTTCATGTTTTGATTTGTCTGCAGAGCTTTGTCCAACCTCATATCCCACTCCTGTAGGATCTTTAGAATGCTTTTGCCTGCCCAACATCTCATCCAATATATTAGTACTGTTATCAAATTTCTGAAATTTACCAGATTGAGCCTTGAAACTTTCAAGCTCTTTTCTTAAAGCAACTACCTCTTCTTCAAATTTTAGACAAACAATCCTTTTAATTTCCAAATCAGAACTCACAACATCTGCAATCCTCTTATATTCTTCAATTTCAATTTTCTGACTTATAATCATATCGTCCTTAAGAGTTAGTTCTTTTAACAAGGAATCATTATCTGAATATTTCTTTAAAGAATCAATCTAATTTTCTAGTTTATTACACAACTCATCCTTGTCTTTTAACTTGACTTCCAAACTCTCTTTTTGCTGAAGTTGTCTTGTTAACAACTAGTTTTCTTTTCTAAGCTGCTTAATAGTATCTAAGGCACATAGGAGTTCACCTTCCAAATCAACCTCACTTTCTGGTTCATCATATTCCTATTCAGAGTTGACTTCACCCAAATATTGATCTACTTTTACACAAGTTTCTTGATCATCTAAATATTCATCAATGATCTCCCTGGACTTCTTTTCTAAATTATAAAGGTTTACACCTTCTTCACTCTTAGATGTTTCGCAACTTATTTCAGTATCAAAAGATATCTCCTCTTGTAACTCACTATTTTGATTCATTTCAGTCAACTTGTCCCAAACTTCCTTAGCACTGCTGTAATTAATGAATTTTGTAATGAGTTCATTTGGCAAGTTATTAAGAATAGCATTTATAGCTTTGGTATTGAATTCAAGAGCTTTCATCTTCTTAAGAGAGGAAGGAGATGTTGCAGATGTAGTACAACCCTTTTCTACTGCTTCCCACACTTCAGATCCTAAAGAATGTAAGTATGTCTCCATCCTATGTTTCCATATAATAAAGTTTGTTCCTTCAAACTGAGGAGTTCCAGATCTAGGATATTCTACCATTTCAAAGCTACTGTTTATGGATTCTTCCTCTTTAATCCTTATACTAGATTCAGGTTGAGCATGATGAATAGCATTTTGCTGAGGACATCTTTTTCCCTTATTCCTTTTGTTCTTTCCCATATTAACCAAAGTATTCCAAGAAACCAGGAACAATCCTAGGTGGTTTTTACCTATGAGAGGACCCTACGCTTTGATACCAATTGTTGGAGCTATGGACAGACACTGAGAGGGGGGGTGAATCAATGTCAACACTTTTTCAACTTTGACCAATATTTTCCATTCTGATTTCCTTTTCTTTCAACAATAGAGTAGAATAATCACTTTTGAAAGCACAAAGAAATGACAACATTAACTCAGTCTATTTGACAACTTATGAAAATATGATTTGAGTGAGATATCTTGCATTTTCCAAAACATAGCTCAGATTTGATCTCAATATTACTCTAATTAATGCATTCATTAGTTGAATGTAATCATTCATAAATAGAATTGAGAACAGTAATAAACCCAACAGAGAATTGAAACAACGACAACACGGAAAAGTAGAGAGCATACAGAAGAAAAAAGAGATAAAAGATTTTGCCAAGTGGAAAACCCTCCTAGGGTATAAAACCACTCTTAAACTGCCTTACTGGCTTAATCTTCAAAACCACTGTTAACAATGCCTTATAGGCTAATTTCTGAGCACCAACTCAAGGAGCACCAACCCCTCATTTAGAGACACCAATCTCAAGGAGCACCAACCCCTTACTCAGATTTCAGAATTACATTCATATTATATCAGAGGATCACTCTATTTATAGTTAAGTTCATAACACTTTGCTTCTGATACTCTAGGAATCCAACTCTTGTATTACAGAGTTTTCCAATACATCTCTTGATACGGCCAAAATAACTATCTCTCAGAATTACATGTCAGCAACCTCTTCACTATTTTCAATCATTTGTTTTTATATACATTCCAAGTGTGTCAATTATGAAGAAATCTTCAATAAGTGTTTTTCACCAGATTCTCAAATTCTCTTGTTGATTTTTGAATATGAAGTTGATTCATAATGATCTGTAGATTATGGTAAAAATCAAAGAAACACCTATCCATAGAGCTTTTAATTTCTGCACTGAATCAGGAGACTTCAAATTGTAACTGAAAGATTTTCATCAAAGTCATGACATCCCACAAACAAAAAATCATATCCTCTAAAATCTCGGAGAATATTTTCCAGAGAATCGATACCAACCAAAGATGTCGCTATGCAACTAAACTTAGAAAATCACATGTCGGCCACAGAGATAGAGTTTTTTTAAATGTTCGCTGAGACATCTAGACAAGTATGTTGAAGGCAACTTTAACGTTAAACATACTTTGGTTTCTTTTGTTTCGCCATGACCCTTTGTTATCAAGCAGACCCAATAGAAAATTCACTTTGTTTTGCAAAAAGCCCCGAGCTCACAATAGATCGCCAAGACATTAATGATCTCACACCGACAGAAACCTTTTTCCTTTTGTGCATCGCTATACCATTATGATATTGGGGAGACCTCCTGTAGAGCACACCATGTCTTTCCAAAATTCTTCAACCACTTGTGTGTTGCTGTGACATTATACTGTAGGGGAGACGTTATACAACCAACATTGAGTTTCACCGATGGGCTCTATCCATTATGAGTCGCTGTCACAAAAACACACTCTCATCGAGATGTATCCTTCATCCACCTTTGCCAAGACAATGTGTAGTCGAGGTGACATCTTGTAGAGCATCCTGTGTCTTACTGAAAGCCTTCATTCACTTAGAGTCACTGAGATAGGATAGATCCTATGCCAACAAGGTTCTTTTGTGATCCATCGGCGAGACCGGAGGTCACTCGCTGAGATCTCTCGCCGAAAACCGTAGCTCTTACCGAAGAGACCACCTTTATGTTTTTAGTCAGTGTAACAAATCAAATTCACCAAGACATTATATCGATAGCCATTAGTTTTACCGATAAGTCTCCATATGCATACGGTCAGTGAGACACACTTGAATTCGCTAAGATACTAAATTGAATACTCCAAGTCTATCCGAAGTGAAAATTTTATTGCCCCCGTCGATGAGATAAAAAAAGTTCACTAAGACCATATAACGACGCCACAACTCATGCTGATAGACTTCCACATGCACTAGTCAGGGAGACAATATGATTTCGCTATGACCTCAACCCGACAGCCAAACTCATGTTAATATGTTTATTCTAAAGCGGGTCGGTGTGACATTGCATGTTCGATGAAACATTACACCGAAGATGATTTCCTTTGCCGATATGCTCATTCTGAAGTGGGTCGGGGAGACATAATGAAATCGATAAAACCTTATCCCAATGGTATTACATATGCTGATAGATAACACTTTTCTATCGCCGAAACCAAAGACAAGTCTTGCCGAAATAACCTTTCTTGTGTCGATCGCTAAGACAACGGGAATGTCACACTGAAAGTAACCTGTATGTTAAATTCAATCGCCATGACATCTGAAATGTCTTGTCGATAGGCAACTCAGACATTTCAAAGTGGATCAGGGAGACCCTTCCATACTCATGTCGATGTGTAAGCCTGATATGTAAAGAGAACCATCCTGACAAAGAAACCATCTTTCAAACTCTGTCAGTCAAAGATGTAGCATTCATAACTTGAACCAGAAATGGCACGAAGCTCAAACTGATCAGTACCATAAGATATTAAAGTTCTGAATGTAGACTATCCACTTAATGCCAAGACAAGTAAACCATATAGACAAAATTGTACCAAGATAAAGCATGAGAGACCAATCTGAAATAGTCAACAAGTAGAATCAACTGAAAGGGGTTTTGAAATCAAGGAAAAACCATATGATCACAACTGAGATCCAACATTAATTTCATCTACTCCTGAGTATCCTACACATCGGAGATTCCCATTTTAATGAGTAGAAAAGAGGTAGATGGTTTGACTAAAATGAAAAAGAAAGCCACATGGGTTGATAATTGGATTAATACATTTAAAGCTGATATGAATAAGTTTCTAGATGAAGGTTTTAAGTATTATTATAGGGGGATTAAATTAGTCAAACCCATAGAAGGTGATGAGCCTAGTTTTTGGTCCAATTTTTAGTAGAATCTATAGTTTATTTGCTAGTTGATTTCATGGAATTTAATATTAAATGTCAGTATTTTCATAATGTTTCCCTCAAACCATTAACATTGGGATTAATCCTATCTCTACAAGCTTTAATGAAATTTGGAATAATATGTGGATTATCTATATTGATTTTGCATGTGGTTAATGAATGTTCATTAGAGTGGTTATAGATGTGCAGTTATTATGCATACTGACCTTGCCATGCAGATTTAATATGCCAAGTTGAGGAAGACACTGCCAGTTGGGCATGCACCATAATGTCCAACAAAGGAATCACTCCATGTCAAAGGAAGTCGATGACAAAAGATTCTTCATGCAACTGAATGTAACCACCTTGTAGTGGACTTTAATGATTGAGTATGCACAAGTGTTACTGTTGGGATAAATCTGAATTTGGACCTAGATGTTTGACTAGATTTCATGCACATGTAACCACCATCACTCCATTTCCTCTATTTTTCCTAAATGGCATCCTCCTAGTCATGGAGTTGACTGCCTTGTTTAGCTGTTAGTATAAATAATGATCTGATGCTCCTTCTTCAAGAGGTTGCATGATTTGATATTGTACTTGCACTCTTTAGGTTTTAGTAACACAGATACATTACTCTTTTGTACTCATGGTTCACAGTGAATAAAATAAGGTTCTGAGTTCGAGCATTTGATTTTTCATTAGTTTTAGAGGATACTTATCCAAGGGGGCCTACTTGGTGAGTAATCTGTCTTCTTATTTTAGCATTAGTTTAGTATTACTTGTTGTTTAGTACTTAGTTAGAAATCTGGCATTGACTAGTCCTGCAACCACTAGAACTTCATTCTGTGACTGTTCCTATAGCCAAAGTAGACAGAGTAGTGTCTTGTTTTTCGATCATATTTTAATTCCTGTTATGCATTTCATCTCAGCATAGTCATTGATTGATGATAAAAAAAAAATGCATTCCTTTTCAAGCAATTTACTTTCAATATTGTGTGTTCCTTAGTTGTAGAATAGAATGGCTACTTTGAGTTCCTAGTGCACATACTGTGGTAAACCTTTTCAAGTTCATGTCCTTGAGTTGAAAAGTTAAATGAACCTTCATGATGATTGAAATGGATATTCAGGTTAGATGTCCAATCTCTAAATCATGGTTGTAAAGGCTTAGTTATTAAGATCATTGTAGGAGGCCAATATTTTTGGTGCCGTTGTCAGGGATGGTGTCAAACTAGGGAGTCTTTTGGAGTCATTGGTAGTTTTTCTTGTTGTAGTGTTTCTGGAAGTTTTTCTTAGTATATCTTCATTTAGGAAGTAATGACCCGCCTTATTCTTTACCAATTCTTTGTGTGAATTGACTAATAGTGAGTGATACCACATGCATAGAGGAAGGAGAAGGGATGCTTATGGGAGATTCCTTCCTAACAATCCTAATCCATTCTAGCTAGTTGACTATCAGAATCTAATAGAAGAAGAAGAAGATCCACACCCCTTTCCTGATGCATATCCTGATCTAACTAGTTTTGAAGTCTCCTCTAAAGATCAAAATCAGCTTGAGAACCCCTTTGCTTTGGAACAAGATCAAGCAAGCATGGGTGATGCAAATAGGAATAGACCTAACCAACCAGCTTTTCCTTTCCCCATTTCCCATTGCTATGAATTTGACAACATCAAGAAAATTCCTGCCTTAACACTCCCAAAGTTTTATGGACTTGTCACAGTAGATCCAGATACCTTTTATTTGAGTTTGACATACTCTGCAGGAGTTATGATTATATTACTGATGCCCATAGGCTTAAGCTATTTCCTACCACTTTGAAAGAGGTTGCATTAAGATGGTTCATGAGCCTAGGTAGAGATACTGTGGAAACTTTGGAAGACATGAAGACAAAATTCCTTGAGAAATACAAGGAATATTGCAGAGGCAGTGACATGAGAGGAGGTGACATTTTCAAGATCCAGCAAAAGGAAGATTAGAGCCTGGAAGACTACATTGCAAGGTTTTTATTTTTCCTATAAAAATCTCCACACCATACACTTAATGAAGACTCACAAAAGTTTATTTTCCTAAGATGAATCAATAATAGTTGCATTGATGCCTTGGACCTCATAGGAGGAGGAGATATTTCCCAAGTTCCTTGGGAAGATATCAAGGAAATATGATAGAACTACTCTAGGATAGCTTCAAAGAAAGGGAGAGCTTACCAATCTTCCATGGGTAAGTCAACTACTAGTGGGGTCTAGAGAATGGAGATTACTCATTTGTTGGCAGACTTCAAGCAAAACATTATCCATAATCTAGCTACTTAGCTAGACACACTTCAAGCCAAGAAGAAGCAAGAGGAGGTAGAGGTAATGTTGACACAATATTTCCCCCACTACAGACAAAAGAAGGATTGTAGATGTAAGATGGTAGCTAATCTTGAAAGCAAGCAAGTTCCACCTAAGTTCAAGTCAATCCGGATTGAAGAAGACCAAGTCGACTATGTTGCAAAAAGGAAGCCTTGGGCTCTAAGACAAGGTATGCCACTAGATCCACTATCATATGCTAGGCCATATTTCAATTCCTATTCCTATAGTAACCAATGGCAGACCCCATATCCACCCAGTTATGGAGGATGTCCACTGCATCCTTGGAGTAACCCTCCAAATTCTTGGCCTAGTCATCAGAATTCTCCACCCCAGTGGCAACAACCTCAAGAGAATTGGTAGAAATTTCAAGGACATTGGCAACCACCTCCAAGGAATTGGCGACAAACGAATCAATGTAGAGGAGGGAAACAATGGCCTACTCAGAAAACTAGTTATATGCAAAAACCTTCTTAGACCCAATAGCCTTCCATAATGCCTCCACCTAATAATCCCAACTCAAATTCACCTAAACTTACTCAACTAACAGGTCAACCTACACCCAATCCAAATAACAAACCACAATAGCAGCCTGCCTACTTTGTTGATTCAAATCAATTCCCTGCATATGTCATGAGTGTAATGATATCCAATTGCATCTAGGTACTACTCTACCAGCCCCTTCTAAGCCCATTATCGCTAAGCTCCCTGCGGAAGAGGAAGAGGAACCTCTAAATGATCCCATTTAGCCTAGTGTACCTAAAAATCCTGAACCAGTCCAAGTCAAGCAGACTAAACAAGAGCCACCATTTTCTCAGAGATTGGAAGTTTCCAAGAAGAAGGAAGAAAAGGAGGATACAAATTTTAATATCTTGGATCAGCTAAAGCGTATATGTGTCCAGATACCTCTATTATAGGCCATAAAGGATGTTCCAATCTACTTCAAAGCAATCAAGGAGGCGTGTCTTAAGAAGACAGGTAGGAAAAAGAAAGACCCAACTATAGTTCATGTGGTGGGGCAACTAGCTAACATCATGTTGCGAAAAGTGACTATTCCTAAGTATAATGACTTGGATAGTCCTGTGGTAGTAGTTGTTATAAACGAGGTCCAAGTAAAGAATAATCTGATTGATTTAGGGGCAGCAATAAATGTAATGACCAAAGACATCCTACAACAACTAAATATCACAAGCATGAGGTCCACTCCTACTATCTTGGAGCTTGTTGATAGCTCCACTGTTAAGCCTGATGGTGTAATAGAGAATCTTGTGGTAGTTCTAAACTCATAGGAGTACCCAACAGACTTTACGATTCTCTCTCCTAAAGCTACACTAGGCAGGTATCCCATTATTCTTGGAAGACCATGGTTAGCATCTACAGATGCATACATTGGATGTTGGTTAGGTGATATGACCATTTTAGATGGGAGGAGCACTAAATTTTTTGTTCTCTATCCACTTGCTTAGTCATCTCATGATGAAGATAATCCCATATGGAAACATGTTGGTGAAGAGGTTGAGAAAGTTAACTCTGTGGTGCAACTTATGATGCTAGGTAGAAGCTCTCTCATGTAGCTCCAGGGTGAGAATGAAGTATTGGCTAACATCCTTCAGAACCATTGTGAAGTGGAGGAAGCATTATCTTCTCATTCTGCTACTCTATTCAAGACAATTCTGCCTACTGTTCCTGCAGCCATTGTTCCTGCAAATGTTCTAGATGCTCTTCTTGCAGCCACTATTCCTATAGACAAACTTTCTGCAGCCACTCATCCTATAGCCACCATTCCTGCAGACACATTTCTTGCAGTAATAGTTATGTCCCATACATTTCCTCCATATGAACTAAAGGTACCAAATGTTAATGAAGCAGCCATGATAGAGTTAACTACACAAGTACATGTGTCAAAAGGAAAATATTTGAATGTTAATTTAGTAAATTAAATGAAGAACAACAATTGTTATTGGCAAACCTATTAAGGACCCATCAACATTCCTTTGCATGGGATTATCATGATATGAAGGGATTGGATCCTAAACTTTGTACACACAAAATTTACATCAGAGATGAATGCACCCTAGTAAGACAGCCACAAAGAAGAATTAACCCTGCACTAAGAGAGATTATGAAAGAAGAATTACAAAAATTACTAGATGCATGATTTATCTACCCCATTTCAGATAGTCAGTGGGTGTCTCCATTAGTGATTGTGCCCAAGAAGGGAGGGAAATGGCAAGTTTTTGTTGATTATAGGGAACTTAATACTGCCACCAAGAAGGAACACTTTCCTTTACCCTTCATTGATCAAGTTTTGGACACACTTGCAAGAAAGCAAGACTTTTCCTTTCTAGATGGATTCAACGGCTACAACCAGATTCAAATTATACTAGACAACTAGGATAAGATTACATTTACCTATCCATGGGGGACCTATTCCTATTTGGTGCTCCCATTTGGCTTATGAAACACACCTACAACCTTTTAGAGGGCAGTCATTAGTATCTTCTCAGAAATTTCTCATGATTGCATGGAAATTTATATAGATGACTTTACCACTTATGCTGTTGATTTTAATCAAGCACTAGAAAATCTTAGAAGGGTACTATAGAGATGTGAAGACCAAAACTTGTACTTAAACAATGAAAATTTCTTCATGATGATACATGAAGGTGTAGTTCTTGGCCACTACATCTCCCATAAGGGAAATAAAGTAGATCTTGTAAAGATTGAGGTAATCACAAATCTACCCACACCTGCAAAATAGAAGAATGTTAGATTTTCTTGGGTCATGTAGGATATTATAGGAATTTCATCAAGGATTTCAGCAAGGTAGCAACACCATTGTACACTTTTCTCACTAAAGATGTTGAATTTTAGTGGACTGAAGCATGTGACAAGACATTTTCTAACTTGAAGGAAGCTTTGACTCATGCTCCTGTACTCAAAGGGCCTAATTGGAATCTTCCTTTCCAAATCCATATTGATGCATCAAATTATGCCATAGGAGTAGTCTTAGGACAAAAAGGAGCTGTTGAAAACACCATTTACTTTGTCAGCAAAAAATTACAAGGAGATGAATTCAATTATATAGTGACATAAAAAGAAATGTTGGAAATAATATATGCATTGAATAAATTCAAACATTACATAATAGGCTACCTAATATTTGTGCACACTAATCATGCAACCATTAGATATCTCATGAATAAACCTTTGATCACAGGTAGATATGAAAGATGGTTATTGTTAATGCAAGAGTTCGATATAACTATTATGGATAAGCCAGGGAAGGTTAATGTTGTTGCAGATTTTTTTTCACGGATAACTACATCAGAAGATAATCAACCCATAGATGACTCTTTCCCTAATGAGCATCTATTCTCTCTTAGTATGCAAACACCCTGGTATGCTGACATAGCCAATTACTTGGTCACAGGTAGAACTCATTCTCACTTCTCTCCAAAAGAGAAAAGGGCACTCATTGAAAAATCTTTTCCTTTCTCTTGGATTGCTAGATGTTTGTTTTATACTAGACTTGACCATGTCATGAGGAGGTGTGTGAGGGTATTGGGACATAATAACTCCAAAATAACCCTGGACAAAATAACATGACCAAAATAACCCAAGGGAAATAACCAGGGTCATAATAACCCATGGACAAAATAACCCGTGGTCAAAATAACCCATGGACAAAATAACCCATGGTCATTTTAGATCAAGCTAGTAAACTAGAAATGACATAAAATAAATTATAAATATGATTGTGAGGCACCATAGAGGCTATTTAGGTCATTTTCAGACCATATATCCATTATATACCCCTAAAATCGCCTTAAAACACCTTTAATATGCTTAAATAACCTATAAAATGGTAAATAATTATAAAAATAAAGGCAATTTCGTGGGAATAAGTTGATTATTTTGAAGACACATGGATTGGCAGACTAACTAGAAGAGGAAACAAATGATCACCCAAGTTTCCAATCACAATGTGGAATTGCTATTCAACTACTCAAGATGATCTTCCCATAACCAATAATACTATTGAGAGATGGCATAGAGGATTTAGTCAATTGCTCCAAGCATTGCATAGCTCAGTCTAGAAATTCATCAAAGTGGTGAAAAAAGAATAGTCTCCAAGAGAATAGAATAGAGAAATATATGGTTGGATACATTGGGAAACCAAGCAGGAAAAAATACTGTGAACTCAAAGAAAGACTAAAAAGATTGGTTGATGGTTATGCCAACCATAACATTTTAGATTATATAAGAGGCATTGCTCATAATTTGACACTTTAATTGAAAATTTGAATAATAAAGTTTTTTTAGCAACATACATGTAATTTATAAATTTTGTTTTACTTTCTCTATATTCTTATGGGGATATTTTGTCCATGGGTTATTTTGACCACGTCGGGTTATTTTGGCTTGGGTTATTATGACCTCGGGTTATTTTGTCCCTGGGTTATTGTGACTGGGTTATTTTGTCCAAGGTTATTTTGGCCAGGTTATTATGTCTCGTAACCAAGTCACTTGGCTTTAGCGTATTCCCGGTTGGGTCGTTCCCTTGGGTGATTAAATTTTCCCACAAGGAAAGCCCTCTAAAGATAGAAAAAAGTGAACAAGTACATATGTAGTTTGATCGATCTTTGTTGAGAAACAAAGAGAGAACACACGCGATATACCCCACTCACACTTGCAAGATTTTGTTCAATTTTAGAATCCAAATTGAAGTGTGGAGGTAATTACTTATACAACTTAATATCACAAAAAGACTTTTGATTCTCAAGATTGTCGTGAGGCGCGAGAGAAGCGCATACATCTTTTATATGATATTATTTTGGATAATAGATTAAAAAACGTAGAAGCACATGTTCATTTTAATCCCTCAAAGTAATAATTGGATTCTTTTTAAGCACCAAAAGGAAAAGTGAAAGTTGTTTGTTCAATTGTTAAACCTTAAACAAAATCTAGTAAGTTGCCTAAGGTTCTTTATAATCCTTTTGTCGTGTTCTTTTTAAACCCAAATTGAAATGTATTGAGTCCTAAAAGCTTGAAGAAACATTTAGTCCTTAAATTTGGAATTATAATTGTTTCCAAAAGTGTTTAAAAACACTTGATACAATAAAGAAATGATGTCATAATTCAAACTTCTCCTTGCTCCTTCCTTGCCTCCACCTACAAAAATTTATTATTCCAAGGAACACAGAGGAAGAAAAAAGGTTAATAGTTCAAAATGATCAAAGTTAAAAAGGCACATGTCAAAATAACTTGAAGTTTAATCTTTTACCCCACCCTAGTGATGCAAACCGCATATACGTCATAGTTTAGAAAGGTCAGTGGTGCTATATGGCACCATTAGGATTGACAATGATGCTCTATAGAGAAACCAGTGAGCACGATTGCGACACTATTCTAAGCAAGCAGCACAGTTTGGAATTTGGAATCTTGGCGCCAGAGAATGAGTCAAGTGTCATAGTTTGGAAATTTGAATTTCTAGGTGGGAAGACCTCAGCAATAGAGTTTGGAGTTTTTAATGTCGTTGTATGGCACCACTAGACTAGTAGCATCACTGTATGGCATCACTAGACTGATAGTGGCACAATTTTGTATAGGCACAAAAATATCAAGAAAACAACAAAAAAATTTCAAAAAATGTGTTAATATCTTCAAATTCGCCCTCCTTCTAGCACCAAAATGTGAATGTCAAGTATAGACCTACATAAACACAACAAAAAATCACACAATTAGATTCATATGCAAGTTAAATAAACATTCCTCATAGAACTCATTTACAATGCACAAAATAGGAAATAAATGAAGAACACAACAAAGAAAGCTATTAAATCCTATTAAAGCAAGCAAACTCTTAATCCCATGGGGGGATTGGTGCCATTTTGATGTGGAAAATGGCCCTTTCCCAATCCCTTGTAAGCTTGATGAAGATTTGTTGGTGATTAAAGCTCCTTGATGAAATTTTGGCATAACCTAGCTATCAAACCATGGAAACTATGAACACTTGGTGAAATGGATGAAATTAGCTCTAAATATGAAGATAGCAATTTTTCAATGAAGTTGTGGATCCAAAATACAAATGAGAACCTCTTATTTATAGATGAGAGTGATGGATAATGAGGCAAAAGGGATGAATGTGGGATCAAACACCAACCAATGACCAAGTGCCACTTGTCAAAATGTGAGAGGATGAAGGTGGAACACATTTTGATGAATGTGCCAATAAATGATATTAGGTGGAATTTCAAATTTATGAAATGAAATGTTGGAGGGAGAAAGAAATGAATTAAATGCCACTTGGCTTAATGCACAAGGACATATAAGACTTGGTATTGAATGCCTTGTTGGAAGGACAAATCCCTTTGGAGGGATTTTTAAAATTTGGAGGAATATTCCCTTTCGATGCCATGTTGAGAGAAATTGGAAGATTTATTAAATCAAAATAAATGATTTATTGAGCAAGTTGCAAAATCTAGAGGATTTGAGTGATTAAGATTAGAATTAATTAGGATTTGATTAATTCAAAGAGATATTAGTTGATGTGATAATTTGATGTATATTTTTGGATTGATTTAAATCAAAATGAGAGGAATATGATTCAGACTTTAATTAAATAAAGATTATGAATTATTTAATTAAAAGGAGATGATGTTAGATTAAATTAAATAAAGATTGATTTATTTAATTTAATAGGATGACTTTAGAGATTAATTAAATAAAGTGAATTATTTAATTAAAGGGAGACTATAGAAGCTAATTAAATAAAATGATTTATTTAATTATCATGAGACGATGACTTAATTAGATAAATAATGATTTATTTAATTAAGAGGCGAAATGTGATGAATTTAATCAAATAAGGGATATTTAATTAAATGATTATTAAAGGAGATGATTTAGGATGAAGTGGTGTTAGTAATCAGGATCAAGTGTAATCGATACATTTTCCATGTCTACATGGATATTATGCAATTTTCTAATTTAAAGAAATTATTCCATAAGATTATCGATTAAAGGTTACTGATAAGTGGGTAAGTGTAAGAATGTGTGTGCAAGATTAGGTTGAAGGATGAGAACTTGATTGAGGTAGGAACGCTTAACTAGATGAGCATGCTAAGCAAGAATGGAATATGGAAACTCACAGACCATGGTAGATCATGACATCTGCATATCTTTGAAAAGTTAATAGATTTCATTTAAATATTATGTGAGAACTATAATTAGTGAAAAGAATGAATTTGTGCATTCTTGACTTATCCTATCTGTTTTAAAATTTATATTCAAAGAAATTGAATAAGAAACTCAACCCATCAAATACAATTATTGTATGAAAAGAAATTGCATTGTTTGTTCTTTTGGATGAATTTGAAATACAACTTGAATAAGGAAATGGATAAAATAAACACATAAGTTTGAAAAATACATTTTGAATATATGTATATAACCTCATGAGGATAAATTGGATATATATATAATGTATATATATATACATATACATATACATATATATACATATACATATATATATATATATTTATATGTATATATATATATATACATATGCAAATATATATACATAAGAATGTTTTTCCTTGAATTTAATTATACTTTCATGGGAATAATGAAATAATGGAATTTGAAATTTGTAACTCCCATCATTAATGGGATAGGGGTCAACCCCCTCTCATAGAGAAAAGCTCCAGCCAATGCTTAGAGAGAAGAGGAAGTGGGCAGCCAGGTAAGGGATATGGAGGCAAGGGAATTCAAGACCACTATCTCCTAAAGTTAGTAAAAAGAAATATTTGAAGTGGAAAGGGGGAAATTAAGCAAAAATTTGAGGAAAAAGAAAGGGAAGATCTAGGGGGATCGATAGAAGAGAAAGAGTAGAGGGTTTGAATGATTGTTGCCAAAAAGTACAATGAAAAATCTCTAATGTTGCAAAAAAGAAAGGTAATACGAATCCCCTCTATGTTACTTTCTTGAATTGAATTAAAATTTCTTCATTTTTTTTTGAGGTTGTGTTAAGCCTTTCTAGTATAAGCTTACATTCATGTGTTGCCTCTATAATTTTGACTAGGGTCAAATCATATAATAGTTGGGACTGAAGCCACCATAGCAAGCTTGTGATATGTTAAGCTTGCATGTGTGGTTATCGGCTAGATTTCCACGATGGGTTCTACCTGTTTGCTTCTTTTCAAATGGTCGAGGCCATTCGGCCCAACCAGTATTTACATATTCTTTTAACAACCTCTGTGAATCATTGCATTGTAGCATGGCAACTTAAGGTTTCAGCATTATTGTATCAATGTTTCCCTATGGGCACTAACCCAAATGGTCGAGCAAATTCATATAACTGATAACGGTCAAGTGATTCATATTGCTAGTAATAGTCGAGTGATGAACAACTTGTATCGTTACCATATGTCATCCCACCAATTTGGGTGGTAAGTTGTGGCGATATCTTAAAATATCAATGCATGGACGAGTAAGTCTATCACATTCATCATACTCTATGAATGATAAAATGAGAAGGTTGTAGTTAATGTTCTATGGATTCCTTGGTCAAGTGATGTTATCGATCGGTGAAAGCCTTCTCTCTCAAAACAATCGAACCATCGATTAGTGCATGTTAAATGTCAATAAACTCTATGAAGGAATTAATAGCTTTTTAAGGCCACAAGGTTGTAGAACCTCCATGCTTCCTCATGCAAATGTTCATGCATGTGTATATCTATATATATATATGTTATCCTATCGATTATTTCCAGTGCCAAATCCATGCTCAATGAGCAACTTCTCTGTTCCTTTATGTGTTTCTGTGGGTTACTATCATTTATTTAAAAGCCTAACTAAGGCTCTATTTCCATTAGATATAGTGTAGAGCCTAATATCATGTCTATCGGTCACCCCTTATTGTGAAAAATCGTCTTAGTGGACAAAGCATCTATGTTTGTTTTCCTTATAATGATGTTCTTTAAGAAAATAATACAATGGAAAGTTGCAAATTGAACAACAGATAGACATGGTTGACCAAAAAAAGACATCTTAAAATATGATCTAAAATTTATTAAAGACATTCTTCTTTTCTGAATGAAATGATATTTATCTGGTAATGATCACTGTGAATTTTGTAAATCAATTATGTTAGACAATTTTTTGTGGAATAAACATTTCCCCTTCAATTTTTATTAGAGATTAAATGTCATTAAAATTACTAATGGAGCATTTGAACAAGTTGATAGTATTTTTTCTGAATATGGGTTTCCTATTTATGAGGAAGATTTAACTTTTTCTATTCAGAATGTATACGCACTTTATTCCCAACTATGTTCACTATAGGCATATATGTGCATGTGCATAAATTCTTCATTTATGCACATGCACATACATGCAGTATACATTTTGATTCATCTTGTTTAATGTACTTATTGAGCATAATAAATATCCTTGCAAATGGAACAAACTATAAACATGAAATAGTGTTGAATTGTAATATACTTATGATGAATAGATGAATGATTATACTAGACTTAAATGAATGATGTTTAATTATATGTTGAATGGAATGATACAAGAATTCAGTGGTGGATTACAACACTCTATATTGTTGCTAATATATGGTCTAAAAGGGAGGGATACCCCTTTGATATGATAAGCTTTTCTTCTGGAAATGTGTCTGAGAGAGTATATATTTTCTTTTCCAAATCTAACCAGAGTTGCATTTCATGCAGCATGAGCTTGGCTAAGCTTTGCAGTCATTTATATATACATATACAAATCAGGTTGTTATTATTTACTCTCTCTCTATTTATTTATTTATGTAATATGGAACTTGCATATTCTAACAGTAGATAAAATTGCATGAAGTTAGGCACACATAGATTCCACCTTGCAAACTGTATCTCTTGCTAAGTGTTCCATGTAGGGTCAGGTATTCTTTGATTGGTTGAAGAATTTTAGGGAAGCATTGCTTCGTGGTTGGGTGGAAAAGAACCCCAATCACGTTCTTGTCCACCAGTGGAGGTGAGTTGTCATAGAGGAATCATATCAAAACTCTATTACACGTATTTGTATCATTGATGTCAAAGGATAAAATGATGTAACAAATGGAAAACTTGTAATTGAGAATTGACTATGTGGCATTGAATTCCAAGTCAAACTTGTATGTGACTATTGATATTTGGAAATGAATATGCATATATTTTTTATTTACTTGTGAAATGGAACTAGCTATGGGATTTGTGTCATAAATTTGATATTCATAATGTCAATATTAATTTATATTTGAAGTAAATCTAGTTGATCATGTTACACGCATGCCTAAAAAATAAATTTTGAATAGTTAAAAAATATTTTGGGTAGTTGAATTGTTGTTACATGAATCTCTCATAATTGGAAATTGTACAATTTCCCATACCATATACAAAAAATCTTCTGGGTAGTTGAAATATTGTTGCATGATCTATCATAATTGGAAACTACAAAATTTCCCACTCCATACGTGGAAACTTGCAATGCCTATTTCATAATATCTTTGGTATATTTTAACGCCAATATCGACATTCATTTTTTTCTTGGTTTTTGCAATGTTTAGTGCATGTTTAGTTAGTAGGGTGGGAGATTTTCATTAAATTGAGGCCAGTAATAGAATAGGCATGATCATAATTTTTTTTTATGTTCCTTCCTTTCAAAAGGAGTTCCTTCAAAAGAGCATCCAAATTTTTTTGTTTTGTTTTGAACAAAGATGGTGAGGGAATAAATGAATATTTTGTTATGGATGTATTTCTTACTTATAGGGAAAATAGAAGATCCCTGTTTGGGAGCTACACAAGGACCTTTCAAATAAAGGTGTGTCCTACTTCTCGTATTTTTGAATCCTCTAAGAAATGCAAAATAGCAGTGTTGGTTCTCTCCAAGGATTTTAGCCACTCAAAGTGGCCAATGCTATAATTTTATTCTTTGCTCAAAGCTAAAACCTTTGGCAAAAGTCCTAGTATGAAAATACTTCCCTTATTCTTCATGTCACCACCAAACTCCCTTTCTGAAATTACAAAAGACAACCAAGTATGGAAAGACTTGGGGATAGCTGATGGGAGTCAAGCTAAATGACATAGGGCTTTAATAGAAATAAGGTCAATTAAGGGTTTGGAGTTAAAAGGAGCTAGGGATGTGGTGTGTCTTTGAGATGAAGTTGTAAAATTCATTTTCTCCTTACTATTTTCACAGTCACCTAGAATTATATTCTAGAGCAAGCACGTCAAGACTAGGTAACTTCACTACTTAATCTTCCTTCTAAAAAATACTACTTTCAAGTGAGTTCCAAGTTTTTTAACTTTTCCTTTTCGATTAGGTGTTGGATAGATGAGTAGGAATCCCAACAATGCTTGCCTATCTTCAAAAATTGTTATGGATGGTGTTCTACAAAAATATTGTATTTCCCATGAACCTATTAATACTTCAATGTAGACCTCCCATCAGCATGTTGTGATGCCCTACCATCGAACTACAGGCC
Organism: Sequoia sempervirens; assembly: GCA_007258455.2. Classification (NCBI taxonomy): domain Eukaryota; kingdom Viridiplantae; phylum Streptophyta; class Pinopsida; order Cupressales; family Cupressaceae; genus Sequoia; species Sequoia sempervirens. The sequence goes on from VDFB02281492.1 coordinate 396,728,882, forward strand.
CTTTTTCATTGAAAGTGAAGATTTTTCTTTCAAGAGAGTTATGGATCTTCATAATTTTTTGATACATTTATTTGCTCTTCAAGGAGTACAGATTTATTTATCAATTGGTTAAGATTCTTTGTTAGCTGGAAGTTAAAATTAATTTAGTTCCACATTCATGTTAATTTAGTTCACAACCATGAATCTTTGTTGTTTAAGGAATATTGATTACATTTATCAGTTGTCTATTGGTTAAGATTCTTTGTTGGCTGGAAGTTTGAATTAATTTAGTTCACAACCACAAACCCTTGTTGTTTAAAAAATATTGATCATCATTTATCAATTGTTTTGGATTCTTGTTGTGATGCCCTACCACCAAACTATAGGCCCATTTTCATTGAAAGTGAACACTATTCTTCCAAGAGAGTTATGGATCTTGATAAATTCTAATATATTTATTTTCTCTTCAAGGAATACATTGTTCAGTTTTGGTTTTCTTCTCAATTCTTATTTGCTGCTCAAATTTGCCTCAAAAAAGATGGTGAGTGCTTTCATTTATATTTTGAGATTATATTGTTTCCTTTTTTTCTTGAATTTTGTAAATTTCAATATGGCTATTGTCATTTCGCTAATGAGGCAATTTAAATATACTATATAGATATGCATTATTTCAAATCAACCACAATTGAAAGTAATAGTGGAATTATATAATAAGATGAAGTAGAGCATATGTTAAAATTAGTATATTGTCATAGAGTTGGACAGTGATAAAATACTTACATTGGCTTCATGTAAAAATATTCGTTCATCCTAGAATATGGTTCAACAAGCTAAATGTGGTATATTGAAAATAAAATGTTATAAAACAAAACATGTGTAAAAATATTTATCTAATCTTTGTTTTTCTTGTTTGTATCTTGTTCAGCCAAAAAAATTGTAGCTGCACGTAAAGATTCAATCTATGAGATTAATGAAAAAGGAATTATGATGTCTATGTGTGTCATCATTTTCAAATACATACTCTGATCAAACCTCTTTTGGGAAGAACATTAGCTATTACTCCATACATGAAACAAGTCAAATCATCCATTAATAACTATTTTCATTTATATGAATTTTCTATATGGAGAATTGTATTTGTTCAAACTGTTTTGAAGATAACTATTGAAACATAATATAGAAAACTATTATCTTATGAATATTCTAAAAAAATTCAAAAGAATAATAAATATAGGATTGAGTAGAACAAAATTTAGTTTTTCACAAATTAATTATCAAATTATTGAGTTTCAGCTATTATTTATTGGTAAATAGTTGTTGTTTAATGGTAAAAGCCTCCAAAATATGAGGTGAAAGCCTCTAAAATCTTAGTCATCACACAAAATATAGATAATTATTGATTTAGCAACTAGATGGGAACATTCTATTTCCATTTAACGTGTTTTTTGTCAATTTGATGGCAACTTTCATTGTTCATTTGTATTGATTTATGTTTTAAATTTATATGCAAATTTTTCATAATCAGATAATACTTAATTTCTTTAAGGAAAAAATCTAGATTTTTCTAAGTTTATTACATGTCATTATTAAGCACATATTATTAACAGTTTAAGTTTAATCAAATCGCATGCAATTAGAATTTGCAGTGCATTTATGCACAAACACATGCTCTCTAACATATTAACATACATATAGTTTCCAATCAGCATAATCCTTTAACCTCCTTTATGAAGGAAGAGGCAAAGGACTAAAAAACTAAACAAAATAGAGCATAGAGGAAACATAAATAAAATGCATAAATTAAAACACAAAGATAAGTTGTTATAATTTGTATTTCATATATATTCAAAACACATAATATTTGTTGTCATAAAACCAAATACAAAGCTGCTACTCCTTGTATACATTCATAAAATGAGACAAAATTAAACTCCCCTATTTTTTGGCAGGTGCTATAGCAATAAAATTGAATGCTTCTTCAAGTTGTTACTACAACAACACTAGATGCTCTATCTTTTTCATTACATTTCATTCTCTACACAAAAAATGATTGCTCTCATCTATTACCAAAAATAAGACTCTCTAAAACCTACGTATGAGCCCAACAATGTAGGGAAAATCAAAAACATTTAATTACATATTAATTATGATAGCTAGAAAAATCTTGCTAAAGAAGATTGTGCTTTTGGTTTACATTTAAATCTAGATCCTAATACATCGAATGATAAGAAGGAAAAAATAAACTAGGCTGTAGAAAAAGAACTTCACACATGTGGATAGATTTTGGAGATATGCTAGGGTAGGAAAAATGAATGTCTATGGTGGAGTAATAAATGTAGTTGGGATTATTTTCAACATTCCCCCTTAATCACAATTGCTACCATCTATGATGTCCAAATTGTCTCTTTGATGAACAAAAGTTTCCCTTCCCAATGGCTTTGTAAAAATATCTGCATACTATTCTTTAGACCTGCAATGCTCCAACATAATTTCACCATTATTGATTAGTTCCCTTATGTAGTGATACCTTGTGTCAATGTGCTTGCTTCTTTTATGGAAGATTGAATTTTTTGATAGAACAACTGCAGAGTTGTTGTCACAATAGATTGTAGTTGCCCCTTCTTGTTCATGCCTTAAATCTTTTAACACTATTTTCATCCAAATGGCTTGACATGCTACCCCTGTTGCTGCTACATACTTAGCTTCAGTTGTAGATATAGAAACAATTGGCTATTTCTTGGAAGCCCATGAAATGAATTATGAACCCAAATAAAATGCATACACTGATGTGCTCTTTCTATATTCTAAACTTCCTAGCCATTCATTGTTTGTGTAGCCAACTAACTTGAAATCATTTGCTACACTATATAAAATTCCATATTGGGCTTGGTTCCATTCACATACCTTAGGATTCTTTAAGCTGCTAGCCAATGTGTCTCCTTTGGAGTCTTCATGAACCTTGAAATTAAACTCATTGCATACATTATATCAGGCCTTTTTGCAGTCAAATACATTAGACTTCTAACCATGCTTTTGTATAGGGTTGGATTTACATTGTTGTTGTACAATCATCCTTACTCAATTTCAAATCTATGGCTATTGGTGTTGGACGAGACTTATTTTTTTACATTTTAAACCTCTTTAAGATCTAATATGCATACTTTGATTGACAAATTAAAATACCGTTCTTCTTTTGCTACACTTTTATGCCTAGGAAGTATCTTAACATCCCTAAATCATTCATTTCAAACTCATTTTTCATGGTTTCTTTGAAATCAGCAATGAGGATATCATCATTCCTCATGAATATTATGTCATCTATATACAACACAACAATTAAGATCTTACCATCATTTTCTTTGATGCAAAGAGTAGGCTCACCATCACTTTTTCTAAAACCATTACTGAAGAAATATGTGTCAATTCTATTGTACCATATCCGTGGTGCTTGCTTCAACACACAAATTGTCTTTTTTCGCCTATACACTTTGTCTTCTTTACCTTGAACGTCATATCTAGGTGGATACTCCACATACACCTCTTCTTTCAATACCCCATTTAAGAAGGATGACTTCATGTCCATTTGGTATACCTTCCATTGGTGTTGGGCTGCTATTGCTAAGACTTCCCTTATTGTTTCCATTCTTGCAGCTGGAGCATATGTTTCATCATAGTCTCTACCTAGCCATTGTTTGTATCCCTTGACAACCAATCTTTCTTTATGTTTCTCAATATTTTCTTGTACAATGCATTTTGTTTTATAAACCCACTTTACTCCTATAACTTCTTTTCCTTTTGAAAGACTCACTAACTCCCATGTTTCATTTTTTTTATAGCATCTATTTCTTCATCCATTGCATTTACCCATTTTTCATCTTTAATTGCATCTTCAAAATGAATAGGATCATTAGCATGTGAATATAATGCAAAAGGAGAATTCAGAACTGCACTATTCTCACCTTCATTTTGCTTATAAATATCTCTAATACATTTAATTTTTTTTCTTCTCAAGCTTGCCAAGGTTGGATTTGACATGTCACTTGAGATTGAGCTTGTAGAATGTGGATTTGATAGGCTTGCACTATGAGTTTCTATTGTTGTTGGTGTTTGTTGTCCACTTGAAGGTGTGTTAACTTGAATTCATAAGGTTGTCCTTGTGCTTGTTGAAGGTGTCACTTGAGGACCACATTGTTGAACTTGAGTGGGAGTAAGAGGAGTCACATTTGAAGGGATACCTCGTGGTATTATTTCTCCCCCATCTTCTTGTGGTATTCTTGTTGTTACATTCATTGTTTTCTCTAAGCTACCATCCTATGCTTCCTCTTCTATGAATTGCACATCTCTGCTAATTATTACCTTTTTTATTATTGGATTGTAAAGTTTATATGTCTTTGATTCTTAACTATATCCCACAAATATGCATCTTTCTCCTTTGGTGTCCAATTTCTTTCTCACTTCATCCAGAACATGTGCATATGCCACACATCCAAACACTCTCATATGAGAAATATTATGTTTCCTTCCACTCCATGCTTCTTCCAAAATCATATTCTTTAGAATCTTGGTTGGACATCTATTCATTATATATACTGCACATGAAACAACTTCAATCTAATACTCATATGATAAATGTTTTGCTTTTAACATGCTCCTTGACATTTCCATAATTGTTATATTTTTTCTTTCAACTACACCATTTTGTTGAGGTGTGTACCTAGTAGTGAATTGTTTATGAAGGCCATGATCTTTGCAAATTACTATGAAATCATTTGAGATATACTCACCTTCTCTATATGTTCTCAATGCCTTGATATAGTACCCACTTTGCTTCTCCACACGATCCTTTTATTGGAAAAGTAATCAAATGCTTCATCATTATGCTTTAGGAAGTAGACCCATGTTTTACTTGTGTAATCATCAATGAATGTCATGAAATAATATCTTCCTCCAATTGAGGGTTTTTGTATAGGACCACATAAATTTGAATGGACAATCTCTTATGGTGTTGCTTCCCTCATTGACTTTCCTATTGGAAATGATTCTCTATGTTGTTTTACCAAAATACATCCTTCAAACAACCTTGTTGGTTTCTCTATGTGTGGCAATCCCTTTACCATGTTTTTCCTATGAAATAGGTTTAAGCCTCCAAATTTTAGGTGTCCAAATATTAAATTTCGTAACCAATTTTCATCTATAATGTTTTCTTGGAATGTTGTTTGTGTGACTGTTGCACCTTTTCCTTTATCCACAAGTTGTTGTGTTTGAGAAAATTCTATTTTCAAATCTAGTTGTATCCTTAGGGGATTATTCTATTGTTTTTCATTTGAACTTTAGCAATAAGATGATTGCTTAGATATTTATCTAAGATTATGCATTCTTTTTTGTTGAAAAATACTCTATATCCATTTTGAACAAGCTGCTCAATGCTCATCAAATTATGTTTTAACCCAAGGACAAAATATACATCAAAAATAAACTTTTTATCCCCCTTCTTGGTTAGAATGTCAATTCTTCCTTTACCCATAACTAAAACTTTGTTATTATTTCCCAATGTGACATTAGATTTTACACTTTCATCTAAACTAGAAAACAATTCTACATTCCTTGTCATGTGATTGCTACATCCAGAATCTAAAAACCATACATCCTTTTGTTGCTCTTGTGCAACATTACAAGCTAAAAACATACTGCCTTGGTTTATATTTTCTTTTGTAAAATTTGCATTTTGCTTCCTAGAATCACATTGTTTCTTTATACATTCACTTAAATAATGCCCATACTCTTTGTAATAATGGAATTAGATTTGTGTTTTATCATACCTTTGACCTTGGGGCTGATTTTGATTCAAACTTTGGTTGTTGTCTCTTCCACTTGAGTCTGATAAGCTGGTTCTTCCACCTTTATACAAATTTCTCCCTCTTCCTCTTGAGTTTGATCTTCCTCTACCTCTACCATGGTTGATTGAAGCTTGTGTCTTGAAAGCATGCTCCAATGATGAGTTTGTTGTTTTTCTCAGCCTATGCTCGTGTGAAATGAGAGATACTTGGAGCTCATTAACAAAAAATTGAGAGAGATTATTTGTCTCTTCTATAGCCACAAAAATTGACTCAAACCTTGTAGGTAAGCTTCTCAAAATCTTCTCAACTACTCTTCTTTCTTCAAGTATCTCACCATGATACCTAATTTGATTAACTAGTTCAATAATTTGTGTAAAAAATGAATCCATTGATTCAGTCTCCTTCATGCATATTGTCTCAAAGTCTCTTAGCATTTACAATTTTGTTGTCTTCACCTTGGCCATTCCCTACTATGTTATTTGCAAAATATCCCACGCTTGTTTTGACTTGGTTGCTACTGCAACTCTTGGAAATATGCTCTCATGCATTGCTTGGAAAATATAAAAGAGAGCTTTGGAGTCCTTCTTTTTGTTGTCCCTTAGTAAATCCTTTTCTACGTGTGTAAGTGCATTGTAAGCTGCTGCACCTATTAGTTATGGGTAACCATTTTCAACAAGCTCCCAAATATCATAAGAGCATAATAATGTCTCCATTATGATTGACCAGTAATCATAACTTTTGCAATTGAATTGAGGAATTTGTGGGTTTGTTAGACTTGTACTTGGAGCTTTCATTGTTGACTATGAAACCTTTGTGTTGAGCAAACCTTAACTCTTTGACAATCCTTTTTGAGAACCTTCAGCTCTGATACATGTGAAGGAAGAGGTAGAGGACTAAAAAACTAAATAGAACATAGCATAGAGGAAACATAAATAAAATGCAGAAATTAAAACATAGAGATAAGTTGTTATAATTTGTATTTCGTATATATTCAAAACGTGCACAATATCTACTATTATAAAACCAAATAGAGAGTTGTTGCTCCTTTTATACATTCAAAAAATGAGACAGAATTGAACTCCCTTATTTTCTCGCTGTTACTACAGCAATAACACTATATGTTTCCTCAAACTGTTACTACAACAACACTAGCTGTTTTTTCTTTTTCATTACATTTCATTCTCTACACAAAAAAAATGACTACTCTCATCTATTACCAAAAGTAAGACTCTCTAAAACCTATGTATGAGCCCAGTAATGGAGAGAAAATCAAAAACATTTAATTACATATTAATAATGATAGATGGAAAAATCTTGCCAAAGAAGATTGTGGTTTTAGTTTACATTTAAACCTGTCCTAATACATGGAATGATAAGAAGGCAAAAATAAACTACGGTCTAGAAAACAAACTCCACACATGTGGATAGATTTTGGAGATATGCTAGGATAGACAAAATGAATGTCTACGTGGAGTAATGGGATTATTTCCAACACTTTAGGTGCAAGTGCTAGTTATGTTTTCGATAGCCTCCTCGATGAGGCTCAGGTTTAGTAGGTTTTGTTTCTGCTGCTGCTACTGCTATTATAAGGAAAATGAAGGCCAAAATGATTATGAAAGTCTTTATCAAATTCAGTGCTCTCGGGTGGCGAAAAAATGATGCAATGGAGTGTTCTCTCGCTCGTCCAATTGCCTGCTGTTTGAATGAGCTCTTTGCGTCATTTTCATTCAGGCCTGTTAATGCCGATAACCCTAGTATTCTTAGATGGCTCATATTTCCAAGTTCATATGGTAAATTCTGAAGCAGATGGCAGTTGGAAATAGACCATGACAGAGCGGAGGGCACATTGCAGATTTCAAGAGGTAACTCTTCCAAATCACTGCTGTGGTCCAGGTCAAATTCCTGCAGGATGGTATTGCTGATTCTGAATGTGGAAATATCTCCAAACCCTTCACACGAACTTCGAGATAGTTTGTCTAATTTTTGTATTCCTTTAATCTGTTCTAAAATAGTGGGTGCATCCAACTTCTCCAAGCGAACACTCCTGAGCTGAGTGAGTGAAGATAAGGCATCTAAACCTTTTATTGTGGCCATCCTTGAGCTCAAATTACACAACATTAGAAACTTCAGTTTTTTCATGGTTTTGATAAATGGCGGTAGAAAGTATTCGCTCGCGAAAAAGTGTATCACCAGAACCTCTGTCTTTGGAAAATCCATCTCATACCACTGATTCTCAGTCATAGAGCCTGCAATAGATCAATCACATATGCAGATTGAATTAGAACATTTTTTTTAGCGGCCGAGAATACTATAGCAGTTTACATAAAGAATTTACGTCAAAGGTTACATAAAGAATTTATGTCAAAGGTATTGATGTTTCAATCGAATCATTATTCATGATGGCAAAACCACAAAGCTAAAACAATTTAATATTCAAAATAGCCTGCAGAGTTTACCACTAAACGAGTCTAAATATTTTTGGCGGAATAACCTACCTGTGTGAATAGAGACAACTTGAGCATTAAAGGGTCTATCATTAAGAATATCCCACTTCCCTGGCAAGCTCAGCTCCTTCCTAGGCATGAATAATCTCTTCCTGTGGACTATACTGTCCTGGCTTCCCAAGTATATGGCCAAATCTCGCATTACATCGTGCTGAGAAAAGTACAGCTCAGAGGCATTTCCATAAGAGATTGTTGCTTGGCTTCTGATAATTACAGACACAATATCAGCTCAATGTTTATAAAATAATATGTATAGCAACAAATTTAATATAATAAGGATAAGCAACTACCCTGGGCTGCTGATTAGATTCAAGAGGATTACAGCTCAGGGACATTTCAATAAGAGATTGTTGCTTTGCTTCTGGTTATTACACACATTATCAGCTCAATGTTCAAAAACAATATATAGCAAGAAATTTAATACATGCAAGGATAGGAAAATACCCTGGGCCGCTGATTAAATTCAAGAGATTTTTGCTTGCAAGTTCCAATAGCATGATAAAGGCATCTTGCCTCTCCAGCTTCCGAACATAAACCCAAATGTCCAGTAGTGCAACAGCACAGATTTTCTTGTTCTCTGGAAATGAGGCCAAATCTATGAAGCATTCCCTCCCAACATCATCCAAGAAATCAATACTGATCTCCAAGCATCTAAAAAGCCCTTCTTTGTGATCATTAGATATGGATTCCCCATGGGAAAGCTTATTCTTTGCGTTCAACCAGGTCACATGAGGTTCCCCATTCAAAGAGCTCCCAATCACCTTTAGAGCAAGGGGTAAGCCCTTACATTCAGCTTGCACCTGCAAGTTCTTAAAGAAAAAACACAAATAAGCACGTAATTCATTTTACTTTTGTTGTTGGCCTTATTTGATTCGATAAGAAACTTTGGGCTTATTCAATTTTTTAATTTTAGGTAAGAAAAGACTATACCTCCATGACTAGATTTGCATCTGCAGTACGTGGAATTGACGTCTGTCCAAAAGCCGAGAAGCAGAAAAGCGAGAGAGCATCCTCGTGGGCCAGCAATGGCAACTGGTACAATCGTGTACAGGAGTTTTGATGGATGATAGAACTGTCTCTGGTTGTGATAACAGTCTTGTACCCTGGCGCTTCAACTAATAATTCCTCCAAATGAGCCCTGGATCAGACATCATCCAATATCATCAGGGTTCGCTTTCTTTGACTGAAAAGCTGCTGCTTTAGCTGGATACGTGCTTCTTCTACATTCTGGAACTCGGGCTTCTTTCTTCCAACAATCTTCTCCCACATCGTCTCTATAATTCCCATCAGATTTGGGGACTGTGAAACAGTGATGAAATGTACATTTCCAAAAAAACCTGATGTCCACAGAAAAAAACAATTATTTTTGGTACGCTATATAAGAACTGCTCAATCTTGGACCAGAGCATCAAGGAAAAAAATCATTATTGGAAATCTAAGAATGTAAAAATCTAACACCTTTAATGGTAGGCTGACCCACAGGAAAAACGAAAACACCTCAGGAAAAGAAAGTATGTAAGGGTTGTAAACTAGATGGTGCAATTGACAAAACACTCCTAGTTTTCTCAATTATCTGACAATTGGCACATAGCCATTGCAACGCGAAATGTCAAGAGAATACATTTTGAAGCTCGATAAGTATTGAAACTGAAATAGAAACAGGGGAACAGTCGTCTAAGCATGTAGACTATAGGTTCTAAAAACGATCTTAGCCTTAAATGTTCACAGATCAATTTAACCTTGATAGCCTACACACCAAAGCCCTTGGTCCAAAATCTTAGGGCATTGAGGGGATGGAACTAAAAAATTCGGTGGTTTCCTCATAAAGAATTAAAACATTAGTTGAATGTAACGTCAAAAAATAAAAAGAAAGAAACATTACCTTTGATATGGGGATCATTACAAATAGCCGAGGCCAAAGTCGTTTTCCCACCACCCCCAATACCATGCACCCCAACGACCGACACCTCGTTTTGGAATAAAAGCTCCTTCAAATCCGCAACAGGCTTCTCCAATCCGGCATAAAACCGAGATTTCACAGGACCATCACTAAGGTACGAGTATTTGTTAGCCTCTTCCATTTCAGTACTCTGACACAGGTTAGATAAACTCATTTGCTGTTGAATCATGGTATTCAGCGTACTACTTATATCTGGAGGCTGTAATTCCTTGGATAGATCTTTCAAGACTGCCATAAGATATCTAGCATCTAACACCATTTGGTCTGGGATGGAACCCATGAAGGCATTGATCTCCTCTTCTAGCTTGAGAATCTGTGAAGCATATCTACACTTACGAAATACACTGAGAGTGCCAATGCTCTCACAATATTTCACCAGCTCTGCGCCTCTAATAATTGTGTTTAAAAACTGGTGAAAGGCGGGATTTTGCTGATCCTTGGGCAGTTGCAGGTCAGATGCACAAAGTTGTTGGATAGCTGGGATAAAGGATTTCAGCAGGGCATCAGCTCTAGCGCACACAACATTGCTATTGAAACTCTCCATTCTATAAATTGCTAAAATAAAAATTGTCAGTCAAAGATTTCACAAAATCTCTACGAACTCTGTAACTCTCGAAATTTCAAACTTGTAACCGGATATTGCTATAGCTTTTGTCAATCTCTGGTTGGAGAGTTTGAAGGCATAGCTCAGCGTTTATATAGGACATTTTGGAATCATCGAGCGAATGAATTAATTTCTTGGAAGGACACAAGACACGTCTAATGTTTCCTGTTCAGTTATTTTGGGTCAGACTTTTTACAGTTGTATCGAAAAGCGCCAGTACAGGAGTGTGGATAATGGAAAGGACTATTTGCCGCATCTTGTCCGTCCACCTGTCCGACGTAAGAGTGACGATTCAGTGCGTTAGAAGATGCGTAATTGCTTTGCAACGCCAAAACGATCACGTTGAATAATATTCACAGATTACTCGAAGATTCCGAACGATGTCGAGGAACCGGGGCAGAGCTCCTCCCTTTTTTTAAGGTAGCCTAGAATTTTCTTGGAAACTTTGTAACTTCCAGAACCTTCTTTTTTATGGTGGAAAACTCATCTATGCACTTTCCTCTTTCCTACACACACAAAAAGAATGCCGTGCTCCACGCATTTCGAGACCCGTGCTTCCATGGCCGCGACTGCTCTAGCCTACACAATCATTTTTACGCCGGTCTCTTTTTAAATATTTTTATTTATTTTCGGTATCGTCGAGGTCGTTGAGAGGGTTTGCAGGTAGTCTACGTGGGCGAAAGTGTTTGGCGAGGCTATTTTTTTAATAAAAAGCGCTCCACGTGTATAATTTCCTTCGAATTAAATAAAATTTCATCTACACGAACTTATGATGCTGAGAGAATAATTGAGAATTAAAGTGTACAAACTTAGTTTTCACGTTATGCATTTAAACATATTTTTAAAAATAATTTATAATTTTTTATTGGATTATTATTTTATATTATATGTTATATAATATTAAAAAATAATAATATTATAATTATATTGTATATTTATTTCATTTATTGTATTTTATAATATATATATATATATATATATATACAAAGTTAGAAGAACTAATTAGAGAGGGGTTAGTGATATAACAATTAAAATAATTATAGTATATATTTAATATAATAAATAGAAACACATTTAAATAATAAATATATATAAATATTAAAGATAATATAATATATAAATTGATAATTTGATATTTCTTATTTAATTTATCATATTTTACATTTAGAATTGGTGGAAATGCTCATCAATAAGTGAATGTCATGTTGAGTATTGTAGTTGTTGGTAGACAAATTAACATTGAGGGAGAGGGAGAGGATATATAGTGAGAGAGAGGCAGAGAAATAGAGACCTAGAGAGGAAGAGACAAAAAGAGTGACATATAGAGAGATATGGATAGAGAGATTCCCATGGAGATGTGTCATCCTTTGATTGTGTAGAGGAGGGGGATCGGTTAGTTTGGGTCTCCAAGTCGCAGGAGAGTCCTAAACTATAGGCTGCCTTGATCTACCTAAAGTTTGCTAAGTGAATTGGAAAGGTTAAGATGTTAAGGTTGAAAATGAAGAGCAATCTATGTGTTGTTGTCCTACTAAACTAAATGTTTCACAAGGTTAGATGAGCTAGTTTTGAGGGTATAAACTATTGCCCAAACAACTCACTGTTTGAGGACGATAGTGCATATTACAAACTTTAGTGTGGTGCATTGGTGTCTTAGATGGTTGTTGGCGTCAGTATGAATAGAGGGTCTTAGAAATAGACTAAAAACCAAGAAACTTGCTAACAACCTGACTAAAGGATGTTTTACACTACGACAAAATGTTAGAAAGTTACAAAACTGAAATATAACAAGGATACCACATCTAAGCTAAGCTAGAATTGATAAAGAGAGTGAAAAAAGTAGACCTTTCTACCCATGAGTCGAATCTTCAAGAGCTCCATGGGAAAACACCTACACACACAAGACCAAGGAAAATGTTGGGGATGTTTCTAGAGGATTGCCTTAGTCAGTCCCTCATTTTGGTGTTTCAACCTCCATGGATAGCTAGATAGCAATAGTGTATGGAAAATGATGTAGAAACAGAAAGGGAATAATGCTAAGAGAAGTCACCAACAATAAGTATGCTACAAAAATACACAAAGTGATGCAAAGAGCAATGGCAATGGAAAATACCACCTCCACACCCATGAGTACTCAAGGCAAGTAGTGGAAGGGGAGAGCTTGCAAGTCCTCTGAAAAGCAACGTTGTCACAACAAACAGAGTGTAGGAGCCAAGAACCAGCAACTTGCAGCCACAAGAGAGTGATGTAGAAGCTTGAGAATGTGAGAATGGAGCTAAGAGTGAGTGAGAGAATGAAGTGGAATGAAGAAGGAATGAAGGAATAAGATGATAGAGCATTTGAATGACAAAAGGGAGGAAAAAGACACATTCTTCGATAGTAAAGGGAGGTAGAGACATTACACTTTGTCGCTAATGGAGAAATGTAATGCCTCTACGGATTTCAAAGGCAGGAATCCTGTTAGTATGGCAGTGCGGCATGTACACATCCTTGACAAGGATTCCTCCACCAATGCATCTAAATGAGCTACTAAATGGCTGGAGAAAGGTGGCAAATACAAAATTGCATCATCGGATTTTTATTTTCTAAGGTAGGGGTGATGTAAATGGGAAATTTTTCTAGGGGTGTAAATTTTCTCCATTACATATTTCCCCCGCTTTAGCAAGCATGCGTGGGTAAGTGCACCAAGATGGTTCCCAAAAAAGGGGCTTAAGTGGCCACTTTTTTTCTGAAATCAAGAAATACTGACCTCGGATACATGAAATTGAGGATAGCTACACTCAAAATTTTTAGATGGAACAAAAACAAGGACTGCAGTGCTCCAAGTCTACTTTCTAAACTACTAATTTATTTTGAAAATGGTTGAGATTAAGGGGTTCAAAAGAGGGACACACACAAATTGTTGTTGTTTCTCTCAGAAAAACATAACATAGCAACTCTTGTGTGACCTGAGCACGGTGGAATTTTTTGTAGTATTTTTAAAATCACTCCAATCATAAGTTAGATAACAGTATGTAGTAAGGACTGGATATTTTTTGATAAATTTTTAATGAGTATTTGATTTTTTATTAATTTTCTAAGTGGGAACTTCCTAAAAAGCAGAATTTTGGCTGTGCTCCCCCTAAATTTTTTTGAAACTAATTATTTTTTTTAAAATTGTAGAATGGAGTCTAGTTTCTAAAAATGTAATTTATTTCAAATTTTGATGAACGGTTAATTTATAAAAAAAATACCAAACACTACTTTTTGAAGAAAAACGGATATACAAACAAAAGAAATTATGGATGAAAGGCTTAACATTGTTAGAAAGTGAAAAAAATTACATTGTTGGAAAGCTAATAAAGAACCTAACATTACCCATGTGTTCAATTTTCTTGATATTGAACCAGATGCAATCTTGATGGTGAGCACGAACCCGATTATGTGAAAATTTGTTGAATTTGGAAAAAACACGTCTCTGGTCTTTGGGAATACCCTCCAAGCCTTTTGGGTTGGTATTCCAAGGCAAATACCAAAGCAAATTTGCAAAGAAAACTTAACGCAAATGCGTTACAACGCGAACGCGTTATTTGTTAGTTTGGCCACGAAAGTGTGACCATTTTGGTGCACTTACCCGCGTGTTGGTGTGAATGTGAGGAAAAGTAAAAAGAGGTTGAAGAGAATATACCTACACTGTTGAGGAAGTATATCTTCAATCTGGTACACCCGAATGCGCAAGAAGTAGCTCTATAAGTTCTTGGTACTATAGGGAAACCTTGATATGAAAGAGAGAGAGATGGTCCCATAGGTACTCAGTCCCGTGGAAGGTCAACAAAGGCTTTACAGGTGCTCAGTCCTACAAGGCCTGATGTGAAAGGACTCCCCAGGTACTTGGTTATGAAGAGTTGATGTGAAATTCCCTTGCAATTGCACAATCTTGAAAGGAAAGCTTGATAAGGTGTGCGATCCTCCAAGCCTTGTTATGAAAGAAACATTACATTGAGTTCTTGGTCTTGCAAAGCAACATGTTAAGATGTTGACAAAACATGTTAGGCAGAAAAGCTCAGACAAACAAACATATCATAGAGCAAGAAATTGAAGGAGAATTTTTTAAAGGGGTCCCTCATGAACCCTTCAAGATAGCAAGGGGTCCACAGAAAAGGACACTCTATTCGAAAAGCACGATATTTTTCATAAATGATTCTATCATCAAGAAATCCTTTTAAAAGATCTGTTTCATCAAGGAATCTAATAAAAAGAATTTTCTTTTGAAATAAAATTATCACTAAGGGGAACCTTGTTGAAGGATGCAATTTTTGAAAAATGCAAAATTTTCAATAAGGGATTCATTGGCCACCGAATTCATCTTATTGAAAATTAGAGAAGCATCAACCCCACTTAGGATGGTGCATGTGAATCAAGGGAGCATGTGGTATCCTAAAGAAAGAAAGAAAATTAAGTGATGTTGTGACCCACGAGACATAGCGAGATGTAAATGTGGAAATGTTGTCACACATGTGAGGGACAATACATAAGCACCACAACATCACAAAGCAAGCAAAAACAAGGGAAAATAAATACAAAGAAAACAAGGAACAAGCAAAGATGAAGAAATCAAGAGATAGGGGGATATGGGAGTTTGGGGTCAAATCAGTTCTTATAGGTAACCCGTGGTATATGTGAATGAAAGATCATCAGTCCCCAAAGTTCTCATATATAAAGAAGAGCACATGAAGACAAAATAAAAATAAAAAATTGTGTCAACATGGAAGGAAGGCCTAAATTCCCCCCAATGCTTTGCATCATCCCCAATTGTTGAAAATCAAGTTTACAACATATAGAAGAATGATGAAACATATAGAGGGAGTTCACAACACAATTTCACTCTTGTATCTAAGCACCTACAAGGGTGACAAGGGTCCTCTAGGATCACATACAAAAAGCATGGGGGAAACACAACATATACACAACTATAATCTATAGGTAAAGAAGAGGTACTCCCCCAGTCCTTATCAACTAGGAGGTTGTCGTTCTCACAATTTGAATCATTGTATGGGGAGGACGGACAAGCCTACAAGGGTTGGATAGAGCACCCTTTGAATCTCCTATGACAAGATCCAAGGAAGAAGGCCTCTTGACGTCTTCTTTTCTGAGCTCTTATGAGGTGAAAGTCATCAAACTTGCAAAGATCATTGACAGAGCTGGGACATCATCTACTAAGTTAAACATGCACTTAACAAGAGTGGCATGTGTTAAATGAGTAGGAGAGGAAGGAGGTGCCTGAGATCCATTATGACCTTGTCAAAAGGGACGTGAAAAACTTAGGGGATGCCATGGATTCCTTCGTCACAAGGATGACACAAGCCAAAGAAAAACTCCCTTCCAAAGAAGGTGACCCCTTCTTTCAATCTCCACTTGAAGTGGGGTTGTCCTCCAACTTACACTTCAACAAAGGATGTGGAATCCCCATAGAAGAAGCATAAGACAAGAAGGAAGAGGATAGAATCATAGTGGACACCACCATGGTGTTTGGCATGTCTACGTGTTGGGAAAAAGGAGAGATGTCTAGAAGGGACATCAGAAGAGGAGGCTCTACTAAGGGAGTGATGAACACCTACATCCTTTTGGGGTGAGGATCATTAGCATTCATCGAGGGAGTTGAAAGAAAAACCAAGGTAAGTGGAATTGAATCAAAAGGAGGAAAAGAGGGAGGCACAGTAGAATATGTTGAAATAGGAGCTAATGAATCTCCTTCTACCTTCTACAAGGTAGCTTGTTCAATAGCCAAAGCCTTTCTCTGGTGCTTACGCTCATGCACAAGTTGGTTTCATTAGCTTCGGGAACTAGAAGTCACTACTTGGGAAGGAGTAGGAGGCTCCTATTTTTTCATAGGAGCATCCTCGACAACCATCACCAATGGAAGGGAATCTCTCTAGATAGGAGCAAGACCAAGAAGCATGAAAGAAAAAATGATAGCAGGTGGAGAAGCAGATACGAGTGCCTCAATAGTATGCCTCTTTCAACTTTATGCATAAGGGGTAGGAGTGGTAGGAGAGTGTGAAGGCCAAGACACAAGGGCAACTCCATGACGGCCCTTCCCCTTACCATAAACAATGGGCCTAGACATCGTGGGAAAGACAATAAGCTCAAACACTTGAAGCTTAGATTTTTTCCAAACAAGAACCGTTGGGCTCCCCATGTGAGGCATGGGGGTAGGAGTTGAAGGCATTGTAGTAGGGAGAGAAGCGGAAGTGGATGGAGTGGTAGAAGAAGAGGAAGGATCTTGGGTGCAAGAAAGCCTCCCCTTTCCCTTCTGTTGAGAGGATGCAACTTGATGTTGCACAATCATGCAACCTTTGACAGAGATGGCATAAGGGGGATGCAAGGTAGGTCACCTTCAGTGTCGTACCCCCAGTCTTATATCTTCACATAGGCATGATATAGCAAGTTCGTCCTCAGAGGGAGCAGACCGACAAGGGTGGACCAAAGTGATCTAATGAGTAGCCCCCACATGAAACCAATAGTTTGTAGTCAGTGTCATGCAAATTAAGCATAGAGACCTCATGAGAAAACTTAAGACATGTATGAATAATTGAAGTGATTCCATGCATGGAAACCAACCACAAAATTCCTAGTTTCACCCTGAGAAAATTTGACTCTAGAATGATATCAAAAGAGGTATCTATGGCCCTAGGCCCTACTAAGACTAAGAGGGTGATGGATCCAAGAGGAGGGACTGAGAGTTTGTCATGTGTATATATCATGGTCTGTGATATCTCATATTCCTCCCTATGTAGAAATTTTATCAACAGATTCTCCTCTATTATAACATTCACACAACTCATAGGGTCAACTAGGACACTAGTTACGATATTCTTGTTGATGCAAGAGGGAATCTACAAGGGGCAAGGCTCTTTGTTCATAGGTAGGTCCTATGATGTGCATGTTATATTTGGTGACCCATTCACAAGCTAGGTGGGAGGAATGCATGTAAATGAAACCATATTTACGTACTCTGAAGGAACAAACTCAGTGGAACCTGAACGTTTGAAAACTAAATTTAGAGAATGAGATGGAAATGGATCGATGTAAATTTGTAATTCGCTATTTTCCTTTTTCACAAACTTGTTAGCATTTTTCTTCTTTTCATCGAGACGGATGGTACCGTCATTGATGTGATCCTGAATCTCATGACATAGATGCATGCATCTTTCGATATCATGTCTGTGAACTCAATGGTATTGGAAAAATGTGTGCTCATTATACCAATCAGGGTAGGGATTAGTGAGAGGTCGGGGATGTGGAAAATTTGAGACTTTATCTTTGTGTGAAGGGGAAAATCATAGGCATAAATAAGATAAATTTAATTGAAATAGAATCTAATCTATAATCAAGAACACTAATCTAAGATCTATTCCTACACTTACAAAATGAACAATTAAGAATATTGAATCCAAGAACATGTAATTGAAATGCATAAAAAATAACTAAATTCAATAACAAAACCATTACCCATCTCATGTTGGAGTATATAATTTGCAAGGATGTGGTTGCTCGTATCACTACGAAACCTCCATAGTTTGTGTGTAAAATCTTGAAGAAGGATGCGTATATGGTTGATCAAAGGTATGTTGAAGCTCTATCATTTTGGTGATTGTGAATATTGGCAATACTTCATTGTGCAAATGGCGTTGACTCTTCGATCCTTTTTTGTGAAGAAAGAGGTTTTTTATATAGAAAATGTGATTCAAAATGGACGATGAAGATTAAACAATATTGAATCAAGATCGATGGTTGAGAGATGTTGTGAGGATTTAGACATGAATAATCTATGTAAAGTAGATTGCACAATTTGTGTGATTGAAGAAATAGATTGAATAATCAATGGGATTGAGGAATAGATTGATCAATTGAAGGACTAGATTGATCAAGACTTGGGTATGTGCAGGATCATCATGGAAAAAATAGGCCCTTAAGTGGAGATAAAATTTAGAAAAATCAGAGTTAGGCAACTTGACATAAAAATTTGAAAAAGTAATCTATATTATTTCAAAAACATGTAAGAATAGAATTTGTAGCAAATTGAATATAGTTTCTAAACTACTAGGTTTATTTAAATAGATAAAAAATCTATTTGGTGAAATTTTGAAATTTCAATGCAGTAACACTTAAATTTCAGGGAAAAACTAAGAAGTAGGTGTATGTTTGACCACCCTAACCACAATAAAATGATAATATTTTTTTATAAGACTTTAGATATAAGTAGAGGACTCATGTCCCGATGTGATGCATATTTTTTTGTAATTTTTTTCCAAGTAAGTAATTAATTATGATTTTTTTATTACAACTTTTAAAATATAAAAACTCATATGTTTGACCACCTTAACTTGGTAAAAACATCATGAAATTCATTTTTTTTAATCCTATAGTATACGAAGCATAGAATGTGGCACATGTTTCAGATTCAAAAAATTAATGCACCATGATACCGTTTGAAAGTTATAGATGTTTTTCAATCAACCTATCAATCAAGACTTTAGTCATAATTCAAATAGAAAATGAATAATAATTATTTATTAAATTCAAAGTAAAGCATAATTTTATATTGGTGGAAAGCATAGAATCTCATTTAAAAACCCTTTTTGTTTCATCAATTTTGGGAAGAAAAAAGTCGCCAGCCACATACCCTACACATACCCATCATATCGCCACTTTTTGGCCCATCATGATCCTGCACATACCTAGTTAGGATATCGTAATTTGCTCAATCAAGAATAAATTGATCAGCTAGGAATAGATTGATCAATCAAGGAGTCGTAATTTTCTCAATTGGGAATAGATTGATATGTTAGGAATAGATTGAGAAATCAGGGGGTCATAATTTACTCAATTAGAAAAGTGGTTGAGAATGATTACTTAATTGATTTAATTAGTTAATTCATTTTGGAGTTGAACATACAAATCAAGTTTGAATTTTGCAAATAAAGTTGCATTAGTTTGATTTGATTTTGATGATGTTTTGAATAGTTTGATTTAATTATTTAATTTTTTAGAGGGAAAGTGTCATAATTAAATTCTTATAATTTAATAATTCAATTAACTTTAGGGGAACAAAGTGATTTACTGACGTAATCAAATAACTGATGTTATTTAACTTTAATAAGGATGAATAAAGTTAGATTAGGACTTCATTAAATAAATGAAATTTATTTAATTGGTTTAGATTGATGAAAAAGTGAATTAATTAAATAATGTCATTTTATTCAATTAATAGCAGAAATAGGGTTTTCAAGGCTTCATTAAATAAATGGAATTTATTTAATTCGTTGAAAATGATGAAAAAGTATCGATAAGGGCATGGTTCGATGGTCAATTCACTTGGTTGTTGTGATGGCCACCAAGGTTCAAACCCTCATTGGGCCAGAGTGCTTGCAGGCCTTATGCCTTCGCTGGGCTAATGAGCTCGTGGGTTTGGTAGTTTCTTGTGGTTTCTTGTACCCAGTTCATAGCTCCAGTCAAAAGCGTTTACCCCTAATAATATAGGTGTGTTGCAGCTTTAAAAAAAATGATGAAAAAGTGAATTAATTAAATAATGTTGTATTATTCAATTAATAGGGGAAATTTAGGGTTTTTGATGCAATTGATCTGAAATGTAGTGATGTTCAATGATAATGATATCGATGATGTGAAAATGTCATTTAGGGTGTGTGATAGGTTTTAGGTCAATTTTACATGTCTACATTTCACCACTTTTTGATACAAAGTATTGTTGCTTTGTTTCAAAGATTTTGATTTTAAGATCAAATTTTTGAAAAAAAATGATGCCCCACTATGCCTTTGCAGTCAACAGAATGATAGTAGGACTCTTTGTTTCCCCATGGAGAGGTTGACTTAAAAAATTGATTTTGAGGTCAAGCTCACAACATTGTTCTATTTCAATTTAGATGTGTTTAGGACAAAAAATTAGGTCTATAGGTCCCTCATTGCTTGTTCTAATATTCTTGGGAAGTCCTAATTTGAACATAGGAAGGTAATTAAAAATTAGGGTTTCCTAGGTAAAAAATAGGGTTTTCAAGGGTTAAAATAGGTAATTAGGGTTCTAATTACCTCATTTATGCTTTGATTCTATTGTGAATTCTTGTCTCTAGATTTCCCATTCTATCAACTGTTGAGGAGCAATGCCTAGGATTCAGGGAGCCTCGTATTATTCGGACCTAGTTCAAGAGTTTGGACAACTCGCAGGCATCGGTGGCTTGGTATGTACCCTCTTACTTCTCATTTTTGTTTTGTCATGTTCTTGTAATTTGTGTACAAAGTTTCTTGAGTCAAAAGCATATTTTTTTATATTTTTAGCACTTTTGCATCATTTTCTACGCATTTGACTTTTTAGGAAGCTCGTACTTGCTTTATTCTTTTGCACTTGCTCTAGGTCTTCACTTGTGACATAAGTTTTTGCCTTTGAATGTGATTTTTCCCCTCTTTTTCACTTGTTCTTGCTTGGGCTCGTTTTTCGTGCACTTGATTTATTTTTACACATGTTTACAAAAAATTTGCACTTTTGATATAATTTTTCATCCCATTTGATAAATTTTTCTCACCTTTACTAAGTTTCTCTCACTTTTGCTTTTTTTTCAGAATGCTAAGTCTCATTTTTTGTCATTTTTGTTTCGTTGTGCGCATTTAGAGTGAAACCCTAACATCATGGGTTAAAATGATTGTAGGTAGTCCTTAAACCACTATAGCTGAGGGAGAGACGACCTTGGGAACTATTCAATCTGATTTCTCACTTTGATGTTTTGGAGCGATATTTCCTAGATTTGGTTGGGCTTCATCACATTTGTTACATGTCTCCCATCCGATCTCACACATCAATGATGACCGTGCTTATGGAGCGGTGGCATCTAGAGACTTTCTCATTCTATTTACCTGTAGGAGAGGCGACTATTACACTCGAGGATGTGTGGAGGATTCTTTGCATTCTCATCCATGGTGAGCTCATGACATACCATGTTTGACAGGGTATCCATGTCATGTGGCGTGGTTGGGTGTTAGACACTTGGAGGTTCAATAGTTCGAGATTGATTTGTTTGAGTTCGTTTGTAGTGCAGACCCTATTTCCCTTGTTCTTTGTGGTTTGATTTCAGGACTAGTTGTTCCTAATATGAGAGTTCATTAGTTCCCTATTAGATGGGGTATTTGCATTGAGGTTATGTTTGAGCATGGGACCAAATATGCATGGGGTCTTTTTCTTCTCACCCACCTCTATAGAGATATGCATGAGGTTGTATATTGAGGTGGGAATTTTATTTTCACAGGTGTCTCTCTTTTGCTCATAAGGGCCTAGCAGCACATTGCAGTTTCTCGCCCTGATGGGATACATGATCATATTTTTGGAGATCCATATTCATATCATTATGGAGATTTATTACACTACCTTTCTTAGGGATCTTCCATACTGGCAACGTTTGTTTGACGACATGCTAGGTTTTGTTTGGAGACCCTATATGGATTTTGAGGCATGGCTAGAGGATCCCTAAACTTTGTGCAGTGTCCACAAGAAACTTCTTATTACCCTCTTTAGTAGACCCTAGAATTATATCTAATATGAACTGATGGAGTGGTCTCTTCTTTACTTTAGGTTATTCATCTTTAATTTTGCTGACTTATTTTTACTTCTTATTGTTTTCTTTTAGGAGGCATGTTTCAATTTTCTCTACTATGGCTTCATATGACAAAAGCTTGAAAGATTTTTTATATTGATAGAGTTCTTTCAGAGAGTTTTCGTGCACTTACCTAAGTATTTGACACTTGCAGGACTTCTTCTTGTATCCTTGGCTCCTTCCATGCTAGTGCACTACAATTGAGTGTGATATTGGGAAAACTCACTTGTCTTTGGATGGAACAGTATTTAGTCATATCAGTTTTAATGCCAACTCTTCATAAAATAATTTCATAGCAATCTTAAATCCTTGCATTTAATTTTTACACAATTGGATTCATGCGTCAGGGTGGCAAGGCAACTAACATGATTTTCTACATTTATTGCTTTAAATTGTAATGATTCCATGATTGCCATACTACCACTTTCTCTTATTATACTTGTTGTGGTATGGTGGCATTTTTCCCTTCCCTTCTGCTATTTTCCGCACTACCGCCTTGCTTAAGACCTCTTACTATAGGGTTGTGGTGTATACCGCTCTACCACAACCATATTATCCACCTCACATGGTACTATGGTGTCCACTTTTCTTCCAATGCTTACCACTCTACTGCCTTGTTGAAGAATTCTTGTTGTGGGGTTGCGGTGTATACTACTGGGTGATCCCACAATAGTGGTTTACAATTTTTGGCCAAACTGGACACTCAAATAATTTTTTTTAACTAAATCTTCACTTTCGGGCAACTATAGCGGCTAAACCATGAGGAATTTGAAGATGATGCAAACTAGAGTTTCATGAAATTTTGTATGTAGATTCTAAACATATTTTTTTCAAAAATTTTGGAATCATATTGCACTTCTTTTTCCATCTCCCTAGAAAACTATTTTTTTTCAAAAAATATCATTTTTAAAAAGTGGCTCTCACTGTATAACACTAATTTTTTTTCCTTGAAGGATAAAATTCTAATTCTTTCGAATTTAGATTTGTAACTTTGATATCTAGTGCTTCCACTTGGTTAGATAGTTTCTTATTGAATATTTTTTCTTTAATCAAGTTTTGAAGTCAAACCAATTACAATTCAGACATAGTGCGACCGTATAATGTGTAACTTTTTTTGTATGTATGAAAATTCAATTTCATTTTTTTTGTTGGATCAAGCACTTCAATATCTAGTACACTCATATTTTAAATTTTTTTTTTTTGATAATCTTCTATTTTTCCACATGTGTAGAACAAAGAGCTTGATTTTCAATGAAAAACCTACATTCACAAGAAATAAAAAAATAAATATAATAATAAAATTAAATTTATTTAAAAGTATAATTTTTGGAAAGCTTATAATAAGGACTACATACTTACAAAAAATAAATTTTAAATGAATTCATTTGATCCTCCAAAAGGTAAATCAAAAGTGGTTTTTTATTAGCATTTTGATAGGTGTAAAGGAGACTCCATGATAGGTATGGTTTAAAACTAGTGGGGTTCTATCCAAGGGGGTTTGATCTAAGATAGTTTGATCAAACCCTCTTCAATTGGAATGCTTTAAATGGAAATTTTTAAGGCTTAAATCATTATATTTTCTAAAAATATGTGAATTCAACAAAAATCAGAATCTCCTAGAAATTGTAAACCACTATTATGACAACACCCTGCTCTACCGCCTATATTGGTCATCCTCCTAATGGTATAGCGGTGTATGATTTATCTTCTTGTTGTTTACCACCTTATTGCACTCCTTTGAATCGCCTTATGTGGGATGCAAATAGGTACCACATTGCCTTATAATTCTCCTCATGGGGTGGCGGTGAGTATTGCTTTACTGCGCAAGCTATATAATCTCTTGGCGGTATGGCGATAAAGGCTTATTTCCTAACATAGAAGTTTTCATCTTGTGCTACCTTTATTTGATGTTGTCGTATTGTGGTTATAAAGGAAAAATTTTCTTTGTTTATGATTATCTAGAGGAATAAATGGGTATATACAAAGTGAATGTTGGTGATAGTATGGATCTTTTCACACAAATTGTTGCATTTCATGTCAAATACAAAGAAAAATCAAAGGCAGTAGATCTTTTGATGCAAGTGAAATGTAGGCAAGCAATTGAAGGCCAATGAATATTGGAGAAGGAATTTTTGTTCTAACACCCCTAATCCCTTAACCCTTAATCCCTACTAGATTAGAACAATTAGGCACTCAATTAGGTGCTAAATTAGGTGCTAAAGCAAGCTCTAAAGTAGGAACTAAATTAGGCATTAAATTAGACACTAATGTAGGCACTAATTTAGGTGCTAATCTGGGTGCTAATTTGGGTGCTAATTTAGGCTCTAATTTAGGTGTTAATTTTCACATAATTTAGCACCTACTTCTTCTAATTGATGCAAAAATTCCAAAAATAGTGCCATCCCAATAAATAGCACTAGCTTTTTCAAAAAATTGGAGAAAAATACATTAAAATAGTGGGTGGAAGAAAAAAACAAAGAAAAAAAGGGAGCTAATCATAGGGATTTTTTTCGTGGAGGGAGAGGTAAGTAAAGAGAGAGAGGGTGAGTGGAGATAGAGGGAATGTGAGATAGGTTGAGAGAGTGAGAAGGAGAGAGATAGAAGTAAGGAAAGAGGGAGGAAGAGGTAGCTAATGGGAGATAGAGAGTTAGGTTGGGAGGGATAGAGGGAGAGGTAGGTAAAGAGAGAGAGAGGGTGAGTGGAGATAGAGAGAAGTAGATAGGGAAGGTTAGAGAGGTGGAGAGGAGAGAGACAAGAGATATATATAAAGGGGGAGAGTGGAAATGAAGGATAGAGTGAGAGGTAGGTAGAGAGAGACAAAGAGGAGAGAGGTAGAGAGGAGAGAAAGAGAATTAGGGAGGCATATAGCTAAGAAGGGAAGAAGGGAAGAAGTGGTAGGTAATGAGAGAGAGAGGTAGGTAAAGAGAGAGAGAGGGTGAGTGGAGATAGGGAGAAATAAAGAGGGAAGGGGAGAGGTAGAGTGGAAAGAGATATATAGAGATATCTAAAGGGAGAGATGGAGAATAAGGGAGGGATGAAGTGAGAGGTAGATAGAGAGATGGAGAGGGGAGATAGAGAGAAGTAGAGAGGGAGGGAGGTAGAGGTAGAGATAGAGAGGTAGGGTGGGAGGGATATAGGGAGAGGTAAGTAGAGAGAGAGGGAGATGGAGATGGGAGATAAATAGAAGTAGATAAAAACATATGTAAAGTGGGAGGGATAGAGGTATAGGTAGGTAGAGAGAGGGAGGGTAAGGGGAGATAGAGAGAAGTAAAGAGGGAAAGGGGCAAAGAGGCAAGGTGGGAGGGATAAAGTGAGAGGTAGGTAAAGAGAGAGGGTGAGGGGAGGTAAAAGAAGTAGAGAGGGAGAGAGAGAGAGAGAGAGAGGGGGGGGTAGGATGGATAGAGGAAGAGGTAGGTAGAGAGAGAGGGTGAGTGGAGATAGAGATAAATAGAGAGGGAAGGTGAGAGAGAGGGGAGAGAGAAGAGAGATATAGAGAGATAACTAAAGGGAGAGAGAGGGGGAATAAGGGAAAGATGGAGTGAGAGGTAGGTAGATAAATATGGAGAGGGGAGATAAAGATACATAGAGAGGGAGGGAGGGAGGAGAGGTAGAAAGGAGATAGGGAAAGAGAGAGTGAAGGAGGGAGAGGAGGGAGAGGAGGTAATGAGAGAGAGAGGTAGGGTTGGAAGGATAAAGGGAGAGGTAGGTAAAGAGAGAGAGGGCAAGTAGAGATGGAGATAAGTAGAGAGAAGTAGAGAGGAAGGTAAGAGAGAGGTTGAGATGAGAGAGAGAGAGAGAAGAAAGATATAGAGAGATATCTAAAGGGAGACGGGGGAATGGGGGAGGGATGGAGTGAGACGTATGTCAAGAGAGAGATAGAGAGGCAAGATAAAGAGAATTAGAGAGGGAGTGAGGGAGGGCATGGTAGAGATAGATAGGTAGGATGTGAGGGATATAGGGAGAGGTAGGTAGAGAGAGGGAGATGGAGATTGGAGATAAAGAGAAGTAGAGACAAAGAGAGAGTTATGGTGGGAGGGATAAAGGGAGAGGTGGGTAGAGAGAGGGAGGGTGAAGGGAGATAGAGAGAAGTAGAGAGGAAAGGGGGGGAGAGAGAGGGTTAAGGTGGGAAAAATAGAGTGAGAGGTAGGTATAGAGATGTAGTGAGGGGAGATTGATAGTAGAGAGGGAAGGGGAGACAAAGAAGTATAGAGAGAGGGAGAGAAGGAAAGAGGGAGGGAGAGGTAGGTAATGAGAGAGAGAGAGGTAGTGTGGGAGGGATAGAGGGAGAGGTAAGTAGAGAGAGAGGGTGAATGGAGATAGAGAGAAGTTGAGAGGGAAGTTGAGAGAGGTAGAGAGGAGAGAGAGAGGAGAGATATAGAGAGATATCTAAAGGAAGAGAGGGGGAATGAGGGAAGGATGGAGTGAGAGGTAAGTAGAGAGATAAAGAGGGGAGATAGAGAGAATTAGAGAGGGAGGAGTGGAATAAGAGGTAAGTAGAGAGATAAATGGAGAGGAGAGAGGATGGGAGGGAGGTAGAGGTAGGTAGAGAAAGAGAGGGAGAGGGAGAGGGAAGATAGGAGTAGTAAGGGAAGGATGGAGGGAGGGAGAGAGAGGGGTAGGTAGAGAAAGGTAGGGTGGGAGGGGCAATGGGAGATAGGAGATAGAGAGAAGTATATAGGGGTGAAGGGAGAGAGGGAGAGGTAGAGGTAGAGAGAGATGTAGGTAGAGAGTGAGGTAAGGTGGGAGAGAAAGAGGGAGGGAGAGAGGGAGGGAGAGAGGGATGGAGGGAGAGGTAGGTAAAGAGAGGTAAGGTGGGAGGGATAGGAGGGTTGTGGGTGGGGAGAGGGTGAGGAGGAGATCGAGAGATTGAGAGATTGTTTGCGGATGGTGGG
Source organism: Sequoia sempervirens (assembly GCA_007258455.2). Classification (NCBI taxonomy): domain Eukaryota; kingdom Viridiplantae; phylum Streptophyta; class Pinopsida; order Cupressales; family Cupressaceae; genus Sequoia; species Sequoia sempervirens. Next base: position 396,756,294 of record VDFB02281492.1, read on the forward strand.
TGCTCTCGGATTTACATGACATGGACTACTTTGCCTCTCATGGATCTAATGGCTCTAGCGGGTTGTACAAGGGTCGCAGGTTGATCTTTTTGAATTACTGGCGAGCAACTGGATTAATGGTTGGTATCAGAATAAGATTGGTTTGGATCCTTGGGTAACAGGTTTCATTTGGGAGATGGCACTGACCCAATGCAGTCACAGCTATAGGACAATGTCGATCACAGAGATGGTTAGTCCGTGTCACCAGTCTGAGGGGTGTGACCATCTTGAGGGAAGGGGAGAAAGATGTAGAGAGAGGGGGGGAAGGGGGGAGGGAGGGAGGGAGGGAGGTAGAGAGAGAGAGGTAGGGTGGGAGGGATAGAGGGAGAGGTATGTAGAGGGAGAGGGTAAGTGGAGATAGAGAGTGGAGAGGGAAGGTGATAAAGATAGAGGGAAAGAGGGAGGGAAGGATGGATGCAGGAAGGGAGAGGTAGAGAGGGGGATATGGAGATAGAGATAGAGATAGAGGCAGAGATAGAGATAGAGATAGAGATAATAAGGGAGAGGTAGGTAGAGATAGAGAGAGATAAGGTGGGAGGGATGGATGGAGAGGTAGCTAAAAAGGTATATGTTGCTCCAAGTCCTAGTAGCTTCCCTTGAATTTTATTATACTTTGATTATAATAAATATAATATGATACTCTCCTTTAATAGTCCATTTTTTTATAATACATTATATTATTAAATATAATTTTATATTTATTTAATATAAATATTATATTATATATTATATTAATATTATATTTTCTGATTGGTGAAGACTTTTGACTGGAGCTATGAACTAATGAAGCCACATTCGAGGGACCTCATCCCCAAAATTATCTCCATGTTTCATTTTGTCTCCTCCTTTCTTCTTGCCTCCTACTGTCCTCTCATCTCCTCCTTCACACTTGCACACCTCCTCCTCTCCCACCTCCTTTTTTCGTCCTTATTACTTCTTCCTTATTCCTCCAAACCACTGTCACTACCAGCTCCCTACTATTGACACTTTTTCATCTACCTTCTCCTCCTTCAAACCCACAAACTTCATTCCCACATCTTGTTTTCCTTCCTTATTCCTTCTTTACGTCTTTCCTTATTCCTCCAAATTGTTGCCACTGCCATCCCCCTATCGTCGCCACTCCTTCCTCAATCTTTGTTCCTACCACACCACCTTACTCCTACCTTTGAGCCTATAAGAAATCATGGCTACCACCTCCATCACCTTTATGACCTCCACCATTCACTTCATTCTTTTATCTGTCTACAACTCCCAATACTCTGTCACCAGTATTATCTCCATTCTCCACCTTGATTTCTCCTTCATTCATCCTACTTCCCACACAAATTCATGGGATTCAAACACCTATGGTAGTGTTCCTACTACCTTGCAACTTGTCATTGCACTTTGGGGTCATCCCCATATATTATATTAATACTAATATATACTAATATATATTAGATGTTATATATTAATTTTATATATTATATTATATATGTTGTTATTGTATATATATATTTAATTTTTTTATTAATATCAAACTATAGAAAATGGATATCTATTTTTCTGACAATTTTTTTTCCTTGGTTATTGCCTCAAGAATACGTTTAGATTTAGCTTTGGGTTTCAAAATGTATATCTCTCTTCTCTCTCTCCTCTCTACCTCTCTCACGTTCCCTCTCTACTTCTCTATATCTCCACTCACCCTCTCTCTCTTTACCTACCTCTCCCTCTATCTCTCCCACCCTACCTCTTGTTAAAAACAAGGTGAAGGAAAGCTACAATGTGAAATTATGCAAGTGAATTCAGATCTGAAAATCAAATTACCAAATTAGATTTAAACATTTGATTGCAACATACATCACAATATAAAAATTAGAAAATAAAATGTGACACCAAATTTACGTGGAGAAGCCCTTTTGGGAAAAAAATCCACACAAGAAAAGAGGGAAAGTATATTATTAATCTTTGAATAAGAGTACAAAATAATAAAATTCACTATTCATCTCTAATCAACTTAGCAACACCTTTTCACCAACAAGAACTCAACATGAAACTACCATCTCATGGCTCCAATTTATAGAAATTGTGGGAGGTAAAACAACAAATGGTAAACCAAAACAAGAGGTACAAAACCACTTGCAAAATCCCACACCCCTCTTCATGGACAACCAAAAGACATAATAAAATGTTAAGTGGAATTATAAGACTTACTCATGGGTGCCTATCCCATAGCCTATCCAACTCTTGACTTTTGAGATGCCCCGATGACCTTTCTGCTCCCTAATGGAACACTGATAAACACCTTTTCTTTTCTAATCTTGGGAACCCCATCCAAGACCTTCCAAATTCCATTATGGATTTCTAAAAAATATTCATTATCAATTTTTTTATGTGTTACCTACACTAAAATTAAATTCTTTAAAATATGATTACAACATGCCAAAATTTAATAGTTTTCTCACATGTCCCCTAAAACACATCCAAGGAACATGGAGACATAAGAAATGACATAGGATTACAAGGTTAATGTAATCTTATCTTAACATTATCCCACTTGACATTATATATTGTAATTAAATTCAAGAGATACAAATAATAAAATCAAGTACAGTGATCAAGGCCCGTGGCCTTCTTGCACCAAGAGAACTTATTCATGGTCACTAACTTTGTAAAAAATATTTTGAAACATTATCCAAAGTGTCAACCTTTTCAATCAAGACCATTTCTATTCTTAACCATCTCAAGTGCATAAAGTGATATTGAACATCAATATGCTTAGTACGAGCATGATACATAGGATTTCTGGTCAAACAAATAGCACTCTAACTGTCACATCCAATCCTCACTGTTCTACAATCAAAACCAATGTCATTATCAAGCATTTGTAACCATGTTGCCTCCTTAGAGGCATGTGCAGAAGCCATACACTTTTCTTCAGTGGTGGAAAATGCAATTGTAGGCTTCCTCTTACTAATCCAACTCACTACTTCTCCAAACAAATTAAAAACATAGCCACTGGTGGACTTTTGACTATCCAAGTCACCTGCCCAATCTACATCAAAAAACTGCTATATATCCATTCACTTGACCACATCATCAGTACCATGATAAAACAAATAGTAATTAGAATTAGTCACAAATATCTAAACACCCTCTTAACAAAATTCTAATGTTCTTTACCAAGATTAGATATAAACCATCTTAGAACTCCCACTGCTTGGGCTATATCTAGTCTAGTGCAAACTATTGCATACATCAAACTATCAATGACAGTAGTTGTAATGATGGAAATAGGATTCCACCTTTTTGGAAGATGGAACAACGGGGATGAGACACTCATATTTTTCTAGCATAACATTCAAAGATAACCCTAAAGATCTCAAACTAGGGATGAAATGAAGAAAAAAGATCTACAATAAGGGTGTTCTAGGGTATGAAAAATGACTAAAGAGGGGTTCACCACCAAGATAGGGCTTGGAAAGACTAATGAACAGCAATATTTAATGCCTACTAGGACTCATGATAGTCTGGTTGATTTAATTCCAGATTAGGGTTTCAAGTAAGGAACAAAAATCTAGAAAAGACAAGTTTGGAACTCTTGAAAACTACAACTTCCATTGTATTGGGACTCATACGCTAGAAGTGGAGTATCAATCCCATTTGGATTTTATAGAGGATCAAGATCTAAATATGCTCTTCAATCTATTTTTTTTCTTTTCAACCTAGTTTTCAAATTTGAAATGCTAAATTCTACCCTATAGATGTCTTTCAATGATCTTGTAGATGATGTGATAACTTTCACAACTTTGAACACTTGACAACTTTTCTCCAATCTTTCCCTTCAATGTGTCTTCAACCTAGGTCTGCAAATCACATGCTAAAGAGAGGGAAAATGTTGTTTTGTTAGTAGAAAGGGGTTTGTCTTGGTCAAACCCCATTTTGGTAATCAAACCTTATAATGAAATGAAGGAATGGTGAATGAACAAAATGTAATGTTACAACTCACCAAACCCTAGCAATAAAGTATTGCAAATGAAATGGCTCCAATGGATGTAGATCCTGACTCTTGCTTTAATGGGATAGATCTCAAATTGAATACTTGCTTGAATCATGAAACCCTACATGAAAAATGTTAGCTCAAAAACAAGCACGATGCATGATGACTTTAACATGATGCTTGATAATTGAATGATGCTCTAAAACACTTGATAATCAACTATTGAATGCTCTTGTAAAATCCAATTTTCTACTAGGAATTCTCTCATGAAAGTCTTCGGAGAAAATGAGTGAAATAACCTTGTATATATACTTGTTTATGCCAAATTTCCTGAAATTACAACACTACAAACCGACATCAGATCTACGAGAATAAAATCCTACCAAAAATTTGAATTTAATTTAATTTTAAGCCACACGAGACTCATATGCCATAAGTGATGTATGAGTCCCATTAGGCCAAGCTATGGGACACATTTTTCAAGAAATGCTTAGATTCATGTGAAATCCAAATCGGGGCCCCAAAACATAAGTGGGACCCATATGCCCAAGGTGGAGTATGAGTCCCAGATCACTAAATCTAGGCTATACAATCAAAATGACATGAATTCTGATTGAATTTTGGTTCATGTCAGAATTATCAAAAGATGCATTAATTAAGGCTTATGGATGCAAAATAAGGCATAAAGAAGCCTAATCAATAATGAAAACCATAGATTAGTGTGAAAGTGTGGTACAACACTATACAACACCCAAAATAAGGTACCATCAAGTCCATTTAGTTTACAAGGGCCCAAAACTTGATGTGAATGTGTTAAACACACTGCAACACTAAATCAAGGCCACATTAAGCTCAAACTAACAAGTAGAGCCCAAACAAATGCGAAAATGAAAAGTACATTTTTTTTCATTACATCTAGCCCCCACTTTAGTGAGAGGAGGAAATTGCTTCAAACTCACACTAAAGTAGACAAACTTGCATCAAGAGGGGTTCAAATGTACCAATGCTAGTAAGATAGGATGACAACAATTGGGAGGGATGATCAATCCCTCAGGATCAAGATCCTATGGTGAACCAACATAAACACAAAGGAACACACATGTAAATGATAAAGAGCATCAACAAGGAACAAGCATACATTGCCAAAGATATAAATAAAAGTGAAAAATAAAACAAAAAAAAGTGAGGGATCAAGCTTCGATCATTTGTCCCGCATGTTGTGGATTAGATCTATTTTTTTTGTCTAAAAAATTCATGCTCACTTTGAGGCAATGAAACTATAGCTTTTCCACTAGGTGAGTATCCAAAGAGGTGAGACATATGCACACAGAGTCGATATGCGTTCACACACACAAGCAAGTGGCTATGCGAAATTCATGCCTTGGTTTGACTTCCCATCCAACCAAAACAAAGTTATACCTCTCGATAACCTTGATAAGATACCACACAACAATGAACTTCAAGCTTCATGAGGTAAGAAAAGCTTCGTATGCTTGAAACTCATGAACAAACAAGATGGATCCACAGGCATGCAAGGATTTTTATGCAAGGTGGCTATATACCAAAACTATAAATGCAAAAATAGTGTCAAGAACATTCAAAGGAATCTTCCTTAGTTCATGTAAGGTATTAGCTTAGGGTAAATTGTTCCTAATGTCTCCAAGAGAGGACCAATCAAAAAATAAGAGATTCACAACTAAGGGGATGCAGTGTATCACATCAAGCCACTAAGAGGAATATAATATGCTAAGAGAGATCACGCTCTTGAAGGACATCACACCTGATGTCACCAAAAAGTGAGAGATGCATCACATGAATTAAGAAGACTACAACATGAAACATGATTTGAAAAATAATAATTCCAATGTATGCCCCCACTTTAAAGAAATTGATAAACACCGTTCTATGAGCAATTACTTTAAAGTAGCAAATGATAAATTCTAACAATAAAGAGGACATGAGAGCTTATTTGGAAAGCCATATGCCAAGTCACATCTTTCAAAATAAAAGCTATGTCATGTAAAAGGAAAAGAAGGGTTGACCCAAAAACTCCAAACACATGAGGGGTCCATGGATTCGGGGTCAGTATGTTCTTCCTACAATGTTTTTATAGAGCTGAGAACTATCATCATTCCCCAAATACTCATAGAACTAGAAAAATGACACAAAGAGAGTGAAAACAAAGAAAAACCTTTTGGGTCAACTTGGAAGAGACATGAATATCTTGACACCTTGTGTCATCCCAAAAAGGGAAAAACAAGACAAAGAAAAGATAAAAGAAAAAGCTTTTGGGTCAACATGGAAGAGAAATGAATTTCTCAACAACCTGCATCATCCCCAAAAGGAAAACACAAGTCAAAGAAAAGATAAAGGAAAATATTTTGGGTTAGCATGGAAGAGACATGAATGTCTTGGCACCTTGTGTCATCCCCAAAATGAAAACACAAGAAAAAGAAAAGATAAAGGAAAATCTTTTGGGTCAACATGGAAGAGACATGAATGTCTTGACATCATGCATCATCCCTGAAAGGAAAAAAAAATACAAAAAAAAGATAAAAGATTTACGACATAGAGAAGAATGTATGTACAAGTAGAGGAATGTCAAAGAGAGAGAGAGATACATCAAGCAAAATAGCATGGGGGATCATGTTACTCACATGCAATCACATTAAGAAAAATGAAAAAGAAATAATGCAAAAGACTAGTAAGGCACATGTGAGTCAACCTATGAGTGGTTCGTCTACATCCCAATCATGTTCATTGTACATAGAAGGCGAACAACTATCCAAAAGGAAAACAAAAAATGCATTACTAGGAGAAGCTAACTAACCCATGCCCCCACTAAGTGCAAAACAAGGATGGGCTAAGATATGTAAAAAGAAAGAGCTCCTTACAATTTGAAATGAATTTGAAATAAGTGTATAACATGTAATAGTGATTATAGGAATACCCTACAACTATTACATGGCAAGGAGCAGAAGGATATGATTTAAGGAACTATTTCTATGATACCCATATTTTTATTTTTATTTATTGTAAAGTACAACACTCTTTAGTACTATGTCCAAGAATTCTATGATATCGACAATATGATGTGTTTATATTCTTTGTATTTGGAGATCAATCTTGTCTTATGGGTGGTAATGTAATAAGTCGTCGATGTAGAAGTATCTATAAATTCCTTTCAATTGCAGTTGGTGGGTAAGGGAATTATAATTTCTTTAGTTTGCAAGGCCTTCTTCTCTTGCTAGATTCATCAATTTATTTTCTTTATTTGCTAGATTCACCAATTTCTCGAGTTGAATGTTGAAGAGGACCTAAGACAATCCTCTCATGCTTATCATCTTTAAAAATTATTGTTTGTTCTTTAGGAATGAGGACACTCATATCAGAAGGAGGATCTTAATATCCTAACCCTTTTGTATTTTCAATTGGAATCTAGTCTAAGAGTTGATGAATTTTGTGTTCACTTTTTGTATCACATCCTTGTTTACTCAAGGTCATGAATCCTTTTCCATATGTCTCTTCAAGATTAATGGGAGTGTTGGTCACTTTGTTAACGTAGAATGGTTGAATGTTTGTTGGATTAGAGGAACTAGGTTCTCCTGTTGTAGGGAACATAGTCTCAGCTTGTATCTTAGTTTCAAAATGTAAGTAACCAAACATATCAAGTGGTGATATTATAGGGGTTTCAGTTGTTCCATGGATGGATAAAAGGATGCATTCCCTTCAAGGTTGTTAAGGAAATCATTTAGGAATTTATTTATGTTGTCATCATCTTCTCCAATGTTGTCAACATCACAAGGAGGACATGCATTAGGAGTCAAGTAAGCATAGTAAGTTCAATTTCATTAGGTTCATTTCAAAAAGAACAACTTGACACATCCACTAAGGACTTCAAGGACATCCACAACTTACCAAAGCATATATCCATGACTAAATGTAATGCAAGAACTTAGAGTAAAAAAAATTCTAAATGAAAATTTGAGTTTATGCAATGTATGTGATGAAATAAATGAAGGTATATGCAATGAAATTGATGAAATAAAAACACTAAAAATTGAAATAGTTAACTATTAGTAGCAAATGAAGACTCATAATCAGAGAATTAAATGTTTTAAAATGTAGTTCAAAATATGAAACGAGACTAAATTTCCCAGACGGGCATATGAGTCCCAATCAGGGTTTTTTAGGGGTTTAAATACTAAATAACAATCACAAAAAAATACCCAAAAAACAAGAAAAATCACTTGTACTAGGACTAAATCGCCCAGAGGGGCATATGAGTCCCATTTTAGGGTTTTTTCAAAGATTTCAGAAAATTCTAAGTGAAAGTTATGCTTTCTAGTTTGGTTGATGTTTAAACTAAGTGTAATTGTAGATTTCAGATAAAATTCAATGATCCAAGATGCAAAAATGCAACCTATATTCACTTTCGCTAATGCAAGATTTCAAAACCCTAGATGCAAATCAACTAATGCAAAATCTAATGCAAAGTCAATGTGAACTAGATCTAGGATGATATAATGCACTCCAAATCAGAATTAAGATGTTCTAAATGTATGTTCACCAAAATGTAATGATGGAAATAGTATTCCAACATTTTAGAAGATGGGACAAGGGTGATGAGACCCTCCTATTTCACTAACATAACATTCAACGAGACCCCTAGAGATCTCAAACTAGGAATGAAATGAAGGAAAGAGATCTGCAATAGGGATATTCTAGGGTATAAAAAATGACTAAAGGGGAGTTCACCACCAAGATAGGGCTTGGAAATAATAATGACGTGTAAGATTTAATGATTAACCTAATGAAATTCAAGACTTCATTGAATGACCTAGAAATGGATGCAAAATAGAATATATAGTTGAGAAAGGTATAGAGGGGCACCTGGAAATCTATGCAACTTGATTGAATACTTGAACTACTGAATATGCTAAATTTAATTCCTACTGGGACTCATACACTAGTCTGGGTGATTTAAATAGTCCTAGATTAGGGTTTCTAGATAGGAACATAAATCTAGCAAAGACAAGTCTAGAACTTCTAAAAACTGCAACTTTCACTGTATTGAGACTCATATGCTAGAAGTGGTGTACCAGTCCTGTTTGGATTTTTAGAAGGATCAAGATTTGAATCCACTCTTCAATCTCTACTCTATCTTCTCAACCTAGTTTCCAGATTTGAAATATTGATTTTTTCCCTATAGATGGCTTTCAATGATCTTGTAGATGATGTGATAACTTTGACAACTTTGAAAACTTGACAACTTTTCTCCAATATTTCTCTTCAATATGTCTTCAACCTAGGTCTACAAATCACATAGTAAAGAGAGGGAAAAATGTTTTTTTGTTAGTAGAAAGGAGTTTTCCTTGGTCAAACTCCATTTTGGTAATTAAACCTTGTAATGAAATGAAATAAAATGAAGGAATGATGAATGAACAAAATGTAATGTTACAACTCGCCAAACCCTAGTAATAAAGTGTTGCAAACATGTATGAAATGGCTCCAATGGATTTAGATCTTGAAACTTGCTTAAATGGGATAGATCTTGAATTGAATACTTGCTTGAATCATGAAACCCTACATCACAAATGTTAGCTCAAAAACAAACATGATGCATGATGACTTTGACATGATGCTTGATACTTGAATGATGCTCTAAAACACTTGATAATCAACTCTTGAATGCTCTTGTAAACTCCAACTTACTATTAGGAATGCTCTCATGAAAGTATTAGGTGAAAATGATTGAAATAACCTTGTGTTTATACTTGTTTATAACAAATTTCTTGAAATTATGACACTACAAGCCAACATTAGATCTAGGAGAATAAAATTATACCAAGAATTTGAATTTAATTTAATTTTAAGCCACATAAGACTCACATGCCAGAAGTGGCATATCAATCCCATTAGGCCAAGCTATGGGGTGCATTTTTTCAATAAATTCTTAGATTCTTGTGAAATCTAGATTGGGGCCCCAAAAATTAGGTGGGACCAATAAACCCAAGGTGGTGTATGAGTCCCAAATCACTAATATAGGCCATACAATCCAAAAATACATGAATTATGATTGGATGTTGGTTCATGTCGAGATTATCCCTAGAAAGATGCATTAATTAAGGCTTGTAGATGCAAAATAAGGCCAAATAAGGCATAAAGAAGCCCAATTAATAATGAAAACCTTATATTAGTGTGAAAGTGTGGTACAACACCCAAAATAAGATACCTTCAAGTACATCCAGTTTACAATAGCCCAAGACCTACTGTGAATGTGTTAAACACAATACAACACTAAATCAAGACCACATTAAGCTCAAATTAACAAGGAGAGCCCAAAAAAATTTGAAAATGAAAAGGAGTACATTTTCTATCATTACACTAGCATAAAGAACTATAGAAATATCCTTGAAATCATCATCAAAATTAGGAAACATATAATCTCAACTTAGTACCAACTGGAAATGGAATACTAACTAGCTTACAGTCATGTATATTAAACCTCTACAAAATGGTATCAACATACTTACTCTAACTTAACAAAATATTTATGTGACTTCGATCTCTATTTTCTCCATCTCAAGAATGCATTTTGCAGCCCCCAAGTACTTCACATAAAATGTTCCAAAAATTTGTATATTGAGCTCATTAATCATCACCTTATTGTTACCAATAAACAACATATCATCAACATACAAGACAATAATTAGAATATGATCATCAATATAATTAATGTAAACACAATGATCCTCATCAATCCTAAGAAAACCCAACTTCAATGCAAAATCATCAAACTTTTGGTACCACATCTTGGGTGAATATTTCAAACCATACAAAGATATTTTCAACCTAAAAACCAAATGTTTTTTTCCTTTCACAACAAAACCATCAATTTGTTGCATATAAATTTCCTCCTTAAGATCCAAATGCAAGAAAGTAGTTTTAACATCCATTTTCTCTATCTCAAAATCACAAGAAACAACAATAGATAATACGAATCCAATAGAATTTAATTTAGCAACAAGAGAGAAAATTTGACAAAAATCAACTCCCTCTCTCTAGGATTATCCCTTAGCCACTAATTTTTCCTTGTATTGCTCTATCTGACCATCTGATCCAAATTTATTTTTAAATACCCACTGGGATCCAATGGGCTTCCTTCCTTTGGTAAAACCAACAAGATTCTATGTGTCACAACTATCCAAATCCATCATCACCTCCTACATGGCCTGCAACCAAGACTCACTTTCCTCTAAAGAGAGAGCCTCCATGAAAGATCTAGGTTCATCATTAGTACTCAACAAAGAAAATGCATAATGGTGTAGAAACAAAAAATGTACCAATCACATTTGATCTTGATTACTAACACCGTTTCATCCTAAATCATCTTCTTAGCTAAATCATCACTCTTCTTCCCTTAATTAAATAAATCATGATTTATTTGATTAAGTCATTCTCTCTTGTTAATTAAATAAATAAAAGTTATTTAATTAACCCTCTAGTCTCTATTTAATTAAATAATCCATTTTATTTGATTAAATCTCTAAATTCATCTTATTAAATTAAATAAATTAAACCTTATTTGATTTAATCTAACATCATCATCCTCTCTAATTAAATAAATCAGAATCCTTATTTAATTAAATCTAAATCACATTCTTCTCAACTTTGATTTAAATCAACCCAAAAATCTAAATCAAATGGTCACATCATCTAATCCCTCATTAAATTAATTAAACCATGATTAATTTAATCCTAATCATCTAGTTTCTCTAGATTTTTCCACTTGCACATGAAAATACATTTAATTAATTTATTAAATCTCTATTTTCTTTCAACTTGGCATCTTTTGGGGAATATTCTTCCAAGTTTGAAAATCCCTCCAAGTGGATTTGTCCTTCCAAAAAGACATTCATTCCCTCTTACTTGTCCTTGTGCATTGAGCCAAGTGGCATATAATTCATTCTTTTTCCCTCTAACATGTCATTTCATATCTTTCAAATTCCACCTAATAATATTTATTGTGCACATTCATCAAAATGTGCTCAAGCTTCCTCCATTCACATCTTGAGAAGTGGCACTTGCCCATTGGATGTTGAATGATCCCACATTGCTTTATTTTTCTCATTCCCCCATCTTGTCTTTCTATAAATAAGAGGTTTCTCTCATCATTTTGATCATCCACCATTTGAGCAAGTCTAATATACTCAATTTCATCCTTAAGCATATATATTTTCATCAATTTTATCAAGGTCTTAGCTAGGTTATGCAGATTTTTCATCATGGAGCTCAATTGAATCTTCAACAAAGTGGATCACTCATAAGCATTACATCAAAGGAGTTGGGAAAGGGCCAATTCTCACATAAAATTGGCACCAATTCCCCCATGGGATTAAGAGTTTGTATCTTAAAATAGGATTTCCTTGCTTTCTTAATTCATTTTCCTCATTATCTTTCCTATTTGAGCTTTGCAAATGAATTTCATGGGCAATCTTGATTCTCACTTGCATTTTATCTAAAATTGTGTTTGTTTGTGTAGGTCTAAGATTGGGGTTCTACATTTGGTGCTAGAAGGAAGGAAAATCCCAAGTTCTAATCACATTTTTTAACAAAATTTTGTGTTTTTCTTTGTTTTTTTGGTGTCTACAAGGAACTATGCTACTATTAGTCCAACAATGCCATACAACACTGCTATCAGTCCAATGGTGCCATACAATGACACTACAAACTCCAAACTCTGCCACTCCAACCTTCCCGCCCAAAAATTCAAAATTTCAAACTGTGAGGCTGGTTCAATTCTCGAGCACTGGAATTCTCAAATTTCAAATTGTGCCACCATCACACTCTTTGTCCTCCTGTAGAGCATTGCTTGCAAACTTAGCGGTGCTATACAGTGTCACTGGTTTCTTCAAACAACATCGCATATGTCGGTTGTGTTGTTGGAGTAGGGTAAAAATCCTAAAATCAAATAATTTTAATATGTGCTTTTCTATTTGGTTTCTTTGGGCTACTAACTAATTTTCTAACCTCTGTTTTGCAGTTCTAAGTAGTTTTTACAAGTTGGCTTAATCAAAGGTGAAGGAAGGAAACAAAGTTGAAAATTCATAATGACATCATCATCTCATTACATCAAGTGTTTTTGGACACTATAGTGTTTTTTTAACACTTTGGGAGAACTTATAATATTGCCTCTATTGATTTGTTACCTTTCATGTGCTTAGGACACACTAAACTTCTCTTGGGCACTAAAAATAACACTACAAAAGCTTTCATTTTTGTTACAAAAGGTTAAAAAGAACTTTAGGAAAATCTACTAGATTTTATTTAAGGTTAACAATTGAACAATCAAAATATCACATTTCCTTTGGTGCTTAAAAATAAGTCACTCTTGCTTTGAAAGAATAAAATGAACATGTGTTTCTTTGTTTTGTAATTACTTACTCAAAATAATATCATCAAAAGATATATGCGCTTCTCTCGTGCCTCACAATGATCTTGAGAATCAAAAGGATTTTGGTTACATTAAGTTGCGTAGTGATTTCCTCCACATTTCATTTGGGATTAAAAAATAGAACAAATATTGTGAGTGTGAGTGGAAAATATTGTGTTTGTTCTCTCTTTGTTTCTAAACAAATATCGATCAAACTATGAATGTGTTTTCTCACTTTTGTATCATCTTAGAGGACCTACCTTGTGGGAAAAAGTAATCACCCAAGGGAACAACCCAACTAGAAACACACTAAAACCAAGTAACTTCCAACTGGTATATAAGTGTGGGTACTGGAACAAAGTTCAGTATCATGAAAAGGCCAAAATCCTTGATCTATTTGTTAGTGCAAGAATGGTTGTTCTAAAACTGCCCCACAATTTTACAGCTTTTAGTAGACATGGAAAGTATTAAATGGGAGATTCATGGGTACTGATGCTTGGCCAACCTGGCAAGCAAGTGCACTATAAGGGAGAGCTTGTGTGGTAAAGCATCTAACCATTCACTAAAAGTAGGTGTAGCTAGACTTGTCCAAGTGGGGATTCAACAATTAAAATCTTTCATAGCCATAAGGTTGTAAATGTTCTTGGAAACAAAACACTTTGCTTGATTGTAAACATTGGGAAAACAAACATTCAACATTGTTATCAAATTAAAAATCCTTTAGGAATCAAATATCTTTGACAAAATTCAAGTGTTATTACTTTCCCTAGGGATTCTATCTCTAGAGGTTTCTAAACATTTGGATTTATATCTCAATTTTCTTACTAAGGTCAACAATAGTTAAATTTTTCCTTGATTTCATTGAAGTTCCACATAATGTACTTTGTGGGATGAGAAGTTAAGACATTAGACATCTAGCTCAAAAACCTAATCAAAGAATTGTTTGTGGTAAAAAGAAGTCACTTAGCAAAGTTAAGAACAATTGAGCCCCACACATGTGTCTCAAATGATTTCACACAAAATCAAAATCCAGAAACCAAAGTCAAAAGCTCTTAGTCCAAAATATCATCAAAAGCATCTCTCAACCTCTAGGAATTCAGACAAAGATTTCTTTTCAACTTTTATAGAAGAGCTTCAAGAAACAATCCCAATTTGTACTCATTTTATTATTGTCAAAATCCAAGTCCTCTCTGGGAATTTGAGCATCTTTTTTAGAGTAAAGCATGTTCTTCAAAACTGAGGTCTTGTAAACAAGAGTCTTTTTTAGGTACACCTGGGATAAAAAAAAAACCTTCATCCATCTTTCAAACATCAAACCAAAATCATCTCACCAACAACTCTTGAAAATCTTGAAATCATCCTTTATGCTATGTGTTTTAGAAAATTCATGAATCAAAATCCTTGAATCAAAACATCAAAATCATCTTGTTTAGCTAGGTATATGAAGATTCACCTTCTCCATATGCTTAGTTAAATTATCATCAATCATCTTGTTTGTTTAGGTGTGGGTAGATGCATCCTTCTCCCTACACTTAAACAAATTATCATCTTGTGAGCAAGTCCATCCCATAGATAACATCCAACATCTTGGGATCCATATTTTCATCATCCAAAATCAAAACAATCCAAAACCAAATCAAGGTCAAAATAAAATCCCAAAATGCAAGAATCAAATTAAATCAAAATCCAAGAATCCAAAAAGTCCCAAAAAGTATAGCATCCCCCTCAAGATCTTCTAAGAGTTTAATCATCCATATCATCCACCTTTCACACATTTCACACCTTTGATCCTTAATCATCCTAGATATTCTCTTTTGAATATCATTTTATGGTTCAAACAAGATTGTAACACAAGAAGAACATGGAGACCAACAAAGAAACAACAACTTCAAGTGACCTAAGCCAAACCAATTCCTAAATGAATCTCGTTGGAACAAGAAATCCCCTAAATAATCTTCCTTCATCATCAGAAAATCCAAAAGAGGAAGGTAAAGTAGAGGATATCACCAATTATTCCTTTGGGATGACATAAGATGAGATCACTGAAATGGTTGAAAATCCCAAAAATCATAGAATTGTGAACATCATGATGAAGCTCCATCCCTCACAATATATGCTTGAATTAGAAAAACAAGGGGCTAAAATCCCTTCCGATTATGATGTGAGCACCATTGTGGAACTACCTCTTGGGGTAACACCTCCAATTTCATCCATGCCTCCAATCTCAGCCACACCTCTATTCCAAAGCATCACCCAACCTGTTGTGCATTTTTTCACACACACGCCCCGCTGTAAGTAGGGACCCTCTTTCTCTTCCGTTTTGGTGTTTTGGCCCTTTCATTTTGAGGTTTTGTCTTACTTGGGCACATGCTTAAATGTTTATTTTGAATTCCTAAGTGTTTCTAGGTAATCCATTGAAAATATTGAGTTCTGGATGAATTTCGGGCTTTTGCTCAAATCCAGGATTTTCTGTCCTGGTCGGATTTCCCTGAATCCTGCTTAGATTTTGGCTGGACCCTTGTTGTTTAGGGATTTTTGGTCTTCGTAGATTTCCGTGTGAGATAGATTTTCCCAGATTCCACCCTATCGTTGGCTTCCCTGGTTTTCTAATTGACCTATTGATTGCATTAATGGCTTCGTACGTGCTCTAAGAAGTGTATTTAACCTGATTTTGAGATCTTTTGTGCCATTATGTTCACTATTTGCCATCATTTGAGCTGAGAAGTGCTTTCTTGCGAGTGTTTGGTTGGGATTTTGGGGACATTTGGATTTGACTTGATTGATTTGGTGGTGCTTTCTTGTGCGTTATCGCCTATGTTCCTTGCGGCCACCCTTGAGCTTTGTGTTTGCCACTTCTGAGATCAATTCCCGCTTTATAATGGTATGTGTCTGATTGCTCTGCTTTGAATTGAATTATGAATGGCACGTTGGTATTGTGAGGGCTTGTGGGATTTGAGTTCCTGTGTATGTGTTTATTTCATGCTAGGGTTGTTCAGTATTGCATCCTTTGTATTCTCCCAGGGGAGTTTTGAGTTCATGCATCCGTCTGCATTTTAATGAATCTTGCATGAGAGTGATTAGTAAACCCTAGTGATGACTCAATAGTGAAACAACTAAATTCTGAGCTTGCCTGTGTGCTAATGGTGGATGAATCGGGTTCAGACCTAGGGCAGTACCATATCAGGTGATTTCATCTTAGGATTGATCTAGAATGCAAGGAAAATTCATGAGAGGTTCATCCCCGACTTTCCCTAAGTTAAACTTTTCAAAATCCTCAGTTGGTTCAGTGTCTGGATGAAATCAGGACTCTTTGTCCCTTCCAAATTCCCTTCGCTATGACCATTTGAGATTACTGAGATATCATATCGACCA
Organism: Sequoia sempervirens; assembly: GCA_007258455.2. Taxonomy (NCBI): domain Eukaryota; kingdom Viridiplantae; phylum Streptophyta; class Pinopsida; order Cupressales; family Cupressaceae; genus Sequoia; species Sequoia sempervirens. Next base: position 396,773,120 of record VDFB02281492.1, read on the forward strand.
CCTTGAGGTTCACTGAAGTGGTCTTCCTAGGTTCATGTTGGATCACCATGACTATCATTTTTACACCGATGAAATCCTTTATGCATATCAATCGGCGAGACCTTTACTTTCGCCGATACCTCACCCCGCGAGGAGATGTCTCATCAACATACTTGTTCATAATCGCTTTCGGCAAGACAATTCCTAGTCACCAAGAGGTCATAGCGGGATTTAGTAGCTTTATTGATAGTCATCTTTTTGCCAGGAAATCCGTCCTTCAGCGAGACCTCCCCACCGAGCACCTTTAGCTTTTATCAAGCTTTGTTCTTTTTGTCACTGTGACCCTTCGAGGTTGGTGAGATGTCGTGACGGTCTTCCTGTGTCTCATCGAAACCCTTCTTGGGCTTGTATTTAGTCACCCAGACACTGTAAGTCTCATGTCGAAGTCTTTCTATCAGCAAGACAAACCTCATCGCCAGGAGCTCATAGCGGGTTCCTTTTGTCTTTCTGATCTTTTGTTCTATCACTAGGACTTTTGCTTTTGGTGAGACCTTTCGCCGAACATATCCTACTCTTGTTGAGTTCTCTTCAAAGTCGAGGAGACATTCATGCTTCACTAAGACCTTACCGCAAGCTCCCTACTCTTGCTGAAATCTTTGCTTTCGACGAGACTCCTAGTGATTGCCAGGACTTCATAGTGAAACTTTTCTCTTGGTGAGCCCTAATCTTCTATCGGGGTGACTTCATAATTTCATCAAGGGGTTATGCCGATGGAACTCCTCATCGGCAAGACATAACGTAGTCGTTGGGACCTCATATCAAAACTTGAGTCTAGCTGAAGTGATTGTTTAAACTCTGATGGTCGGTGAGACAAGATGAACTCACCAGGACCTTAACCCGACTACCCTTGGCTCATACTGGTATGTTTTCTATGTCCCTTTTCATCAAGACATCACATCGAAACAATTGAATCTTGGCAAAACCTATTCTGATTGCTTCCTTCGGCGAGACTCCTAGAAGTCACCGAGACTTCTCGGCAAGCTCATAACTCTTGCCGAAACCTTCGTACTGGGAATCTCCATTGGTCTAGAATTGTACCTAAACCGCACATTTCCATCAGGTCCAAATTTCTCCAAAATCCACCATTTCCCTGATTTTTTTAAGTCTCCTATCTGACTCGTTCTTCTTGGGAATCTGTTCCTCATGGATTTTCCCAAAATTTGGTGAAACAAAAAGAAACATGAAATAAATAGATTTGTTTACAATTTGTGATGCATTTAATGATTATTTCATGTCATATTTAGATCTCTCATGTGATTGATTGATAAAAAATGATAAAGTTTGATGGTTAAGTAGGGGTTTCTTGGTTTTTTCATTGGAATCCGATCGATTTGGAATTTCCTGATATTCCTCTCTGGCTCAAATTCCATGGATGGTCTTGAAACCTAAATTTTGTTATGGTCATTTTATATGAATTTTAATAACTCCTTGACTATGTGAGATGCATTCTAGTGATGCTCTAATGGATTAACCTTGCTCTCATGTGGTTTTTACTATAATTTTCATGTTGAGTGTAGGCTGAATCAAGCAAAGTAGTAGTTGGTTCCTCATTATCTGATGCAAAGAGGATCAAGCTGGACATTAAGAGCAAGGTCCTTGAGAGTAAGATCACTTCTGTCTAGTCAAAAGTCACTGATATGAATGTTGGCCTCTGGGACTACGAGGAATTTAAAGAAATAATGGTGGCTGAAGATCTTCCTTTGGTGGCTAGGAGAATGAAAGAGTCAGGTTTGTCACATGTAGCTAGCTTCCCTTCTATAGTGAAATGCTATGAGCTGGTCCTTGAGTGCGCCAGGCACTATGATTAGGATACACAGAGGATTATTGGACCTCAAGGGAGGGTTGTTGCCAATCTCAACCTGGTCTCCATTGCCCAAACCTTCGACATGCCAGACAAGTCTTATGTGGTGGGATTCACTATTGAGGTAGCTCAAGAGTTCTATGATGACCAGACGGTGAAGTCACAGCAGCTAATCAACTCCTGGCTGGAGAATCCAGAGTCCCACTACTCCAAATTACCAAAGTAGTTGTTCAGAGCAAAGTTCAAGAAGGAATACTATGATGCCATCACCTTTCTTAGTAGGGTGGTTGGTTTGAAGACTGCTAGTACATTTGAAAACTGGATGTGCTATGCGATTGTAAGGATGGAATGAGAGAAAATTGGCTACCATTGGGCAGGGATCATTAGCCAAGTAATTCATAAACAGTTGTCCAATGTGTTGCAAACAAAGACCTTCACAATGACCTCCTATTTGGTCTATGCATTGGCTAGATTCCATCCCTACAGAGGATTAGATACAAAAGGAATTTTCAAACAAGATATTATCTATGAATTTTACCCTCAGTTGTATTTAGGAAGCTGCACTATAGGAGGGAAAATGATGCATTTACCATGCATATTACTAGAATGCTTTAGGAAGCAGAGCATGTCAGAATTTCATATCAGACCAAGGAGCTCATCAAGAAGTATGGAGTGTGGTTCATCCAGTTCCCAACCTTCTCCTACATTCGGATTGATGGCTGTCAAAGGACCCCATACAAGCTTCCAAGGTATCCCACTGATCACATCATATTGTTGGAAGTCACCAAGAAGATTTGTGATTTTGATGCCATTGTCAAGAAGGACAAACACAAGACAGGATTTGGTGGGGATTTTCCCCTAAGGATTGGCACTGGAGAGGTATGTCCTTCCATTGGTTCTACCCAAGCTTCAGAAGAAGAATTGAGAACTCTTGGCTTGTATTTCACTCCAATAGATCCAGATTTGACATCACAGGGGAAGCTCAAAAGAAGGCCAGTAGAGACTATGGCCATAAGGTTAATTTAAAGGACTATTGGGCCAACTGCAGTGATGAATATGAGGTTAGAAAGAAGAAATTATCTCGGCTTCCAGTAGATGCAGTTTGATTGTACAATGTAAGGGTAGTTCTTGATCAATTGGAAGATGATGGGAACTTGATCCAGGATCATGCCTATGAAGCGGTAAAGGACAAACCAATTGGTGATGTTGATTAGTTGGAAGAGGAGAAGACAGAACTGAAACAATTGATGGATCCAGTCCTCAAATTTACTAGGATGTGGCTCAAACACATAGTATGAGAGTTGGAAAACAAGGGAGTAAAATGCACATATGCCCTGATGGGGGACTTAGATTTCTATTCTACTTCTAAAGAATCCATCGAGCAGGATCCCAAAGGTAAGGGCAAACTAGACTCTCCTGTCAAAAGTAAATCTAAAGGTGTACAAGAAACAGAGGTCCAAGAAACATAAAAATAGAGGAGGCCAAAGGCCAAGAAGAGGATAAGGACTAAGAAGTCTGAGCAGAATCCTGAGGCTGATGCGCATGTGCCTAAGAGGAAAAGAATTGTCAAATTGACAGAGAAGGCTAGCTCCAAGATTGGGGAGGAAGAAGTTGCCCCACCAGTGATAAATGTTGAAAGCTCAGAGGAGAGGGCCAAAGTGAATGCAAGGAAGTCTAGGATTCCTTCTCCCAAGGATAGTGTGCCTAAGGTTGACCTACCTCTGGTGGCTACTCATGAGGAGCAGCAGGATGACATCCCTCCTACTCATGAAACCCAAAGTGAACCAGGTGAAGAGGAAAATGTTGAGGATCACCCAGATACTGAAGGTGAGGAATTCCATGAAAGGGAACTCCACAGTGCAGAGGTAGAAATTGAAAGGATAATTCAATCTCCCTTGGTTACGTATGTAGAGTCACTAGTTAGGAATGAGGTAGTTGAATATCCTCCAAGGGAGGAAGAAGAAGAAAAGGTTCCCTCACCTGCGCATGAAGAGGGGCATGTTGAAGAAGAAGAGAGGAATAAAAATGAAGCTCCTGATAAATAGAATTTGGAAGAGGAAGCACCTAAGGGTCAACAAACAAAGGAAAAACAAGCTGAGGTGCAATTGGAGTCCACTGTCCCTAGTTGGCTAGAGAAAGAAATAAAGAGAAAATAGGTGGTAGTGGAGGATAGTCCACCGAACTGGGATGCGCTACTAGCCAAGATTGGAAAAGATAAAGGTAAGAAGAAGGCTAGGGTGATCTCAAGGATTGAAAGAGATGAAGCTCATGATCAGGTTGTTCATATTGCCACCCCTGCTCTAGATAAAAATGGGGATGATGTGGTTGGAAAGGACTACAATATTCAGACTTTCAATCTTGGGCCTACATCAGTCGAGTAGGATATTGAGGACTATGAGGTCTCTAGTGCAATTATGGTGGATAGATTAAGAAGGGAAGTGAAAACCAAGTAGGAACTAAATAAAGAAAATGAAAATCTCAAGAAGTGCTTGGAGGAATTGATGAAACCACTATAGGCCATTAATCCTTCTTCCTCTGCTACAAATCCCCTGCCCCAAGAGACCATAACTGAGCTAGAAAAGATGAAAGATTCCACCCTTGCCACTGTGAATTGGTTGAAAGGGGTGCAAGAAAAGGGTGATGAGGCTATTAAGGAAGTCTTATCAACTAGGAAGGATGCTATCATGGCGACTGAGTGGTTGAAACAGGTGTTGGCACAAGATAAGGAGGATATGGACCTCCTTCTATAGAAAACTAGGACTTTAATGGAATACACCCAGGACAGGTTGGTGAGTGACGGGATTCTTCCTTCTTCCAAAGCTATCGAGCCATGGGATTGGTTTGAAGCATTGCAAATTAGGTAGAAGGTGTTGAAAAATATTTACAAATGAAGGAAGCAGATTGATGACACCCTAACTGGGGTTTACAATGGTTCCATTGCCTTCTTTGAAATCATGACAGGAAGATGAAAAATTGTGCCCAAGTACTTGAGCCTGGAACAGTTGAGAGAGTGGTGGCATGACATGTATGTACCACTTGATGATAGTTCTATTTCTGAGCACCAACTGGATGATGCGGCCACCTACCTCGCAGTTATTGATAAGCATGTGACATATAAGGTAGATTGGGATAAGTTGGTCAAACACTCAAAGGATGAGATTGCATCCATTGAGAGGTGACTTAGGGTTCTGCCAATTACACCTGTAGCCAACTTAGATGCAGCATTCTTGAAGCTACATCAAGAGTCAGATTGGTGTGGGGATACTAGGGAAGAGAGCTAATGATGGGCTGCGGCGCGATTTGTGCTTCCCTATTATCTTCCTGCGCATCATCTGAGCTACACTATGGATCTCAGGCCGAATTGGATGGGATGTGCATTTAATGCTAGTTTGACCCATTTCCAAGACTGTCTTGGCCGGGTTGTTTTGCTGAGTTATTGTTGCAAAACCCTTTCCTGGCCAACGGATTCCTGGGGATTTCTATATATTGGGAATGTCACCTCACTTGAAAAGGGTTAGAACAATTAGAAATAGTTAGAAGGTTAGAATTTTAGCAGAGCTAGTTAGAAGTAGAGTAAGTTAGCAGGTAATTTCACTCAAGCAAATATTGTAACAAAAAGCTAGAATTGTTGCTACAGTGAACAATTTTACAAGAAATGACATTGTGATTTGGTGCCATACTTATCTCTTTGTTTTGCATGGTTCTTGTTATTCCATCTTTAAAATTGCTTTGAGAAGGTTAATGTTTAGATTAGATTTGGGTTCAATACTATTTGTGATTTAATACTTGAATGTTGCAGCAATCCTTCAGTCCATACTTTTTGCAACCAACTGATTGTTAGTTGCTTTGCAAAGTTAGCCTAGACTTTACATTCCATGTGCTCAAGTTCGATTGTGAGGATTTGTTCATTTTAACTGTAATAGGGTTATTTGAATGAATGTTTACAATTTGAAAATATTAACACCTCAAAAGATTGCATTATTTTCTATGAGATTATAGATTTATCTTGGTCAAGTAGAAATCAGTTTTGAAGGATTGGTCCATTTCGAGTATTGGTTACTTTCATTGTTAATCCTAGGAGTAGTATTAGAATTAGAAATCTCTTTGAAACCTTTCTCTTTTTCTGTTTCTTTGATTATTGGGTTAAAACTACGATTGAAGCATCATCAGATTGTTAGATCTGATAAAATTGATTTAGCATTTTGCTCATAGTAAGGTCCCATTGTGATTACCAGCATTTTCACATTTCGTTACTGAGTTGTTTATGCACCATCAAGAATTGACATTAGAGACCTTGGGGTTATCTCTTGAGGCTTTCCAATAGAGATTTACCTTTCAAGAGAGATAGGATATCATATTCTGTCTGGCTGTTATTATGCAGAAAACACGATCAATAGGAACTGGTGCTAGAAGGAGGGCCCGAATAAGCAAGCAGGATCAATTTTTGAATGCCATCTCTCTTGAAAGATTCAAAAGAAGAACAAGATCCAATCTAGGAGAGGAATAATTTCAAGAGTTACCAAACCCCACTAGGTCAAGAAGGACGAACAGAAGGGAATCATCGTCATCCCATCCACTCCCATCATCCCCATCTTCATCAAGTTCATCTGAGTCTGAGGTCATTCCTAGTCCACAACCTCAGCCAGTCATAAATCAACCATTGCCACCCCAACCTCCACCAATGGATTTCTTGGCAACAAACCCATCTCCCCCGAGTTTTTCTATCTACAATGTTATGCCAAAAAACCTTGAACATTTATGTTCAAAATTCCATATCAATGATCCCAATAGAATCGTTGAGGAGCACATTAGAATCTTTTAGACTGGCCTTAAAGATAGAGGGGTAAACCATGAGGATGTAGCATGTAGGTTATTTCCTTATTCACTAGGGGAAGATGCATTCTATTGGTATAACCACCTACCTGCTGGATATATCCACCATTGGACCGAGCTAGAAATTGCCTTCTTGCAAAAATTTTGAATCCCCATTAGCTCTAATGAGCTTTACCAATAGTTCACTAATGTGAAGAGAGAGTTCAATGAGCCCATAGGGTATTTCAACAATAGGTTTCATCATGCCTATACCAGATTATAGACCCCGTATGTTATTGATGAAGCCACTTCCCTAGAAGTCTATTACGAAGGACTTGATAGTTTAACAGCTACTTTTATGAAATGGAGCAATAACCCCCCTAAGAATTTACTAGATGCATATGCAGAGGATGTAAAAGTTAGCACAAATCTAAGGCAACATATGTCTGGTCCTTTACCCTCATTAGGACCCATTGCTCACCCTAGACAAGTTCTAGCTCTCAATCAAGCTTTTACGAACCATACTCCAATCATGAACCAAATACCTCAGTTACCTTTGGTCCCTTACCTAGGACCTCCTGGAGGACAAGTTTCATCTACAGTTAGTTATCCTCAACAAAAGGTGAATCAACCTCTACATATCTAGCCTCAGGCTAGTTATCCTTCATACTTGCAAAATTATGAAGTCCTAAACCAATCACTAAATTCCAATGCTGCAATTGGATGTTCCCAGAATAATGTGAATCAACCTTCATACAGTAATCCTGACAAGGAAAGACTGGATGAATTGTTAGAACAAATAAAGAAACTAAATATGGAGGTTACCTACTTGAGGAATCAGAATAGTCAGTTGCAAGCTGCTCAGAGGAATATGCAATCCACCCAGAATAGAGAAAATCCACAAGGATAGCACTTTGATAGAGGGCAACATCAGGATAGAGGGTATAAAAATGATAGAGGATATAACCAAGATAGAGGTTACAATAATGATAGGGGATATAATAATGAAAGAAGGAAGAATTATGATAAAGGACAATCATCAGGTTATAACTTTGATAGAGGACTAGGTAGTGGACAAGGATTCGATAGAAGACAACAGTTAGGACAGAATAGGACTTGGAACATAGGTCCCAACAATGGAGGAGTTCCCATCCCATTGGATCAACCAATCAGTCAACCTATTAATCAGTCTGCCAGTCATCCAGTTAATCAAGAGAAGCCTCCTAGTGGGGTATATCTAGCTGAGGCCACCTTATCAGGATGGTGTAGGCTCCACAAGACTAGTCAGCATTCTGAGCTAGATTGTTAGGATTTCCAAACAGCAGCCTTGATTTTCTAGTATGAGGTGGAGAATAATACAAGCTATCAGGAAATTGTACCCTCTATTCCTTATGATTCACCAGTGTTGGTATTAAACCACACTCATTTTCCTCAAAGTGAGGACAATGTACCTGAAGAAGAATCTGATTGATTGGAGGATGAGGTAGACCAGGTGTGTAATGGGGACAAAATGACCTAATTATTTGATGAGAATCTAGTGAACAATGATGGTCCTAGGGATGAAGAATAAGCTTACATCAAAGAAGTATACCTTCTAGGGGCCTATCAAGAAGTATGACTTGAGGGAGTTTCCACACAGGAACCCATAGATTAGAGGCCCCTTCACTACTTCCATTCCACCAAGTAATTTCAACATGCCTCCAAACCCTAATGCTACTAACAATCCCTCATTACCCCTAGTTTCTAGGCAATATTTATCTCAAGGAGGACATGCTGATGTACTAAAGGGAAGAAATGTTGATGCAGGGAAAGAAAACATGGTGGAGTACCTGAGGGAGACCCCCATTGATTTAAATGAAGAATGATTGGCCACGTATGTTGCTGAAGAACTCCACAAATTGAAGGTAAGTCTATCTGCATTTGAGCTATTAAGAGTTTCATCCAACAGAAATGCAGTTTTAGGTTCTTATGATGCAAATTCCACGTTGCAAGATAAATCAGTTAGCAAGAGTGTCAACAAAATACCTAGTCCCTAGTTGGCAGGAGGACAGGATCAGTCTCATGATCAAGTCCATATGCCCCCTGGAGACACTAGGAAGGAAAGGGACAAATCTCAAGTTGTTCAAGTAGACACTCCCTTAACTTTGTTTCAAGGGAAAATAGATACTCCCCCATTCTTGAGTTTTGTCCGCGTATTTGGCAAGAATTTACATAATTGTTTGTTGGATTCAGGTGCTTCAACCAATGTTATGCCCCTTGGTGTCTATAGAGCTATGGGTATCACCCCTGCTGATTCTCAAAAGAAAGTCACACAGCTGGATAGGACTGAAGTCAATGTTGTAGGAGAGTTGAATATGATCCACATGTAGATTGCTTCTGATCCTAGGATTTAGCAAGTTATTAATATACAAGTGACTAATATCCCTTATGCATATGGCCTAATCTTGGGAAGGGACTTTATCAGGGTATTGAATGGATATGTTTCAACCGATCACTCCCATATGTGGCTTCCCTGGAAAGGGGTGCCAAATCATATTAGAATTGAACGAGATCCTAGAATGAAATATATGATTATAGAGTATCAGAAAACCTCTACTGAAATTTTGGTGTCAGAAGTAAGTATGGGTAGTTACATGCTTTTCGCTCCCATTGAAGAACCAGATTTGGAGGAGGTCCTCATGTTGCATACAATGTCTCACGGCCTCATGATGAAATCTAGTGGTGTTGAGGCCCTACTGGACCCAATTAAGGATAATGTTGAACCGTTTGAAAGTAATAATGATCCAGAGGATAATTAGCTGGCTTTGTTAGATAATTTTCAAGAGTTTCTTCGAAAGTGTATTGAAGGTTAGATTTAGTTAGGAAGAAGAATGAACTTTGAGGAGTTACTTTTTCCCAATTGGTGCAAAGTACATAATGCTTCACATTCAGAATTGGACTATTGCTTATGCCAACCTGCAGTAAAGCAAATACAAAAGTATACTAATCCCACTCCTGTGATCCCAATCAATGTCTAGGAAGACCACGAAGAAAAAGGAATGATGCCTCCTGAAGAGCTATCCAGCAATAATAGTGCAAGTAATATAGTAAAAGACTTTGCAGTTGCTAGATGCTAGACTCTGAGATTCGATGGCTCCAAATCAAAGCAAGGAGCTAGGGTAGGATTCGAGCTGATCAACCCAAAAGGTAAGACATTTTTTGCTGCTCATAGGCTTTAGTTTCATTATACAAATAATGTAGTAGAATATGAAGCTTTGGTTCATGGATTGTTGATGGCCCTAAAGAAGGTTAAGATCTTGCAAGTGTATGGAGACTCTGAGTTAGTAGTCAAGCAAGTTAGAAGGTAGTATTTCTGCCATGATAGAAGAATAAATAACTACAAACACTGAGTATGGGACTTATTGAAGGATTTGACGCCTTCAATATTCAGCTGATTCCACAAAATAAAAACTAGACAACCGATTCCTTGGCCTAGGCAGCTAGCACTCTGTAGCCTCTATCTCTTTCCGAGTTGAAGAAGTTTACAGTGGAACTAACCTCAATGCCCTCAATTCCTGATAATGTTACTAGCTTCTAGGTGTTTGAAGATGATAAGCATATTCTAGACTTTATCACAAACACAAATGTTTTTGGTTCTCAGATCATTGATGAAATTGAGCCTCAAGAGGCAAAGATAGACTTGGAAGGGGTAATCAACTCGAAGACCAACACCATCCCCAAGGGAATGGTGCAACTGGAGAGGATCTTTGATCTGGACAAGATCAGAGACCAGGATCAAGACACTAGGAAAGAGTCTATCAGTGGAGAATGTGACAAGTATAATGTGGGATCCCAGGAGGATGAAAAAAAAATTCTTATTGGAAAAGTATGCACCCTAGAAGAAAGACAGGGAATCATTGATGCATTGCACAAATATCTAGATGTGACAACTTGGAGTTATTAAGACTTGAAGACTTATGATACATCAGTCATAACTCATACTATCCCTCTTAATCCAAAAGTGAAACCTTTCAGATAGAGGTAGAGGCCTATTAATGCTCTACTGGAACCTATAATTCAAAAGGAAGTACATAAACTATTGTCTATGAGAATCATATTTCCAGTCAGACACTCTACGTGGGTTGCAAACCTAGTTCCTGTACAAAAGAAAAATGGAAAAGCTAGATTGTGTGTAGATTTCAAGAACCTGAACCGAGCATCAAAGAAAGACAATTATCCAATGCCTTCACTGGATGAAGTACTCCAGATCATCAACAGATCTCAGATGATGTCATTTCTACACAACTAGTCACTCAACAAGCACAAACAAAATTAGCTACACAACAAGCAATGCAAGCTGCTCAAGTAGCTCAAGCCACACAACAAGCACAATAAGAATCTCAAGTAGCTCAAGCCGCACAAGTTGTACAAGCTACACAAGCTTCCCGACAAGTATAAGCCTAGGTTTAGGCACAAGTGCAAGCTCAAGCCCAATACCAAGCTCAACAAGCACAAGCACAAGTATAGGTGCAAGAACAATACCTCGTACAACAACAAGTAGCCCAACAACAAGCTTACCAGCAAGCGCTAAAGCAATACCAAGAGCAACAAGAAGCAACCCAACTAGCATCCCAATAATAGGCGTTGTTCGTACAACAACAACAATAAACTCAACAACATGCATTATTAGCCCAACAACAAGACCAACAAGTGTTGATATAGTAACAAGTACAAGCATACTTGGCACATCAAAACATGCAACCACCATCCACCAACACACCAACCAATCCACCCATCCCTCCAACAAGTGAACCACCACATAACACCTTCATCCCACCCCCTGATCCGAAAAATGATGTAACAACACAAATCAAGTTGCTCTTGCAACAAGTACTTGATCTTCAATTAGGGAAAACCACAAAGACACCCAAAAAATTTTGTCCCTATCCATTTGACATGAGTCTTGTAATGAAACCATTCCCAAAGGGATTTGAGATCCCTAAATTTGATAAATACCGTGGGATGGGAAACCCTAAGATCACATCAGGGAATTCCAAGTACATTGCATGGAATTTGCATATGATGATACATATTTGATGCAACTATTTCCTAGAAATTTGGCTGACCATGCAATGGAGTGGTTCTCTCACCTTCCTCTGGGCATTAAAAGGTTCCAAGAGATAGTAAACACATTCATAAAAAATTATGCATTCAATATTGATATGGTTGTCAGTCTAGAAGAACTATCAGCTCTTAAACAAGGTAAAAATGAATCATTTGCTTCTTTCCTACAATGATGGTGATCCAAGGCCAATAAGAGCAAATGGGTCATGCTAGAAGAATAACAAGTTTGAACCAACATCTCCAATCTGGAAGGAACCTTGGCATTTCATCTCAAGGTGCAAGGAATCACCACATACGACCAATTGATCTCCAAGGTACTTGACATTTAACTAGCCCTTATTGCACAAGGAGGGACACTTGCATATCCTAAACAGCAAAACAATCACCCATCGACCAGCTATAATGACAAACCTCACACATGGGGGAATTTTTTTTTTTTACCAATGATGGTGTTGTCGACACCAAAGTTGTCATCAGTGCTTCTTGACAAAATACACCAGCACCCTAGTAACAACCCCAAAACAAAAATCAAAACAATCATCAAGCTAGCATTGTGACTCATAGTCAAACCATCAAACAATAAACAATATGAATGATCAAAGGGGCCACCCCAGTGAAACAAAAACTCCCCCAAGTGGAAGTACACAACCCTTGGGGAATCAACTGAATCCATCATGAAGAGGTTAGTGGCGGAAAAACTCATCACAATCCCCATCTATGAAAATTATCAAGAGCCCTCGGGGAAACCTTCATGGTACAATGAAAATCACTGATTTCCACAAGATCAAGGGACACATAACTGCTAGTTGTATGAGGTTAAAAAACTTAATTCAAGACCTCATTGATGATAAAATCATAAATGTGGAACAATGGGTGGGAAATCAAAATCTTAAGATCTACACAAATCTGATGCTCAATCATACCAAAAAAGGGAACAATAACAATGATAAGGGGAAGGGTGCATTTAAAAGTGTGAATCATATATATGACCATGTCATCACATCCCTAGATGAGTATTGCACTGTTATCACCATCAAAGGATCCCAAGCTAATTGTGGATTCACCACAAGAGGTGGAAAAATCACCATCGTAGGGTCATCTTAGCCTCCTAGAGCACCCACTTCCAACCTAAGATCTATTCCTAGTGGCTATATTATCCTTGATTAGTTGAAAATAACCCTAGCTCAAATACCCATCATGGAGTTACTAAAGATATCATCAGCCCACAAAAATATCCTTGAAGAAGCATTGGCTTCATCCACCATTTCCACGAATTTAGATGTTGAACAATTCCAAGCTATGGTCAAAAACATCATTACCCCAAATCTTCTTACATTATCTGATAAAAACTTCCCCACACAACCATCTCACAATCGTGCACTCCATCTGGAGGTCCTAGTGCATAAGAACAAAGTCAAGAGAGTCTTACTGGATGGAGGTGCAGGTTTAAACATATGTTCCCTCAAGCTCATAAATAATCTAGGAATCTCAAAGGATTCCATTGAAAAAGGAAAAGGCATCACAATTAGGGCTTACAATGATCAAGAAAGAGTGTCCTAGGGCACTATTCAACTCCCTATTCAAGTAGGGCCAAGAATTATGGAAACCACCTGTTAGGTCCTTGACCTTGATTTTCCTTAGAACATTCTCCTAGGATGTCTGTGGATCCATGGGATACAAGAAGTGGCATCAACCTTCCACCAATATGTCAAGTTCACATAACAAGTCCAAGACGTCACTATCCATGGGGATCACAAACCTTTTTCTTACTGCAAGATCCTAGAAGAAAAATATTACAAAATCCCCCAAGTGCCTAAGAATGATGAAGGCCCCTCAACTCCATACATTGATCTAGCCACTCTCACCTCCACTTCTGTGATAGAGACACCTACCATCCCTGCCATCTCCAATATTAGGGTCATTATCTAGGACAATGGGTGTGGACACTACATAATTCCAAAAAATACTTTTGTGGTAGGAGAGCGACCACAATCTCCCAGGTCATAGGGACGACCATAATTAAATGATTCTTCCTCACCCCAAACCTTCACAACAGGCTCCTCCAACTTTAGAAGTTGGGGAGATATCATCTGAGAGATAATAGAAGAGGACCCATCCCATCTCCTATACCAAGAAAATAGGCCAATAGTCAATCTACCTATGGATGATAGTAGTAAAGGCTTACAAATGATGCTCACCATGGGCTATGATAGAAATAGAAAGCTTGGAAAAAATGACAATGGACTTCTAGTACCCATCATTCTTGAGACACAAATAAAAAATCTTGGCCTTGGATGTACCCCTCCAAGTATAACCATATGTGGCCAAAATCCCTTAGTTAAGAAGGTCAAAAATCCTTAGCAAATGACAGTCACCCTTCAATTACCTATATCCATAGGTCTGCCTTTAGACAACTTCACATTTGAAACAACTGATGTTTGTAGTAGTAGTGATGAGGAAGATTCCATAACTAGCTTACCTATGCTTTTCGAGAATTCCTCTCTCCTCATGATTAGTACCATGTCATTTGACTCAACCAGTCAAACCCATGAAATCAACCTAGTTTACACCCAGCTCATCAATTACAACCAACAAGGACCACCAATTCTGGAAACTTTCAAAAATGATGAAGCACTCTGGGAATTCATGGGACTATGGAGCATGGTACCATGTAGACATCACAAGGTTGGGTTTGATATCATTCTAGAGACACAAGCTTACTACATGGAGACAATTGAATCCTTTAGTTGCAAAACTGAAAATTTTAGAATAATCTCAAAGTCTTTGAGTAAAAACCACACTGTGGCACTCTCTAACCCTAAAATAGTAAAAACAAAGAATGTATCCAATAGTGAAAACCTCTTTGAGGCACCTGAAGATGAGGGATTCAATCTTCCTCTCAGTGCTCTACATCAGGAAAATTCAACATTTTTAGCTGAGAAGTGCAACCCAGTCAACTTGGGAATAGAGGAAACTCCACACATCACATTTTATGTGGAATCATTGATGTCAGAAGAATAGGAGATCCTAGCTTCTTTCTTAAGGGAGAGAAAATTCAACTTCACATGGAGCTATGCTGACATGCTCAGGCTTGATCTAGAGATTATGGTCCACCATCTAGCAGTTTACCATGAAGTAAAACCTGAAAAATAGAAACTCAAAAAAATGCATCCCTAGATAGCCTTGTTAGTCAAAATGGAATTGAAGAAGCTACTTGATGTAAGGTTCATATGACTAATTGACTATCGAGATAGGGTATCAAATATGGTTCCTATTTCAAGACCCAATGGGGGTATCTGTATATGCACATATTTTAGAGACCTGAACAAGGCATGTCCCAAAGATGACTTCTCGCTTCCCAACATTGATATGATTGTAGATATGACTACAGGACATGAGATGCTTTCACTAATGGATGGATTCTCTTGGTATAACCAAATCATGATAGCCAAAGAAGATCAACATAAAAAAACTTTTACTTGTCCATGGGGGACATATTGCTAGAACATGATTTCGTTTGGCCTAAAGAACGCTAGAGCAACATATCAAAGGGCCATGACCTTAATCTTTCATGACATGATCCATAAGATTGTGGAAGATTATGTTGATGAAATATTGGAAAAATCTAGAAAGAGAAGGGACCACATAGCAGCATTAAGTTCCATCTTTGATAGGCTTGAGGAATACAAGGTCCACCTTAATCCAAAGAAGTGTGTCTTTGACATACAATCAGGAAAGATGTTGGGATACATTGTATACATGAGAGGAATTGAAATAGATCTAGCTAAAGTAAAGGAAATCCTTGAGATGGAGGCACCTAAGACATTAAAACAGTTGAGAGGCCTACAAGGCAGGCTCCAGTCAATCCATCGGTTCATAGCTCAACTAGCAGACAAGTCAATACCATATTCTCATCTACTCCACAAGGGGGTAGTGGAAAAGTGGGATAACAAGTACAATCAGGCCTTTAACAAAATCAAATAATATTTTCTCACACCTCTAGTGCTTATGCCACCAATCTAAGGAAAGCCTCTAATCCTCTACATATCAGCAACAACAGCAGCTCTTGGTGCTCTCCTAGCTCAACACAATGAAAATGGAATAGAAAGGGGCATCTACTACATTAGTCGAACCATGGTAGGGCATGAGTTAAATTATTCCTTCATAGAAAAAGCTTGTCTAGTAGTGGTGTTTTCCTCATAGAAGTTTAGACACTACATGTTAAGACACAAAATCAGACTCATTTCCAAGATCGACCCACTCAAGTACCTACTTTCCAAGGCAGTGCTCATAGGAAAGATGGCCAAATGGGTCATGATCCTATCAGAATATGACAATGAGTACATGGAGCGGAAGGCTATCGAAGGGAAAGCTATTACAAACCAATTGGCAGAAGTGCCAATGAACTCAAATAATTTGCTAATTTTAGAGTTCCTTAATGAATCCATCTTCAACTTGAACATAGCAGACCATTGGAAGTTGTACTTTGATGGCTCCTACACACAACATGGATCAGGAGCTGACATTCCATAGGGAGACTGTATACCAAGATCCTACAAGTTGGCATTTCCCTACATAAACAATATCATAGAATATGAGGCTCTAACCATAGGACTCAAAATAGTACTATAGTGGAATATCATAGCTCTCAAGGTTTATGGGGACTCACAACTAATAATCAATCAAGTGAATGATGAGTATTAGACTATGGATGACAAGCTAACTCCATACAAGAAATTGGTGGAAATTCTTAAGGAATCCTTCATCAAGATCACATTCGAGTAGATACCTAGAGCAAACAATAGACCGACAGATGCCATGACAACAATTAGATTCCTATTGGATATCCCTCACAATGTCCCAAAACATGAATTCCTGGTACAACAGCTTCTCATGCCTGCATTCCAGGTACCAGAATCAAAATTTGTGTGTGAAATCATTGGTCCTAGTGATCCATGGTACCATGAAATATACACTTATCTAAGAATAGGAGTCCTCCTGGCTGACATAACCTCAAACCTTAAGAAAACCTTTTGTCAAGAAAGCATCCCGATTTGTCATTCAAGGAGAAATCCTTTACGGTAGGAGCATAGAAAGAAACCTGTTATGATGTCTGAACACTAAGGAGGCACTGATTGCCTTAACCAAGGTGTGCAACGACATATGTGGTTCACACTCAAGCAGTATGACCTTGGCCAAGAAACTGCTGAGGAAGGGGTATTATTGGCCTACAATGGAAATAGAAGCACATGACTATGTCAGAAGGTGTCTACAATGTTAGTAGCATGGGGACCTCATCCATACACCAATTCAAGAGCTTCAACCTATTGTCACACCATGGCCCTTTTTGCAGTGGGGGCTTGATCTTGTTGGAAAAATCACCCCCACATCAGCCAATGGCCACAAATTGATCATTACCGCCACTGAGTACTTCACAAAGTGGGTGGAAGCCATAGTAATGAAATACATTACTAGAAGGAAGATATCAAAGTTCATCCTAAACTATTTAATATGTGGGTATGGTGTCCCACAAGCCATTATCTCAGATAATCAGACACCATTCAAAAATCAGGATGTCCGTGACCTATGTGACAAATTCAAAATCCAACATCTCTTTTCTACCCTGTATTATCCCCAAGAGAATGGTCAAGTTAAGGCTACAAACAAGACCATTCTAAAAATCCTCAAGAAAATGGTCAATGAAGTTGGTCATGATTGGAATCTCCAACTAAATCTCGCCCTCTGGGCATATCAAACTAGCATCTGCACACCATTGGTGCAACCCCCTTTTCCCTGGTCTATAGATCATAAGCCATATTACCCATTAAGATCGAGCTCTTGTCACTGAGAATATCACTACAAAATCTCATCATAGATGAGGAATACCGGGTATCACAACTGAATGAGCTGGAACTACTAGGTGAATGGTGAATGGAGGCATTAAACACTTGTAGGTGTATCAAAATTGACTCAAGAGGAACTATAGCAAGAAGATCAAGAGTCGGACCTTCCAGGTCGAAGAACTTGTGCTAAAGGAGAACTGGAGGAATGCCCCAAACCCGAATGGAAATGGAAAATTTGAGCCCAACTGGTTGGGACCATTCATCATCACAACAAGTTACAAGTCAGGGGCATATCAGTTATCAACACCAGAAGGCAAGCCTCTATAGGAGCCCATGAACAACTCCCATCTCAAAATGTTTTATGTCTAAAATCTTGCAAGGTATAGAACCAAAAAATCAAAAAAATTAGAAAAATGTCCTAAAAAAAAGGTCACCCTAATGAAAACCTGGCAAACAAACATCTTGGTGACAACAAAAAATTCAAAAAAAAAAATCCAAAAAAAACAAAAAAGGATAAAAAACAATAAAGAGAAAAAACCGTCCTCTAGTGAAAACCACTTTGGTGGCACTTTGGGCAAGTACCATGGCGAAAACCCAGCAAACAGGTGCCTTGTGTAAATAAACACTTTCCATCCACCAGGATCTTTGCGACTCGTTCTGCATCATCCATCCATTACGATTCCATCACATATCGTATTCCATATCTCCATCCATCATTCGTTCAACATCTGCATCATAGCTTGGTCCTGTGTTCGTGCCATGAACCCTCTTAGTACTACTCAACCCATTATTAAGACTAGTTTGTCCTACCTTTATCAGAGTAGTCTATTGCAACACATTGGGGACATGTTCTCATGAAATCAAATTTGTGTATGTTCTTGAAATCCCAAAATCAAAAAATCCAAAGACATCAAAAACTCAAAAAACATTCAAAACATATCAAAAAGCCAAAAACAAGTCAAAAAGAAAGGCAAAAAAATTCATCTTTTCGAACTATGTCATCTCTGAGCTTTGAATGTAGGCAAGGTTGATCTTTGATCATCCCCCGAGACATTTAGGTCAGTCCTTTAGGAGTCTGTCATAATAAACTAGCAATCCATTTATTCATATCTCATCAAATAATTGAGTTTGTAGTCTCTACGTGTATAACGTAGGAAATTCTAATCTGTTGATTAGCCCCTGAGGCCCCTAGGTAGGTCTTTAGCTTAGTCTCTTGGTAAAATCTTAGAAAACCCTGAAGCATTCAAAATTTTGAAAATCAAAAAATTTGTAAGATCTTGAAAATACCAAAACCAACCTCAAAGCATTTCAAAAAATATCAAAAACATCCAAATATTTGAAAAAATCCATCTGTCCCCATCTTTCTTTCACCCACAATAAACATCACTCATAATAAATCAATCATCATCCCCAACCTTTGGTAAATCAGTTAGAAACAAGTCTAGCAGGTTAAAAGTGAAAACTCAACCGTCAAAGTCTCAAGTCTAGGTCAGTACGTAAACAAGTTGGTCAACTCTTTGTGTCAATAGCCTATCATCCAATCAATCCCAAATCAATCATATGATATCATCATGTCTTAGGATGCATCCTTCCTACACTGGACATCAACATCAAGCATCACCATAGTTTAGTCTGGGATAGCAATATTGAAGAACATTAGCTTGTTTGTTTACTTTATCTTTGTCTTTTGACTTATCTTATTTTGCTCATTTCGATGACCTCTCAATGATGTCCCAAACAAAGGGATTTAGAGAGAAATAAATGTGGCAATGATCATGATCTTTTTATTTTTTGTGCTTGCTTGATATTCTTATAATATAACCTTAGTCATGCATTCTTTGTTGGGTATAGGGAAGATGTTTTAGGTGTCTCGTTGACCACATAGGAAGGCTTTCCTACCTAGGTTTTGTTTTGAGATGTCTAAAATATCCGAAGTACATTTTCAATGAGGTTTCGTATGTCGAGTTTGAACAAGAGTACTCCTATTTGATTGTCAAGTCAAATTCCATCACAGTAGGTACAATGCCATCCTCTTTCTTTATACCTTGATGCATCATGCCTATGTGTGTTATCAAACATAAGGTAATTGGTCCTTTCAAAATCCCAACTCCTCGGTAAGAAAATCATCATCATCTCGTGTCTTGTTGGAATCTCTTGCTTTCTTCTATCTCCTTTTCCATGCTAACATGGTACCATGATAGTTAATCACAAAACATTATCGCCAATGCATCCATCCTACATCCATAAATCGTCAACATATTGCATAACGCATACCATATCATATAGAAAGTATTTCTCATATCACCTCCATCATTTCATAATATAGATTGGTTACTCTAAGCATCTCATAAACCATACATATGCATTCATTATGTAAGCATAAAATCAATCATCCCATATGCATTACTAATTCATATCACATACCTGATAAAACATCCATCTAATAATCATAAAGATCATATCATGTGCATCATATACATAGGTAGTATTAATTAACATCTAGCACATCATATGCATACATATCATCCATTTGCATATCATAACATATGAATCATATCATAAACATCATACATCATCACCATATCATATGCATCACCATCCATTTTCATTATCATAACATTATAAGTGCATCATCATGTCATAGATGAGAAAAGTATTGAAAAGAAAAGATTGCATCTCATCATCATCCAGTAAATGCCTAATATAGATTTGTTAGTCTAAGCATTTGCATATCATAACATTTCACATCCAACATCATAAAAAGTACATAAGAAAAGATACTGAAAAAGAAATGCATCCATACCATCATTGCATCACATCATAAAGTCACATATCACATAACAACATCACATTGCATCATAGGTAAACCATCACATATAGAAGTAAAATCCATCCATAATGCATAAAACAGAATAAGACATATCACATCATACATCGGATCAAAATCAGCTCATCTCATATATATCATCGAAAAATACACTGTCATGGTACAAATCTGGAGCAAGTGTGTATCAAATACATAAAGTACAATTTGCCATGGGGCTATCAAAAAACAAGCCCATGGGGCAAAAAAAGAATGCTATCTCTGATCAAAAAATTGGCTAACCTTGCTAGCTAACCTCGCCCTCGATAGGTTGTCTCTCTCTATGGTCCTGAGGAGGTTTGTATCTTGTCTACTGAGAATAATCTAGGACCTAGGATGCTCATGGTACAACTTGATGGTAGTGGACTCTGTAATAGTTGGCCTCCCTGACTGCCTCCCTGTCTACTCATAATGACACTGAACTCCAAGAGGAAGAGTCAGACATGCTCTCAATCTGCTAACAACAACCCATGTCCTATGCAACCCTAAGCTCTACATCATGCCTTTGTTGGACATCATGATCTCTATCATATCTAAGCTGGTCTCTCTTTATCATCAAGGCATCCACCTATCCCTATAAGCCTACCACCTGAGCCTGTAGCTGCAATATCTGAGCATCTCTCTGATCGACCAATGGTGGAGGTCCCTGATCCCATGGTGGTTAGACATCATTCACGTCCTACCCATCACTCTGTCCTATTTGTTTTGTCACCCCTGGTCCTATTCTTGTCTTGGGGCATCCAAATGGGGTTGATCCTATGGGAACCTATCCTAATCTGGTTGATGTTTTATCCCATCTCCATCCCCATCTCTATCTCTACCCCCTCGGCCTCCCTAGTCCCAGCCTCGACCTACTCCTCTACCTCTAGCCCTACATCATGCGAATGGTGTGCATGGTAGTGTCAATCTAAGAGGTGGCTAGTACCAATCTCTATATGCCTGAGTAGTACCTGCATCAGCCTGACCTTGATCATATGGCCATGGCCTAGCCACCAGCTGCATAAAACTATGCACCACCTCGGTTGCAGGTATGTATTGGCCCCATGAGGTCTGACTCGTCGTACATGAAAATATCACAACATACTAATCATCGGACTTGTACTGAAGCTTCCCAAAATATCTTTGTATGTGGCCCAACATGTATCTCTCTATCATAGTGTATGCTCCTTGCCCTACATGAGTCTATCATGTCGGGCGAAAAAGAGTTGTTGCACATCATCGTACCATGTGGGCCATCCAAGATATGCCGCCATGTGAAAGCTCACATATCATCAAGGACTCTCCTCCAATGGGGAATCTTGTGATATCCTATGTGTATGAAAGAGACACCTCCTCTCTATCGCCAAACAACTAGATCATCTGGCTCCATATCAACTAGAACAACTCTTAGGCAAAGCACAACGATGTGCTCCCAAGCCTAGATATGAAGAAGTGTGGCCCCCCCAATGGCTCTACTGTCAATGTATGAAAACTCATCCAAATTTCTATACAATGAGGCAAATAATACTAGCCCCCACACAAATCATACTTGTCTCTGAGCCATGTGCTCCCAAGCAAGCCCCCATCTAGGACTGTAATATCATCCCCACCAATCTAGTGCAACAAGACCCGATATGATAGCTACTATAACCAATCAAAACGGTGACACGACAAGCCTGTAATGCTCTAGCTCGATCTGGCCATTGCAAAAGAAAATCTTGTTGAGGCCCATCACATCATAGAAGGCCTCCTTCTGGACATCCACATCATATATTGTGCGCTCTCCATGGATGGGCAATCTAAGTATCTGCGACACGTCCTCTAGTGTGACCATGGTGTTTCCTATCGGAAGGTGGAAGGAGGATGTCTCGTTGTGCCACCACTCTACAAGCATTGTCATCATCCCCAAGTGAGTCCTCACAGGCGGTGCATAGGAAATGTACCAAAGTTTGATCACCCCTAGATGCTCCTATTGTCACTTGGGTATACCCTACAAAATTCTAAAAATCTCTCAAGACCTATGCTCACATGAATGAAGTATCATCACCTTCTCCTACATCAAGAAAGCCACCACATTAAAATTCATGAAAAATCATGATCCTGATTTGTCTTGGAATACCTCCCAACAACTTGCATGTCACTGTTTGTGGGTGTGGCATAGTTTGAAAGTTCCAAACTGTCCTGCTAGGATCCTTTAACCCTCAAACTCCACCATGACATCGTAGTTTGAGGTGCAACTCAATTTAAAGGAAAACCCTAATTTCCAAAGGGGCCTGTCGTAGTGCACTTTTCGTATGCAGCTCAGTTTGGAGTTTGAACCCTAATTCCAAACTGCACCATGGCATCACTATTCATGAGTATAGTGCAATTTGAGGCCGCATGGGGCCGAAAGAGACCTTCAAGTGGTGCTAAACTACACCATTGCTAAAGACCTAAATTCCTAAGCTAATAAATGTGCACAAAAATTAAAAAATGAGGTTAGGTCAAGTTGACTCACCAGTGGTCCAGTGCCAAGTAGCCTTTGGTGTGTGCGTACTTGATCTGAAATGTGTTGGGGAAGCTATCGTTGCACTATTTCACGAAGGGGTCAAAGCTCAAAAGTGCAAAATCTCTAAAGGCTGAATGTGCAAATGAACCCTTTTAAATTAAATAATCCATTTTATTTGATTAAATCTCTAAATTCATCTTATTAAATTAAATAAATTAAACCTTATTTGATTTAATCTAACATCATCATCCTCTCTAATTAAATAAATCAGAATCCTTGTTTAATTAAATCTAAATCACATTCTTCTCAACTTTGATTTAAATCAACCCAAAAGTCTAAATCAAATGGTCACATCATCTAATCCCTCATTAAATTAATTAAACCCTGATTAATTTAATCCTTATCATCCAATTTCTCTAGATTTTGCCACTTGCACATGAAAATACATTTAATTGATTTATTAAATCTCTATTTTCTTTCAACTTGGCATCTTTTAGGGAATATTCTTCCAAGTTTGAAAATCCCTCCAAGTGGATTTGTCCTTCCAAAAAGACATCCATTCCCTCTTACATTTCCTTGTGCATTGAGCCAAGTGGCATTTAATTCATTATTTTTCCCTCTAACATGTCATTTCATATCTTTCAAATTCCACCTAATAATATTTATTGTGCACATTCATCCAAATGTGCTAAAGCTTCCTCCATTTAGATCTTGACAAGTGGCAATTGCCCATTGGATGTTGAATGATCCCACGTTGCTTCATTTTGCTCATTCCTCCATCTTGTCTTTCTATAAGTAAGAGGCTTCTCTCCTCATTTTGATCATCCACCATTTGAGAAAGTTTACTATACTCAATTTCATCCTCAACATATCTATTTTCATCAATTTTATCAAGGTCTTAGCTAGGTTATGAAGATTTTTCATCATGGAGCTCAATTGAATCTTCAACAAAGTGGATCACTCATCAAAATTGCATCAAAGTAGTTGGGAAAGGGCCAATTCTCACATCAAATTGGCACCAATTCCCCCATGGGATTGAGAGTTTGCATCTTAAAAGAGGATTTTATTGCTTTCTTGATTCATTTTCCTCATTTTCTTTCCTATTTGAGCTTTGCAAATGAATTTCATGGGGAATCTTGATTATCACTTGCATTTGATCTAAAATTGTGTGTGTTTGTTGTGTTTATGCAGGTCTAGGATTGGGGTTCTACATTTGGTGCTAGAAGGAAGGAAAATCTCAAGTTCTAATCATGTTTTTTAACAAAATTTTGTGTTTTTCTCTTTTTTTTGGTGTCTACAGGGAACTGCATCGCTATCAGTCTAGCGACGCCATACAACATAGTTATTAGTCTAGTAGTGCCATACGACAATGCTACAAACTCCGGCGGCTCCATACGACAATGCTACAAACTCCAAACTCTACCATTGGAAACTTCCCACCCAAAAATTCAAAATTTCAAACTGTGACACTGGTTTAATTCTCAGGCACTGGAATTCTCAAACTTCAAACTATGTCGTTGAGAAAAACTGTCGCCATCACACTCTATGTCCTACTGTAGAGAACCACTTGTAGACTTAGTAGCACTATACAACACCACTGGTTTCTTTAAATAGTGCCACATATGCGGGTTCTACCACTAGAGTAGGGTTAAAATCTTAAAATCAGTTAATTTTGACATGTGCTTTTTCTATTTGGTTGCTTTGGGCTACTAACTAGTTTTCTAACCTCTTTTTTGGAGTTCTAACTAATTTTTGTAGGTTGGCTTAATCAAAGGTGAAGGAAGGAAACAAACTTGAAGATTCATAATGACATCATCATCTCATTACATCAAGTTTTTTTGAACACTTTAGTGTTTTTTTTAACATTTTGGGAGAACTTAAAATATTGCCTCTAGGGATTTGTTACCTTTCATGTGATTAGGAAACACTAAATTTCTTTTGGGCACTAAAAAGAACACTATAAAAGCTTTCATTTTTACTACAAAAGGTTAAAAATAACTTTAGGAAAATCTACTAGATTTTGTTTAAGGTTAATAATTGAACAATCAAAATCTCACATTTCCTTTGAAGCTTAAAAGGAAGTGACTATTGCTTTGAAAGGATAAAATGAACATGTGTTTCTTTGTTTTGTAATCACTTACTCAAAATAATGTCATCAAAATATGTATGTGCTTCTCTCGGGCCTCAAAACTATCTTGAGAATCAAAAGGCTTTTGGTGACATTAACTGGTGTAAGTGATTTCCTCCACATTTCATTTGGAATTAAAAAAATGAACAAATCTTGCGAGTGTGAGTGGAACATATCGCGTGTGTTCTCTCTTTGTTTCTAAACAAAGATCGATAGAACTATGGATGTGTTTGCTCACTTTTGTGTCATCTTAGAGGGCCTACCTTGTGGGAAAAAGTAATCACCCAAGGGAATGACCCAATAAGCAACACACTAAAACCAAGTGACTTCCAACCAGTATATAATTGTGGGTACTAGAACAAAGGCCAGTATCACAAGGATTATTCTGATGAGAATGGTAGCAATGGTCTCTTGTTGCATGGATGGTCCCCCATGAACGGAATGCCTGCATTAAAACCCTTGTTTAGAAAAGGCCAAGATCCTTGATCTATTTGTTGGTGCAAGAATAGTCGTTCTAAAGCCACCCCACAATTTTATGGCTTTTAGTAGATATTGAAAGTATACCATGGGAGATTCATGGGTACTGATGCTTGGATGACCCAAGAAGTGAGTGCACTATAAGCGGGAGCCTGTGTCGTCAAGCATCTAACCATTCACTAAAAGTAGGCGGTGTTGGACTTGTCCAAGTGGGGATTCAACAAATACAGTCTTTCATAGCCATAGGGTTGTACATGTTCTTAGAAAAAAACACGTTGCTTGATTGTAAACATTGGGAAAACAAACATTCAACATTGTCATCAAATTTCAAACCCTTTAGGAAGCAAATATCTTTGACAAAATTCAAGCGTTATCACTTGCCCTAGGGATTTTATCTCTAGGGGTCTCTAACATTTGGATTTATATCTCAATTTTCTTATGAAGGTCAACAATAGGTAACTTTTTCCTTGATTTCAATGAAGTTCCACATAATGTACTTTGTGGGATGAGAAAAAGTTAAGACATTAGAAATCTATCTCAAAAACCTAATCAAAGAATTTTTTGTGGTAAAAAGAAGTCACTAAGAAAAGCTAAGAACAATTGAGCCCCACACATGTGTCTCAAATGATTTCATGTAAAATCAAAATCTGAAAACCAAAATCAAAATCTCTTAGTCCAAAATATCATCAAAAGTGTCTCTCAACACTCTAGGAATTCATAAAAGGATTGCTTTTCAAATTTTATAGAAGAGCTTCAAGAAACAATCCCAATTTGTACTCATTTTATTATTGTTAAAATCCAAATCTTTTTCAAGAATTTGAGCATCTTGTTTAGAGTAAAGCATGTTCTTCAAAACTGAGGTCTTGTAAACAAGAGTCTTTTTTAGGTACACCTAGGATCAAAACAAAACCTTCATCCATCTTTCAAACATCAAACCAAAATCATCTCACCAACAACTCTTGAAAATATTGAAATCATCCTTTATGCTATGTGTTTTAGAAAATTCATGAATCAAAATCCTTGAATCAAAACATCAAAATCATCTTGTTTAGCTAGGTATATGAAGATTCATCCCTCTCCATATGCTTAGTTAAATTATCATCAATCATCTTGTTTGTTTAGGTGTGGGTAGATGCATCCTTCTCCCTACACTTAAACAAATTATCATCTTGTGAGCAAGTCCATCCCATAGATAACATCCAACATCTTGGGATCCATTTGTTCATTATCCAAAATCAAAACAATCAAAAACCAAATCAAGGTCAAAATTAAATCCCAAAATCCAAGAATCCAAAAAGTCTAGCATCCCCCTCAAGATCTTCTAGGAGTTTAATCATCCATATCATCCACCTTTCACACATTTCACACCTTTTATCCTTAATTATCCTAGATATTTTCTTTTTAATCTCATTTTATGGTTCAAACAAGATCACAATACAAGAAGAACATGGAGACTAACAAAGAAACATCAACTTCAAGTGACCTAAGCCAAACCAATTCCTAAATGAATCCCATTGGATCAAGCAATCCCTTAACTAATCTTCCTTCATCATCAAAAAATTCACAAGAGGAAGGTCAAGTAGAGGATATCACCAATAATTCCTTTGGGATGACACAAGACAAGATCACCGAAATGGTCCAAAATCTTGAAAATCATAGAATTGTCAACATCATGATGAAGCTCCACCCCTCGTAATATATGCTTGAATTAGCAAAAGAAGGGGCTAAAATCCCTTCCAATTATGATGTGAGCACCATTTTGGAACAACCTCTTTGGGTCATGCCTCCAATTTTATCCATGCCCCCAATCTCATCCACATCTCCATTCCAAAGCATCACCCAACCCATCCCCCAAATTACATCCTCCATTTCTCCAACTCAACCTATTGTTAACAAAGGAAGCACATTTTTGAATGCACTACAAACACACCCCCTTGTGATTAATCAAGATTTGGATGCAAACACTATGTTTGGGAAAACCATACCCCAAAAATCCATTACATCCATATGTCCCCCTCACCTTTCATGATCTTGTAATATCATAGAATTGCACCTAAAGGCAATTCCATATCTTTGAATTTTTTCCTAGCATTTATGACACCCTAAGGCATTATGACAAAATCCCATGGGTTAGAATTTCATGATTCTGACTCCATATGGACAAGTGGCTAAGCGACAGAAGCCTGACAATGCATTTTTCGAGAATAGAGGCCTTGGATGTATGTGCGGCACGTAGATGTTTGTGTGGTGCACTATCGTCCTATCTATTTCTTGAGATCAAAACATGGAATCTGTTAAGATAACCCCTATGACATGCGTCCTGGAGGTTACATTCCAAAAGTAACAGATCTTTTATGCCCTTGCAAGCATAAAAATCCCCTTCTACCTCTCATTTGAAGGTTGGAAGATTGGAATACAACACACTAGATCTCACTTAATTCTTGCAACAAATTTGAGACTTATTCTCCTTTTATAGCAGTGCTCTCATAGGAAAAGCCATGTTGGATTGAGGTCCCCCCAGCAGTAGCAACAGCTATCAAGAAAGCACTCAACGGTGTGTTTGCGTGCTCTAGAGAGGGCCTTATCCCATGGGTAACTCTCTCTCTTTCTTTCTCACTTTCCTTAAATACGTGTTTATCTACTCTTTTGTGATGTGGGTTCTGCTCCCGAGCAGGTATTTCTTTCACCACATGCTTATCATGGTGTAGGTTCTACCCCTCAAGTGGGTATTGCTTTCACCACATGTTTTGTTTACTCCTTTTTCACTCCTTTCCAACTTGGTTGTCCATGGAGGTGGGAACACCAAAGCAGCGTCTGAATGAGGTAGGCCCCTCTACAACCACCCAACAACTTTCTCCTTGGTCTTTTGTGTGTAGGTCACAAAAAGGAGCTTGAAGTGAAGATTCAAGTGTTCGACAAAAGGGTAAGCTTTCTCCAAGCATTGTGATATTTCCTTCAATATTTGGTTTCTTGGTTAGTTAACAATCCCGTATAGATCACTCTTGAGTTAGAGAGTAGAATTTCTTTATATCTGTTGAGTTTCTAAGTTCTTTGTTGCTTAGGATTCCAACGCATCTTTTAGATGATAGCACATCATGCTAGCGTCCTAGCAATACGCTAGCATTTTTTGACCAAGAGCTCTCTCTTATGGGATAGGAAACCTTTAATTTGGATCTCTCAGGATTTCTAACTATTTCCTTTGAAGTGTAACTATGTTTGCTTCTTCATCATCTTAATGTTCTGACGTTTATAAGGGAAATTTGTTCCCTGGTGATCTCTCGAGAAAGGAGAGACCTGTGTGCAGCGAATCCCTCTTATATCACATTTTGGTGAACTTGATGTGAACGTCAAAACTTTAGTTGCAATGTTGCACATTTATCATAATAAATTTTCTAAGGAATATTTTGATGTGTTGGAGGATGCTCTAGATGATTTCTTGGAATCACTCCCCCCTATCCACAAATCTCCCAAGCAAGTCTCCTCTCAATAGGCCAAGGGATCGGTAAATGTGGTGGTAGTCTCAATGGCTCCTCCAAGCCCTATGAAACCCATCATCTACGTAACCCCAGCTGACCCTTCTATCTATGGAATTTCATGTCCTAGCGATTCACCGGATCTATATTCAAGGTTCGTGAAATCTACAGACTCTACATCTTATAACGCCATTGGATACACATATCCTACAAGGAGTAATAAAAAAAACTTGGATCAAAAACCTTCTATTCCTACTTCACAACCAGCTTCTTTTCCACCTTCTCAATGAAACCTCCCACAACACCTAATCTTGCGATAAAAGCACCAAGTGATTATGATCTTGTCGAGCAGCTTCATGTTACTCTGGCTAAGATCTCGCTTTGGGACTTACTTTAGACCACTTTGGTTAATCAAGAGATGCTTCAAGAAGCATTACAAAAGATTGTCTTACCTACCTCTACTAGGCCTATGGATGTTAATGCGTTGTTGGCCCATATTCATACAAATTCACTAAATATTATGTTCCACTTGCAAGAACTCCCATCTTCAGATGTGTAGAAGCAAGCAGAACCTTTAATGATCATAGTCAATGTTAACAACGTTGGTATTAGGTGTACCCTCGTTGATACCGGTTTAGCTCTCAACGTTTGTGATATGGACCAACTACCTAAAATTAAATTTGATTCATCTTCCTTAGCAGCTTCCTCCTTGTACATTCATGGATTCATTAACACTGGCCACTAAGCTCTAGGTACAATAATACTACCCTTGCAACTAGGACCTATTACCTTACCCACGTTGGTTTATGTCATGCCCAACCCCTTACCTTACAACCTCCTGAGCTTTGCTTAGTGATAGCGGCCACTTGCCCTTTACTTCTTTAGGGAAAACTTCTTTTGAGTGCAATTAATTCTCTAACTTGTACATGTAGTTAAGACTATGTTGTTACTATTGGTCCATTAAATGTTGACATCGGGGCAATACATGTGAACATAAGATTTGTATCCCTTGGGAATGCCAAGAATCCCATGAGAATGGAATTAGTACATTCTCTCTGCCACCTCCTTCATAAATAAATTTATTGCATTGAAAAGTGTGTTTTTCATCATACAAAACATGTTGAGGTGATACAAGGTACTCTTGAAAAGACATGCCCATTAATTTGTCAGAGTTTTAGTGTGTTAATCCATGTCTTTTCTCATTAGAAAGTTGGTTGGCGCTAATGATGGCAAAGGACACATGTCAACAATCAACGTATGAGGTAATTTACTCCCAATGCCCAAATTTATTCCTCAAGACATTCCATCAAATCCTATATATGATTTATCTACCTTAATCCATTTTTTCTTAAAACTTTCCACTATTGTCTGGCCAAAAATAGAAATTTTGTTGGTTGAGTTTTTTCGGTGCACCTTTTCTATATATAGCTACGCCACCTTTTGCTACATTCATTTAAACATATAGTCTCTTAAGTTAGTTTGCCTTCCACTTATTCCCTTTCTACCATCTTTTGTTGCTTTTAGAATGTCTATTGGTTTAAGCACTCCCATCCGACTCCTTCCAAGGAGACCACAACACTACTTCGTGAGAGAGGTCACTAGTGACCAAATCAAGTTCCTGGTTAAGAAATGTGACCCTCTTGTCATGGTAGCATTCAAGTGGGTAGTCAGCACAAACTTCATTGTTGAAGAGAACTAGCTCTAGAGCAACTGCAACATGCTTTCTCGCTTCATGGCCTCATTGTTGGACCTAAATGTGTCCTTGAGCCTATGATAATTGAAATGTTCCAGAATATGTTTGAAACTTCACTGATGGAAGGGATTGGTGAGATAATGTGAGTGGCCATCCTCGGCACTGGCATTTTGAGCATTCTTGACCTCTGCAGGCATGTGGACTATGGAATATACATACCCTAGTTATCCTTATTGATTTCTACAAAATGGATGTTGAGACACACCAGTACTCTTCTCAGCCAATGACCACTTTTCTATTGTGGGAGTATGGTGTGGAGCAGGTTTCAAGGATCACTTGGAGGAAGCACTTCGACTTTCTAGTGCAGATTCATAGAGAGTAGACCCTAGGTTTGCACTGTGTGGCCTGTGTGTGTTATGTGCCTGCCGCCTTTTTTTACACCCTGACAAATAAAAACACCAAAGAAGAAGAAGAAGAATAAGAAGAATAAGAAGAACCTAATAACAAGCCCTTTCCTTCGATTACAATGGCTAGAGGCTTGACTTTGCTATTTTTTGCTCATTGCCTCCATTTTTCTTCTTTTTACTTACTACTCCTTTTTGGTTTTGCTCGAGAGAGCTTCATGTCCAAATCTAAGCCTCAGGTTTACATTATATGTAAAATTTTCAATGAATATAATATAATACAACCCTTTGTTTCTTTAGTGTTCTTGGGTTATTTTATTCTCAAAATTTTGAAATATTTACAATTTTTTTTGCATATGGTACATAACTATTAAAATTTTCTAAGGAATTTTTCATTTTAATGGAAAATCTTTAGATAAATACCATTCACCAGTATATCCAAATTGTTACCTTCCATATCTTCAAGTTTTTATGTGTTCTTTTCTTTGCATGTGTTGATTCAAAAAGGTCCTTTCCACGGTGCTTCAAATTTCTTGTGTTGCCTTGGTTTTGCAGTACGTTCATCATACTTTGGAACTAAGCTCCCTTGTTTGAATTCTAGGTTAGAAGTCCCTTTTTTGAACCATTGCTTGACTGTCTACTAGTGTTGATCATGGCTCCATGAGCCTTCTCTCTACCTTCCTCTAGTTTAAGAGGTTGTGCCAACCGTACTTCTATTCCACCATTTTCTTCAATCTCCAAGGATTTTTGTAGTTGTAAAGCAAAAATTTCTACGGAAATGGGTATCACTACCTCTCTTTAGTACACCAACTCAAAAGGGGAGGTCTTTAAATTTGCTCAGGAGTAATTCAGTCCACCCATAGAGCAGCTCACAGATGCTTATGCCAATATCTTTGTCATTCTAACCCAATACACTTGGTTAACCTAGTTAGGTTTTTGTTGGTTGATTTTGCTAACTCTTTCCTTTGTGGGTAATATATTTGATTAATCCTTCAGGAAAATCCTATGTTTGATAGAAAAATATGACATTCCTAATTCCACAAAAAATCAGGCATTATTGAATACAACAATCTCGAGCAAGCCAAGCCTGGCTACTAGCTTTCCAAGGAAATTGAAAATTTTTGCTTCAGTAATGTATTCCCGCACACTAGGGTGCACTATGAGAGTAGTGATTTTGTTGGCTGACACTAGGTGTTAGAATTCCTTTAAACTTTTGACAATGGCAAAGGTCTGCTCCTCTACAAAATTGTATCTGGCTTCGAAGCCTTTCAAAGCCTTTGAATGGAATGCAATACGATGCTCTCCACTATCTTCATCATTCTTCTGAGTGAGCATGGAAACTATATCATTTTGGCCACTATATATGTAAATCAGAAAACCTTTGGAAAAACCTGAGCTAATTAGTGTTGGGGCTTCAGAGAGGGCCATCTACAAAAAATGCACATAACAGTTGTGAGATGGAAAACATAGTGGGTTGTGGCTCACTTATTATTTTATGCACCTATTGTAACAAAACAATGTTTTCAAGTTCACCTTCTTATTTTATGACAACCCTTACTTTAAGCAAAATACTCCATTTCAATATCTATTCATATGTTTCGAACACAAAAAATGCACATAACAATTGCAAGATGGAAAACACAGTGGGTTGTGGCTCACTTCTTATTTTTTGCAAACTATAACAAAATAATGTTTTGAATTTCACCTTCTTGTTTTATGAAAACCCTTACTTTTAGAAAAACACTCCATTTCAATATATTTTCATATGTTTCAAACATAAAATGCACATAATAGCTGCATGATGGAAAACACAGTGGATTGTGGCTCACTTCTTATTTTTTGCAGACTTACAACAAAATAATGTTTTGAAGTTCACCTTCTTATTTTATTACAACCGTTACTTTCACTAAACGTTTCATTTCAATATCTATTCATATGTTTCGAACACAAAATGCACATAACAATTGCATGATGGAAAACACACTAAGTTGTGACTCACTTCTTATTTTATGCAGGCTGTAATAAAACAATGTTTTCAAGTTCGCATTATTTTATGACAACCCTTACTTTTAGCAAAACACTCCATTTCAATATCTTTTCATATGTTTCAAACACAAAAAATGTACATAACAGTTGCAGGATGGAAAACACAATGGGTTGTGGCTCACTTATTTTTTGCAGACTATAACAAAACAATGTTTTGAAGTTCACCTTCTTATTTTATGAAAACCCTTACTTTCAAAAAAACACTCCATTTCAATATATGTTCATATGTTTCAATGAACACAAAAAATTCTCATAACAGTTGCATGATGGAGAACACAGTGGGTTGTGGCTCACTTCTTATTTTTTGTAGACTGTAACAAAACAATGTTTTGAAGTTCACCTTCTTGTTTTATGAAAACCCTTACTTTTAGAAAAAAATTCCATTTCAATATATGTTCATATGTTTCAAACACAAAAAATGCACATAACAGTTGCAGGATGGAAAACACACTAGGTTGTGACTCACTTCTCAATTCTTGTTCACTGACCACTTTCTATTATGCACACTGTAACAAAACAATGTTTTCAACCTAACCTTCATATTTTTTAACAACCATTACTTTCAACAAACATTCCATTTCAATATATGTTCATACATTTCGAACATAAAATGCACATAATAGTTGCATGATGGAAAACACACTGGGTTGTGACTGACTTGTCAATTCTTCTTGAATGACCACTTTCTTTTATGTAAACTATAACAAAACAATGTTTTGAAGTTCACCTTCATATTTTATGACAACCCTCACTTTTAGCAAACATTCCATTTCAATTTCATCATATGTTTCCAACAAAAATATGCATGTAATAGTTGCATGATGGAAAACACAGAGGGTTTCCACTCACTTCTAAATTCTTGTTCAATGACCACTTTTTGTTATGCACATTGTAACAAAACAATGTACTAAAGTTCAAAATAGTTCAAATTACATATAATAATCCTGCAAATGCATAAAATAGTTGTAGGAAATGTTCACCTTACCATAATGCTCCTACAAAGCATTTTGATAGGTCAAATAGTCAAAGGTGTTGTTACACAACTTATAAAAGTATGAGATGCCACATCAATAGCTACATTGGAGGTTGGTGGAGGAGGGAATTTTTGTAATGCAGTAGTGGTTTCAAAATCGTGATATGATGGTAAATAAAAATGCATTGAATAATTGCTAGATGGAAAACACAGTGGGGGATGTCAGTACATGCTTTTATGAATCTCCCACTTGAGTAACAATTATCCCTTTAAAAAAATCCAAGCCCATACAATTCAAGTGGATTTTTTTTAAAGGGATAATTGTTTCTCCTGTGTGTAGATATCATATTTCAAGTGGAAGCTTTCTTGTTTGTTCTGTATCCACTACCGTATTACACAAATTCCCTCCTCCACCAACCTCCAATGCAACTATTGTTGTGGCATCTTAAACTTTAATCAGTTGTGCAACAACACCTTTCACTTTTGACCTATCAATTGTGCAACAACACTTGTGACTTGAGACATTGATTATTTTTGCAAAAATACCTTTCACTCTTTACATTTTCATTCTTTTAGATTGCATCTCTCTCCGGACAGCATTAACCTCCTCTTCTTTTCACCGTGAAAGCTTCTTCTTGTGTTTTAATTCCTTTTCTAAGTGGTTAATTCTAGTCTTCACTTGTTCTTTCTGATTTCAAAATCTGTTTTGCCTTATTTCTTGCAAGCTAAGGGATAGATTATTGAATGTTTTGAATACTTTCAAATGATAAAGGGACAAACATGTGGTAATGAATTTTTTCATGTTTATGCATCAATTTCCACAATAAATCATAGTCCACAAAGGAATAAATTTCAATATGGACATTTCAAGGTGAAGAACATTAGACATATGCAATGCAATATCATAGGTACACTTAACAAGGTATGAATGAGCAAGAACTTTTTAGTAGATAAATGTCATGAACATTGAACCAATATTAGGACAGTCACCACAACATTTAAGTAAAACTATGGTCAACACTCTCTTTTCCATTATCAATTTTATTCCCAATTTCATCCATGAAGAACTTCCTTAACCTAGAGATCCTACTATTAGCCATAACTTTGATCCATGATTTCCATTTCTTTCATCAATGAATTTTGTATCTTTGATCCATGAAGAACTTTGTCAACCTCTACATCCATGAATTCTATATCTTTGATTGGCTATTTTGAGCTTGACAACCTTCATCAAGAACAAGGAGGCCTGGGCTGTGTAAAAGTAGGTTTCCAATATGCTTAGCCTCTTCAAGAAGGCTCAAATTTGTCTCACAAATTAGGTATACAAAATGATTGTAGCCAATAACAAGCACACTTTTTCTTTTATGCCACTCACAAAGCATCACTAAACGTCTCAAATTTTTCATTTTTTTCCCCATGATCTAGTTTCTCTTAGCTAGTTTTATATTCTCTTCATATTCACAGTTGGAATGAATTTCATTCACAAAGGTTGATATGTTTAGCATGTAAATTGGAATGTCAATACTCCACTTATTGAACTCTCTTTCCCAAGGGAAAAGCATATTTTTTGGAGCAATAATCAAAGGCTTGCTTATAATATTTTTGTAAGGGCTTAAGCAATCCTTTGATTATTGCTCCAAAAAACATGTTTTTCCCTTGGGAAAGAGGGTTCAAGAAGTGAAGTATTGGCATTCCAGTTTACATGCTAAATAAATCAATGACCTTTGTGAATGAAATTAATTCCAACTATGAATATGAAGAGATTATAAAACTGGCTAAGAGCAACCAGATCATGGGGGAAAAAATTGAAAAAATTTAGGTGTTTGGTGATGCTTTGTGAGTGGCATAAGAGAAAAAGTGTGCTTGTTATTGGCTACAATCTTTTTGTATACCTAGCTTGTCAGACAAATCTAAGCCTTCCTAAAGAGGCTAAGCATATTGGAAACCTAATTTTACATAGCCCATGCCTCCTCATTCTTGATCAAGGTCATTAAGCTCGAAATAGCCAATCAAAGATATGGAATTCATGCGAAAAAGGTTAATTGAAAACTGCACATTATACTATGAAGAACTCTTTTCCATAATAACTTCAAAAAGCTTTTCACCGCATGTTATTTGGTAAGGCCTAATTTTTTCAATTGTTGCTTGGGTAATCAAAAACTCAAAGCTATCCTTAACACCTGCTCAGGTTATGGTTAACAATAGGATCTACAAGTTGACGAAATTATTCATGGATGAAATGTGGAATAAAATTGATAATGGAAAAGAGAGTGTTGACCATAGGTTTACTTAAATGTTGTGGTGACTGTCCTACTATTGGTTCAATGTTCATGACCTTTATCTACTGAAAAGTTCTTTCTTATTCATACCTTGTTAATTGTACATGTGATATTGCATTACATGTGTCTAATGTTATTCATCTTGAAATGTCCATATTGAAATACAGTAATAAATGGTAATAAAGTAATTAGAGTAATACAAAATACTTCTGATAAACACTAATCAAGAGTAATACAAAATACTTTACAACACCTTGTGTTTTACAACTATGAGTGGGTTGTTGTTTTTACAACACCCTGTGTTTTACAAAACAATAGTCATGTATTAAATAGTAATAAATAGTAATAAAGAGTGATAGAAAATACAATAATAAACACTAATAAAAATTAATACAAAATATCATTCATTCAACTATAGTGTTTCAAAAGAGTAATAAAAAATAAAATTTAAAGTTTTAGTTTCCATTTTTCATTTAACAAGTCTTTCAACATCCTAATCAGATTCACTCTTTACATTTTTTGTCTTTAATTTTGTGCTCTCATTAGAATGGTAGGATCATCCTACGCCAAGCCACTGAATAACCCTTTCGTCATTTGACGAAACTGGTGTGACGTGGTCAAGCAATGTGAGTAGGGAAAGATACATCTTTCGTATGTCCTCTTCTATGTGTGGCTCAACAACATGACCATGAAATCGCATTGCTTGGTCAAAAAAATGATCAGCTTGATATTGTATGGCCCTGTTAAATGTTTGTTGTACACACCTCATATCTAAGGATGATTGAGGCAATGAATGTGGGAAGATGCCACCAATGAGGTAGACACCTTGATCAACATCATATCTTTCCAATGCTTCCTCAAGTTGAACATGATTGACCACATGTCTCCAAACATATTTTTCACACAAAATCTGAACTAGAATACAGTTTTTCAGCAAGTCCATGGAGTTTGACAAGAAACCGCATGCTACATCAGCCTTGGAATATGGGAGTATAGGTTTGGTGGGCTCCAGAAATCTATTGATCTTGCGAATGGTATCCTCTATCGTATGAAAACTGAATTTGAAGACACAATGTAACCTCTTCGTACTGAAGGGACTTCCATTGTCTTCCTCATTGTCATAGGGAAGTTTCCTAATGTGAATTCTTGAGTTCAACATTTTTGGTTGTGCTGTCAAAAAAAAAGGGAAAGAAAGTTAGTAACAAATAGCATTGCAGCATCTATAAAAAATTGATATTTACTTCCAACTACTAATTCATCGACTTCTTTAGAACATAAATAAACATTGAAAAACATTTATGAAAATAAAATATCTTAGTTAGATGAATATTGTTTGTAAAACTACATATTGGAAAACATAGGGTTTTATAAAAATTGCAACCCACTAACTCTTGCAATGTATTCCTTTCTAGGCTGTGATTTACTTTTGAAACATCTCCATACTCTAATCATAAACACACTACAAAAGCAATAGTTGGAAATGCTCAAAGTGGAGAAAAACAAGCGAAGACTAAAATTAACCAATTAGAAAAGGAATTAAAACATAAGAAGAAGTTCTCACAATGAAAAGAAGAGGAGCTTAATGTTGTTCAGAGAGAGTTGCAATCTAAAAGACAAGGATTTTATAAAACAAAGACAATAATGGAAGGTGTTGTCACACAATTGATAGGTCAAAAGTGAAAGGTCTCATTGCACAACTGATGAACGTTTCAAGTCACAGGTGTTGTTGCAAAATTGATAGGTCAAAAGTGAAAGGTGTTGTTGCACAACTGATAAAAGTTTAAGATTCCACAACAATAGTTGCATTGGAGGTTGGTGGAGGAGGGAATTTGTGTAATGTGGTAATGGATATGGAACAAACAAGAAATCTCCCACTTGAAATAGGATATCTACACATAGGAGTAACAATTATCCCTTTAAACAAAATCCAAGCCCATACCATTTCCTCCAATGCCATTTGTATTTCCTAGTGCATGAGTTTGCAACAATTTAGATGTTGTAAAGGGGACATTTTTCATCAAAGTGCTCTTCCTATTGGCCAAAGTGAATGGTGAGGAGGTGAATTGTATGGGATTGGATTTTTTTTTTAAGGGATAATGGTTACTCATATATGTACATGTCCTATTTCAAAGTGGGAGATTCATAAAAGCATGTACTAGCATCCTACACTGTGTTTTCCAACCTACAAATATTTAGTGCATTTTAATTTACCATCATATCATGATTTTGAAACCCAATTTTTTTTAGGTGAGTTTCATGAAATTCTTACTCTAAAAAACACAAGATTTTCATTGCAACCATACTGTCTACATATAATTGCAAGTTGGAAAACACTGCGTGATATAAAACCTACAACCCACTATGTTTTCCATCCTACAATTTGGAGGCAGACTTAAATACATTGTTATAGTCCCCCATAGGTCCTCTATTTCTCCTTTGTATAAGAGTAAACATTTCAGGTTCCCTTGTCATTGGATCCCTCCATCCATATCATTTCATACTTTGATCCATCTATCTTCATCCTCCATATAAGGTGTATCCTTACATGTCCTATCATTTACCCATATCATTGATCCCTATCCATCCATATGTCCTTTGGTTTTCAACTTGACTAAGGAATAAAATCTTGTTTATCATTATCATTTAAATTCTTATTTATCATTGTGTTATCATTGTTATGAGTAAAACATTTAAACAAACCATAAACTCTTTAACATACTAAAACATTGGGCTTTACTGAGTCACAACCCACTGTGTTTTCCATCCTACAACTATTTTGTGCACTGGTCCTTATCATATGCATTAGCATTTGCATTTTTTCATTTTGATGATCTCGCATTTTTATCATTTTCATACTACATGCATGACAACTTGTGCTTTATCTTAACTCTTGTCTCTTGTCTCCATCAATATCATTATGTTTTTATATCTTTCCTTTTCTTGTCACATTCTGAGGAAGCTCGAGGATATCTACACCTTGTTGTGTACAAAGGAGAGTGAGGAATGGGGCATGAGTTTTTATTATGTGTATGTATCAAGTTAGTCTGTCCTATGATGATTACAAAAATCATAACCAATAACAAAGGGGGAATCATTCCACTCTATGATGAAATAAATGATCACTTCATAGCCTTTCCATTCCATTCATTTCCATATCCAACCTTCCATATCCTTTCCTCCCATATCTAATACATTTCATAAACCATTTATATGCTTTCCTTGCATCATATCAATGTGTTGCATTCCTTTCTTCTTTGGATCCACCTAGGTCATTCATATTTCTATATCTTTCATATCATTTTCTACGTACAACTCAAAAATGATGAATTGATAGCATTTCCATTCCATTCATTTTCATATCCAACCTTTCATATCCTTTCCTCCCATATCAAATATTTTTCAAAGTCATTTATATGCTTTTCTTGTATCTAATCAATGTGTCACATTCCTTTCTTTGTTGCACCCACCTAGACCATTCATATTTGTAAATCTCACATATCTTTATCTATCTATATCTCAAACATACCTTCATGTATCATAACAAGATTCACACCATACCATAAAAAGAACAATATGAAGGAAATATTAAGGTTATGCAATCAAAGACTGAGGGCTTGGAGGACAAATATCATAACATAAAGTTATATTCAAGGGTTTTTTTAAAATTTTCTTTTGTAAGACCTATTTTATGGAGAGCCCTAGAGCTTGGGCTAAGACACAGCCTAAACAATTAGGGAATCAAAGAACTTGGTCAAGGAAAGTCTTATGGTGGAATGATAGGTTTGGAAGGAATCATGATAGTTTGGTGAAGGCTAAAATGTTTGATCAGGTTGCAAAAATCAATCAGCAATAGTGTGAACCACAGGTGTCATCGATTCCTCTCTCTTAGTCTTAAGGAATTTTTTTCTTGCTTAATTTTTTGAGTTTCCTTTTCCTTTGGTTGTCAATTCTTGAAAGAAAGTAAATCTTGTTGTTATCTTTCATAATCTTTGTTATTCTTGGATGTAAATATGTGAAACCCTCTTTGGACCCTTCTTATGAGTACTTGACTTGGCTATGATTAGTTTCTTCAAATTGAGTTCTTTAAACAAGTAATGATATAGCTTAAAGGTTTACCCTTGCTTCACTAGTCGAGTCTCTTTGTTCAATATAGTTAAAATGTATAAAGTCTATTATTGCCTTCTAACCCTAGATACAATGTTGGGTATCAAGTCAAAGTTGAGTTCTTTTCACTTTGTTTGGGTAAATTTTGTATTATCTCA
Source organism: Sequoia sempervirens (assembly GCA_007258455.2). NCBI lineage: Eukaryota > Viridiplantae > Streptophyta > Pinopsida > Cupressales > Cupressaceae > Sequoia > Sequoia sempervirens. The sequence continues at coordinate 396,813,783 of VDFB02281492.1, forward strand.
GATCTATAACTTAATCTATGTTGGCATTGTGGTTAGTTATTGTCAAGCCTTGTCCATATGATTACCATTGTTGGTTTGCATTGTGTCAAGTGTTAGTTGTTCCTATCATGGTTTAGCTTTCTTCATCATTTGGGAACACAAGTTATACTTTCAAATATCTTTATGATATATTGTTATATCAAGACAATAGGCATAGTTTCAAGGAAGAATTGATTAGAATTTGTTAAAAACATTTGAGTTTGGTAACTATTACCTATTAAGGGACAGTTAGAGAAAAAAGTTACTTTTCAGTTTGAAAAGATACTCTAGTTCAGTAATCCAAAACATTATATATATATCCTTCCATGTATTCCTTCAAAGAGATGTTGAGCAGAAAAGAATTATTATTCTCAACTTAGAAATGGAATTTCATTGATTCATATTTGAAAGCTATTTGGATAACACATTCAGTGCTTTGTGAAATTAATCAATTATGTTGTACTTAAATTTTTGCCTCTAAATCTTGAGTGATAAGAGATCAGAAGATGTTGTAAAAGAAATAGAGGTGATACTATGTGTATCATTAAAATAGTGATTGAAAATGCTAATATATAGCCAATGACACATTGTAAACAACAAGTTTTGAGATTAAAGTGAGGCAATTTTTGAGTGGTTTTTCTACCCCAAGAGGGTTTTCCATGCTCAAGACAAATATGGCGTTATAGTCTCATTGATATTTTATGGTTGTGAAGGTTTTTGAATTTCTTTAATATTACTTATCTTAGTCTAATGATTGCATTCAATTCATGAATATGTTAATTATTGTGATATAAAGAGCATATAATGTTCATATTTATTAAAGGTAAAAATTTATCTAAGACATTGACTAAAATAATAATTTCATATTAATGAAGTTTGTTAACTCGGTTTTAAATGAATTTCCTCCTATTATTGAATATTTGTTTCATTATTTTTGTCTAATTTATTAATTTTACTGATATTTTAATGTGTAGGTGTTACAATGACAATCCATATTGTAGTTGTTGTAATATCGATTGTCATGGCATTCCATCACCACGAGACCATATTTATTTGAGGAATTTTATGAAACAATTCACTATGCTACCACAATTTTCATTCATGTCTAACAAAGAAATCTAGCAAATAGTTCACTGCCTTGCTTCTATGGCTAAACACCTAAAACAAGTTCTTTTGAACAAGCTACGCATGCTTGCAAAAAATATATCAAAGCATAATAGTAAATATGGATTCTCATGGCTTCAAACACCATGGCTAAATAGTAAATATGGATTGTTGAAAAAATGTATCCAAGCATAATTTAAAATATGGATTGTCATTACATTCCAACACCATCATCTTGGAATGCCATGACAAGCCATAGACAAACAATAGAAATAGTTCATTTCCTACTCTATGGCTTGTCATGGCATTCCAATCACCCTGGTGTTGCAATGCCATGACAATCCATATTTACTATTATGCTTTAGTAGTAAACACCTGATGTTTTCCAACAAGCATATACATGCACAATAGGATTCCAAATTGGAAAACACAGTGTGACATGAGTATATGTTTGTGAAAATATAGTGGGAACCCATAGATAAGAAATCATATGCATAAATAGTTCATTGCCATGTCTATGGCTTTTCCTAGCATTCCAATCACCATGGTGTTGCAATGACATAATAATCCATATTTCCTATCATGCTTTGATAGTAAACACCTGATGTTTTCCAACAAGAATATACATGCACAATACAATTGGAAGTTGGAAAACATAGTGTGAGGTGAGTATATGTTTTCCAAAACATAGTGGCAACCCATAGATAAGCAATCATAAAAAAAAATATCTCATTGCCTTGTCTACATAAATCAACCTTTATATAGTATTTTCCACCTTATGTTGAAGAGTATGCAATCAACCAATCAAGTTGACTAAGATTCGTTCATGGTATCTATCATTGTCCTAATGCAATGTAGATCCATCGTAAGTTCAAAAAGTTACAGTGTACAAAGTAGCAAATTTGACCTCCTAGGACCTGAAATAATACCCTTATGATACTAGTCACAAAAAAAACCATTAACTTTGTGCTATTCCTTAGGTTGAAGATGTCATACACTAAGCCTCCATGATTCTTGTTAAGAACTACAAGTCAGCTTAGAGTGAACTTTCTTGGATAATTCTTCGTTGTATTGAGGGATGTTTGAACAAATCCAATTATCAATGCTTCAAGGACATACATCATACTATCAACCACGTGACTAATCAATTGCATATCAAAGTTGATACCAAAACCTATGTAGTTGAATGCTTCAATTGGTTACCATTCAATTGGGACTGTTTCAGTTTACAATTTTCTCTTGCTTCAGTCCCATTTAGTATGTGACAAATTTATTGTTCTTTCTATTTTCATTTTTCCCTTCTTTGGGGGGCTAATGTGTATCTTAATTAGATGGTTGTTATCTAGTTGTACTAGTTATGGCTATTGTTTGAGAATAGCCATGGTTCTCTATATTTTTCTCAACAAATTTAATTCAATAAAAAAAGAAAAAACCATGCTATGCATTTGTTCAAATAGACAACTTTGGCCAACAAAAATTATGTAACTTTAGAATCAAACATACAGAATCAAAAAATGTAGTATTTATGTATTATGACAATTCTACAACATAAATTCATTAAGTTGAAGTACTGCAGCAACCCAAACTTGATATCAAGTTGACCTTCCATCAGACAATTTCGTAACAAGTTATGTCCTCAATCATAACCACAATTATACTCTACATTGTTGTTGTACCATCCATATCACAAGAAACTCATTTATATGCCAAAAGATAAAACAAGGTTATCATATTGGCAAAGACAAATGGAACTTATATTTCAAGGATTTCTTTTGTCAGGATGTGGAAAGCTACTTTTGCTGGCATGTAAAATAGGGTCATAATTGGGAATCAGTAGCATGTAGCAGTATTAAATAGTCAATATTTATTCTAATGTATACCCTCGTGCATGGACATATTGGATATGTGTATTAAGTTGAAGATTAGAAATACATGTAGATTAACCTAGTTTGAGCTTAGCATGCCATTAAATTCAAACTCCATATTGATACAGCAAAGCAAGTATATTATAAGCTCTAATGTCTAACTTGCATATTTGTATTCCAGATTCACAAATTTCTTTTGGCAGTTGAAACATGAAATATGCAACAAATGGTGCGATGTTTGGAAAAGAGAGGGAAGAAAAATATTTAAATTATTTATAAATTCACATGAGACTAGTTCTTGCGGTCATTTTGCATACATGGCACAAATAGGAAATAACAATATCAAGAAAAAACAATGTAAACCAACCCCATAAAATGGCAGATTTATTTCAAAAGACTAATCATTTCATTCTAATGCAAGAAATGAATCAGAATACTGAAGACAACCTTTGAATCTTACCTAAGAGGATATGGGTTGCTTCCCAATCCTGAGCCAATAAAGTTCCAAAGTTATCACAAAAAACTAATAGTAATACTAATCTTGTCATTCTAATGCAAGCAATAAAACAAACAATGAAAATGGTCTTTCAATCTTACCTGATCACTATGGGTTACCTTGCAGTCTACAAACCCCAAACAAGAATAAAAAATGCAATAGAACAAAAACATTGAAGTGCACAATAGAGAATACACTTCTAACAATGATTATGGTATGATGCATGGAAGCTTACACAACACAATGTGTAATGGATTCTTGTTGTTAGGTTTAATGAAACTATAGACCATAAAATATCTACAACACTCTAAAGTAAATGGTAAAATACATATAAGATAATGGATAGTGTGATTGCAAGTTGGAAAACACATTGTGAGGTGAGTATATGTCTGCCAAAACACAATGGCATGCCCTATATAAGCAATCATACATAGAAATAGTTCACAAGCCATGTCATTCCAATCACTATGGTGTTTGAATGGCATGACAATCTAGATCTACTAATATTCTTTGATAGTAAACACGCAATGTTTTCTAACAACCATTTACATGCATAATGATTAGAAGTTGGAAAACACAGTGTGAGGTGAGTATATGTCTCCCAAAACACAATGGCATGCCATAGATAAGCAATCATACATAGAAATAGTTCATTGCCTTGTCTATGGCTCGTCATGTCATCTAAATTACCATGGTGTTGGAATGCCATGTGATAATCCAAATCTACTATTATGCATATACATGCATAGTGTGATTGCAAGTTGGAAAACACAGTGTGAGGTGAGTACATATCTGCCAAGACCCAATGGCATGCAATAGATAAGCAATCATACATATAAACAATGCATTGCCTTGTCTATGGCTTGTCATGTCATTCAAATCACCATGGTGTTGGAATGCCATGACAATGCAGATCTACTATTATGCTTTGATAGTAAACACATGATGTTTTCCAACAACCATATACATGCATTCTATAATTGCACGCTGAAAAACACAGTGTGAGTTGAGTATATGTTTTCCAGAACAAAATGGAAAGCCATACATAAGCAATCATACTTAAACAAATAGTTCAGTGCCTTGTCTATGGCTTGTCACGACATTCAAATCACCATGAAACTACATTTCTTTGAGGCAATTTTCAAACTGTTTACTACCTTTTCTCTATTGTTGCTTACTATTATGCTTACTAATATGCTTTCATAGACAAGGCAGTGGACTATTTGAAAAAATTACTCAAATAAATGTGGCCTCTTGGAATGCCATGAAAAACAAATACAATTTGTAGCTGCAATTATCACTCCAGTATGAATGAATTAATATCTTTCATAGTAGTATTTGGTTGCATAGGTGGAGTTCCCTATAGTTGTGGGTATAGTTTCACAATATATTGTTGATACCTCTACTAAAGATGACAATATATATGTGATCCAAACTACATTTCTAGTTAAATAAGGTGTTTCCCATTTTCTAACAAAATTTCGTTAGGTGGTCTCCATCTACAAATAACACTCTAATTATCATTATATATTTACAATTATCACTCTAAGTATCTACAATTATTTTCTAAAAATAGTGTGAGATGAGAATGTCTGCCAAAACATAGTGGCAATCCATAGATAACCAATCCCACATAGAAACAGTTCACTTCCTTGTCTATGGCTTGACATGGCATTCCATTGACCATGAGACCACATTTCTTTCAGCCATTTTTCCAAATAGCTCACTGCCTTGTCTTTGTTGTTGCTTACTATTATGCTTTCATTCTAGACAAGGTAGTGAACTATTTCAAAAAATACCTCAAAAAATGTGCTCTCATGGAATATCATGACAAAAAACTAAAATTGGCAGTTGCAATTATCACTCTACAATGAAAAAATTAATATATTTCAAAATAGTACTTGGTTGTTCAGATGGAGTTCCCTATAGTTGTGTGTATAGTTATTACCTATGCAATGTGAACTAACTGCATATCTACTTTTAGGTTGACTATGTAAAAAACCTATATTGTAATTTAAATTTTTTCATCTATCTATGAGCATCTACTTATTAGTTATGCAATGTGAAGTAATCCTTTCAGTTTGAAAGATGTGCAATGCAATGAAATGGAAACATAGGGTGTTTATAAAAAATTAACCCACATCACAACATACCCAAACCCTCATGGTTTTCAAGCCTATACATGTACATGTGCATTACAAATAGCAAGAACACCAATTTCTTGACATTATAATTGATAATAAGTAAATTTGTTCAAAGTGGGGAAACAGTGTTAATGCTTCTTGGTTGTGTAGGTGGAGTTCCCTATAGTTGTACGTATAGTTATTACCTATGCAATGCGAACTAACTAAGGTTGACTATGTAAAAAAACTATAATGTAATTTAAATTTTTGCATCTATCTATGAGTATCTACTTATTAGTTATGCAATGTGAAGTAATCCTTTTAGTTTCAAAGATGTGCAATGCAATGAAATGGAAAACATAGGGTGTTTATAAAAATTCAACCCACATCACAACATACCCAAACCCTCATGGTTTTCAAGCCTATATATGTATGTGTGCATTACAAATAGAAAGAACACCAATTTCTTCACATTATCACCGATAATAAGTAAACTTGTTCAAAGTGGGGAAACACAGTGTTAATGCTTCTTGGAAAACAATGGCTATTTATAAAATAGTGCATTTCATTACATTCCTAAGGTCTAAATAACACTTGTAAAGACATTCATTTTCTTTTCTAAAATTCTATGATGCAAAACACTGGGTTTTACAAAACCTGCCACCTGTTGTGCATGTTTTGCACACACGCCCCGCCGTAGGCAGGGACCCCCTTTTTTTTCACTCCCGATAGGCTGCTTTGCTCTTGTCTTGTTTTGCGTGCCCCATTTTCCAAGCTCAAATTGGTCATCTGCCTTCAAATGATAAAATTCCCCTCACCAAATTCACCTACCTGATTTTTGGTAAGTCTTCTTCCTTTGCAGAGATCCTTTGGCAGTTTGCTTCTGGGACCTTGTGGGCTCTCAAAAACGCAAGTTGAATGCCTCAAGAGGCTGCCAATCTCTTGATATGCTTTAGAGTAATAGACAAGGCCAAGAGAACTCAACCTTCTACTCTTTAGGTGCTGCTAAACCCAGGCGAGTTTACCTTTTGAATTGAGCAGGCTTATCTTATGATTATCCTTCTGAAACGATTTGTCCACAATGGCAGATGATAGTGAACAAAATAAAACCAAACTTGATAGCAATCCTCATATCTAAATCCTAAAAGCCTAATTAATAGATAAAAAGAAATTGAGTGAATTCAAATGATGAAACATATTTATACCCAGCATTAAGAAAATAAAACATTTGAAACTCAATGTCGGCCCTCCACAAAATTTGGGAAAATCCACATTGGCCAGAAACGGTACTTTAGCAAATCTCATGTCGACCAACAGCATTTGAAAATTGTTAATCACCAATGGAGCAGTCACCAGGAGAGTCAGCAAGTATGCCAAAGGAAAAATATCATTCATTGCTACTTTGGTCCCTTCCGTGCTCCCCTGTCCCTCACCCAAACTCTGTGTTATAGGCTTTCGTAGTGGCTGATCTGAGTCATGGAGAGATCATATAGAATACACTATGTTTCACTAAAGACAAGAAGCAACTGTATGTGTGTTTCGTTGTAGCTCAACAGAGTCGAAGAGAAGTCACAGAGAATTCCTTATGTCTCCCTGAGATGCGCTTTGTTGTGTTTACATTCACTGGGACACAGGAAGCATCATACCGATGTGTTCCATTGCTTCGCACACAGTTGCTGTGACACTCTAATATTGGGGAGATGTCCCAAAGACCACATCATGTTGCACTAAAGATCTTCATATAGATTCAGGTCGCTGGGACAATCCAATTTTCTCACCGACACAGTCCATTCATTATACCTGTCGGCAGGACCCGACGGGCTCGCCAAGACCACATACTGAAACAAAAGTCTCACCAAAGCATCCCAAACTTACATTAGATCACCAGGAGAATCCCCTAGCTTAGTCGATAGATATCCACGTTCACAGTCAGTGAAACATGACTTACTCAATGAGACCACATACCGACACAAATAAGTCATGCCGAGCGGTACCCTTTGTTATATTCGTCCTCGCCAAGACATTTAGAATTTCTCACCGAATGAGCCTCCATTTGAAAAGTCAGTATGACACAGGATTTTTCAAGACGATAGGCCGAAAGTTCTAACTCATACCGATAAGTTCCTTCACAGTTTTTGTCATTGAGACCCAAGAATTCGCCAAGACATTGTACTGACGCCACAACTCTTACCGAATGGATGTCACTGTTCCTCCGGTCGGTTAAACAAATGATACTCGCCAAGACCCCCTGCCAATACCCATAGCCTTCATCAATGAACCACCACAAGCATAGTCAGGGAGACATATTGGATTTGGTAAAACACTACCCCGACATCCAGAACATATGTCGATAGAAGCCTCCAGGGTTGCCAAAACAATAGAAATGCCCTACCGAATAAAAAATGTAGAAGACCTGTGATCATCATGACATCGAATGAGTCTTGCCAATAGACAACACAGACTCATGCAAGCAGAAAACGTAACATGAGTTAGGGAAACAGTCATGGACCTCCGCTGATAGGAACTAGAATGTAGAAAATGCATGACCCAAGGGAACATATGGAGTAATATGGCAAGAAATAAGTAAAAATCCAATGATGAGGACTCATGTAGAAATCTTAGGGCTATGGAAAACATGTGAAATATTGCAAAAATTTATAGCTCCAACATACCCTTCGGGTTCACCCCCTCTGGTTTCCCTATGGCATTTACCATGTCCATACGGCCAAAGAACCTCGTCCTTCTGGCCTCCCGGCTCCGCCGTCGTTCGTCCACTGGAATCCTAATCTAAACTCTAAACGGCCTCACCCCTCCCGGGTCCCGGCCTCTGGAGCTCCATCCTGTCTCTGCCGCTAAAATGGAAAATCCTCCCCAGCCTTCTATGCATCGAGCTCCAACTCCCCATTGTCGTGAAGACTCAATAAGAAAATCTAACGTCCAACACTGACGTTGGGCTCGGTTCACCTCTTAGCGGTTGGCAAGACATTCGGAAGTTGCTGAGACCTCCCACCAAGCATAAACCTCTTGCCAATATGCTTGTTCGATGAGATATGGGGAGGTCAATGAGACCTTTTTCCTAAGACACAAATTTCTCGCCAGTGGGTATTCTTCCCATTAGTCGGTAAGACATTCGGAGATCGCCGAGACCTCTCGCCGAAAGTGCAAACTGTATGCTAGGGGAAGGGTTGGTAGGACCTTGTGATGTCATTGAGACCTCACACCGAGCATCAACCTCTTGCCAAGGTGCTTGTTCGGCAAGACACGAGGAAGTCGGTGAGACCTCTCACCGAAGACATAAATCTCTCGTCGATGAGCATTCTTCCCATCAGTTAGCTAGACATTCGGATCTTGCCAAGACATCTCCCCACTGCATGAAGACTCTTGCCAACTTGCTTAGTTGGTGAGACACAAAGTTCTTGTTGAGACCTTTCTATGAGGGAGACTTTCACACTGACTAGAAACTCCTAGTTGCCGGGACAATGAGTGATGTCTCGCCGATTGGCTATTAGTAGAATGAGCTCCATCTGCTTGATTGAAAACTGAAAATGAACTGATGGCTTCCTCCCCTCTCAGGCCTAAAACTCAGGACTTTCATCTGACAATTGCCATCCCAAACGGCAAAAGCACTAGAGCATCTCAACCCTCTAAGCCCGATCACTTGAAAATTGTGAAGTGTTCGCCACCCTTTGACCTGTCGGACCCTGGATCCTAGAGTTCCTCTCCCGAAACTCCGTTTCTGCCCGGCCATTCAAAATAGCTATCTTCAAATGGCTTTCCAGCCATGGACCTCTAGATGCTCCTAAATTGATCCAAATGAGCTCAAATTTGAAATTTGACCTTGACCCACGTGCCTAAATTTGACCCTCTCGGTCATGACCCTCCTGTACTATCGAGATTCAGTTCACCGTCTGTCCGTCATCATCCGTCTGTCTGTCATCCACTTGTCGTCCTTCTGGCCCTTCAGAATGTTGTCTATCATCTCCGTCTGTCATCCGTCGTCTGTCTGTTGTCTGTCCGTCATCCATCCATTCGTCATTGCTTCGCCGTCCATCATCCATCAACCGTCCATCGTCCATTCGTCATCACTCCGTCATCTGCTATCTGTCGTTTGTCCGCCCTCCACCGTCGCTTCGCTGATCGGTCGCCTGTCATCTGTCATCTGTCCACTGGTTGTTCGTCGTTCGTCCGTCGTTAGCGTTCGCTTCACCGTCCATCGTTTGTCATCTATCCGTCATCTGTCCGCCGTCTATCCATTCATCATCACTTCGTCATCTGTCATCCGTCCACCGTCTGTCGCCTGCCGTCCGCCATCCATCGTCGTCTGCCGCTTCACCGTCCGTCCATCTATCGTCACTTCACCATCCGTGGAGACCCGTCACTCCCGTTTCCACATTTTTGACTTTGGGGCCAACCTTTTTTGGATCTAGGATGTCTTTGTGGTGCTTAAGTCAACTACCAAAGTTTCATCAACATTCCGTTAAGTTTTGGTGGTTTCAGAGCTTCATCCCCCTTTGGCTATTTTGGAACAGCCATGGAGCCCCAATGGCCCGGATTAATGTTTATGGTCCAAATGAGCTCCCAATATGAATATTATGATCTTTTGATGATACATGGATGAATCTAACAAGGATTTTACAATATTTGACTTAAGTTTTCCTTGCTTTATGTATGAAAGCACTTATGACGTTTCATGTACGCAGGATTCAAGGAGCCTACTGCACGTCTATCAGGAGACCCATCAAGAAAGTTGAACAAGGAATGTGCATAGCTCTTGTCACCATTCATTTCATGATCGCCTCTCCCACTAGCACCCACCAACGGGGTCGGTGCTAGAAGGCTTGTGCCAAGAAAGTCAAGGACAAAAATGCAAGGGGGTGGCCTTGAAGAGAGCATAAGTGAGTTGTTCGCTCGAATAAGGGGCAACCAATCCATTGATGCCAATCTTCGATGGGCTCATTTGATCAAAGGAAGAACACTATGAGCACATCAAGCAAAAGACAACTTTCAAGTAGTTTCAGCTACAGTAAAAGGGCAATCAGCTAAATGACAAAATTGCTACAGTGACTGACACTAGATGACCAAATAGAGAAAAGACAAGGAATGTATTTTTAATTGCTGAATATTGTGGGGTAGGTGAAACCCTAGTGTAAATCAAATCTAGGCCATTCGTTGGAAATTGATCCTAACCATTCATTTGGGCTTTGGAAAACTATAAATAGGGGTTTGGAGAGTTTTTGTAAAAAGCATTTGCAGCAATAGAAGATAGCATTGCATGATTTATGGATTTTTTCGTTGATTTTGCTCATCTTGCATGCATGGTTCTACCTTCCATGTTAGTTTTAGTATTAGTTTCTTGAATGGTTGTCATGATGGTATTGCTGTTATAGTATTTGATGAGCTTCTAGCCCATACCTTTAGCACTTGTTGATGACAAGCTATTGTGCAAAGTTAGCCTGGGCTTATTTCTATCATTGTTGCAACCTAGTTCAATTGCATGTTCATGATGTGTATGTGTACTTTGAAAATCAGCAGACCTTAGAAGATTGCACTAGTTTTGTGTAGCTGTAGGTTTCTCTTGGTCAAACAAAACTCTGTTTATGAAGCCTGTCTACTTTAGTAGCCACCACTATTACTGTTCATTTGTAGCTTAGGATTAGAATAGCTTTCTTAACCCTTCTCCTTTTGCTGTTTATTTTAGTCCTTGGTTAGATTAGGAACCAAAGCATCGCCATGAAGCTAAATCTGATGAACTTGATGAGTTTCAGCTTGCTGTTTTGAGTGGACAGCCACTATTCATTCACTTCCAGCACTTTGAAACTGCATTTGCAAATCCAACTTCCCATGCTTTGTAACTCATCTGTAAGACTGCCTTGTGGTTCTAGTAAATCACATCAAACAACTGAGATATTCCAAGCATTGTCAAGACCTGACATTAGAGACCTTGGGATAGTATTTTGCAATCTAATTATGGAAGATTGTATTTCAAGAGAGGTAGTGCACCTACGCACTGCCTGTGTTAAAAAGTGCATAAAAAACACAACATAACTGGCACTAGAAGGAGGGCTGACACGTTGGGAATACAAAGCTAAAGGTTTGAAGTGATTCATTTTATGCCCTCCTCCTCCTAACACCATCAACAGAACTGGCGCTAGAAGGAGGGCATGACATGTTGAGGTTACAAAGTTGAATGTTGGAATTCGAAAAGAGCACTTCCAAAGAAGAAAACTGAGATAGGGAGATCTCTTTCAATTCTAAAAATCAAAAAAAATTGAAGGCAAAACAAGCTAAGTCAAAATGGAGCAGCATGCACAAATTGACATCACTCAGCTGCATGCAAATTTGAACAAGAGACTGAAGAAGCCATTGCAGCAATTTGCATCGGCAGATAGATGTCGGATCCATTGCACTCATAGGCACAACGAGATGGGATGTCTCACATTATTGAGCAGAATTGAAAGGGTATTGCAGGGAGAAATTCCCTTTTGGGAAATGTATCAGCCTTTAGCCCTTGCAGACTCAGAGGAAGAATTGACAACCATGGAAGCCAAAGCATTCAAGGAGCTGATCCAAGAACATTTGAGCAGCAAGGATGGACCAAGATTGGAGGAAGTACTAATGGAAAGTTGGTGTAGATTTCACAATGCACCACATTCAGAATTTACGTGCCCATCATATGACAACATCATCGCTCAAGCCAAGGGTTGTTCGAACAAGTTGGAGCGGCCAACTCTCAATGAGGAGAAGTCATCCCATGAGGCAGAAGAGCTATCAACATCTGTAGGACAACACCTTGAAGATAAACCAACTAGTTGGACACAAGTTGGTGTTGGGACAACAAACATAGAAAATGAAAACCAAGCGGGAGGAGCTGAAAGTCTTGGGACAGCAAAGTGCATTGATGAAAATATGATTTTAACCAGTTTAGTAGGCTTTCCCTCCATTGAAGAAGAGCAGTCCTCCACTCAAGAAGAGGAATGAACCGAAATTGAAGATGAATTAATAGAATTAGCAGTGGCATATGCTAGGACAACAAACATAGATGCTGAAAATCAAGAAGAGGAGGCTAAAAGCCTTGGGGTAGCAAAAGAAGATGGTCAAAGCATAAGCAAAATCAGATTGGAAGACCTCTCCTTCGTCAAGGATAGCGATCGAGAATCTAGAAATGAAAGTTTGGAGGAGTGGGAACAACCACTCACCATTGCTGTCTACCATCATACTTCTCTCCCAAGTGATGATGAGGACCCGATCATGGAGAGATATGACCAACTAGTCTCCAGATTAGCAAAGGATTGGTCGGAGCTGAAATACCAAGTCGATTTGGAGGTGATACTATTTCCAAATTGGTGTAGACTTCATGATTCATCACACTCAGAGTTCACATGTGAACTGTGCCAAGAATCCATCAAACAAGTTAGAGGACAAGTGGAGCAACCAAGCACCTGACCTCCTCTACTTGCTACCCGGATCAAGGTAGAAGACCAAGACCCTGAATCAAGTGATGGTTCAGCTAAAGGTAGGCCTTACGAGGATGTTGGGGCAGTAATAGAAGGACAACAATATAATTTCGGACTTCTGAGTGATGAAGTAGATCAAGTGGGAATGTTGTCCACCAGTCATCAAGAATTTCTTCCTCTTGAAGAGCATTTGCACACCATGAACGATAGGCTTTATATCGAGCCCTTGGAGGGAAATTGTGCAATAAACTTTGGTCCCCTTGATGAGGTACCATCAATTGATGACTTCTTTCTATTGGGAGTTGCACTATGGAGGTATGATCATGTCGAGGAAGAGCACATCCCAGAAGATGATAGTGATGAATACGTACTCCTTGAGCCCTTAAACAGTGATGCACTAGAGTTTCCAAATTGGGAGAGGAGCTCCTTCTCCATTTACAATGATAGTGAGCAAGAGGAAATGAGTGAAGGTCATGATGAGATGCATGAACATCAAAAAGAAGAAGACAAAGGCGGAGGTGCTAAGATAGTTGCTAACAAAGATGAAGCACTCGACCGACTACAAGATGCAACTTGGAGTCCTTCTGCCATGATCGTTGTTGATCCTCCTTCATATTCAGATGGCTACAATAGGACAGATTCATGCATGTCATTTTCCCATAATGTTGAACACCACATAAATAAAGACAGCCCTTGGGGAAGGAGACGTGACAACATGCTGCCCCTTGAAGACAACAATCAAGAAGAGGTTTGGGCAAGGGAAACCCAGGCAGATGAGGTGTACTTCCTCGATGAACAACCAGTGGGGGTTGGACGTCCCATTGGTAGATTGGAAGAGTTGTTTGCTGCCCCATCCTCCTAGCCTTATGCAAGCTTAATGTCTGAAGAGTCACATCCTCCACCGCGCCCGCTCAGGGCTACTGATGCAACGATCAATGATGTTGTGCTTGCTCTCGACTTTCCAACGCTACCACCTCCATGTGATGACATCTAGGTTCTATCCTTCCTTTCCCCTATTATTTCTCATAATTGCACTTATTATTTTGATTATGGGAATGAGGGAAAACGAACATGTTTATGAATTAACCATGGGTTCAACAAACCTCCTCAATTGCTGATTTTTCATGATGACGTGATTGAACTTGAGTTCTGCAACATTGAATTTCTTTTTTCAGAATATAAAGATAAGTTTGCATGGTTAAGAACGATAATGATTGCCCATTTTCTTGTGCATGCACTGCAAAATCCAATGAATGTTAATGTCAGCTCGCCCTGCCTGAACATTGTACTTTGTAAATATCTTTGTACATATCCCGTTTCGAGTAGTGTAGGTTTCCTGTAAATACTCTGCTTTCCTGCTTTCCTTAGGTTAGTTGGTTTGATGTCAGTTGCTCACTTTGTAGGTTGTTTGCTTTTTGTTTGCTTTTGCCTTGCTGCTGCTTTGCTCGGGGTCCCTCTATTTTTAGCTGGGCACATCTGTGCGCACAACAACCATAATTACCACCTGGGGTTGTTCTACGTATTTCTTTGTCAAACTCTAATCAAGTCTTTAGAGTGGATGGTGAAGGTCTTCCGTTAGTGTCAAGTGATTTGGGTGTTTTATTCAAAGAGGATAAGTTGTTGGTTTAGTCTGAATTTGACGTATTCTAAAATCTTATAACTCTTACACATCTTAAGAATTCAACGGTCACTGTAGGGCCTTTTGTGAAGTCTAGTTAAGTGAAAAATCTAAAATTCTGCTCCAGCGCCACTGTGATTCTTAGACCTCAGCACGAGCTTCAATGCTTGCAGGTTGAAATAAAAGAGCTAAAAAGAGAAAGAAAGAAAACATTGAAAAAAAAAATTAAAAAGAGAGAGAAAATTCAACTTTTTAGGGGTATCCGAGCAACTCTACCGGGGCTATGGACGCCCGGCTGGTAGTAGAGCAATTTTCGAGAGAATCACAACAACAACCTCGTCGGGGCTATGGATGCCTGACTGGAAGTGAGGCAATGTCCTGGATGCTTTTGGAGTTATAATAAACTACGTAGCTTAACTTGACAGAGCTTAGGTTCCTATAGCAACTGAAGGATGGGAATTAACACAACTGCACACACTTGGATTTTTAGTATACTGAAGGTTGGGTTGGCTAGTGGTTTTGATCCTTTGGTTGGGTGTCAGGTTTGTTTTCCCTAGCATGAAGGTCGGAACCAAAGATTTTGGATTCGTCATTCCAGTTTTTCATCAAAATGCTCTGGAGCATTTCTCCAGTGAGTCGCCATTTGTTGTGCATGTTTTGCACACACGCCCCACCATAGACAAGGATCCCATTTTTTCACTCCCGACAGGCTACTTTACTCATGTCTTGTTTTGCGTGCCCCATTTTCCAAGCCCAAATTGGTCATGTCCCTTCAAATGATAAAATTCCCCTGACCAAATTCACCTACCTGATTTTTGGTAAGTCTTCTTCCTTTGCGGAGATCCTTTGGCAGTTTGCTTCTGGGACCCTGTTGGCTCTCAAAAATGCAAGTTGAATGCCTCAAGAGGCTACCAATTTCTTGATACACTTTAGTATAATAGACAAGGCCAAGAGAACTCAACCTTCTACTCTTTAGGTGCTGCTAAACTCAGGCGGGTGTACCTTTTGAATTGAGCAGGCTTATCTTATGATTATCCTTCTGAAACGATTTGTCCACAATGACAGATGATAGTGAACAAAATAAAACTAAACTTGATAGCAATCCTTAGATCTAAATCCCAAAATCCTAATTAACAGATATAAAGAAATTGAGTGAATTCAAATGATGAAACATATTTATACCCAACATTAAGAAAATAAAACATTTGAAACTCAATGTCAGCCCTCCACAAAATTCGGGAAAATCGATGTCAGCCAGCAACAGTATTTTAGTAAATTTCATGTCGACCAACAACATTTGAAAATTGTTAATCACCAATGGAGCAGTCGCCAGGACAGTCAGCAAGTATGCCAAAGGCAAAATATTGTTCATCGCTAATTTGGTCCTTGCCGTGCTCCCCTGTCCCTCACCCAAACTCTGTGTTATAGCCTTTCGCAGTGACTGATCCAAGTCATGGAGAGATCATATAGAATACACTATGTTTCACCAAAGACAAGAAGCAACTATATGTGTGTTTCACTGTAGCTCAACAGAGTTAGAGAGAAGTCATAGAGAATTCCTTATGTCTCCTCGAGATGCGCTCTGTTGTGTTTACATTCGCTAGGAAACAGGAAGCATCATACCGATGTGTTCCATTGCTTCGCACACAGTCGTTGTGACACTCTGATATCGGGGAGATGTCCCAAAGACCACATCATGTTGCGCTGAAGATCTTCATATAGATTCAGGTTGCTAGGACAATCCAATTTTCTCACTGACACAGTCCATTCATTATACCTGTCAGCAGGACCTGATGGGCTCGCCAAGACCACATATCGAAATAAAAGTCTCACTAAAGCATCCCAAACTTACATTAGATCACCAGGAGAATCCCCTAGCTTAGCCGATAGATATCCATGTGCACAATCGGTGAAACATGACTTACTCGATGAGATCACATATCGACACAAATAAGTCACGCTGAGCGGTACCCTTTGTTATATTTGTCCTCGCTAAGACATTCAAAATTTCTCACCGAATGAGCCTCTGTTTGAAAAGTTGGTATGACACACAGGATTCGCCGAGACCATAGGCCAAAATTTTTAACTCATACCGATAAGTTCTTTCATAGTGTTTGTCGTCGAGACCCAAGAATTCGCCAGGACACTGTACTGATGCCGCAACTCTTGCCGAATGGATGTCACTATTACTTTGATCGGTAAAACAAACGATACTTGCCAAGACCCCTAGCCGATACCCATAGCCTTCACTAATGAACCACCACAAGGATAGTCGGGGAGACATATTGGATTTGGTAAAAAACTACCTCGATGGCCAAAACATATGCCGATAGAAGCCTCCACGGTCGCCGAAACAATAGAAACGCCCTACCGAATAAAAAATGTAGAAGACCTGTGATCGTCATGACATCGGATGAGTCTTTCCAATAGGCAACACATACTCATGCAAGCACAAAACGTAACATGAGTCAGGGAAATAGTCACGGACCTCCGACGATAGGAACTAGATTGCAGAAAATGCATGACCCAAGGGAACATATGGAGTAATATGGCAAGAAATAAGTAAAATTCCGATGATGAGGACTCATGTAGAAATCTTAGGGCTATGGAAAACATGTGAAATATTGCAGAAATTTATAGCTCCAACAGACCCTTCGAGTTCACCCCCTCTAGTTTCCCTACGGCATTTACCATGTCCATATGGCCAGAGAACCTCGTCCTTCCAGCCTCCCAGGTCCATCGTCGTCCGTCCGCTAGAATCCCAATCTAAACTCTAAACGGCCTCACCCCTCCTGAGCCCTGGCCTCCAGAGCTTTGTCCCGTCTTTGCTTCTAAAATGGAAAGTCCTCCCTGGCTTTCTGCGCATCAGGCTCTAGCTCCCCATTGTCGTGAAGACTCAGTAAGAAAATCCAACGGCCAACACTGACGTCGGGCTCGGTTCACGTCTTGGTGGTCAGCAAGACATTCGGAAGTTGCTGCGACCTCCCACCAAGCATAAACCTCTTGCCGATATGCTTGTTCGGCGAGACATGGTGAGGTCGATGAGACCTTTCACTAAAGACACAAATCTCTCGCCGGTGGGTATTCTTCCTATCAGTCGGCAAGACATTCGGAGGTCGCTGAGACCTCTCGCCGAAAGTGCAAACCTTACGCCAAGGGAAGGTTCATCGAACCTTGCGATGTCACTGAGACCTCACACCGAGCATCAACCTCTTGCCAAGGTGCTTGTTCAGCAAGACACGAGGAAGTCAGCGAGACCTCTCACCGAAGACATAAATCTCTCGTCGATGAGCATTATTCCCATCGATCAAAGAGACATTCAGATCTTGCCTAGACATCTCCCCACTGCACGAAAACTCCTGCCGACATGCTTAGTCAGCAAGACATAAAGTTCTCGCCGAGACCTTTCTCTGAGGGAGACTTTCACACCGACTAGAAACTCCCAGTCACCGGGACAATGAGTGATGTCTCACTGATTGGCTATCAATAGAATGAGCTCCATCTGCCCGATTGAAAATCGAAAATGAACTAATGGCTTCCTCCCCTCTAGGGCCTGAAACTCAGGACTTCCCTCCGATGATTTCCATCCCAAATGGAAAAAGTACCATGGACTCCTGACCCTCTGAGCCCGATCACTTGAAAATGGTGAAGTGTTGGCCACCCTTGGACCTGTCGGACCCCAATCCCAAAGTTCCTCTCCTGGAACTCTATTTCTACCCAGCCATTCCAAACAACTATCTCTAGATGGCTTTTCGGTCATGGACCTCTAGATGCTCCTAAATCAATCCAAATGAGCTCAAATTTGAAATCTAACCTCGACCCACATGCCTAAATTTGACCCTCTTTGTCATGACCCTCCTGTACTTTCGAGATTCAGTTCGCCATCTGTCTGTCATCATTCGTCCATTCATCATCCACCTGTTGTCCTTCCGGCCCTTCAGAATACTGTCTGTCATCTCTATCCATCATCTGTCGTCCATCCGTCGTCCGTCTGCCGTCCGTCACTTCGCCGTTCGTCATTCGTCCGTCATTCATCCGTCCGTCGTCTCTTCGTTGTCCACTGTCCATCGTCCATCGTCACTTCACCAATCCGTCGTCTGTCCTCCATTGCCCGTCATCCATCATCTGTCCACTGGTTGTTTGCCATCCATTCGTCGTTGGCATTTGCTTTGTCGTTCATCGTCTATCGTTTGTCCGTTGCTTCGTCGTCTGTCCATCCATTGTCTCTTCATTGTCCGCCATCCATCATCCATCTGTCATCTATCCTCCGTCGCCCATCGTCCATCTGCCATCGGCAGCTTTGCCATCTATCCGTCTGTCATTTCTTCACCATCCCTGGACACCTGTCGCTCCCATTTCCACATTTTTGACTTTGGGGCCAACCTTATTTGGATTTGGGATGTGTTTGTGGTGCTTAAGTCAACTACCAAAGTTTTGTCAACATTTTGTTAAGTTTCAGTGGTTTTGGAGCTTCGTCCCCCTTTGGCTGTTTTGGAAAATCCATGGAGCCCCAGCGGCCCGGATTAATGTTTATGGTCCAAATGAGCTCCCAATATGAATATTATGATCTTTTGATGATGCATAGATGAATCTAACAAGGATTTTGCAAGATTTGACTAACGTTTTCCTTAATTTGTGTATGAAAGCACTTACGACGTTTCATGTACGTATGATTCAAGGAGCCTACTGCACATCTGTGAGGAGACCCATCAAGAAATTTGAATAAGGAATGTGCATAGTTTTTGTCACCATTCATTTCATGATCGCCTCTCCCACTAGCACCCACCAATAGGGTCGGCATTAGAAGAAGGCTTGTGCCAAGAAAGTCAAGGACAAAAATGCAAGGGGGGGTGGCCTTGAAGAGAGCATAAATGAGTTGTCCACTCAAATAAGGGGCAACCAATCCATTGATGCCAATCGTCGATGGGCTCATTTGATCAAAGGAAGAACACTACAAGCACATCAAGCAAAGGACAACTTTCGAGCAGTTTCAGCTACAGTAAGAGGGCAATCAGATAAATGATGAAATTGCTACAATGACTGGCACTAGATGAAAAAATAGAGAAAAGACAAGGAATGTATTTTTAATTGTTGAATATTGTGGGGTAGGTGAAAGCCTAGTGTAAATCAAATTTGGGTCATTCGTTGGAAATTGATCCTAGCCATTCATTTGGGCTTTGGAAAACTATAAATAGGGGCTTGCCCCTCATTTGTAGGGGTTGGAGAGCTGTTGTAAAAAGTATTTACAGTAATATAAGATAGCATTGCATGATTTATGGATTTTTTCTTGATTTTGCTCATCTTGCATGCATGGTTCTACCTTCCATGTTAGTTTTAGTAATAGTTTCTTGAATGGTTGTCATGATGGTATTGTTGTTATAGTATTTGATGAGCTTTCAGCGCATACTTTTAGCTCTTGTTGATGACAAGCTACTGTGCAAAGTTAGCCTGGGCTTATTTCTGTCATTGTTGCATTCTAGTTCAATTGCATGTTCATGATGTGTATGTGTAATTTCAAAATCAGTAGACCTTAGAAGATTGCACTGGTTTTTTGTAGCTGTAGGTTTCTCTTGGTCAAGCAAAACTCTATTTATGAAGCCTGTCTAATTTAGAAGCCACTATTGTTAATATTCATTTGTAGCTTAGGATTAGAATAGATTTCTTAACCCTTCTCCTTTTGTTGTTTCTTTTAGTCCTTGGTTAGATTAGGATCCAAAGCATCACCATGAAGCTAAATCTGATGAACTTGATGAGTTTCAGCTTGCTATTTTGAGTGGACAGCCACTGTTCATTCACTTCCAACACTTTGAAACTGCATTTGCAAACCCAACTTCGCATGCTTTGTAACTCATCCATAAGACTGCCTTGTAATTCCAGCAAATCACATCAAACAACTGAGATATTTCAAGCATTGTCAAGACCTGACATTAGAGACCTTGGAATAGTGTTCTGCAATCTGATTGTGGAAGATTGTCTTTCAAGAAAGGTAGTGCACCTACGCACTGCCTGTGTTGAGAAGTGCATAAAAAATACATCAACACCACCCACTTAAAGTTTCAAAACAATTTACAAACAAAAACCTTCATAACATTTCAAACCCCTTTACAACTAACAACCCAAAATACCTAGAAACCCCTCAACTCACTTTTTCATATGTTTTCTAAACCTGCAACCCACAACAGAAATGTAGCTATATACATACAAAAAGGCATGAAACAATACATAAAAGCATTCACCATTGTATACACTGGGTTAGAAACCCCTCACCACAAGTCAATTGGTCCTCTCCCTTGTCCACAGTGCTCCCTTGCTCTCAAACCTTTTGATTTCAACCTACAGAATGAGAAAACCCAAAGCACGGTGTGTTTCCCAAGCGTTACATACAAAAAGGCATGAAAAAATACATAAAAGCATTCACCATTGCATACACTCGATTAGAAACCCCTCACCTCAAGTCGGTTGGTCCTCTCCCTTGCCCACAGTGTGCCCTTGCTCTCAAACCTTTCGATTTCAACCTACAAAATGAGAAAACCCTAAGCACACCATCTTGTAGAATGAGAAAACCCTAAGCAAACCGTCCTACAAAATGAGAAAACCCAAAGCACAGCGTGTTTCCCAAGCGTCTTCAATGAATAGTACCAGTTACAATTTAAACCGCATGTCATCGCCCTTCCCACGCATAACCATTAGCTTCTCACACAAGGCAAAAGAATGTTGACGTAATTCGTCAATGGGACACCTCCTCACTTCCTGTGATGTTTCCTTCTATTACTAGTTTCGTCACTTAAGTCATCCATCTGGCAGGCCCCACTCTACGCCCTCTCTTCATGTTATGTATGCGATCATGTATGTTGTTATGTATGTTTTTATGCGGTTTTGTATGTACATAGGTGCATTTTGTCTAGTAGTTAGCCGGCTCCATTGTAGTTGGCCTCCTCACTTTCTTTTATTTTATTTTTTTATACTGTTTTTAAGTAAGTAAACGTCAAAATAGTTTGATGTCAAATAATTATGGTTGTAAAGGAGTACCAAAGTTTGGCATAATATTACTAGTGAATTTTCCGAGAATGTCAATGCCGTTAAATCTCTCTTTCTCACTACATCATTGTGCTTGAAAGCTATTCATAATTTTCAGGATATTGTTAGGAAATTTTATAATCATTGGTTTGATGATTCAATTTCCCCAACTTAGTTGCAATTGGTAACCTAAACCACGGCCATTAAAATGTGATAGGGGCATTTAGAAGTCATCTCTAACCCACGACCAAGTTAAGAGCATAGCATTATCCAAAGAGTCATCTCATGCTACCACACAATAGAAAGTCACTCATAGTTTGAAGTTTGATATGATTAGCCCCACACCATAAATATTGTGCTCGTCACAGTGCAGGTTGGCTTTGGAAGAATGTTCTCCATTTTGCGCCAGAATATCATTTACAGTCATCTCAACTATGCTTGGGTCTGTCAAGGTATATTTTCCTTTACAATGAATAGTTTACTTTTATATAAAATACAGTGCAAGCCATTTTGTTGTGAAGAGAGTTATAGTGTCTGCCAGCCTTGGTGGTCCAAAAGCCAATTAAATTTGAAGCCCTGTGAAATTCATTTCAACGCTCAAAATAGCTCTACGTGAAGAAACAATGGGGATCTACACTAGGTATTACGATAATATTATATACAACAGCAATGGATAAAACCCCAGAGCCAATGCTTTGATTTAACGGATAATGACCAAACTTTTTAAGGATGAAATAAGACTCAAAAGGCGAGAATGGAGGCGTAAAGACTACATTGGAATTTGCAGAAGAATTGTTGGTTGCCAATAGACAAAGGCGCTCTGAATTCCCTTTTTCCTACCGTGACAGCTACGTAAGACTGATTAAAATCTTCTTGTGTGGATACGAAGTTGTAGGGAAGAAAAGGAATCGATAGTTTAAATAGAATTCATCTATTTCTTATTCCAAACTCTGACGTTTAAGAAAGATGATTGTGAGAGAATATGCAGAAGAAGACGCGGTTGCTAGGGAGGAATGAACGTTGGTTATATTTGCAGATCGCACCAAAGCCAATTGAATGTCTCCTTGAGAAGAAGATTGTGCAGTTGTTGTAGGGGTGACTGAAATGCTAAATTCTTAAGGTCAAGTCAAGATTTTCATAGCCTTTTAAAAGAAACTACTGGTTGTGACTTGTGAGTTGAAATTTATTTTCAAGATATTTTGATAGAACCAAAATGAAGAAGACATACAGAGGATTAGCACAAAACTTCTATACATATAGATTTTAAAAGAAATATTGTTGCAATGAAGTATCTCGGCTTGAAGAATTTAGCAAAAGGATTTTGTCATCTCTAGTTTAATCTTAATTCTCTTTAAGGTAAAAGATTATTTATTTTCTTTCTGCTTTGTATGTAATTTATGAGACTTAAGTAGGAAGAATTTAAACTCTGTAAATCTCATAGAATTCGTAGAATTCTTCGTTAAATTAAGAGTGAAAGAAATTCAACTCTTAAGTAAATGCTAAATGTTTTATGAAATTATAAATTGATTTATCTAAATGAATTGCCTCAAACATATAATTGTTCTTTTTTTTTAACATTTGAGATAATTAATTGATGCAAAAATTAAACAAATGTAATTTAAATTTAACTATAATGTTTTTTTTTTTAATTTAATATATCTATTTGTAAAAATAAATGCAACTACTATAATGTTTTAATTTAATATATTTATTTGCAGAATAAATGAAACTAAATTTTAAACTATTGTAATGTTTTTAATTTAATATATCTAAATGCAACTAGTAATTGGATCGTAAGGCTCTAATACTAGAATTGAAACCTAATTATTTTCCAGAGAGTAAAATAAATGTAACCTAGTTATTCCAACAATGAAAAATGAAATGAATGTAGCAATTTATTTAATTAGAAAAAGACATATTAATTGGGACATTAATTGAAAAAGAAGCATCAATAATTAAACATTTGAATAATAATGTGTAGAACCAAATAAGGAAATATTTTATATTCACAAAAAGATAATAAATTAACACAGAGAATAATTAAATTATGTTGCAATGAAAATGATACATATCTTGATTAGTTTTGGAAACAACTATCCCGCACACAGAGATAGGGTTACATGCCCCTAGCTTTTCCCGATACAAACACCTCCGAAGGAACCAATTCTTGCACAAAACCAACCTGTCTTTATGACATAAAACATAGCCCTGGACAGGACACTCCCAGGTGTACACTGTACCCCGAGTTGGACACACATTGTGTGCCTCTTCTCCAAATGTTTAAATTCCAGTGAGGACCTAAAACTTCACTCTCATGTGCCTTCCAAATTTTGGGATCCTTTTTCTTTTGCTTTCCATTTTCTCTCTCTCTTTGTTCCCATTTCAACTAGTTTACAGGTTTATATAATATTCCAAAGGGTAGTTACAAAAGCCACACCTTTTCAGAACAATAATCTTTGCTAATTAATTTTACATTATTTTATTGCAATGTATTTTTCTTTTCATGGGGAAAAAGTCTCGTAACATACCTTATATTCTTCTAGTCTATTGAAGATTGGGCCCAATGTTGATATATGGTCTTGATGTTTCCTTGATTTGGCTAGTATGTTGTCCACATAGTCCTCTACAGATTTGTTTATCATGTCATGAAAGATCAAATTCATAGCCCTTTGATATGTAGCTCTGACATTTTTAAGCCCTAATGGCATCATATTCCAATAGTAGGTGCCCCATGGACATGTGAAAGCTATTTTATGTTGGTCATCCTTCGCAATCATAATCTAGTTGTATCCTGAAAACCCATCCATCAATGATAGCATTTCATGCTCCACCGCCAGATCTATAATCATGTCTATGCTAGGAAGAGGGAAATCATCCTTAGGGCATGCTTTGTTCAAGTCCCTAAAGTCGATGCAAATTTAGGTGCCCCCAGTGGGCTTCGAAATAGGTACAAGGTTGGAAACTCATTTTGAATAATTGATGGGTCAAATGAATCCAATGTCAAGGAGTTTTTATAGCTCGAATTTGATGAGTAGGGTGATCTACAGATGCATCTTTCTCAATTTTTGTCTCACAAATTTTTCCTCTAGATAGACTACTAGATGATGTACCACTACTTTTGGATCAAGCCCTAACATGTCAATGTACATGTAATTATATTGCTTCTAGCTTTGATTGTGTGTAACTTTTTTCCATTCAAAAATGGATTGTGGAAATCTCATAGCACTTATGTCAGTGTATGTCCACACAAAATTCACTTTCCTTTCCTTTACAAATGTAGCTAGATTTTCTTGCTCCTCGGTCAAAAGTGATTCTACATAGAAAGTGATGTGCGAGGTTTCTTTAGTTCCCAAGTTCATCGAGTTGCATTTTTCTGCCAATATTGTCGATTTTTCCTGATGGATGGCACTAAGGGGAAGATTGAATCCCTCATCCTTTGGTGCCTTGAAGAGGTTTTCACCATTGGATACATCCTTTATTTTTACTATTTTGGGATCAAAAAGTGCACAATGTGGTTTTCACTTAAAGATCAAGATGTTACTCTTAGATTTTCAAATTTTGTGACTAAGAGATTCAATTGTTTCCCCGTAGTATGCATGTGTATCCAAATCTCTACCAAACCCTACTTTGTGATCTCCATATGGTAGATTATCCCTTAATCTGATGATTTCTGAGAGAGCCTCATCATTTTTTAATGTATTTAAGATCAGTGGTCCTTGTTGGTCACAATCGATGAGTTGGGGGTAAATGAGCTTTATTTCGGTGACTTGGCTATTTGGCTCAAATGACATGGTGGTGATCATGAAAAGAGAGGAATCCTTAAATAGCATGGGTAGGTCGGAGATGGGATCCTCAAAGGGACTACTAAGTGATACGGGTACCGACGAGGAAGCTTTAACCATTTTAACAGGAGCACCTTGGCCAAGTATGGTTATCTTTATAGGGGTACATCCAAGGCCGAGATTATTAGGGTGCTTCTCAAGAATGATAGGTTCTAATAGGCTGTCATTATTTTATTTAAGCTTCTCATTCTTGTTGTAACCCCATCCAAACATTAATTGTAGACCTTTGTTGTCATCTTCCATGGGAAGATCAAGTACATGTCTTTCATCTTGATACAACAGGCTTGATACATTTTTTCCATCCACCACCTCTTTGATTAGGTCTCCCCACTTTTTGAAAGCGGTAGGTTCTTCTTTGAAGGTCTAAGATGTTGTGTCGATTGGTTGTGGTTTTCCATGAGATCTAGGATATTTAGGTAACTCTCCTATCACAAAGGCACTCTTCTTTAATTTATAGTTCCCACACCCATTGTCTTGGATTACAGCCTTGACATCTAGGATGTTCTGAATGGTAGGTGTCTTTGTCTCAAGGTGGAGGCTAAGGTGAATGTTCGACATAAGGGAATGTGGGTCCTTCATCATTTTTTAGAACTTGGGGGATCTTATAATACTTGGTCTCCATATTTTTGCAATAATAAAAAGGTTTGGGGTCGCCATGGATCATGACTTCTTGATTCTGGTAGGGGAATTTGACACATTGATGAAACATGGATGCGAAATATTGCATCCATGGGAACCCTAGGAGAATATTATAGGGGAGTTCAAGGTCAAGGACCTAGCAAGTGGTATCCATGATTGTTGGCCCCACTTGGATGGGGAGTTGAATGGTGCCCTGGGACACTGGTTCTTGATCGTCATAGGCCCTGATGGTGATACCTTTTCCATTTTCGATGGCATCCTTTGAAAAACCTATTTTCTTTATCAGCTATAGGGTACAAATATTCAAACCTTCACCCCCATCCACCAAGGCCCTTTTAACTTTGTTCTTATGGACTAGGACTTCAAGGTGGAGTGCACAGTTATGAGATGGTTGGGTTGGGAGATCATGCTCTGAGAATGTGAGGAGATGTTGAGTAGTGATATGTCCGATAATAGTTTGAAATTGGTCTACATCAAGTTCTATGGGGATGGAGGATTCAACCAATGCCTTCTCTAGGATGTCTCTATGTGCAGGTGATATTTTGAGCAACTCCATGATGGAGATCTAGGCGGGGGTCTTTTTTAGTTGCTCCAAGATGTGCTATAACCACTGGGGTTTGATTTTGGATCAAGGACTGGTGCCTTGGGTGGTGGTGAAGGTCCTGGGATAGTAATTCTGCCACTACGTTTGGTGATTCCACACTTGGCCCTAGATTCTTTGATATTGAAAACTATTACACATTCATCTAAAGATGCGACAACATGGGCATAGATGTGGTTTACATTGGCATACTTTCCTTTGCCATTGTTGTTTCCTTTATTGTAATCTAACATCGAATTCATGTATATTTTGAGTTCTTGATTCCCAATTGGTTGTTTAGTGGTTATAACCTTATCGTCAATGAGATCTTGGATAAGATTTTTAAGTCTCATATAGCTAGATATTGTATGTCCCTTTATTTTATGAAAGCCGCAGCTCATGCTTCTCATTATACTATGGTGGTTTAACTTGAGGCTATTGATAATTTTCGTAAACAAGAAGCATGATAAGGTTTGCTTGTACCAATTGTTGCATGTCAGACTCAATAGGCTCCTCTAGTGGAGTATATTTTCATTTTGGTGGGTATTTGTTCTTTAGGGGTGGTCCCCCTTGGGCATTCATGTTGTTGACCACTTGATTGTTGTGTTGTCGTTGTGATGTGTTGGTTTGCGGGGTGTTTTTTGTGTTATTTTGTGGTTGTGTGTATGATTGTTGTTGCATATTTGGCCTTGGGGCATTGATAACCACTTTGGCGTCCACAACACCATTGTTGGTGACGTTTTTTTTTTAGCCCATGTGCAAGGTTTTTCATTATAACTCATCGATGGTCGATTGTCTTGGTACATGGACATGCCTCCTTGTGCTATAAGGGATATTTTGATGTTGAGGGCTTTGGGTATCATTTGGTCGTATGTTGTGATGCATTGCATTTTTAGATGGAAGGACAAGCTCCCTTCAAGGCTGGAGATGAGAGTTCTGATTTTTTGTTCTTTTGACATAAACCATTTGCTTTTGTTGGCCTTGGATCACCATCGTTGCAGGAAAGTTGCAAATGTTTCTCCCTTGGCTTGTTTTAGGTCGATTAATGCTTCTAAGCTCACTTCTACACCTAAGTTAAATGAATAATTTTCTATGAACAAGCCCACAATTTCTTGGATTTTTTTAATTCTAGGTGGTAGGTAGGAAAACCATTCCATTGCTAAACCAACCAAACTTCGAGGGAAGAGTCGCATCAAATAAGAATCTTCATATGCCACTTCCATACAATGTACGTGGAATTCCCTGATGTGATTCAAAAAAAAAAATTCGTCAGTATTTATTAAATTTTGGTATTTCGAAGCCTGGTGGAAATGGAACCATAGCAATTATGCTTCTATCAAATGGATAGGGGCACAAATTTCCTTGTGTGTGTGTGATTTCCTTGTATTTCCTAATTGTATGTCCTGTATTTTTTGCGAGAGCAACTTGACTTGTGTGGACAGATCTTTCTATGGATCAAGTGAAGGACTGTATGTGTTGTGGGATGGTATAGTTGATGGGTTGACAATGTTATGTGGGGGGCTGGGTTGTTGGGTGAATGATGGAGTGGCATGTGTTCCCTACGTGTTGAGGTTTAAAGCATTTGGTTGTGCATAGGTTTGAATATTTTGTTGTTGCACCAATAACGCTTGTTGGTATGCCTATTGTTGTTGTTTGGCTTGCTATTGTTGCTATTGTTGTTGTTGTGCCAACAACACTTGTTGTTGGGTTGCTTATTGGGCTACTTGTTGTTACACTTGGTGTTGCTAAAAGGCTTGTTGATAGGTGTATTGTTGTAATCCCTGTACTTGTGCTTGTTGTTGTTGTAGCAAAGCCTATGCTTGTGCTTGTGCTTGAGCTTGCACAACTTGTTGTGCTTGAGCTTGTTGTGTGGCTTGTTGTACATCATGTGCGGCTTGTTTCAATGTTGTAGTAAAGCTTGTGCTTGTCCTTGAGCTTGAGCTTGATCTTGCGCTTGGGCTG
>VDFB02281492.1:396842600-396876630 GCA_007258455.2 Sequoia sempervirens
GTCACCAGCTTTAAAATATTCCTAAAAATTCTCAGCAGCACCCGCTCATATTTTTCAGGAAGCCCCCCTCCATGGGACCCCACCCTTTGAGGTAGACTCCCAAAAATAGGTTGCGTAGCAAAAGAATACACGGAAAAAATTGGCACTATTGCGCTAGGGTTTCTGATCAAGCAACGGCGGTAAACAGTTGAGGGGAAAGCGCGCCATCGAGGGCGGAGAACCCACCGGCCAGGCGGGCCGCGTTGGGAATCTCTAGCAATCAAGGCAGATTAAATCTGGAACGCGGAGGACTGGTGATAAACTCTGGTAAGGTGAAATGATGGACGACGGCAGATTAATGGAGATTCGCGGCAAGAACGAAGGGTTAGGGTTTGGCAGGCGAGAACACTTGACGAAGCAAAACCATTTCTCCTGTACTATTTTTCTTTTTCGTATCCGAAGGTTAGTTAAAAGATGTTCAAATTCTTTAGATGAAAATTTTAGTTTATGGTTTCTGAAAAAAAGGACTGATATGTTCGTTAGACTCAGTCTAGGCTCTGCTATAGCAGTCTTGTAAGAATGAACAAAATCTTGGAAGACTAGTGTTTAAAATCCTTTGCAAGACTAGTGTTTATTCAGGAAATTATGTCCTGCTTCTGACTATCGACTTTATCTGATGAAATTCCATCGATCTTCTCACTGTATAGGATTGAAAACTGGTAGGAGGAAAGTAGTGTTCGGTATAACATTAAAACAATTTCAAATTTTATGAAAGAATCTGATGCATTTGAAATTAGTGCCTAGTCTGAGGTTTTTGTATGTCAATTGTCAAGACGGTCAGAGGCAGAGGCAGAGGCAGAGGCAGAGTATCAAGCAGTGTTTCAGAGGAATATCTTCTTCAGATTGGGGGAATTTATTGGGTTGCAGTGTTTCCTTAGATTAGGCATCAGATGGGCTGTGCTTGGATATCATCCAGGTTGGTCAAATTTATTTTTCTCCCCTTTAAAGATATGATAACTATCTACCACTTCTTCATGTGAATGAGGTGATAGACACATTGGTAGAGCTGCATCTTGCAAGCAAGAGATCCCAGGTGCCAAATTCCAGTCTGGCGCATTTCGTCATTTCAATTATTTTATAAATTACCAACTGGGTGATTTTTAAATAGACCTGATTGAGGAGGACACATGAAGTCTAATGGCAGTCATGCACGCATCGAATTGAGAATTCTGGTTAAGTTAAATAGAGTTAATTGGGAACAAACTGGGTGATGTTGAAATATTGAGGACACGGTAAGTATCAAGGCAGTCGCCCACACAATGATTTTTAAATGCTGCATCAAAAATTCTAAAAATTACCAAACTGGGTAATGTGTAAATAGAACTGATTGAGAAGGATCCGGAAAGTTTTAAGACAGTCACACACACAATGAATTATGATTGCTGGGTGAAGTTTAAACAGTGACCCTCATATTTTGTGATTGATGTGTAATGTTTAAAGAGGCAGATGAAGTCTCAAGGCAGCCCCCCGCACTTTAAATTGAATTAATCACAAGTATTCCCTCTGAGATTATGGCCTAGAATTGTTTCCTGTCTGGAATAAATAAGGAATATTTCTTCCCAAAGGTATTAAATTACTTTGTTTCCCATGGTGCCACGCTTTCCCTGGCATATCAGCAAACACGTGAACGTCATTCAGCTCCAAAAATGTTTGAAATTACAATGCCTGGAGTAAGACCTTCAGATCTTTCTTTGTGAATGTTCGAACAAGTGCATTCTTTGAAGCAGAAAACAATCAAACCTGACAGTTGGAAATCTTAAAACATAAAAATAAAGTCAAAGCACTAAATTTGCAACAGATTAGAAACTGAAACAAAACCATTAGAAATTTAAGCAGTTTTTTAGAAATATTTCAGTGAAATAAAGTTAATATTCTGTAAATTATTGTGAACTAATAAATAGATCTATTTCATAAATATATTCTGTAAATAGATCTACTGCTCCAAAAAGTGCGAAAGACAAGTGTTTATCGAGGAATTTATCTTCTGCTTCTGAGTATCAGCTTCATTCTGATGTAAACCCATTGATCTTTTCACTGTATATGATTGAAAATTGGTAGAGGAAAATAATGTTCGATGTAACATTTAAACAATTTCAAATTTACAGAAGAATCTGATGCATTGGATATTAGTGCCTGATCTGAGATTTGTGTAAGGAAAGAAGCTCAGAGGCAGACAATTCATCCAATTTCTTCTTCAGGTTGGGGAAATTTATTTAATTGCAGTGTTTCCTGAGTTTAGGTATCAGTGCTGCGTTTAAATTTCATTCAATTTGGTCAAATGCAACATTTTCCCTTTTAAACCAGGATAACTATTTACCATGTTTCATCTTAATGAGGTGATAAGGCAGATTGTTAGAGCTTCTTGGTAATAAAAGGTCTCAAATTGAGTCATGCTCATTTCACCCTTCAAAAGTTCTTAAAATTAACAAACCGGATTATGTTTAAATAGAGCTAATTGAGGAGGACATTGGATGTGCTCGTTCAATTGTAATTGCTGGTTAATACTTGAAGATGTTTGAACAGAGCAGATTGAGGATGCATGATGCCGTGAAGTCTCAAAGCAGTCACACACGTATGAATTCCATTAAATTGCGATTGCCAGATAATGTTTAAACAGTCACGCACGCGTAGAATTGTGATTGCTGGGTAATGTTTAATTAATTACGGACAGATGGGGGTTGCAATTGGAAAGGGCAGGGGAAGTCTCAAGACAACCGCATACACATCAAATTAGATCAATCGCAAGTATTTCCACTTAGATGAAGGCCTAGAATTCTTTCAAAACTGAAATAATCAAGGAACATTCCTTCCCAAGGTAAAGTATTCTGCTTCCCATGGTGCCAAACTTTGCCTGGCATGCCTGTAGCCACTTGAACTTCAGCCTACAAAAATGTTTGAAATTAAAATGCCTGGACTAAGACCTTACTATTTTTACTTTCTGAATGTTAGCATCTATTCATAAAGAAGCGAAGCTGACAATTGGAAAACTCAAAACATAAAGATGAAGGCAAAATCAAATTAAATCTGCGACAGGCTAGAAACTGAAACAAAACCATTAGAAATTTAAGCAGTTTTTGAGAGCGATTGCAAGGAAATAAAGTTAATAGTCTGTAAAAAATATTGTGAAGTAATAAATAGATCTATTTCATAAAAATATAATGCTGTAATGTTTGAACATGAAATTACATGAATTTTGCCATGCAACTTCATGTGTAGTGTAACTGTAGCATTTAATATAAATTCATGAAATTACATGAATTTTGCGATTGCAACTTCATTTGAGACAGCAAAAGCTATTAATATAGCACTGTAGCATTAACCATATGGTATTCCACCTTATCCCCCGTTCAGTCTTAAGAGCTTACACAAAAATTTAAAAAATGTTATTTTAAAAATTGGGAATTTGATATCACGTACAATAACAAGGTATGGACAAGGAAAATTTGTTTTCTTGTCATGCAGTTTCAGTTTCCTCCCAACCCCAAATAAGGCCCCTCAAATAATAGGGGATAGTAGAGGATTGTTTATAAACTTAAACTTTGACATATACATTACAAATTAGATGGATGATATATACATTACAAACTCTTACAATTTAGCTGAAGTGAAACATACAGTATGTTTCATATGCAGAGGATTGTTTCTAAAGTTAAACTTTGACATATACATTACAAATTACATAAATGATTATATATAGTACAAATTTTAAGCTAAAGTGAAACTTACAGTATGCTCCATATACAGAGGATTGTTTATAAAGTTAAATTTTGGCATTATATTACAAATACATGGACGATATATACATTACAAACTCTTCCAATTTAGCTGAAGTGAAACCTACAGCATGCTCCATATGCAGGAGGATTGTTTATAAAGTTAAACTTTGACATACACATCACAAATTACATGAATGATATATACATAACAAACTCTTCCAATTTATGCCGAAGTAAAACCTACATCCTTGCAGGAGGATGATATATACATTACAGACTCTTACAATTTAGCTGAAGTGAAACCTACAGTATGCTCCATATGCAGGAACCAAGAAAGGGACCATAATGATTACTTAGCAGGATGTGAAGTTGCTTGGAGCTTCTCAATCATCAAGCCAATCCAAAGTAAATTGTGGTTCCACAATTTCAACTCTAAGATCAGGGATGGAAGAGGCCTTAACTCGCAACCACTGGTGCCCAATCTTCTCATCACAGATGACATGTTTCAGAGAGCTTAGTTCACAAACACTTCTAGGCAGCAACCTCAGACGAGAACACTCTCTCATGTCAAATTCTTTCAATTTCTTCAGTTGACCTATTTCCTCTGGAAGTTCTTTCAAGCCCTCACAGAGTGAAATGTCTAGAAATTCCAGCTGCCCAAGTTTTCCAATTGATGCCGGAAGCTCTTTCAGGCCTGGTAATGCTGATAATCTTAACATTCTTAGAGAGCTCAGATTTCCGAGATCATATGGTAACTTTTCAAACAGATGGCAGTTGGTAATGGACCATATCTGAGCAGAGGGCATATGACAGATATCAGTGGGCCATTCCTCCAAATCGCTGCAGTGGTCCAGGATAAATTCCTGTAGGTTGGTGTTGCTGAATGTCGAAATATTTCCAAACCCTTCACATAAACTTAGAGATAGTTTGTCTACTTTTTGTATTAGCTTAATCTGTTCTAAAATAGTGGGTGCATTCAACTTCTCCAAGCGAACACTACTGAGCTGAGTGAGTGAAGATAAGACATCTAAACCTTTTATTGTGGCCCTCTTTGAGCTCAAATTACACAACATTAAAAATTTCAGTTTTTTCATGGTTTTGATAAATGGTGGTAGAAAGTATTTGCTAGCAGAAAAGTGTACCACCAGAACCTCTGTCTCTGGAAAATCCATCTCATACCACTGATTCTCAGCCATAGAGCCTGCAACAGATCAATCACATATGCAATTGAATTAGAACATTTTTAGTGGCCAAGAATAACAGCAGTTAACGGAAAGAAGTTATATCGAAGTATTGTTGTTTCAATGGTCTCATTATTCATGATGACAAAACCACAAAAGCTATAAGTCATTTTAATAGTTCAAAATAGTATGCAGAATTTGGCACTCACAAGTCAGAATATTTTTTGCGGAATAACCTACCTGTATTAATAGAGACAACTTGAGCATTAAATGGTCTATCATTAAGCATCTCTCACTCCCCTGGCAAGCTCAGCTCCTTCCTGGGCATGAATAATCTCTTCCTATGGACTATGCTGTCTTGGCTTCCCAAATATATGGCCAAATCTCGCATTACATCATGCTGAGAAAAGTACACCTCAGAGGCATTTCCATAAGAGATTGTTGCTTGGCTTCTGATAATTACAGCCACAACATCAGCTATATGTTTAAATAAATGATAGTAAGAAATTAAATATATTTATGGATTTGCAAATACCCTGGAGTTGGACTACTGATTAAATTCAAGAGATTTTTGCTTGCAAGTTCCAATAACATGATAAAGGCATCTTGCCACTCCAGCTTCCGAACATAAACCCAAATGTCCAGCAGTGCATCAGCACAGAGTTTCTTGTTCTCTGGAAATGAGGCTAAATCTAAGAAGCATTCCTTCCCAACATCATCCAAGAAATCAATGCTGGTTTCCAAGCATCCAAAAAGCCCTTCTTTGTGATAACTGGACAATGACTGCCCCTGGGAAAGCTTATTCTTTGCGTTCAACCAGGCCACATGAGGTTCACCATTCAAAGAGCTCCCAATCACCTTTAGAGCAAGGGGTAAGCCCTTACACTCAGCTTGCACCTGCCATTGAAAGATAGATATTTTTATTAGTGTCCAAAGGAAGCTCTGTAAAAGATAAAAAGGACGACAAAATTATATTATATAATTTGAGCCATATTTTTTATGGATTAGCTGCTTTCAACTGCAGAATTATTTAAATTACTTCCTTAAAGTACTAGCACATCCAGTAACTGTTCTTAAAGCAAAAAACACAATTAAGCACGTAATTCGTTCTACTTTTGTTGTTGGCCTTATTTGATTCGGTAAGAAGCTATAGGGAAGGTAAGAAAAAACCATACCTCCATGACTAGATTTGCATCTGCGGTATATGGAATTGATGTCTGTCCAAAAGCCGAGAAGCAGAAAAGCGAGAGAGCGTCCTTGTAGCCCAACAATGGTAACTGATACATTCGAGTACAGGGGTTTTTGGGGATTGTAGAACTGTCTCTGGTTGTGACAACAGTCTTGTACCCTGGCGCTTCAAATAGTAATTCCTCCAAAGTAGCCCTGGACCAGACATCATCCAGTATCATCAGGGTTCGCTTGGATTGACTAAAAAGCTGCTGCTTTAGCTGTATGTGTGCATCTTCCACATTCTGAAACTCACGCTTCTTATTTCCAACAATTTTCTTCCACATTGTCTCTATAATTCCCTGCAAATTTGGAGACTGTGAAACAGTGATGAAATGCACATTTCCAAAATAACCTGATGTTCACAGAAGAAAACATTTTTTTTCAGTACACTGCAAAATAACTGCTTAATGCTAGACCAGAGGATGAAGAAGAAAAATCATGATGGGAAAGCTAAGAGTGTACTGGAAATTTAACAATAGAAATGGTAGGCCGACCCACATAACCTGATGGAATGTACATTTCAAAAATAACCTGATGTCCACATAATTCCCTTCAAATTTGGATATGTGAACAGTGATGAAATGTACATTTCCAAAATTACGTGATGTCCACAGAAAATATCAATTATTTTTCAATACGCACTACACTGCAAAATAACTGCTCTATAGTAGACCAGAGCATCATGAAGAAAAATCATGATTTCCATCTAAAAGTGGACAAATTTAACAAAGGAAATGATAGGCCGACCCAAATGAAAAACACCTCAAGAACAGAGAATATGTAACGGTTGCAAGCTAACTGGTGCAATTCAACAAACACTAATACTTTTCTCACTTATCTGAGAATGTACATAGCCATTGCACTATGCTCCCTATATGAAATGTTAAGAGATTCAATTTTGAAATTGTATACCCATCGAAACTGACGAGGAGGAAAACAATCGTCTAAGCATGTAGACTATATGTCCTAAAAACGATCTTAGCCTTAAATATCCACAGATCAATTTAACCTTGATGTCCTACACACCAAATCCCTAAGCTCAAAGTCTAAAGCATTGATAGGATGGGCCAAAAAAATTCCACAAAGGATTAAAACACCACTAAAAAACGACAAAAATAGAAAGAAAGAGACATCACCTTTAATATGGGGATCATTACAAATAGCCGAGGCCAAAGTCGTTTTCCCACCACCCCCCATACAATGCACCCGAACAACCGACACCTCGCTCTGGAATAAAACCTCCTTCAAATCCCCAACAGGCTTCTCCAATCCCGCATAAAACCGAGATTTCACAGGAACATTACTAAGATGAGAGAAATTGTTAGCCTCTTCCATTTCAGTATTTTGACACAAGTTACCTAGACTCATTTGCTGTAGAATCATGGTATTCAGGGTACTACTTATATCTGGAGGCTGTAATTCCTTATACAGATCTTTCAGGACTGCCATAAGATTTCTAGCATCTAACACCATGTGGACTGGGATGGAACCGATGAAGCCATTGATCTCTTCTTCTAGCTTGCGAATCTCTGAAGCATATCTGCACTTACGAAATACATTTAAAGAGCTAATGCTCTCACAGTTTTTCACAAGCTCTGAGCACCTAATAAGCGTGTTTAAAAACTGGTGAAAAGTGGGATTTTGCTGATCCTTGGGTAGTTGCAGATCAGATGCACAAAGTTGTTGGATAGCTGGGATAAGGGATTTCAGCAGGGCATCGGCTCTAGCGCACACAACCTTGCTATTGAAACTCTCCATTCTATATATTGCTAAAACAAGAATTGTCTGTACAATTTCTCTACAAACTCTAACTCGCGAATTTCAAACTTGTAGCTGGTTATTGCTATAGCTTTTATTTTGCTCTCGTTGAAAATTTTCAAGGCATGGCTCCGGCAGGCCTTTATATTGGGAAAGGACCTGATTTCTCAGATGCACATGATTCTTGCCTTACAAGACACGTCAATGGATATTATCGAAATGTCGGTCACGTGCGAAAATAAAGCAGCTCAACAATACCATGATGAAAATCGTTGGTCGGCCGCTGGCCGGGGAAATAGTCGCTGGTTTAATATATATAAATTATTTAAAGCCACAAATTTTTCTTTTCTGATGAGATCTTGCCAAGTATCGATAAACAGTAGCATAGGATTCTGGATCACGAATTACTATTTGCCGCGTCTTGTCGGTTTACCTATTCAATGCAAAGACTAGCAGCATAAGAAAATTCTCAGGCAAACTCCATGTGGATAAGGCAAAGAATATTAGCCACGTCTGGACTCTGGTCGGTTTACCTATTCGATGCAACATTGACTTTTCAAATGCATTGGAAGATGGCGTAATTGCTTCGCGACAACAAAAAGGTCACAATGAAAATGAGTTCAAGGATTCCAAAAGTCAAATATAAATTTTGGTTTTAAGTCAATTTCTTCTATCTAACAAGTGCCACGTAGTGGATAGTACTTGTCTTTATAGTATTATAGTATTTTAGATTTAATAAAAATAAATGTATTAGTTTTTTTAATAATAGTATTAACATAATCATTTATTAAAATTACATAAATAATATAAATCATTATAATGTAAATTGTAGGATAATGTATTTAAATATTAGTATTTATAATTATTAATCTCATCTTAATTATATTATATAGAAATAATTATATATTAAAATTTTAAATATTAGAAAGATAATAAAAATTAAATCAAATGATAGTATAATATAATTAGAAGAAAAAAATGATAATTATTATATAAATATTAAATTTATCTAATAATTATGTTACATATTAATATGTTTAATATAATATAAATTTATTATATTATATTAATTAGTAGTTATTGATTATATAATATAAATTTAAATAATAATTTTTAATTTTTTATATTAAATAAATATAAATAAAATGAACTAATTATATAATATAATTATAAGAAAGAATTAAATAATAAGTATTTAAATATAAATTTGATATAATACTTTTGTTAAATAAAAATATGTATAATATAATTTAGGTGAAATAAAAAAAAATTATATTAATTGTCATTAAAGTTATTTGTAATAATAACAATATATGAATTTCAATTTGTATTTTTTATTATTCTATTATTATTATTATTTAATTTATCTTTAATTTATTGCTACACTATCTTGTTTTTCTTTCATTTATCATGTCTCATTTTTATTATTTACACTAGAATAAAAGAAGTTATATTATCTTTTTTAGTTTTTCTTATCTATCTCAAAATATTATAAATATATATAAAAATTTAAAATGCAATAAATAAATATATAAATATTTAATATTTAATATTAAAAAATAATAAATTAAACCCCTGTTTATGTGCTCCACCCTTGAAAATTATTAATCCATTACACGTCATATTATAAAGTATGCGACTTGGCAGGGTTTAGATGAGGCATTTAAAGTCATTAAATTTCCATGTTGACTGTTTATTAGCTACGAATGTGAATAGTAAATTTTAGAAAATAACCAATTTCCATGCTGACTCAAGTATATGCACATGTATATTTCAAGTCTCTCTCTGCCACCCCCTCTCCCTTTCTCAAGTCTCTCCCACCCACCCTAACTAGAGAACTCTCTCTCTCTCTCTCTCAAGTCTCTCCCTCACACCTTAACCCTCTCTCTCTCTCTCTCTGGTCTATCCCTCCCACCTCCTCCCTCTCTCTCAAGTCTATCCCTCCCAAACCCTCCCCTTCTCCCAAGTCTCTCCCTCCTACCCCCCTCTCTCTCTCAAGTCTCTCCCTCTCACCCGCTCCCCCTCTCTAAAGTCTCTCCTTCCCATGCTAACTAGAGAACACACACACTCTATCTGGTCTCTCCCTCACACCCCCTCACTCTCTCTCTCTCCATCTCTATCTCTCTATCTATCTCTCTCTATCTCTCTCCCACTCCCTATCTGTCCCTCTCCCTCTCTCTCCCTCCCACAACCTCTCCATATCTCAGGTCTCTACGTCCCTCTTTTGAATCCCTTAATCTCAACCATTTTCAAAATAAATTAGTAGTTTAGAAAGTATACTCAGAGCACTTTGATCCTTGTTTCTATTCCATCTCAAAATTTTGAATGTAACTATCCTCAATTTCACGTCCAAGGTTAGTATTTCTCGATTTTAGAAAAAAAGTGGCCACTTAAGCCCCCTTTTTGGGAACCATCTTTGTGCACTTACCCTAAGGGTAAGTAGTCTTTCCACTTGTATTGTTGATCCATACAATACATCCTAAGTAGGTCTTCTAATACTTGATTTACCCTTTTAGTTTTCCCATTCGTTTCTAGATGGTATGTTGAGCTAATGTTCAATTAAGTCCCTAGTGTAGTAAACAAGGTTTTCGAAAACCTAGAAGTGACTTGTGCATCCCTAGCTGAGATAATATTCTCATGAATCCCATTTTACCTAAACACTTCTTGCATGAATTTTCTTACTATGATAAGTGCTCCATTAGTTAGGTTCCTGGGTATAAAATGTGCTACTTTTGTAAGCTTATCTACAACCACAAGAATGGCATTGTGCTTATTTCTTGATAAAGGAAATCCTTGCACAAAGTCCATACGCATGACTTGCCACTTCCTCTTTGGTATATCGTGTGGGTATAGCAAGATCAGAGGATGATGATGCTCTGCTTTCACCCTTTGACACTCAAGACACGTAGCCATGAAACTAGCGACATCTCCTTTCATTGCCTTCCAAAATTATAATGGTTTTACATCAACCATCATTTTCGTCACTCTAGGATGTCCAAAGTATAGTGCTTCGTGTATTTCCTTCCATACCAGATTTCTCAATTCCTTTATATCAAGAACGTACATTCTACCCTTATATCTAAGTAATCCATTCAGTTCAAAATGAAAACCTTCATACCTAGAATCTTGTGGATTATTAACGAGTGCTTGCTTAACTTGGAAGTAATACTCATCCTCCTTGCACTTTTGGAGTACTTGCCTCTTGAAATCTGTTTGAATTGTTACTATGGAAGCAATATGTTGTCTTCTGTGTCAGCAACATAATTTTCCTTCCCTTTTATATAATTTCAATATTAAAATCATAGTCAGCTATCAGCTCTAACCACCTTCTCTGTCTAGCATTCATATTAGGTTGAGTAAAAAGGCACTTTAACCCACTATGGTCAATTTTCATTTCAAAGGGTTTTCCTAACAAGTAATGCCTCCACATTTGCAATGCATGAACCACAACTGCTAACTCTAAATCATGTGACGCATAATTTTTCTCATAAGATTTCAGGTTTCTAGATTCATAAGAAATCACTTTCCCATCCTGCATTAGCACTCCTCATAACCCTTCT
Organism: Sequoia sempervirens; assembly: GCA_007258455.2. Classification (NCBI taxonomy): domain Eukaryota; kingdom Viridiplantae; phylum Streptophyta; class Pinopsida; order Cupressales; family Cupressaceae; genus Sequoia; species Sequoia sempervirens. The sequence goes on from VDFB02281492.1 coordinate 396,854,085, forward strand.
CTGCATGCATTTGTGATAACTGTAAAGTTACTCTTAGAATCTGGTACTTTTAAGATCAGTGCGGTGGTTAATTTCTCTTTGAGTAGGTCAAAAGCTTCTTGAAACTTCTCAATCCATTCAAATTTCTTTCCTTTCTTTTGTAATGAAGTAATTGGGAAAGCGATCTTTGAAAAATTTGCTATGAACTTCCTATAGTACCCTGCTAGACCCATGAAACTTCTTACTTTCGACACATTCTTGGGTATAGGCCATTCAAGTATTGCTTTGATCTTAGTTTCCAAGTCTACAGAAATTCCTTCTTCTGAAATCACATGACCTAGATAATGTACCCTCTTTTGGAAGAATGTGCACTTGGAAAGTTTACCATACAACCTATGTTCTCTTAAACATTGTAGGACCATTTCTAAATGTTTGCAATGTTCTTCCTCATTTCTAGAGTAAATCAGAATATCGTCTAGAAAAATTAGTACAAATTTGTTAAGGTAATACCTAAATACACTATTCATTAGGTTCATGAATATTATAGGTGCATTTGTTAAACCGAAGGGTAAAAGAATGAACTCATAGTGTCCATATTTAGTTTTGAATGCAATTTTAAAGATATCTTCATCCTTAATTATCAATTGGTGATATCCAGATCTCAAATCTATTTTATAGAATATGATAACACCCCTCATTTGATCAAAAAGGTCATCAATGTGCAGCAACAAATACTTGTTCTTAATTGTAGCTTTGTTAAGCATATGATAGTTGATGCATAAATGCAAGGTAACATCCTTTTTTAACAAAGATTACTGACGCTCCCCAATGTGAAACACTTGGTCTTATCAATCCTTTCGGCAATAATTCATCCAATTGTGCCTTAAGTTCCATAAGTTTAGTGGTTGTCATCCTATATAGGGTACCTTAGAAATAGGTTCTAACCTTGGAACTATATCAATAGAGAAATCAAATATTATTTTTGGAGGTAACCCAACTAACTCATTTGGAAATACATCTGAAAATTTCTTCAATATTGGATACTTCTCCATATCTGATTTTCTAATTTCATCTATTTCACCATCTTCTAGCTCATGTAAACTCTAGAACTTCAAATCATCACTATCCTTCCCAAGTTCTTCAATCTTTACGGCAAAGAGTTTACACCCTTTCTTTTTTAGCTCTTATAAGTTGCAATGTCGTAATTTTTTGCATCCTAACCTCTCTTGGTATCCCTTGGAATTTAACTTGATTTCCAAAATCATCTAGGCATTCTATAGTCTTTACACAAAAATCTACTTTAGCCCTATGTTTCCACAACCAATTCATTCCTAGGATAACATCATATGATCCTAGAGGTGTGACATAAAGGTTTACTTTAGTAGAAAAACTAGGTAGTTCTATCCTAGCTTCGAATAGGCATTGATCCACCTTTGCTCTTACCTAGTTTACATACTCTACATCCCAAGACATTGCCATGTGTCCCGCCTTCCTAGATATTTTTTTAGCTATTCTAGGTGAAATAAAATTCTCAGTTGCACCCATATCAATAAGAACAAAAATAGGTAATACAAACAAAATATCTGGCATTTCAATTGGAGTTACTTGGTACTCTTCCTGATGATCATCTACAAGTGCATGTATCTTTTGGTGAAACATTACTTGTTGGGTGGGTAATCGATACCATATGGTCATTATCCAAAAGTTTTATTAGGACACTCACTAGTGTAGTGACCCCCTCTGCATATAAAACATCCCATAGCCAGTCCTGTTTTCCCTATGGTTTCTCCAGACTTGTTGATATTTTCATTAGCCTTGTTGGTATTACCCATGCTAGAATCATTCCTTTCCTAATCTCTTTTCCATTCTTGCAGAATCTTTTCCCCTTTTTCCTTGGAACATTTTGCACATATTCCTCCTTCTTTGGAACTATCTTGTTAGGAACTTCCACCTCCTTTTGTTTTTTTCTTTCTTGATGAGTGGAGTTATCCCTAAGCTTTTGATCCTACTTAATTGCTTTTTCATATACAAGATCCATTGTTTTTGAACCATGCGTATCCACTTCCCCTCCAATCTAACTATTGAGTCTTATAAATTTCCTAATGTGAAAGCACTCATCCTTATGATATATAGGAACATAACATAGAAGTCAGGTGAACTTCTCCCAATATTCATTGACTATCATGTTACCTACTTCATACCCTATAAATCCAAGAGTTTCTTGTCATAGTATAGTTGTGGAAACCATATCTTATGGAAAATCTCTATGAATTTCCCCCATGTCAACTTCCAAGAGTTAATATTGAGTTCTAACTTCTTGTTCATCCACCAGTTAGAGGCTTCTCTTGCTAACTAATACACACCCCATGCGGCTTTAGTAACTTCATCATAGTTTCACATTTCGAAATACCTTTACATTTGAACAAGCCACACTTCAGCCTCATCCCCTCTAGTACTACCATCAAACTTGGGTGGAATAACCTTCTTCATGTCCCTAGAAATTTTGAAAGCCACAAGGTTCTTATTCCTTTCAATAGATGGTGTGGGTGATTTTTCCCTCTCATGATTATGGGTTTCATTATGCACATGGGAAGATTTTTCTCCCTCATGCTCATTAATGGGTACCTCATTAACGGGTATACCTCCTTTTTCTACCTTATCCTTAACTCTTTCTTGCTCAAGATTTTCCAACCTTGCCAAGATTTGGTCAAGCCTAGCCTCTACTCCAATGGTTCCTTGTCCAACCTCTTGACTTCTACCTAGATTAGTACGTGTCCTTACCATCTTTACAAGATTGGTTTTTACCTGAATGTTTATCCATGTTAGGATAAATTAATTTTTCAACTAGCTTATGGAAAATATTAAAGATGGCATTAATACACACATAAATAATTCCACATAAGATTAAGCACATGCTTCTTTATTGAAAAAAACCACATAATTTTATTCATTTCATGAGGATTTCAATATCCCTTGATTACATGGAGTGACTATTCAAATATTCAAGTGGAGAGTATCCTTTAGATTCACTCTCAGACATAACTTAAAGGAGTATAACCTACAAATTGAGACAATTGTTGTTCCCTATCTTTTTGTTCATCTCTCATTTGTTTGTACCTATCCCAAAAATGATAATAACCTTCAGATTTATCATCTGATACATAGTTACGAGAAGCAATGTCAATATAGTGTTCATCAACAACATAGTTTATCCCTTTTGCAGACATTTTTTCATGAGAACATTTCTCGTCTGGTGATGTACTTGGTACATATCCCTTAGACCCATTACTTGAAGAAATTACTATTACTTTAGCCAGTGGTAGAACTCTAGGATCCCTAAAAATGAATGTCAAACTAACACTTTCTTCTGAAGGAATATCCCTAGAAAGCAGTAATGACTCAAACTTTTCTGGTGAGATGGTTGGTAGGTAATTATAAATAGCCTCCATATTCATCTTTCTCTTCACATCACTGATCTAAGAAAGTGCATGACTAAAGGTTTTAGTGTCACTCAACCAGAGGACATTATCATTTCCCTCTATGGTTCTAACCATGGCTTCCCTTTCCTTCTTGGCCTTGAGGTAGCGCTTGTTTTTTATTATTGACTTTTGAACTGTTAATCTAAGACACACCATCCTAGCACAAAAATTCACAACATTAGATAATGGTGAATAGAAAGAATAATGAGCTCATAGGTTCTAGAGCTAAACCTAGTACCTCTGATACCACATGTAATATACCAACCCTTAATGAAGTAAAAATTTCTAAATTTACACTTTACGAGTAAATTAACTAAGTAACAAGACATTACAATAAAATAATGTCTTTTCTTTATTGAATATTTACAAACAAGATACATTACATAAGACAACATGGATTTCCATTTCATCATAATAAATCATAAGTTACATCAATACAAGAATGCATACATTTAGATACATAGCTCAAAGAGCTTTAGAAAAAATAGTTGTAAGATGGTCTAGGATCCATCCTTTCAAATCTTGATTCTTTTGTCGCCTAATGTGGAGGAGAAGCATCACTTAGGCGCTTCTCTTCCAACCATAGACTCTCAATGTGGTCCCCCACACATCTATCATTCTATAGATGGCCCTTCCCTTCGACGAAGAGATTAGTAGAGTAATCGATAATGACAACCAACTAAACATAGTGTTGTGTACTACATAAATAGAACTTGTAATCCCACAATCTCAAACTAGCATGTAATACTAGATCACGATGACCTGACAATGTAGTCTCAGTAGTCATGCAATCCATAGTGGAGTCTCAGACATGACAATACTTTGGCCAAAGTGTTACATTCAGTATTCCCATTGAGAGTCATCTATCACATACGCTACTCAGGGTTGATTTGACTTTGGGCTATCATAAACTACGCATAGGTATTGTTCTTCAATGGATATTTTATCACCCCAGATTAACCTATCACCATGTTAATCTACATGGAATAAACCAACTTAACAAGTACACAACCTCCCTCAGGCATACTGGATTAACTATCCTAGGAGTAACACAAGCTTTCCTAGTTAAATCAATAACTTTAGCTAAGTGTAAGTGACTCTTGTATTCAGTCGTGCCTAGCATATAATATCTATGTGTATTGCCAAAAATTGTATACTCTTGAAGAAAGAGGAAGTTTTGTGGTAAAACTAGGTCCTACTTTAGGCACCTTCATCAATCACCCCTTAAAAATGATTTTGGAATTTGAGGCCTAATTCACCTATGAAACCACTTAAATCCCGACAAATATCATTAAAACCACTCAAATTTTGTGAAACCCACCAAAAATATCCCTGGTGGGACTAAGTCACCCAAGGTGGCAACTTAGTCCCTTTTAGGGTATTTTCCATTTTTGAGATGGAATTTCATTAATTCAATTTAATTTCTCAATGGATGTTGGCCTCTTAGGTCTAAATAATGGGAAAATTAGGTGTTGATGCCTATAAATACACATTTTAAGTCATTTTTCACATCTCCTAGTCATTTTTACAAAGCAAAAATAAAAAGTCAAGAGAAAAAGTGTCTTACACAAGAAGATTCAATAACATTTTGCAGCAAAGTTGAAGTTTTAGGGCAGCAAACTAGGGCTTTTGCAGGTCTTCAAGCTCACTTCTTTTTCAATATCTCCCATTGCAAAATATTAATCATGGATGCCTAAGGGGAATCATGGAGAAATCTAGGTTGAGATACAACTAGCCATCAAATCACACCTAATGACTTGTTTTCAAAGTGATTCCATCTTCCATGTTCTTATTATCTTCATATTTAAGGTTTGCATTACATTTTACATACCATTTACATTCATTTTAAGTATTGTAGGGTTTCTTGCATCATTCAAGTGCCATTTAATCACCTCATTCTAGCACATTAGAATAGGATTTTATCTCATTTTTAGTTTTTCTTAGTCTTAGACACACTTAACACTAGGGTTTTTATGCATATTTTGTCATTCACAAAGTTTAAATACAACTAGGGGTTTGAACAAGGAAAACCCCCCATTAGAAACCAAATTATCTTTTATTTTTTAGGGTTTTCTAAAGATTTAGATCCGAATTTTTGTCAAAAAGCAAATTGTAGGTTGTGGGCTTCCGTTTCCACTTTCGGATTTGCAGAAAATCCAAAGTGGACTAAGTTGCCTATAGTGGCGACTTAGTCCCACTGAATTGCTTTTTCAAAAAAAATTGCAGATTCAGACACCCTTTTGGATGAAATAGGTTTCTAGGTAGTTTCCTCAAATTAGGGCTAAATCACCCAAGTTGGTGACTTAGTCCCATTAGGCTTCAAAATCATAATTTCTAGCATTTCAGATGTCTTTGCAATCTCCAATCTGATCTTCATCAGTTTCTAGGTGCTTAATTCATGTTTTACATCTATATTTTATCATTTATTGCATTCATTTTACTTTTTTTCATATCACACTGTGTTTTCAAACAAGTTCATTTTGCTAAGTTTTGCATCATTAGATCACTTCATTTTCAAATCAGAGGATTAGGAAATCTTAATTAGGCATAATACATCTCATTTACATAGGCTTTGAGTGTAAACCATTGCATTTTGGTCCCCTTTCAATCTCCTTTCTCTTTTTTAGGTGAAAAACCTTAAGAGGAGCAAAGGATTGTGAGGGAAAACCAAAATCATCATTTACACTATGATATACACCAAACTCATATTATGGAGTACTTACAAGCACAACATAAAAACAACATAAAAGTTTCAATTTCTTTTTCAAAGACAAACTCTAATACCTCTATTGCACACACTGGGAAAAGACATTTCAAGCAATCATGGAAAACATATCATTTCAAAGTAAATAAAAAAGAAGAAGAGATCCGCATGTATGTTATCACTTATCCAAATTAATGAAAACAATGCAGCCCTATCCAATAGTAGTTATCTTGATAATCAACTTCTCAATAATGTCTCAATAACTCTACCTCACAAGTTGATAGCTTACTCCTCTCAAACAACAATGTTTCCTCTCAACACAATAGAACACTCACTATTTCTCACTCACAATATAAGGAAATTTTTGCTAGAAATAACAAAGAAAATAATGAACTGCAAAAGATGTGTAATCTCTTGGGAAATAATGCATCCTCACTAATGAAATGGCTCGGTTATTTATAGAGCATCCTAGCAACCTCATGGAATACAGTTTAGGCATGTAAATGGACAATAGACTCCATGCAAAGCAACACATGAAACTCAACAAAAAGGTGGTGACTCCTTAAGCTCATACTCAACATAAACACCTACAAATTAGCTTGCAACATTGACAACTAATTCAAGACTTATTCAATCTGCATATGCTAAATTTGAATTGCTGCAAAGAAAATACATCTACAACAACTTTGATTCAAAGTTGGTGCTAATTCCTTACCTCTTTCCATCTTGTTTAGTGAGGTTTTATAGCTACAGGAAATAATCAACTTTCATTTCTTAACAACAAACACACATTGATTTGCATATTGGATGAGTTGACTTAAGCATTTTATTTTGATTGAAAAAGTCAAGGTTGATCTTTCCAAGGCATCAACCAAGTCTTTGTATTTATATCGACACAAACTAGCAATATCAAATGTATTACAATTTATTTCTATCATGTGACAAACTGAGTGATAATCAATTTTACCAATAGACATAAACAACTTCATACAACTTCAAGGAATATAGTCATATCGACTATTATCAACCTTTAACATCATAGTCATAATCGACTATTACCATCCTTTATAAATTGGCTTCAATTTAAAACAAATAATAGTCAATTTTTATTAACATATACAATATGTTAATACACACATATATATTTAAATACCATCATGTATATATATGTATATATATATATATATATATATATATGTATATATATAATCATTTAATATATATTTACATATAATATATATATATATTGTAAGCCAATAGTGTAAGGATACATCCGATCAATATATATATATATATACAAAAAAATAGTATATAATAAACACATTATATTGAATGTATGCATATATGTGTTTGTGTGTGTGTGTAAATGTATATGCCTTTGTGTACACGTATGTGTAGGTATATCTATATTGATGCATTTGTATGAGTGTGTCCTTTTTCCAACGTACACATGTATTGATATACATATACCTATGGATACATGTATATACTATACATACATACATATACATATACATATATGTATATATATATATATGTTTGCATCTTGTTCACACATATCCATTCATAATCACCATCATATTGATAAGTGTTCACATGTGGTACATTTATACATGTTCATATACATGTCATTAAATCCCATTGACATGTATGTGCATATATATATGCATACTTACACATACATCCCACTTGTCAATATAATCATAATAGTACAAGGAGGATCTCAAAAGCTCAATAGATAAACATCACCCAATAATGCATGCAGTAGTAGAAAAGACTCTCAAATGAAAACATATTAGCTAAAGATAACTTACCTATTACCCACAAATTGACTCAACTGAAACATTCTAATGTGGTGTGTGTATATGCTTAGATAGTTTACTTTTACCAGTTACCCAACCAAGATCTTCTCCCCAGTGATACTTCCCCTTTGCTTGGAGGAATGGAACACATACTTGCATCCACTAACACATGCACACAATAGTTAATTTTTCACAACATATGCAGTATACATAAAACATCTCCATGAGTTAGAATAATAATTCAATAGCCATCCATTCACATATATGCAATATTTCCCCATGAATAACATCAACTAAGATAACATTTAAATGAGATATCATTCACATTGATAACAAGGTACAAGCATAATTTATTCATCTCCATTATTCACATTACATTCATATCTACCCTATGTAGTAATAGTAAATAGTAACTACACAATTGGGTTGTAACACCTTGCTTAGTTGCAGGCAAGCCTTGGACTCTGTTTAGGGATAATTTTAAATGTGGAAAGAAGAAGATGGCCAACAAGAGAGTTTTTCCTAATGTTGTCACTATTCTCTTTTGTCTTCTTTATTAAGTGTTTTCTTGTCTCTTTTGTAAATTTGGAAAAATCAAAGCAATTCAAAACATGATGGTTATACAAGGGTATTTGAAGGAAAAATTAGCTCTACTATGTCAAGGGTCCATGGCAAATCAGGCACAAATTTCAAAAGAAAGCAAACACCCAAAACCCTTGGGGATAGTAGAATGTGTGGTGAACAATTCTAAAAACGTAAAGGCATCTAAAACACAACTGAGTGGTCATGTGGTTAGTTTCTTATACCCACAAAGTCTGAGATCTCCTTGGATACACACCTTTCATTTAACAAATGGACCTACAACTTCTTACAATAGTACTTCAATAGGGGATTTAACAAGAGCTTGGAGTTCATGCATATCAAAACCCCCATAGAAAAACATAGTGGATACAAAGGAAAAAGTAGTATTTGTGAATGTAAAACAATATAAAGGGATCCTAAGATGTAGACAAGCCCAAAAACTAAGGCAAACACAAAAGAAAAAATTCACTATTATTTTATTGAAAGTACAAAACAATAATATGTAGGTGTGTAGTAAGATATTTCAAATTACAAAAGAGAAAATTGTGCAAGATAAGAATAAATGAAATGAAAATTTGGTAGGAATTTTGGAGAATTCCAAGTCACTTAGGTGAACAAAACAAAAGTGCATGCCACAAAGAAAGGTGTTAGGAATAAATACCTCAATAAAATAAAGGCATTTACAACACTATGTCCACACCTTTAATGTGGTCGTCAAATTTATACGTGTCCAAAAGCTCATGAGCAAGAAAAAGAGGCTTGTAATTTTAGAAACAAAGGACAACATGGGAAGAGGACAACTAGAAAGAGAAAATAAAGTACTCAAAGAACAAATTATAAACCTACAAAATAACATGGGAAGAGGACAACAAGAATTGGTTACATTAAAACAAGAATTAGATCAACTAAAACTAATCAATAATAAGAAACCGAAAATGACAAAGGGAGAGGACACAATACAAATAAAGGAGATTCAATCAGCATTGGTAAACATGGAAATGAAAGAAATCCAATTAAGAAACTACACAGAAGATGTAAAATCATGGTCACAAGTTGTAAGAGAATCATCAAAAAAACAAAAAGAAATCATAGAAAAGCAAATCAAGATGCAAATAAGAGAAGAAAAGGAAAAACAAAGGTTGAAAATATAATTATCAAAGGTTTGAGGGACTTCAGTGAGGAGAGAACAAAAATTTTAGCAAGAGACTTCCTTATAGACAAGATAAAGTGGACATGGAGTATTTAGCAAGCAAAAAGAATTGGAAAAAAAATAGAGGGAGGATGGGAAAGACATGTAAGAGTTATCATGAGAAATATAGAAGAGCGTAATAAAATTCTAAAGAATAGAGGATTACTCAAGGCACACACATCTTCCTAAACGAAGATTTGACGTTTGTCCAAAAAGAAACAAAAAGGAAAGAATTGGAGAAAGTGAAAGCAATGAGGAATGAAGGAAAGTGGGCATGGTTGAAGAATGGGACAATTCAAATCAATGACCTTTTATCAAACGAGAATAGGGATTAGGGGCCCCATGGGAATATTTACATGTAGTAAGTTGGAATTGTAGAGGTTACCATTGGAGATGAGGACCTAGTTTGGGGCCCATAGTAGAAGGTAAAGATATTATTATTCTTATCGAGACACATAAACATGATGGTTGCAAAGTCCCAGATTCTGAAGGATACAAGAAAATTTTAGTTTGAAACAAGGGGAGTGAAACATGTAAAGGACATGGGGGTGTAATAGTTTCAATCAAAGATCTAGTTGGGGTGGAATTATAAAATTTGAGAAAGAAGATCCAAATAAGAAATACATATGATTACAAATAATAGATAATGAGGTTACTTTCAGATTAGTTGCTTTCTACTTTGCATCACAAAATTCAAAGATCTATATAAGGAGTAAGTTAGATAGTGAATATTTTGTATGTCTCATTAAAAAGAAATTTCTATATTTAACACCTTGGGGGAAATATTTTTAATTGGAAACTTCAATGAAAGTATAGCTAACAATCAATTTCTTTAGCTGAATAGGGAAAAAAGAGGAGTTGACAATGTTTTATGGCTAGAGGAAGGATAAGATCAACCTTAGGAAATAATATCACAAGACATAAATGAGAATTTTTCACACTTTGGGGTAGAATTATTAGGGCTTTCTAGCCTATAAAGCTTGATTATTTGCAATGCATGAAAGATTGGCCAAGTTCTAGTAGTATCACTTGCAAAACGTATAATGGTCAAAGTGTGGTGGACTACATAATTTTCTCTTCGAGTTTGATTTCTAAAGTATTGGAGTTTAAGAACAAAGAATGTCCCCTTGAGATGAAATCTAATCATGTTCCCTTTTTAGTTAAACTTGGCATAGTCTCAAACAACTAGTATGACAAACAGGCCCACCACAAGAAAAATAAAACTATTCACAAAGGTAAAATATTCATGAATTAGGAAAATTAATGTCTCATTAGTGCTGCTCTAGAGTAGCATTTTCTTAAAATAGAGAATAACATAGGGGACAAGGCCAATGGGAAAATTTGTCATATTTGCAGTGATCTATTGATTCCTATAATTCAAAAGACTTTAGGTGCTTGTAAAAGATTTCATCCCAAGAAAGGGACCACAAACAATTTTTTGGCTAACCCATGGTATGATGAAGAATGTAAGGTTTCCAAGAGATCATTAAAAGATAACATATTGAACAAAGGAAACAAGAAGAAATATGATAATTTGGTGAAAAAAAGAAGAAGAAAGGTATGTAAACACAAGAAGGAAAGAGTTTTTTTTTTGGAAAACACAACCCTAAAGGATTTTTGGGGGGACTACAACAAAAGAGAAAACAAATTGAGAATAATATAAAATATTTCCAATAGTTAGACTATACGAGGCCCCTTTATGAGAGGGTCCAGGGGAAAGGCTATCCTCCCATAGTTAGCACATTAATGGATCTCTTCTCAGTAGAAGATATCAAACAAGGTATAAATAATTTAGCATGTGGTAATGATGCAAGGGCATCCAGTGGTGTAAGGGAAATCATGCATCACCCAAAAATATTATATTTTCATTTGTTTGTAGTTTCCTTAGTTGTCTTGGGGCCCATGGCAACTCATGCAGTCTTTGGGATAGTTAGAAGTTTGAAAAAAACCAAAAATAGTCACCTAATATTTTTAGTAAGTCAATCTATTTGGGTTGTATGGACACAAAAATTGAGCCCAAGGAGTGAAATTGGAAAATAATATTTTTGGTGAAAGAATAATCTCAAAATATTGTTCCATATGGAAGATATTAAACTTTCATCCCAGGGAATTTCTCCAATGAATTTTAAGATTAAAAATTGAGGCCCTTTGAAGCCCCAGAATAGGGTGCAAAATCTCTTATCATTTAGATCCTACAAAATATGGTTGTAGATCACTTCACAAGATTTCCAATGATATATTACAATTGAAAATATGATGGTTAGATCAAAATTTTATGGTCCTGATAAGTTGCCCCACTAAAAAGTGAATTTCATTTTAAAATATCTTCCTATGCAAGAAATCAAATGACAGGACTTTTGGTGCCAATACAAAAAGGAAAGTTACACTTTCTAGAACATTCTAGGGAAGTTATTGGGTAAAATAAAAGGGTTAAGTGGGGGTCGTAGGAGGTGGTTCCATTAGTGTAGATTGTGGCTTTGAATGATAGATTTTTGTTCAAAGTTGATTTTGTTGTAATGAATCAAGCCCATGAAGCTATAGCATTGTAATTTCTAAACCTATAATTTCATTTTCTAAAAATAATTGAAAGTGGGGTGGCTTTAGAATAGTGGTTTACAAATTATATGAGGAAGGAAATTTCATTTTTTTCCTTTTCCACAAACTCAAGGGGTTCGATCGAACACATATGTTCGGTCGAACCATTAGTTCGACCGAACCCACAAACCCTAATTAAAAAAAATCATATTTAAATGGGTTCGGTCGAACATGGGTTTGACCGAACCCCCTTAAATATGACAAAAAACAAAAACATTCTCATTTCAACTGTCATTTTCACTTTCTAAATTTACCAGTTGATTTCCCTACGTGCAGCGAACTGAGACCGTGACGACGAGAAAACTAACTTCTTCTTTCCGGTGAACACAACCTCAACTTGGTCTCTCCAAACTTCATCAACCCAACTTGCACATCAAGTACCAGGTATTTGAAATTCAATTTTTTTAGAGTTCAAAATGCATTTATTTCTTAAAATTTGAAACCCTAGATGCAATTTTTTTCAAATTTGTTGAATTCAAATTGGATTTGTTTGGAAGTTTTTAAAGGCTCTTCAAATTTGTTGAATTCAAATTGGATTTGCTTCCCCATTTTGCATACATTTTTATGTCTTATTTGTAAATGAAATATGCCTTCCCATTTCAGCAATCAAAGCTATGGATAGCCTGCTCCTAAATGGAAAGACCAAGTAAAACATATATAATAACTTAATAGCATATGGAAACAAACAATATAAAGTTATGAAGTTCAAATAGAACCACAAATTGTATCATTTGTAACATTAAAAATGTCCATCTCTACACATTTTTGGTGGTAGGTATTGCACAATAAGATACATGATGTAAATTGATTAAGACTTGGATAGTATTTTAAAAGGAATTTGAGGTGTGGAAACACTTCCCATATTAACCTATCAAGAGATAAATAGGAAAAATAGATTTAATTTTAGTTACAAGAAAAATTTATAAATTATAAATTTATAACATAACTATGTACATGGGAAAATCCTCTTGGAAGAAGAATCCCACAACCAAAAACATGAACCAATTATATTATTTGATAATAATATCATTTACAATAAAATATTCATGTGCATACCCTTATAGTAGTATCATCAACATGTGATGCAGAGGGGATGGGAACTTTAGGAAAACAACAATGATTTCAAGGATTTCAATGAAGCAATCTAAAACCCTCTTCTAGGCACCCTGCAGGAGATAAGCCTCAAAGTTTCACTTATGACTTTAAACCTTCACTTATGGACCCAAACCCTTCGGAAGATTTTAAAAGAATCAAACTAACTTTTCTTGAACGTTTACAAAGCCCCAACCCTCTATCTTAAGCACAACTCACTTTTTGCACCTTGACTAGGCTTCTAGCCCAACTAGGCCTCTAGCAATGGTTTTTTGACTTTTCACTCAACTTTTCTAAATGACTCCACAAATAAATGACTGATTAAGATGTATTTTGTGATGCTACACAACATACCCAAATCTTGTTGGCACTTGTTTTGGATCAAATTCTCCAAAATATGTTGTTTCCTCAAAATCTAGGCCTAATTAGCCCTCTTTTTCAAAGCAACCCCTCTCTAAACTCAACCCCTGACCATGAAACTTTCAACAGTCTCTTCAAATGTCTCAAAACCAAATATTTTCAATATTTTAGTCTTCTATGACACCCTTAATATGCTCAAACACAAAACCCTCCATAAATTGCCTCAAAACTAGGGCTTTTTAGTTACTCACCTTCCAAACACTTCTAGAACCCTCTCTTTGACTTTTCACCATTAGATCAACATAATAAATCAATACAAACTCAAAAACACACCCGTCATTAAGGCAGATCTCCTGCTGCTATACCTTAGCACCCATTTTCATGCACTTTTCCCTTTGACAACTCGGTGTACACCTTGATATTCCTCTTTCCTGCACATTAGTTTGTCAAATATATATGATACATGTTAGGAATGATCCATTTCACAGGTCACAGCAGCATTTTACCTTGAAATGGATCAATCATCCATGAAAAACCTCAAAATTGGTGAAAAGTCTGCACTTTCTTGAGGACAATCAGCAATATAATACAAAGAACTGATTATAAACGTGTATCAGAGCATGAAATGGCTTAAATACATGTAGATACAAGTCTCTAAATCATTACATGGTTCATTTCATCAATAACAATTAGATATTCATAAAAAAAAAAAAAAAAATGCAAGAAATTGTTGTTTTATTGCTTTTTCCTGTAGCAGTCCGTACAAAATCTGTACCATCAACCCAAAATCCATACAAATGATTCCTTTAGGGTTATAGACCCATCCCAAAACTGCTCAAACCGTTTGGAATTGGTTTGATTACATTAAAGTTGCTAAAACTTCTAAAAATCACTTTCCCGCCCAAAGTTGGAAGTTTAAAATTTTAATTTTCCAACTTTTATTTTATTAACTCCTACTAACTAAAAATTGTTCAAACCTATTAAATGGCATTATTCAACCTTAATTAACATGATTAAAACATTAAAAACCTATCTAGACTCTTAGGACATTATTTGTCTAATTACAATGCATTTTGGTCCTATGGTTCTTATCTGGACCCTTAGGACATTTGAATCCTTTAATGTTTTTAACCATTTTAAAAGTCATAATAGGCTTCAAAATTTCATAATTAATGTTCTGAGTTCCTTGATAGGTCTTCATGACCCTTGCATCCTCATGTCTCTTGAAGTGTTCCTTGAAGAGCTTGGGTGCTCCTGCACCAACATGTGATTCATATGGAGTAATTTCTAGTAGGATGATGATACCTATAAAATCATTATGCTTTCTCCATCTCAAGCACCCATAAATAGGAAAAATTTAAACCATAAACCAAGTGTGGTTTACCAAATCCATGAGCCAAAATAATGACCTAAAAATGGCACCAAATTTGGCACAAATTCCAACACCACATTCCTTGACTTGGTTTATAGGATGTATTTAGCAAATTCTTTACATCTTGTCAAAAAAATTCAAATCCTCCTCCTCATAACCGACATTCCATTTTTGACATATTCAAACCCATTATTTAAGATGATCTTGATGATTTTCATAATTCTAATTAATATTCTAGTGTAACCCCCCCTTTTTATTCTCTTATGTGTCATAAAATTTCATAAGTAATTCCCATCTTACAATTTCATACAATTCTCTTACAACTTCTTAAATATATAAAAGGGACAACCATAGTTCAATTAGGATTATTTAATTATTATCATCTACATCCATTCATTACATGTTATTAGTTTTTAGTTGCACACATTATTAGGAAATATGCATTGTCTAAGCAATTGGGGTATATTGCATGTTTGAGAGTGTTTTCCTTGATCTTTTATCTAATTAAATTAATATCCTTTAAAATCTTGTTTTATGGAGTTTTCATCTTAACTAGATAATATGGCTTGCAAATAAAATGACAATTGAATCATTTTTTGATATAATAGCTAATGACAACCATATAAAGAGCCACATTAAAGAAGATGAAAAATGATGATCAAGACTATGATTTAGATACATATGTTGCTAAACAAGATATTTTCCTAAATTGAGAATTGCGTATTGATGCACCTCTCCACCCTAAATATCCTCACTCATTGGCTAGTAATTTATATAATGTATTAGGTGGCTATCCTTAGGGAATTAAACTATTCATAATATTACCACTCTAATGGATTTTAATAATGTTGTACCCTCTATGCATCCATCTACCCTTCATCCTCTTATAATGATTCCTCTTATCATACGATAGTTACCACTTCCATGGGATCTACCACCCATGTCCTACCGCCTTTCTCTCCACTAGTATTTTTCTTATCTCCCATCCTTTTATATATGTTCACACCATTGTTACTACTAGCACTATCCTATACATATATGTTCTTCATACCATTCCTCCTTATCCTATGAAAATATAACCTTAATATAGTGTAACTTCTCCTTCCATTACCATGTCATTACCTTTCTAGACCTTCCCCTCTTTATACATTATCCTTTTTATCCCACACTACTCCTACTACTAATATATACCTATACCTTGGATATACTATTGAAGAAATTTAACTGACTTTCAATATCGCAAAAATTAGACCCATATTTTTAAACGTAAAATGTGTATAATAAAGCACAATCCATGCTTCTAATTCAACTTCACTAATATCTATCGAATTAACTTAGGTTCATTACAATAAGATAATCATATAGCCATAATTAGTTGTCAAGATAATGGTAAAGTTTTCAATAGCCATATTTATCCTTCCACATGCCATCATTAGACATACACATAAGATTCATGAACATCCATACCTATGAGCATCCAAATACAAGAAATATAACTGTATATCATGCACATCATCAACATACACATAAAATATCACACCCATCATCAACACAACTAATAGTTCCTATATCATATTATCTATGTTCTCATACAAATGTTTCTTCAAATACATCAAAGCACTCATGAGTAAATCCACTCTGTAGAGCATACACACAACTAAAAAGGTGCCCCTATGGTATTTGTCTCCTATATCTATCCTCTTAGCCTATCATTCTCTATGGATATGTTCCACTCATATCTACCACCCTAAGGTGATCCATGGGTCAATCCTTGTCAAGGTCACTCCTCCTCTCTACCTATATCCTTTCTCAATGAGCTAGATCTATCACTGCTACTCCCCAAAACACCTATATTTAAATATTAAGAAAATTTTTAATAAATCATACAACATTGATTAAAACTAACTAAAAAATGAAAGCATTTAATATTATAACACCTTATGAATTATATTGAATTTCCCCACGTTGAAATTTCTAGCCATCGATGTCAATCATTTATTCATACTATAGCTTTGTTCTCCAAAACACCTGCATTTATATAAAAGTGATTTTTTAAGAAAAATAATATTTAACCTACTTTTAACTCAACAATAATGGATGTATTTCTATCATAAACTCTTCGTACTTATAACAAAATCATGGCCTAGGTAGAGTATAAAAAATGTTGTTTCGAACCTCATATGTAAATCTAGAGTTAGAGTGCCAAAATTGTTGAATTTCATCCTTTGTGCTATTAATTAGCTTCTTATCGACTCATGGAAGCCTACTGCTAAAAGCCCAAGTATGATTTTCAATAGGACTTTATAATCATGATCTTATTGATAGTACTTTTGATAATGTTTTACGATTTAGGCTTAATTCAAAACAATTTTACCTTAATAATTGAGCCTTTTTATTTTTTTAATTTATTACTAATGATGTTATTACTCTATGAGCAACTCTTTTATATTTTTCCTTACTATTATTTACAATAGAATTGAATGCATTAAAAAAAACTTTAACAACAATATTATTTCGATCAAACTTTTTGTTTACATGAATCTTTGAAATTTATTTAGTAAAGGTCTCATTTTGCACATCTTTAGTAATTGTATAAAAATTTGGAATATTTTGGTTAATACATCTTATTGGAAAACCATTCATTGAAATTTTTTGAAGCCCACAACCGAATGGTTTGTGATGACCTCTTGCCTTCAATAATTTCTATTATGCTCATCAATTTCAAACTCTAGAATTATCAATTCTTATATGAGGTTCTCTCTTCTTATGTAATTTGGAGACACATTGAGTTTCATTGGTTCATGTGAGCTATCAATTTAATCATTGTTATCAACAAGTTGATTATTGAGTGCAATTTCAATGTCATAGGGTTCATATCCACATTAGTCAAGAAATTGTTGATGTATTTCTTCTTCTTCTTCTTCTTCTTCTTCTTCTATGATGCTACTCTTATCAATAGGTGTTCCATCAAATTTTACAATATTTTCACATTCATGTTCAACATTTTTATTTTCAATATTATTGCCACTTTCATTTTTTAAACATTTCATTATATTGAACATTAAAATATCCAATTTAAATGTCATTTAAGGGTAAATAAGGACCTTCATCTTCTTTCAATATATATTTATAACAAGTATATATATTTAAGGGTAAATATATATTTTTAACATATATAATATGTATGGTTGGATAAGTGAGATATTTATAACAAGTATGCAATGAAGTCAAACTTTATTAGATTTGATTCTTAATAAATTAGTTTTAACGATTCAATTTATAGCTTTATGCAATCTATAAGTTTAAATAGTTTGATGGTATCTAAACTTTATACATATAAAAATATGATAAATGTCTGATTATTTTGCTTTCCAATCTATAATTTTTTGATGTTCTTGGCTATACAATTGAAGTTCATTTATGTTAACAACTATTAGATTAAATATTTTTATCCCCAATTATTTTCAAATAATTTTATACTAATCTTTGTACTCTTATTCTTTCTTTCATCATTTCATTTAAAATTTGAACCATTTAAGGATGCTATGTTATAGATTATAGTTGTCTTCCAATTCTTTTTAAATTTTTAATGGTACAAAAATATTATTGATGAGTAGATGAATTATTACAAGTTCTATTTTATATTTGTATTCCCTTTATCTAGATATGTTATTTACCAAAGTCTCGTCTCTAATCTCCTCTCTCTCCTCTCCTCTCCTCTCTCTCTCTCATATATATATATATATATATATATATATATATATACTCTTATCTCTCTTCTATATATATAACATGGAAAATGCAGATCGTAATTCCACCTATGGGATTCTTTTGTTTGCAAATACTAGTAATGAAGTTAAAAGTGAGAGAGATTCATTAGCACAGGGTGCAAACCCGGGGATATATAGTGAACCATGCATGTTAATATTGCATAGTCTAGAAAAACTAAAAGATGAACTTGAGAGGACTAGTGCATATTCCCCAGATAGAGTGACTACTATTCTTTCCCGCATGTGGGAAGAAGTACATGGTGACGTTCCCCTTAAACAAATATAGGATAGTGTCACCAAAGAAATGATAAAATCCACTTGTTTTCCATTTTATCAAAATGTGTGTAAGGTTAGGGGATACCAGGTCACTAGATGTGTCAATCATGCTATGGCCTCATTGATCTACCCACTATTTATCGCAGCACATGGTCTATACCCAAACAATGACCAGATTCCATTGTATTTTGTTCAGTAGTTGTATGTTGAGGTCCATTTGGGCCTCAAAGTTAACTACCTGGACATTCCACCATACGTTGGTAAGGGGCATGGTAGGATTGCTGATAGGGCCACTTATCATTGAGCAGATATACCACCCCCAGTGTTTAGGGTATTGGTTGGTGGTAGGTCTCCTGCTCTCACCCCAATTCTAGCTCCCATAGCAAATGAGGTTGTCATTGCTTCCCAAAAGGAAGCAATTGACACTGTAGGTGACATTATGGCTGCCACCACTAGGATATCTAATGATCATGTAGGTTAGTATTTGATGTCCAAACATTCCTGATCCACACCATTTTCAGCATAGTGGACCACCATGGATCCTTTTACAGTGGTCGACATCCCTACTCCTACACAACTTGATGCACTTACAAGAGATATGTCATGCATGACTCTGCATTGTTTGGCTGAGGACCTATTGGAGGCATATGCCCACATTGCATCAGACAATGGGATCAGTGTAGATCATGTTAGAGAGCATTTGAGATGCAGAGGTCATTCAATTCCAGGATCCCATCACTCTCAGTCGAGCACTAGTGCGTATGAGGATCCACCTAAAATTCATATGGCAGCTACACATACTATGGGTTTTATTGATATGTTGATTGGTTTTGGTTCATCATCACCGATGCCATCTCACCTTCATAGTCCTCTACATTCATCATTTAAGGCACGACATGGGATAGATCAGATGGATGTAGATGTTGATTCGTCGCTTGATCGTTTGGTGGATATGGTGGAGGCAACTGTTTCAGATGACTTAGGTCATCTGATATCAGATGATGTGCATGTATGTGTGCATGTGCATGTTTCAATTCTTTTTTCATTATTTATTTATTTATTTTTAACTAGATATTCATGTAAGTTGATATATATGTGTATATATATTGTTACAGGTGGACATACCTCATATCACTCCTAGCCTTGGTCCAGATCGTGTGCATGATCGATGTGACTCTGTGGATGAATCTGCTGTCAGTGGACATGTGAGTTTTACATTTTTATATAAGCACACGTGTATATGTACATGCAATATATTTATGTATCCATAGATCTAGATTGATATTTAAAAATAACTTTCATAAAATTTATTTAATATAAATTATATGTATTTAACACATCTTGTACACAATTTTATTTGCAGGGCTCAACACATCCATCAAAGTAGGACCGTTCTCATTCAGATGGCCATTCGACTAGGAGTAGACATTCATATTAGGCCATGCACACTAGATTTTTGATCTTTACCACATGCATTTGCTTATACATGATGGTCTTTAGTATTTGAGATTTGATGATCTCTAACTTACATTTTCTTATATGATATACATACATTTTCTTATTTGTTGATCTTTAGTATTCAAAATTTGATGATCTTTAATTTACATTTTGCTTTTATGATATATATGTACATATATTTTCTTATATGATAGATACATACATTTGCCTTTTTTCTTATAATATGTGTTATGTTTATATGTATTGAATCCCTTTACATGTATGTACATGTGTTTGCTTATGGTTTAAACATGTTTACACATAATATATGTATGCATTTGCTTTAAATATTCAATAAACATACATGTTTTCTTATTTTATGATCTCTTACAACTTAAATTTACTTATATTCAATATACATTTGATCTCTAGTAGAATTTTAGGGAAATCAATGCCACTTTATAATTAGGTTCATTCGTGTTGATCACAATAAATATTTTTTTTTAAATGACTTAAACAACATGAACCATTGAGTTGAGAACAAGATATAATATTTTTGACAAGTAACTTGAAATTCAATTCAAATATAATTTTAAGAAAATTCAATTCAAATTATATCAAGCTATTATACGTTTTTGACAAGTAAATTGAAATTCAATTCAAATATAATTAAGAAAATTTAATTCAAATTATACTTTATTATACATTTTTGACAACTAACTTGAAATTCAATTCAAATATAATTAAGAAAATTCAATTCAAATTAAATACCTCTAATATACATTTTTGACACTTTAACAAAATTCTAAAATTACTAGATATGTTGTGCATACTATGATTAAATATGTTCAAACTAAAATCACAATGAAATGCTTGTTTGTTTAATGCTTGATTCATTTAAACTAGGATCTAGTTATTCCATGTGCATGAATATTTTTGATTCACTTGGGCCATGAATTTTGGAGAAGAATTTTTTGCACATTTATCAAGGAGGCAAATATTGGAGCTCGACAACTTTTCATTTTTATCAATCAAGGAAAAATTTGGAGGATAATTTAACTAAGTTGGTAGAGGAATTGTTTAGAGTCATCTTTAAGTTGAAGAAGAAAATGAGACAACAAGAAAAAGAAAAATGCATCTCGAAAATTGTCAAAGAGAACAAAAGTGACAAAACTTGGAAAATTCTCATGAGAAAGAAACAAAGGTACATGCTTGTTTCTTCTCTCTCTCACTCTCAAGTGTGTGTTTAGGACTTTGAAGGGTTTTCTAACCATCATTGCACTTGAATGACTATAAATACTTTTTAAATGTCCTCAAGTCATCTTGGTCATGCAAGTTGCAATGTTTATATGATCCTTGACTCCAATTCCTTAAACCAATTCTTTTTGTTTCAATATTTACAGTGTTTTGTGTCTTTCATATTTTATTTTCATCACTTCAATGTTCTCAAATTATTTTTATGTTTTATGCTCTATGGATTCCTCAAGCAGCAGTCGAGCCAAATCTAGATATTGGATCAAATGAATCTGTTGACGAACAAATGGACCTTGAAGTTAGGGAGGAGACCCAAGTTCAGACAATGCTTTTGGAGAGGGTCCAAGATCACTTCCTTCTACTAGTCTGAGAATGAGCATATAAAACTAGCACAAACTTCTCTCACTTATAGCTCATCATGTTTTATTAGTTTGTTTGCTTGCATACATAAACTTCACTTATATTTAACATCATCTGTCACTTTTGTTTGCAAAATATTTTGTGACACATGTGTAGGAAGGGCTCAACAAGTAGGAATTTTTCATGCTCAAGTCGATCCAAATCTAGACATTGGATCAAATGAATCCGCTCAAGAATGCATGGTCCTTGAAGATAGGGAGGAGGCACAAATACAAAAAATGCATGTTGGAGAGGG